>OY998230.1:6060827-6660827 GCA_963922035.1 Amblyjoppa proteus
GAGAGAGAGAGAGAGAGAAAGATTCAAAAAATCAAAACCGGCCGACGATGCCGGCGACTCGACGTACGGCATTGTGCCCTATCGAACGACCAGCGCTCGAACGCGATTCGTGCAAGTGTACATTTCGCAGTCGCTGCCTTTTCCACCCCCTTCTCGCTCGACGCAACCATAAAACATTCGTCGATAAAGTTAAACAGTTCCTCGGTACTCACGCGAATGAGCGTAGATCTCCTCTGCCGGTCGTGAAGAACGCGTCGGTAACAAAACACACGGGCTTCCTTCTCCTTCCGTTTCTGTACGAAACGTGTTATGAAAAAAAAAAGAAAAAAAATCCAGCGTCCGGTAGAGCGCGTACGGCGGACGACGATGGGTTGACACAGTGGCACAGACTCCTAGCGTTATTCCAAAGTCGACGATCGACGGGGAGCCGGGCACAGACAAGATATATAGATAAGTACGCGTTATGCGTATTTTTCTTTTATTTTATATATATATATATATATATATATTTTTTATGAGACCGAGAATAGAATGATAGACGATAAATATTAAACACTGCGGATCCACTGAGGCACCGAATCACACCACTGACCGCGCTCTCGAGCAACAAACCTCTCCGCGTTCTGTACTGTATTTATTCTCCGCGCTATTAACGCGCGAGTTACTGGTTAGACGCGAACGTAAATTATCGGAAACGAGGCAACAATGATTTATCCACGGATAAACGACGAACACACACGCACCGGAAACTCGAGGGGGGTGGGGGGCGGAAGGGATGCTCGCGACCGATTCGTACAAACGGAAGTGAAAAATCCTCGGTGTGTTCCTTTATTCTTGCGAGCCGTCAACTGCCGGTACGAGCGGCGGCGGTGGCGGCGGCGGCGACAACGAGGGTACGCGATAGTTTCTCGGGGGTGGGGGGGGGCGATCGAACGGCCGGGGATAGTGGCGACGTTTTATCAACGTTTAAGGAACCGTCTGTAACAACGAGTTCTCGAGGCTCTTGTCTAGCCCGGCACGGCGGCCATTGCGAGAAGAGCGGTATTTTCGTAGCCGAAGCGCGAGTCGTACTCGAGCGTGGCGCTTTACCTCGTGCGGCCGAGCGTCGACCTGCTCGCTGCAAGGCCTCGGAGGCTACTGAAGAGGTGAGCAGCGCACTCGGCCAATCCCCTCTCGAGCCGCGCCATCTTGACCGACGTAGACGAGGCACAAAGAGCCGAGGCTCCCGAACTGCCACGGAAACTCCCGACCTCACTCCGCCACTCTGCCGTGCATGCAAACTCTCTCGTTTCATCGCGCCTCTCGACTCATAGCCTCCTCTCGCTCACTGTTTCCATCCCTTGCCATCCGAAAACACCCGTCGTTCACGGACCAACACAGTCTCTCGCTTACGTCCCCGAGCAGGGAACGAACCGCCAGCGGTTCTCCTCTCTTTCCCACTTTCTCCGTATTCCAACGTCTTTCTTCCTTCGAGAAACAGCATTCGGCTCTATCGGCACTCTTCTGTTGTTTTTTTTTTTTTTTCACTTACACAATCCTACGACCCATTCGTGTCTGCCTCTTCGTTCTTCTCCCTCCAACTCGCGCCGCGAGCGGAGAAGCGACCGGGAGATGCATCGACGCCTCATGCTTTTTATTTTTTTTTCGTGGCGAATTCTCGTGTGGCGCGCCCAAAAGCCGCACGCGACCATCAAAAAATATTACTCGCGTCTCTCTCTCTCTCTCTCTACACGCCGGCTTAATTATTTTACTCTCTTTAAAGCACTTGTCGCCTTTACCGTCGGGCATCACTCTTCCCAAATGCGATGTACATGACGTTCGTACATAGCACACACGAGAGTGTGTGTATATATATATATATTACGGTAACATAAGTACAGTATACAGCAGACAGCCGGGCATTGTAGGCGCGCCACTGCGATATAGACCACCCCAGTGACCCAGGTAGCCTCCGAAGCGTTGTAAACACACACACACAAACCCAAACCGATGTGTATTATAGATTACACCGCTGGCGCGGTATACACCGTAGCGGGCATTGCATTTCTGTATTTGGATTATTTATTCGGCTCAGAAATTGTGCAATCACCATTAAATAATGCGTCCTTTGGGATGTTACTACCGGAACGAAACTATTTTCGTATTGTGAATATACACAATATCGAATGAGACGCATTCTTCTCGTGCACCCTTTTGCGATATCTCAAGCGAGGGTCCGGCACGAAAGAATTTAAATTGCATTTATTCGCGTTGTAATGACTTCTGGCCCGGTGGGGTTTGGATCGGCGAGTGTGTAACCTGTTATATGATAGCTGGGGGGTCGAGTACGTGCCTGTGTCTTCCTCTGTGATCAGACGTTTTGGCAAACCGGCATGCCTGGGACTCTCTCGTCGCATCGCTATCTCCTCGTCTCGGTCGTATCGCCGTATTTCTCTAACAATTGTTTTTTTTTTTTTTTATACCAAATCGCTCGCGTACGATCTGGGCAATCGTATTATGATAGGCTCCACTTTTCCGACTTAACCGGCCACTCGGACGACAGTATAATAGCGAATAATAATAATCATAATAAGCCAAGCGGAGCGTATAATACTCGGTCTCTATTTTCTCGTTTTTCTACGTAGCGGCGAGTCCCTCCCGTCCCATCGTTGCGGCCTCGTCGACGCAGTCGTCCGACCGTTGCGAGGCTCCTTCGCAGAAAAAAAAAAAAACCAAAACAAAACGTCGCGACGGGAATAAGCCGAACGGGTGGCCGCCCCCTAATTATCGCCGTTACATTGCGGATCTCCCATCGGATGCAATTTATTGAAACGAGTGGCAAAAAAGGAGCTAATTGTGATCGATACAGCGACCGGGTCTCGGAACCGCCAGATGTCGTAAGGCAACTGTAATATTTTTTTTTTCGAAAGCGCGAGGGAAGTTAGCGCAAACGAGATGGAGGGAGGGGGAGTGCCTTACAGTGGCGTCTTTACGACTCGACTATATAGGGCTGCGCCTTCGCTACGCAATTAAATAATAAACTCACGGGACCTTCTTCGAGCGCCATTCGGAAAAACTTCTCCGGATACGGAATGGGAATCTAGATCACGATGATTCTTTTGGTTGTCATCACAGTATAGAGCGTGCATGTTTTTTTTTTTTTTTTTTTTCAACGCTGAATGGTCGTTGTGGACTGGAAGTAAAGCGATTTTTTTTGTTTACGCTGATTCATTACACTTCGCCGTTGATTTCCAAGTGTAAATCAATCGAGGATGCGGACTACGATTTAACGCTGTCGAAAACATACGCGCTGACCAATTTAGCGACCACGACAGCCGCGGCACTCTTGCTACCGTGGAAACTAATATTTTTCGAAAGCGCGAGGTAAGTTAGCGCAAACAAGATGGAGGGAAGTGCCTTAAAATGGGCGTCTTTATAACTCGACCATAATATCACTGCGCTCTTTCGCTACGCAATTAAACACTAAACTTACGGGATCTTCGTCGAGCGCCATTCGGCAGAACTCCTCGGGACACGAATGGGAAACTAAATCACGATGATTCTTTGGGTTGTCGCGACAATACACAGCGTGCTTTTTATTTTTTTATTTTTTTATTTTTTCAACGCTGAATGGTCGTTGTGGACTGGAAGTAAAGCGATTTTTTTTTGTTTACGCTGATTCATTACACTTCGCCGTTGATTTCCAAGTGTAAATCAATCGAGGATGCGGACTACGATTTAACGCTGTCGAAAACATACGCGCTGACCAATTTAGCGACCACGACAGCCGCGGCACTTTTACTACCGTTGAAACTCGGCCGGACCCGCCGCTGTCTGCCACTTTGTCACACCGGTGGGCGGTCCTACTAATATGCCCGGAGTCCCGCATCCGTATCTCGACCACCTGTCGTGTTTATTATTTCTGTCGGATTCCTTTTTCTAATCAACACGGATAATCCGAGTTAATGTTTCACGAAATATATCCAAGCGCTCGTGCGCACAATACCAAAAACAAGAGTTCACTATAAAGCAACGACATCAACGGACGCGTCAGAGTTGTTCGACGCCGAGAGGAAACTCCCGTTGAAAATCTCGTTCTCCAATGAACTAATTAAAGACAATCGGCATCGTTGCGTATCTACGGTGCGACGCAGTGTTTTTAATTCGTCGATAAGCGGATCAATGGATATGGTTATACGAACTGAGCGCTCCAAATAATTCAACTGGAGGGGGGGGGGGGGGAAGTAATAATCGTCCGTTAGCTAATTGAAAATTCGTAGGAGCGCGGAAACATCGAAAACTCATAAAAACAAACGGACGTTATGAATTATATAGAATTTGTCAGCGATTATATTTATTCGATGCTAAAAAATAAAATGAACAAGACCGCTCGGTTCTCGAGCGGATTGACGTAAATCAAATGCGACCGGAAAAAAAAAAAAAAAAAAAAAAAAAAACCAAAAAAATCAATAAATATTCCCTCGGAGAACCTCGTAACTCGCCGCGAGAGTTCTATTTATGGATTTTTTTTATTTTATTTATTTATTTATTTATTTTTTTTTTTTAATTTTCACCCGCTACGTTGCGTTACACGCCGGGCAGATGTCTCGTGTAAAAAGTGTACATCACCGGTGCCGTTTGCATCGCCGATATCGAAGGGACGGCGTGTAGCTGAGCGCCCGGTCTTTCCGCCTGTGTGTGAAGAGTGGGCTCATGTGGGATAGTGCACACCCTCGAAGTTCGTTATTGACACGATGTAAGCCGCTTTCTCTCTCGTTGAGCGCATTTCGAGAGAGGGACGAGGAGGGACGTAGCGACAGAAAACGGAAGAGGGATCTCTACATGGGTCAGACTGAATTTTAACCGGTATTCGGACAGATATTCCCTTCAACGTTTCGAATTTTATCGTCATTTTTACAGAACCGACCTGCATGCGCGGCCTCATCGACGTTCGTCATAATCGAAAAACCCGCACGTCGCTTTTATATTTACATTTCACTTTTTGCCCCCCCCCCCCCCCGCCCTCCTGCCCTTTCCATCCACGACCCCGCGGGCTTCAACCGATTGCTCTTTTCCGCGCTCACCTGTGAAATAATCGTCACAGAACTTTTTTTTTTTTTTTTTTTTTTTCAACCGTGTTTCAAGCAAATATACATTATTCGCGTATGTGTATCTATTGAAATTGTCCTACCGGCGCTATTCCCGTACCGCGAGCTACTCGGGAATATCTCGAAGGGGCGTAATACATTTCGGCCCGATGAAACAAACGTCGACGAGAGGATTATCACCGGTTTACCGTCGGGCTATGGTCGAGGCTCGTGGTGAGCCGCAAAAGTTATGTGGCTCACTCGTCGAGGGTGTCCATTCGATCGAAGGATCGTAGGGTAGAGCGGGCGAAAAATGGGACGGTAGGACAATGAGCAAAATCCAATTTTCCAATCGTTCTTTGATGTTCCACTTTGGCCTGTTGATGACATCCGGATTTTATGGTCCGTTTTGACACATCGTTCCATGAGAGGGTGATTGGAATATTGCGTTTTGATCCGCTGTCCCATTTTGCCCCGCTCTTTCCTGCATCCTCATCGAACCTTGGTCCGAATTTTACGCAGCACGCGACTCCGATCAAGATCCGCGGCTCCCTATTTCAATTATCCGCGTATTTCAATTACCGTGTATTTGATTTATCCGTGTATTTCAATTATCCGTGTATTTCAATTATTCGTGTATTTCAATTATCCGTGTATTTCAATTATCCTTGTATTTCAATTATCCTTGTATTTCAATTATCCTTGTATTTCAATTATCCTTGTATTTCAATTATTCGTGTATTTCAATTATCCTTGTATTTCAATTATCGGTGTATTTCAATTATACCCGTGTACTTCAATTATATCCATGTATTTCAATTATCCGTGTACTCTCCGGTTCCGCCCGCCGGATAATCGTTGTTTCTACTGTACCTTCCAACATTTCATTAATGTCAATGATAAAAATAATAATATACCGACAATTTTTCAAACGCTCGTCAGCCGACGAATCGCTCGTACATATACATTATTCTCCGATAACCAGAACGGCCACGGGCTGCACAATTGCAAATTTACGGACATAATTATTCATTGCACACGCGCTTTCCCCCCCCCCCCCCCCATACTAGAGGCCGGTGAGAATCTGATAGCATAATGCATGGCGGCCAATATGATGATGGCTCTGCTGAGAAATTATTGGATTCGTTACGGCTGTTGACATTCATTGATACGCGATGTATATCGCCCTCGGAGATCGCCGCGTTTGTATGTATTTACATGTTATCGAGGGGTAATTCCTTGACCCGATCAGCGCGCTCGATGTAAACGATACACATAATTCTGCATGACGTTATCCGTACGAAATATTATCGGCCTCGTATAATGTCACGTAAGTAACTTTTCGAGTACACGCGCTCTTTTTTTTTTTTTTTTTTTTTTTTTACTTTTCGATCCCAAAGTATGCGTAAAGGCTAATTAGTTCGCCTGTATTGAGCGCGTGAATACCCGAGAAAAAAAAAAAAAAAAAAAAAATGGGAGCTAATTATTCCATTAATTCGTCCGGTGCATTCACACACCTAATCTCTGTGGCGATTGCGCTGTGCACAGCATGCAGAGCGGCGTGTCTATGAATGTCTCTTCCGCACAGTCTGGTGTTTGCGACTCCATTACCTGTCGCGGAAACAATTCACGGCAGCCTCATTCATCCATCGTTGGCGAATATCGACGCGAAGTAAGCCACGGAAATGATACGGGAGGAAGAGGAGCGTAAACGGAACTCTCGGACCGTGTTTTTTTTATTTTTATTTTTTTTTTATTTTTTTTTCATCATCGTTGTGCTGCCGCATCGCGCAGGATTTTATTCAATTTTTTCCCATCGCTCGTCGTGTCGTGTTCGAGTGGTATTGTCTGTTACAAACGAAAATGTGTCCGAATGGACGCATAATGGAGGAGTCGGAGGAGGCAAACCGGAGACCCAAACACACAGACACAGGCGAAGAGAGCGCGAATAGAGGTTTAATATTTCATGCCGTGCGGCTCTCTCCCATGATCTCACTTGCGTATTCATGGCGTTGCCGAATTCACGAATGGCTGGCTAAATGGACAAAATGAAGAATGAACGTTACGCTAGTGTTCGCGGCGTTCGTTATTGTGTGGACCGTTCGCTATTATAATTTTAATTCTATCTTATTGTTATTCGATTTAGATTTTTTTTTCGTTCGCTCTGTAAGCGGTTGAAGCGTGATGCGTCGTATGACGAACCGTGCGTATGTTGTTTTCATTGTTCCGTTCGGGAGGCAATGAATTCACTGATGTATTTGTGTCTAAACGGCACGAGACCCTTTTTACATAATCAAAAATCAAAAGAGTTGCGTAACGCGACACGCAACGAGAAAACTATTTTGTAAGTGACAAAGTGACGAAACTTCAAGTGCTTCAAGTCGCGGATGCAGCAACGGTGGGTTTCAAAATGCGAGAAGCGAAATTCCAAACGATTCTTCGATAGTGCGAAATTCGTCAGTGGGTCGTTTCTACAGATACCAACTCTCTACACATGTCCGACTCTACACCGCGAAACTCAACAAAACGGCAATTGTACACATGATTAGACTCTGCACAACCGCGACTCTACACATCCCTAAACTCCACACATCCGCAACTCAGCGCACGTTCGAACTCAACACACCATACCATACAAGAGTCAAATTAACAAAAGCAAAACTCTACACAAGTCAAAGTCTACGCGGCAAAACTCTACACAAGTCAAAGTCTACGCGGCAAAACCCTACACAAGTCAAATTCTACACGGCAAAATTCTACACAGATAAAACTCTACACGGCACAATTGCACACATTCAATATTCTTCTCAGTAATATTCTACACTCAGCGCACGTTCGAACTCAACACACCATACCATACAAGAGTCAAATTAACAAAAGCAAAACTCTACACAAGTCAAAGTCTACACGGCAAAACTCTACACAAGTCAAATTCTACACGGCGAAACTCTACACAGATAAAACTCTACACGGCACAATTGCACACATTCAATATTCTTCTCAGTAATATTCTACACTCAGCGCACGTTCGAACTCAACACACCATACCATACAAGAGTCAAATTAACAAAAGCAAAACTCTACACAAGTCAAAGTCTACGCGGCAAAACTCTACACAAGTCAAATTCTACACGGCAAAATTCTACACAGATAAAACTCTACACGGCACAATTGCACACATTCAATATTCTTCTCAGTAATATTCTACACACGCTCAATTCGACACGACGAAACGCAAAGTAGGAACGACGTATGTCAAACCGGTGTGAGTTGGTGACTGCGACTGTTGAATCGAACTTGTGTCGAGTTTGAACTGCGGTGAATCGGACTATGTGTAGAGTCGGTGACAAAAGCGTCTAGGGTGTATAGATTTTTTGTCGTGGAGAGTCGAGCATGTGTACAATTTTTCGTCGTGTCGAATTGAGCGTGCGTAGAATATTACTGAGGAGAATATTCAATGTGTTTAATTGTGCCGTGTAGAGTTTTGTCTGTGTAGAGTTTCGTCGTGTAGAATTTGACTTGTGTAGAGGTTTGTCGTGCAGAGTTCAACTTGTTTAGAGTTTTGCTATGTAGAGTTTGAATTGTGTAGAGTTTTGCTTTTATTATCTTAACTTTTATATCGTATGGTGTGTAGAGTTCGAACGTGTGTTGGAGTTGCGGATGTGTAGAGTTTAGGCATGTGTACAGTCGCGGTTCTGTAGAGTCCGGCCATGTGTAGAGTCGCGGTTGTGTTGAGTCTGATCATGTGTGCAATTGCCGTTGTGTTGAGTCGGTGGTGTGGTGTCGGACATGTGTAGAGTTGGCATCTATAGAAAGGACCCACTGCACCAAATTCGCTGGCTGAGCGAATGAGACGAAGGATTAAACCGCAGTTTGTGGTGCATCTTCGAGTTCGGAGCGAAACAAATTGCCTTGACAGATCCGAACAGTCAACACACTCATTGGCAAGATTATAATGAACATTATGCTGCGTCTTAGTTTTCACAACAACTTGTCCACAAAGGGCCACAATTTTTTATCTGTTAATTTTCCGATCCCACCGCCCGATTTATAGTTTTACCCAAAAAAAAAAAGTGCAAACTAAAATTGTCAATGACACGGGAAATAAGAGGACAGCTTTGTACATTAAAATCTTAACATACGAGTTTGTCACTTATTTAACAAAACTATTTTCACGAAACTTCGTATTCCGATTTTACGAAATTATTATTTTTTTACTGTCTATCGTTTTCGCTATTTTTAACAAGTACTTTGAATCCTCATTCCGGCTGATAGAGAGCCTCGATCGACACAAGGGAAACCGGGGCAAACCAGTCTACAGGTGAGAGCGGGGCAAAATGGGACGCAATTTTTCAATAATTTTTCGATGGACGAGCGGGGCAATAAAGGGGCCTGAAAATCGGGATCTATCAATGTGGCAAAATGGGGTATGCAAAAATGATTGGAAAATTGCGTCTCTCCACACTGTCCCATTTTTGCCCCGCTCTGCCCTGCTCGTAGGCAATAGCCGAGCTCTGGTCGGAGAAACTCCGAAACGGACGAAACGACTTCATCGAAACTCGAAGATTGACGGAGGGAATCTTTTTCATCGACTTCAGCGACGATTCCGGTACTGAAATTCTGCACGGTCGGTGCGAGCCTTCGGTCACGATCGTATTGTATTTCCGATCAATTGATCGTTCGCTCGACTGTCGGTCGGGTCGCTGCAATCTCGTCTCTTACGGACTTAATCGCTCGAATGCATTACCGGCCGGACAGTCGGCCGAGCGAGGATATGCGAGGGTGTGCATGTGTGTCTGCGCTGAAGCGATGGAAAGGGGGCTTACCGAGTGCCACCGAGAATTGACAGCGTCACACCGGGAAACACGCGATCCTTCGCGCGGGCCATCATGGATCGGAGCACCAAGAGCACCGTAACCGCCAGTCGAGATTTCCCGACGGACGTCCGGCCAAAATTATTTCGGCCGTCCATCCGGGCTCGAGCTTTGAATTCGGCTCTCTCTCTGTATTTTTTTTTATTTATTTTTTTATTATTATCCGATCAATTCGAACTATCAATTGACGTAATGGCCATTCGATGTTCTATTCCGTTCGCTTAATCTATGCCATTTTGCGATATTTCGTTATCAACTTATTTGTTCATCTCTCTCGCAGTGCTCGCAAGTGAAAAGGAATTCTTATACAGCACTGTGCAGAGGTCAACGGCCAATAAAAACGAAGAGGGTTACTCGCAAAAAAAAAAAAATTATCTATCCCTGCGGTTTTGCATTTTTTATTCTGTACACGGAGGAAAATAATTTATTTGAATTAAATTAATATTTATTTAATTTAAGTGTATCAGTTACTTAAATCAAATAAATATTTTACATAATCTAAATAAACGGTGGCCGTCAAGTAAATTATTTTTTTTGGATGTAAAGAGGATGAAAAAAAAAAAAAAAATGTTAGAAACATTTTTTAAATTCAATTGCAAAAAGAGTTTAATAAACGAATTGAATTATACGGTTCTATAGTTCTAACTCCCTGCGGTATCCCTGCGGTTTTGCATTTTTTATACTGTAAACGTAGAAAAATAATTTATTTGACGACCGCCGTTTATTTAGATTAAGTGAAATATTTATTTGAATTAAATTAATATTTATTTAATTTAAGTGAATAGTTACTTAAATCAAATCAATATTTTTCATAATCTAAATAAACGGTGGCCGTCAAGTAAATTATTTTTTTGGATGTAAAGAGGATGAAAAAAAAAAAAAAATGTTAGAAAAATTTTAAAAATTCAATTGCAAAAAGAGTTTAATAAACGAATTGAATTATACGGCTCTGCAGTTCTAACTCGATCACCGTACACAGTAAAAAAAAAAATTAATTTCGTAAAATCGTAGTGCAAAATTTCGTAAAAATAATTTTGTTAAATAAAGTGACAAACTCCTTTGTCATTTATTTCAATATACGAACTTCTTCCTCTCATTTCCCGTGTTATCGACAATATTAGTTTGTAATTTTGTTTGTGAAACTAGAAAATTAACAAATAAACATTTTTAGACCTTTGTGGACAATAAGTTGTAAAAAGTCCAAACTTTCTTTTACTGTTTAGTATAATGTGATGTTTGCAAAGTGATATAGGAGAGACCGGGGCGAAATGGTCCACCCAAACAACTAACGCGTCTACAACACTGCCAAAAGTACAATCTATTTATCTATTATTTGTCACCCAACAATGATATTTTCATAGGTTTTATAACGCGTCCGAAAAAGAAGATTGTTTGGGGCGAGACGGACTACCCGTACATTTTTCAAATTTTTTTTTGGAGTACCCCATTTTGCCCCGCTTCGCTATTTTGCGAATTCTCCGCTTCCGTCATTGTCCACGAAAGGTATTTATTTTTTTCTTCCAGGTTTTTATATGTTTTAAAAATAATTTTGGGGTGGTTCATTTCGCCCCGGGTCGGCCTGATTTTTCACAGGTCCATCTCGCCCCGATTTTTCCCCTACATCAGCGATATAATTTTACAAACATTACATCTCGCAGATATACAATTTTCTAATGTTGCATTTTTTTTTTTTAATGGATCTTTAGCAGCGATTCCCTCTTAGTGGAGACGTTCGTGAAATGCTGAAAATTAAAAAAAAAAAAAAAAAAAGCAGAAGAAGAAAAAAACAAACATCGTGGTCCAATCACATAGGGATTACGCGGTGAGATTGTAAGGTACAGTGATCGGATTATAGTGTAACGAGTGGACTCGTTCCTAGCGACTGTACACACGTGTACAGAGAAGCCTCAACCGTACAAGACCTTACCGCGCTCGATTTTCCTCGTTTAAACGTAATCGCGTTAGAATCAAATTAAATTGGCCCTCGCGCCTGCTAACAGGTCGACCGCATTAGCACGCATCCTTTCGCGAGAGCCTTTTCTTTTTTTTTTTTGCCACAGACACAACCATTAAAAAAAAAAAAAAATTATTATAATTTTAATTGTACAGTTATATTGAAGGTTTCAGATTTAATGACTATCTAATGTGCAAAAGGGCATCGCCCGTCGACAAATAAATAAATAAATAAATAAATAAATAAATAAATAAATAAATAAATAAATAAATAAATAAATAAATAAATAAATAAATAAATAAATAAATAAATAGTAATCGTGAAGGAGAAGTAGAAGCTGCATATTAAAGGACGCGACGCGTGCACCGGCTCGACACGCTTTGCCATCGAGTTTATGTCGATGCGATGTATCAATGACCGAGATACTCGCGGACATTCGCCTCGCCGCTCCGACGACAACTTGTATATATCGTTACCAATGAGCTACCGAAGCCCCGGAGGCGACGGATCGTCTTCCGAGGCTCCGCCAGTCTCCCCGACGATATTTACATGCAACACACTGTAGAGACTCGAGAGTATAGCGCGCAGCACTGTGCGTAGAGCGCGTGCTGCGGTCCCCGGCGCGACACTCGGCCGCGCGCGCGCGCGTGCTTTAACGTTCGTGACTTTTATAATAACGCGCACGCACGCACGCACGCACGCCACGTTTATAAACATAGTGGCGCGTACGTAACTTCACTCGGTCGTCGCAACACCGCCGCGGGGAGTATAATGTTCGGGTACCCGAGGTTAATCCACTTACGACGTTTGATTGAAACGAAATGCCACGGCGCGAGAGACCGTGCGCCAGTCTGACGCGTTTCACAACCCTGCGGGAACCGTCGCGGCTCTCCGCCTTCGCTCCTTCCTTACCAAATTACAAAATAATTTTACTCCGAATGGAAGGGTGGAAATTCATGCAAAGCGTGCAATTTATTTTCCTCACTATCCCGAGCGAGATAGAGATGAGTCCGCATAGAAAATTTCCTGATGTCATTTAGTACGAGATTATTGTACTGCGGAGTTTCTACGATCAAATTGCGGATGGCACGTGCTGGATGGAACGCCTATTACCTCACTTTTCTTCTGACTTTAATGTGCGGCGCGACTTTCGAATTTTTTTCTTTTTTTTTTTTTTTTTTAAACTCTAGAGCTCACGCATCATTTTTTTTTTTTTTTCTACCTTCTAACTCGTAACTGGGGTATTTATGCACATATGAATGTTTTGTCGCACATGAATCTTTTCGTCTTTCGTTGGGGAAGAGAAAATGGTATGCGGCAAATTTGATTTTATTAAATATTGGGGGCTGAAAATCACGCTTATAGCCCAAAACGTAATTGAAAATTTGCAAAAGTCGCACTTTTCGTGAGAGAAATTGTAGTTTTTACAAAAATTGTCCGATTAAAAAAATTTCAAACGTCATTTTACAGTGGACACATCGGACTATCAGGAATAAAATAGTGCCATTATATTCCTTTTGAAAAGTCTATTTATTTGGACATCTGAAAAATGGGGAAAAGTCGAAAACTTGTAACATCGAAAAAAATCAATGAAAACCCAACCAAAGTTAATTTTTCCATGGGTTTTAACATTTCTTTCTCTTGAAACATTGTAGGTAATTAAAGATAACGAGAATCATTATAAAAAATTATTTAAAAATAAAATAGTTCTAACAACAACAACAAAAAAAAATCACTTGCTTAGATAAACCGCTAACGTGAACTCCCAACTGGGGTCTTTTGGTACCCCAAGAGCGCTGCTTTTAGCGTCCAGTGCGACAGCCAGCATCTTCCGACTCCGCACATTGTCATATCGTGGAACTAAATTATCGTGGAAGTCCCGACTAGGCAATGTCAATTTCTACTGTAGGAGCGCAGTTTGAATATCGGCTGGGGTACTTTTATACCCCACATGTGAGTTCCAGGGTTAATGGCTAAACCGAAGACATTATTTTTAGATTAAAGATTCGACTTCATATAACGTCCGATCACCGGACGAATAAAACGACAACGAAATACCCTCCCATTATTTTTATACGTTCCGTTAGACAAACATTGTTTTTTTCTTTTCTCTACACGACATAACGGGAGCATTTCCGTCGTGTGAGTTTTCCTTTCTTCCTGAGAGAACGCGTTCCTCGAGAGCTCTAAAAAAAAAAAAAAAAAAAAAAAAACCTCTCAGAGATACCTTCCGTTGTTTGCTCGGGTGAATCCTCGAGGCCTTCTAGAGAGGTATATCTCGGAAAAATAATCGTAACGATCGTTATCCGGCGAGAAAGTCCTCGAGGAGTCAGCGTATAAAAGTCCAAAGCGACGCCTTGCAGTTTCGCCGGGTGTATAAAAGGGCTCGGCTGTGCGAGCGACAGGCGACCGGGAAGTAAGAAGAATCCGGAGGAGGTTCAGCCCTAATTGTAAAGATGGAGCGGGAGTGCACGCTCGGGCCCACCGTCGCTGTGAACGATCGACGTCGGGGTAATCCCTCGATCAGATGTCCATCCCGATAGCGCGCAACTCCGTCGTGCCACGCGAAGCGTGAACAAGAGCGCGCGTTCGCCCTAGTCCGTAATACTCGCTCTCACGCAAGAACGAGGGTGTATAAATTTTTGCCAGTCTCACATCGAGAGAGGCTGCGAGCAGCATTAACCGACGTAACCGAGCGGTACGGCTCTCCGCAGGTAAAATATCGAACCCCGGAGAGCTTATGACCCACGCAAACAAAGCGGTCTCCGATATAGTGACATCTCTCGCATCTCCCGTTCACCTCTGCGAAACGCTGCTTTATCTTCTCGTTGAACGCCACTCCGGATACGAGATTACTACCCTTGAGCGCTCGACCGAGCTCATTATAAACACATCAAATACAGATATTTCATCTGTTCGCTTCTCCACAGTAACGTGAAATATTGGCCTGTCGATATTCTCTCGGTGGACTTTGTTCCTCTTCGCTAAAAGGTATCCGGTGAGGGATATTCGTGTTAAATTTCTTTTTTCATTTTTTTTTTTTTTTTTTTTTTACGGAAATTATGTAGGAATTCGTCTCGATCGTTAGATCTCGCACGGAAATGGATAACAGGCTAATCGGGGAGAGTAGCGAAGCTTCGGAGAATGAGCATGACAAATGGTCGGTTAACGGAGAGAAACATTTGTGGGCCGTGGCGAATCGATTCGCTCGTCAAATTGGTCCTCTTTGTGTCTTCGCAAGTACACTTGCCGTCAATGGACAGATTAACGTATGAACATTCCGTCCGTTCTCTCGTTTAATCTCCAGCGTCCTTGGCGCCCATGCCGATAATTGGTGGGACTGAAATCGATTCCCATCACAAAGCCCACGTCGGCTTTTCCAAAAGTTGACAACGCCCTTTCACGAGAACTTGGCCGGCGGTTGGTCGATCCGCGTATCGTGGCGAGATCCTCCTCTACTCTCGTCTCTCGTCTCTCTCTCTCTCTCTCACTCCGTATCGACAGTTACGTCCAATTATATCATCACTTCGAGGACAGTTCGACGTATCGCCGAATCGTTCTACACTCGTATTAGACGGATAAAGCGCGTGCAGCCGCGTGGTCAACGTCGAACAAAAAAAGTCGATCGATGTTCCACCGCGCACATTGCTGCTTCTTTTTTCACTTATGTAATTAAGCTCCGACCAAATTTTTCAATTTTTGCCGATGCGTTAGGCAGCCGCTGTCGAAAAAATGCAAGAGCGATTTCTTTTGCAAGTTCAATTGAGGACAGGTCGAACAAGTAGTTTTTTTTTTTTTTTTTTACTCAATTGGAGTATACGAAAGGAATGGCGTGATGAGCACGAAAGAACTGTCCTATTAAATAATCAACGATCGAGCTTTATGCGACCGGCTCTCGGGTTAACTCGAAATGCAGCGCCAGCAGCGACACGTCTAGCTTGTTCCGATTGGATGGACTGAATTGTAATTACGGGATAGAACTTACCCCCCTCGATTCCGAGACCGTCACGAACTGGTGGGCACGCTGCGGCTAATTGATATCTGCGATATTAATGAAGAATTAGTACCACTGGATTAATCATTCCGAGTACCGGAACACACCTTGAAAGGCTGTTTGCCACAGTAACATTCTCCAGCAATTACGATATACGAGGGTCGTGCGTGTCACGGAGACGTTTGGGAATACGCGAATGAAACACGTTCGTTGGCATGTTCGAGCGCGGATTCATTCGTTTATTGACCTGATGTATTAAAGCAGCTCAACAATTATTCGTCGTTCTGTAGTTTTCCAAAAAACTCTTCTCGACATCGCTGAATGCGATGAGAATGAGAAAGGACGGCGTTCCGCCGCGCAAAACGAATCTGTAAGCAGAGAAAGTCGTCGATTAAAAACTGACGAGCGTTTCAACGAGGCGAACTTCCGCTCGCACTGATATTTACTTCTCATGCTCCAAGATGCTCGCGAGAGTTCGACTGACGTCGACTTTGTGAACGGAACTCTTGTTCGGACCCTCGAAATAAACGCTCAAATTGGGAAGCACGTAACGCCGATCGCGATCCCACTCGGGCGGCTCTTCGAACAGATCCTCCAGTTGATCCATGAACCTGAAGTTAAATTTTTTCGAACGGTTACATCGTCGTTTGTCCGGGAGAACCGCAAAGTGGTTCCGTAGCGAACGAGCTAACTCACGGAGTGTCCTCGTAAAAGTTCTGAATAAAATCGGTCTGACGAGTCTCGGGATAGAGAATCATAACCGGCCATATCAAACGGTTCGTCTTGTCGAGCCTGACTCGGTGCTGGAACAGCTGAGCCACTTGTGGCTCCAAATCTCTCAGCTCGCAGTCTCTCCTTCCCTCCGGAAGTTCGATCTTTATTTTCTTCTCTTTGATTATCCTCAGCAGCTTTTCCTCCTCCTTCTCCATCTTTCTGGCGAGGCCCTCCTGCTTTCTCATGTTGCGCTGCTGCTTTTTCTAGTAGAAAGAACGAATAACGTGAAGCGAGAGAGCACGGCGATCGCGAGCGAAATTTTCCGATACACCGAGAAACGTCGTACCCTTTCCATGATTGCCTGCGTCTTCAGCGCCGATATTTCTTTGCTGGCCGAAAACTCTTCGAGGTATCCGTCGCAAAGATCGATGCACTGATCGTAGTCCTTGATGTGCAAACAGCAGGTCGCCGCTCTGTTGTGAGCCTTGTGGTATTTAGGGTCCAGCTTCATAGCGTGCCTACTGTCGTTCAAGCTTGATCTGCCGATTGTACAATGAATAAGAGTTATATTTTGCTCATCAAAAAAAAAAAAAAAAAAAAAAAAAACTACGATCGGCCGAATCATCGTATAGGCGAAATTCATGGATCCGCACTGCACTTCATCCGAATAGTCAAACTTCCGAAATTTTATTTTGCCGAATCGTAAACTGCTGAATCTTTATTCTTCCGAATCGTCAAATTTCCAAAAGTGTATTATTCCGAATCTTCATTTTCGCGAACATTACTCTCCGGAAATAGTTATTGGCCGAACGTTATTCCTCCGTATCGTCATTTAACCGATCGCCATTTTTCCGAATATTAATTTCACTGAACTTCATTTCCCGAATCGTTAAATGTGGAAACGTCACGCCGGCGAATCATCATTCTTTCGAATAGTATTTATCTGAAAAGTCGCATATCTGAAAATTCATTTATCCGACAAGTCGTTTATCCGAAAGGCATTTATTCAAATCAACTCGTACTGAATCTCTGCGATAGTTCTCTACTCATTTGAACCTATACAATTTTATCCTCTGCAGTGAATAGATATAATAGCAGATGGTCAGAATATTCACTCATACAATGACGATTCGGTCCATTGGCGATTCTGACAAATGACGATTCGGCAACTTGACATTTCAAAGTTTAACGATTTGGAAAAATGACGTTTGGTTAAATGAAGATTCAGAGGAATGAAGTTCAGTTAAATGACGACTCATAGGAATGACGTAAAATTAAATGACGATTCGGAGAGATGAAGTTTGGCCAATTAATATTTCTGAAGAGTAACTTTCTCTGAAATGAAGATTCGGAATAATAAACTTTCAGAAATTTGACAATTCGGAAAAATAAAGTTTCGGATGTTTGATTATTAGAACGAAGACTTTCGGCCATACGATGATTTGTCCGATTGTAGTTACAGCGAAATGATGTGGCTCCATCCGAACTAACTTTAATCATGCGTGCCTACCTATAATTCTTGAGCATGAACTGCGCGGCTGCTCTGTTGTTGTACAGTTGAGCTAGCAGAGCGGCGTCGTTGCATTTTGTTTTTATTCCCTCCGTATAGGCCATTATGGCCAGTCTATAATTTTTGTACTTATAATTGTAGTTACCGTCCTCTTTGTAATTGGCAGCGAGTTCTGCAATGTCGAGAAGCAACGGTTAAAGGAGGTTAACTGTTTCGTATCGTATTCCTCGCAGATTGTTTTGCGACAATTGAACCGAACCCTCGGGAGTGTTTTCATCCTCTCCATACTTGAGCTGCTGCAAGCCTTCCATCAGCGGCGAAACTTCATCCCCGGGCTGAGGCGTTTGCTTCATGAAGAAGGGATGTTTCTCCATCTCCTCCTGCCAACGATCCTCCGGCCATCCTTCGCTGTACGATTTTCTTTCCAAGCCATTGATGAAATCGTCGAGTTCGGAGTCGAGCTTTGCCGCTAATTCCAGACGCTCGTTCTCCGACCATTCTTTCTTCTCCGGCTTGGCGCTGTCCGCCGCCTCGGCCATCGTATAGATCGCGTATGTCTGCTATTTAACGCACTAACTTGCACCTGTGATCCTTCGATGTTTCATGTAACCTCCGAGACGCCCCGGTCCTTTGGAAAATATTGTCAACAAGTAAACGAGCACGTGTACATTTTCGCACTGAATCTTCGCGTTTGTGCTGCCAAAACTTACTGACCCATTCGCCATCTGACGGTCTCAATGGGAGATAAACCGCGGCCATCAGCTGATACACAGCTTTCCTATTAACAGCTGATACGAATCAACAAATTTACTTTCATGGATTGATTTTTTCACGTAAATAATATATTAACTAAATAATCAATA
Organism: Amblyjoppa proteus; assembly: GCA_963922035.1. Classification (NCBI taxonomy): domain Eukaryota; kingdom Metazoa; phylum Arthropoda; class Insecta; order Hymenoptera; family Ichneumonidae; genus Amblyjoppa; species Amblyjoppa proteus. The sequence goes on from OY998230.1 coordinate 6,079,803, forward strand.
TCAGGCAAACATGGACATCTTTCTCGCAGCAAGACTTGTACCTAATCGCAGTCGTACGATTCAATGGGATAGCGTAATTTTATGAAAAAAGAAAACATTATTCGACCCACATTAAAATCTATGATTTAGCGTTATAAATCCTACTGGTACAAAACGCTTAAATCCTCGTAGGATCCCTGTCCTTTCGGGAGCGCATGGCTCACTTTTATCTTGTCCACTTATCGCACCGAGGTCACGCTTTATCGCAGTTGGTATGTACATTCGCGCCTCTCGAGTTCACTCGTTAGAGTGGAGATCCCGCGGCCGAGAGAGAGACCGCCGGCCCGGCACTACAAATACTTCTGGAGGGTATCCGTTGATAGCCAGTACTAATTTTTAACGCGTGCGAGTGACGACTAGCCTGCACATAATCTATTCATATCTCAACATTTCATCGATAGACGGAAAAGCAAGAGTACGTAGTAAGCGAGAGTCATACGTGCGGTCGTAAAGCTCGATCAGCTGTGAGAATGAAACTCGCGAAGTAAATATTCCAAAGGCTGTAACCTTAAAATCGAATTTTTATTTTTCCAGCACACAAGCTCAATATGACAACGAGATTTTCTGGTATAAAATTGGGACCACCAATCGAGGTCTTCGCCCTCCAGAAGGCATTCGTCGATGACCCTTTCGACAAGAAAGTCAGTCTCACGATTGGCGGTGAGTTACGCGCTCGGATCTACCTTATCTCTGCTATACTTCGCTGTTGCCGTGTCGCCATAGTTATTAATCCTTATATAGATCAGCCTTCCCGATTGTGCTCGCTATCAACAGTTGCGCTATTTAACTATATTTATCCTCAATTCTCCACTCTGCTAACATTTTGAGAATACAATAACTGTCAAGGTCGTGGACAATTTACACGACGTAAAAAACGATGTTTTTCTGCTGGTCCGCTTTATGAAATTGGCCTTGATGACCTCAATTCCCGGGACGGGTGTATTATTACGCAACACTACTTTACTACTTTGCACCGCTATCGAATGGAAACGTTTTTGAGCTCCCTGCCTAAAAATAAACTAAACAAGTCTGAGTGATTAACTCTGAATCCAGTAACGCGTTCCTTTCACCTTCTGTATCTTCCATTGACCTTGCACAGTGATTTTCCTAATTGGATTATCAAACTATTGTTGCCTGTTGCCACTGATAAAAACGGTTATGAAATAAACATGCCTGATTGAGAGATCTTGCACAATGTCTTGAATTATGACGCACGAAAAAAGCAACAATAATAATAATAATAATGAAAGGAAAATAATATAAAAATTTCACAGCATATCGTACGAACGAGGGGAAGCCATGGGTATTGCCGGTCGTGCGAAAAGTCGAAAAGGCTTTGGCCGCCGACGACCTGCAGAATCACGAGTACCTGCCGGTTCTCGGATTGGACGCTCTCAGTCAAGCGGCGACGAGTATCCTCCTAGGAGCGGACTCGCCGACGATTCAGCATGGCAAAGCCTTTGGCGTGCAGAGTCTCTCCGGTACGGGGGCGCTGCGTGTGGGCGCCGAGTTTCTCGCGCGCATCCTCCACTACGACACTTTCTACTACAGCACGCCTACGTGGGGTAGGAAATAGATTTATATTTTCAAAGGTTGAACGTAATTAATCGGGCAAACGCCTATCTACACGGTACGATACTGCCCTTCAGAGAACCACAAGCTGATATTTACTAACGCCGGATTTAAGAAGGGCTGCGAATATCGTTACTGGAATCCCGAGACTCGCGGCGTCGACATCGATGGAATGCTGCAGGACCTTCGAGAGGCCCCCGAAAACGCCGTTATAATTCTTCACGCATGCGCTCACAACCCTACCGGATGCGATCCGACGGCGGAACAATGGTCCAAGATAGCGGACGTTGTCGAGGAGAAGAAACTCTTCACATTTTTCGATAGCGCTTATCAGGTACGCGACCTGCATACTGTTAAAAATACGAAGTCGTATGAAATATGGAACCTCGGTATATGAAATTAGAATTTATATACATTGTATTTGAATTTTAATAATTTAATCTTGAATGCAATACCTGGATATTAGACTTAACGGTGATGGCATTGAAAATTAAGACATCCGTATATGAAAATTATGTTATTATTACAAATATTATACAAATAATATTGCTTTTAATTAATACGTTTTAATCAATGAAATTTCATATACTGTATAAACATAAAACTTCGTGTACAGTTTACGAATTTTAAAACAGAAATTTTTAACAGTAGATTAAAAACCGTGTCGTCGTTCCCGGCTACAAAACGAGTGTTTTAATCGAAATATTATTGTTTACAGGGTTTTGCAAGCGGAGACCTCGACCGCGACGCCTTCGCAGTTCGTCTCTTCGCTGAGCGAGGCATCGAGTTTCTTTGCGCTCAGAGTTTCGCAAAAAATTTCGGTCTGTACAACGAGCGCGTCGGCAATCTCGTCGTCGTCATGAACAACGTCAAGGAGCTCGTTCAGGTGAAGTCTCAGTTGACTCTGATCGTTCGTGGAATGTACAGCAATCCACCGAATCACGGGGCACGTATCGTTGCCACTGTCTTGAATAATCCGGATCTCTTCGCCGAATGGTATTTCATTCAGTCTCTGATTTGGAGGCGCCTTCAAACGTACACCGTTCAAACTTACATAGTTTCACCGTAACACAACGGAATCGTACAACTCACGAAATGGCACACGGCGTTCGAGCTTACACGACGAATTTGTAACAAACGATTTTCTAACTTCTTACAAACCGTACATCGCAAATTTACAACACTTCAAAAAGCTTTCACATTTTAAATGAACACATTCAGAATTTAACAACATTATTTTGTAACAATGTAAGCTTGAACGCCGTGTGCCATTTCGAGAAGTGTACGATTCAATTGTGTTACGGTGAACCCGTTCGAAGGCTCCTCCTGATTCGTTGGACTTCAGTATCGTCGGCACAGTTACATCCTCTTCTCGTTTCAGGACGGGCCACATTCGCGAAATGTCCTCCAGAATAAAAGCTATGCGGGCAGGCCTCTACGAGAAATTGCAGCAGCTTGGAACCCCGGGATCTTGGGAGCACATCACCACTCAGATAGGAATGTTCTCCTACACCGGTCTGACTGGTGAGCGTTCTTGGACGAACGAAGTTCCTCTTTCTTCGTTCTCCTTTTTCCGAGAATTTATGCCGCTTGGCCAAGTTCCATCGACGAACGAAGTTATCGTCAATTATGCGTCGCTCTAATATTTTTTTTTTCATTTACCAACAGAGAGACAAGTCGAGCACCTGAGGGACCATTTTCATATCTACATGCTCCGCAGCGGGCGAATCAACATGTGCGGTATGAACGAGAAGAATATGGATTACGTTGCGAAAGCTTTTCACGAAACGATCGTCAACTTTCCGTCCTCATAAGAGGAGGCCGGAAATAGCCAGCCGTGCCGAACTCCATCGAGAGACACAGCATAGAGCCGGGTCAGAGGTTCTCAGCTCCCGAGCGGTAGAAAAATACCCAGTGTACATTATCGTAGCCAATTGAAACAAGTAAAATTACGTACTCTCGGCTATAACTTTCCGGGCAATGGGTCTACCTCTCTTAAACAATATACATTATTAACAATCACGATACGTATTTTTCAATGTCTAAACAACGAGAAGCAGACACGAGCGCGCTACGACGAAACTTCCGTTTGGTGTTTTTTTTTTTTTTTTTTTTCTCGGAGACTCGGAATTCATCCAGAAAACGCGTGCCAAAGAGTCGTAGCAACTCGGACTTTCTCGTCAATGTAAGCACAGTTATATTAACGTAAAAATCCAGTGAGAATGAATTAACGTTTATTTCTCACGACGCCTTTTGAGAGAAGTCGAGATCATTCGAAAACTGCCAACCGATTGTCAACGCGAGCCGGCGCACGCTGCGGCTTAGCACACCGATACACAATTTACGATCACAATTCGAGTCGCAATATGGCAATATAATTTTTCTATGCAGTCAGACAAACGCGTCAGCGACTAGCGATGAACGCTTATATTTTGTAAAAAAAAAAAAAAAAAAAAATTGTACACCAAAACACTGAAAGAAAATGAGTAGATTAAAGAAATAATCTAATAGGTAATCCACGGGACCATTGAGAATCCATAATTAACCCGTATAGCATTCAGGGAAGGCATTGCAACGAAAAAGCGAGCATAATTATCGTCGGTGATTGAATTTTTAACTAGAGAAGCCTTATTGTTATGTGATGTACAAAAAAAAAAAGTAATTCTGTCAATTGTTACGTTTGTTAGATCGCATAAACGCCAGCCTGACGTGGCTGGCTAGTGTCATTTTGAAAGTATGTATTCCATTGCAATATAAATAAATATGCTTATAATAAAAATCTGCCTGGAACAAACATATTCTTTTTTGTTCCCAAAACAGATTTGTATATTTACAATATTTACAGTAGAGAATAATGAATAAATTATATCTAACGATATCGTACGAGGGTACGATAAATCAATCACTCAACTTTGACACTTTTTTTCTTGAATGTTTCTGTAGATTCGACCGCTGCATAAAAACCCACGCCCTTCTATTTGGATCGCATGCAAAATAAATAACATATACATTTTTTTGTACTGTGATGTACAAAAAATAATAATTCTGTCAATTGTTACGTTTGTGAGATCCCATAAACGCTAGCCTAATGTGGCTGACTAGTAATTTTGAAAATATGTACTCCATTGCAATATAAATAAATGTGCTTATAATAAAAATCTGCCCGGAAAAAACATTTTCTTTTCCGCTCTCCAAACAGATCTGTATATTTACAATATTTACAGTAGAGAATAAATAAATTGTATCTAGCGATATCGTACGAGGGTAAGATAAATCAATCATTCCACTTTGATACTTTCTTCTTGAATGTTTCCGTGCCATCAGATTCAACTGCCGCATAAAAACCCATGCCCTCGTATTTGGACCGCATGTAAAATATGTAACCTGTACAACCGGCGAGTGCTGCGATTCCCAGTCCCATTATTATGGCGTTCTGTTGAAATAATATATTTACATTGTTTTCTCAGATCACTCGTCGTCGAATCTTCGAAAATTTATCACTTACAGGCCGAACGTATAATTCATAATTCACTGCTCGAAAGAGCATCGTGCTCTTGAGTGATCTCAGACCATCGCCTGGCTGAGATTTCGGTGATTTCTGCGCTTCCATGCTGATCCACTGTCGTCACTGAATAAATATTAATTACGTATGCAAAAACACAACTTTACAATGCCCCAAATTGATTGCAACTGTTAATACACAAAACGCTTTGCCCTCAAGTTTCTCGTGTGTTCCTTAATACATCGGTTTGTAGAACTGCCTAAGTTCGAAAAACTGACCCAAGGACTGCAAATCAACGAACGATTTTCTAGGAATTTTTTTTTCTTTTCACCATTTACTTTCTCACTACAAGATTGAAAACGACACCAGCTAACCTTACTTTTCATCGTCGGCAGCTGTATTTAATAAACTTGCGGCCAATTTCGATCGAAAAACAAGTTGATTGTGCACAATAATCGAAAAATTAACGACATGGCTTCGTTGATTCGCAATGTCATCCGACTGTCGAGTTAGTTGAACGGTCTCAATTATTTCTAACCTACAAATCTGGAAACTCGTATTCGCAAAATAATTGTTATTAACCGTATTTGCCGCAGAAAAAACATTGAATGTTTCTCATCGGTCAATGCAGAGTACCGCCAGTTCGGAAGTAGTCAAAGACATTGACCAAAAAGATCACGTACGTATTTATTTATGTTAAATAAAAATATTTGAGGTTATGTTAACGTATCTTTTTTTTTATTGTCATAATTTTGTACCTGATGAGAAATGGATTTTAAGAACTTTTTCATTGATTCGCGAAGCCTGTTAAACTGGAGAAAAATCCATTCGAGAAAGAGAAACAGCTGTGTATTCTCTGCAAACTGAACATCGAACCAGACTACAAGAACGTCAGGCTTTTGTCGCAGTTTCAGAGCGTCTATACAGGCAGAATTTATGGAAAGCACATAACAGGATTGTGCGAAGAGAAACAGAAGAAGGTAGAGCATGAGATAATAAAGGCACAAAACGCAGGTACGTCATGTAATTTCTCAACCATCAATCTCAGGCTTTTAGGAATAAAAAATATGACATAAATGATTGTTTAATTTTACATACTTTATTCAATAGAAATAAAGATTTTTTTTTTTCCTCTAAACGATAGAAGGATAATCGGAAATAAAGGTTTTAAAAATGTGGTATCTAAAATAATTGAAATAACATTGTTCATTGAGTAGTTTACAATCATTAGCACATAAACTGAAGTAATATCGTTCGGTCAGCGCAGTCAATTATTGCAGAACGGCCGATTTAATGGTAACATTATTATTATTATAAATATTATTGCTAATATTATTATTAAATCGGTCAGGCAAAACGCGCGCACGTTGAATTTTTTCCCTTTTTCGAATTTCGTTCTCACCAAACTATTACAAAAAGAATGCAATGAAAAATTTCACCTGGCATGAAAATTTATACATGATTTCTTTTCATCATAAATTGTCTGATATTTTTGAGGACATTCGACTATGTTCATTATGTTATTATTATTGAATATACGTAAATTTATAAGAAATTTCTGGCAGGATAAGCGAGCTGTGAAAAGAAAATTTATTTATATCGCCACATTTAAATAACGATTTAATTGAATGCTATTCGCAGGTTTGATGGGCTACTATTTGAAGGATCCAAAGTATACATACGACCCGAAAATATTCGATCCGGATCATCCATTCAGGCCCAACAAATTTTGAACGATTAATTACTGTGTAAGGTTTTCGTGCTTATGATAAAAATAAATAAATACTAATCACAGTTACGAGATATAAATACTCAACGATTTCTTTTAATCGATCGACGCAAAAAAGAATCCAACATCGCATAATCCAGATATCCGACATCGATCTATCAAATTTAATAATCTTGGTGTATTTAACGATTAATTGTGTTACATTAATGAAGATAATAAAGAGGGAAAATGTCGACAATTTTTACCATTCGTCTCTTGTAAAAAAAAAACATATTTTTCTGTGCTAAGTCAGGTCGCATTCTTCCGACGTGAATTTGACCGTATCCGCGGGAATACCGAGCATGGCTAGAACTTGTCGCATGGACAAATGTTCCAAACTTTTTTCTCCTATGTCTTTGTGAAATTGGTAGAGGGCCTCCTTGCAAGCGGCTCGCCACTTCTCGATTTGGGCGAGCAAATCCTTGATTTTGTGCTGTCAAATTAAATCAATTTTATTATCAATAAAATAATTTTCAAAAAATTGAAAACAAATACGCATCTTCCCGTGAACATTTGAATCAAAATTCGAGGTCCTTTCGAGGATATAATAATGATTGACATTCAGTTATATGAATGGCACCGACATGACACGACATTTTCTAAAAATTATTTCAGTTATAAGAGATAAACACTAAATTAAATATTACTGTAACAGTTAAAAAAAATATATTTTCTTCCATATGGGTACGTCCATCGTTTGTTGTCTAACGCCTACTATTATTTGCAATGGTAAAGAATGAAGTAAGCCATTTCGTAAAACGCACGAAGAATACAAATTTCAAGAATCTGAAAGAAAAATCAAGGTTAATTCCAGGACTTTTCAAAGACAAACTAGATTCAACATCTTCTCAAGGACTTCAAGCTTTTCAAGGATGACTCGATACTGTGAGACCAGTCAACAAACTATTGTTGCATTGCTGCAAAGAAATATAATCTTGATTCTCAGCTGATCATCGTGAGAAATTGCCTGAAATTCTCAATTAAATTTCTTTTTTTTCGCATTCAGAAAATAAAAATTCCTTTCGATAGAGTCGATAGAGACTCTGTTAAGCAATATATTTTTGGATGTCCAACTAAATACAATTTCTTTGACAAACATCTGTATATAAAAAAAAAACTAGTACCTTTTTCATGTAATTGGACTTGGTCTTCAGATTCTCAAGTTCCTGTCTCTTGACACGAATTCTTCGCTTGAGAGCAAGAAAATCACTACGAGTCACGTCCTGCTTTGAATCTTCGTCCAAGGAATCATTGCTCAGCGCATTATCTATGCGTCTTCTCTTGATCGGATGACGAAACTGGGACAGCGAGCGCTTCGGTGTAGTGGTTTTCCTATAGAAAAAAAAAGTACACATTGTTGACTCGTATTCTTTATTTATTTTCTTTTATTTAAATACCTAAATTAAATATTTATTTAATTGATTTATTGGTGCCAAAAACTGGTGCAAAATTTTTCGACTCACAGAATTGGCGACTGCCAGAGAGGATTATTCGGGCTCTCATTGTTCTTCGGCGTGATGACGGTGGTCAACGGCGAGCGAAACGGTTTGTTCGCTGAATTGCTGTTTCTCAACGGAGTTCTCCTGTTGGTTATGTTGTTTTCGCACATAGCTCAAAAAATTCGATTGTCGAACAATCGAAAGTCAACAGTGTTCATGAGCTATTATTATTATTATTATTATTATTATTGGTGTTTTCGTCGATCGACATTCTTTTTTCGACACGTAGAAATGTATTTATTTTCATCGATATTATAAATTGTTATTTACGTTGTACGACTATCGCGCGAATTTCGTGGTAAGCGGGAATTCCGCACGCTTTCGGAATGCTTGGGTTTTTACGAGACGCGGAACACGTGGGAACGATGTGACAGAACGCAATTTTGATTGATCCGTCGGTAAAGCAGTTTTGATTTTATTTTCAACACTGCGTTGTTATTAATTGTACTGATTAATTGCCATCAGAAGGCAACTATTTTGAATTCCGATAATACAAATTTTTCATGTATCATTGATATTCGATAAAAGATAGTTCGAACATTCAGTTCAAATTGCGATGGTACATAAAAATAGCAATGTTATTAAGCTACCAATAGTGTTTCAACGATAATTATAATCGACTGCGATATAAATAGCGTATTTCTTAACAGCGATGTTAAATCGCGGCTACATAAAAAAGAAAAAAAAAACGTCAACGAACTTCGCGACAATATCACAGTGTCTGACAAACTTTAAGTCAAATTTGTTACAGAAGTCTGTTGAGAAACAATGGTTTACACGACGCTGGCGTTGGTTTTTTATTCGGCACGGTCTTCCGAAGCCTCTTTGGTTCTCTTGGAATGCGCAACGGATTGTAGCTGTGCATGTCGTGTTTAATCTCCTCCTGATTGTGCAGATTGGTAGTTTTTTCGACAATTACCGGAAGTTCTCGAAGAGTATTTTGAGGATTCGCTTCGGAACCACTTGCCACGGCACCGGCGTCTGATTTATCGTTCTGCGCAGATTTACTGCGCCTTTGCACAGATGTTTCTTCGTCTTTCAGATCGCGCTGCGAATGGAGCAGATTGTAATAGAACAAACCGCTATGTGTGATATCCGGTTGCTCGAGTTGTTTCCCCGCTGGGCCTTCAACAGTGGTCGACGGAGGAACCGAAAGAGAATCGACCGGATCTTGTCCACCGTCGCTCGTCTGAGTGCTGGTCGAAACTAAAATCTTCATTCGTCCGTTCGAAGATCTCGTGGGCTTCACGATAGTGTATTGTTTGTTATCGTTACGAAAAATACTTCGTACTTCGCCCATGTAAGAACTGAAAATAAAAGAAAACACAACTTATCGCAATAACTTCTTTACAGTGATCGATGAAATCGGTTTGCTCCAGGGATAAAACAGTTTTCTGTGGCGGAAAATTCGTATCATCTGATATTATCTCACCTCAAAGAAAAGTATTTGCTTCTCGACAGAGTTATAGCTATGACGTTGACTGATGCCGGTATTTATTAAGAGAAAACTGTTTTACCATCGAAGGACAAAGAAATGATCTTGGGATTGTGTGAGGAAAATTCATAGAAAAAAAAATGGCAATTCGTTTGTAAGTGGCAACCAATGAAAATAATGGTTACTTGAGGCTGCTTAATCGATTAATCGCATCGGCCAATACTCCTCTGCGCTTTGCGGCTCTGGCCTTGATCGTCTTCAAATCCGGAAGTGGTGGAGTTCTTGGCAAAGCTAGCGGCGGATACCTCGGTCGTTTGTCCCTGGTACTCGCAAAATCTTTCCTCACTTCCTTCCAGGACTTCGTTAGCTTCTCTTTGTCCTCCGGCTTCACCGTGTCGGACCGTTTTTGTTTCTTCCTTGAAGCTCCCTTCGGAGACTCGGAAACTCCGTCGGTAATGAAGTTTTCGACTATTTCCAATTGTTCCCCAAACGTTTCTTCCGTCGTTTTTGTATAATCGGGACCGCAGTTGACTTCCGCCATTGGGGGTTTCTCCGGACAGTGGGACTTCCGGTTTCTCTCATTTCTTTCCGGAAGTTCTTCGGCTTCGGCAACCTTTCCAGCCAATTCTTTGCCGTCGCGATCTTCATCCGTTGGAACATTTGTTTTCGTAGCTTTGTTTGTTGCAACATTTGTTTTCGTTATTTCGTTCGTTGCAACATTTGCTTTCGTTATTTCGTTCGTTGCAACATTTGTTTTCGTAGCTTCGTTCGTTGCAACATTTGTTTCCTGCACCTCTTCATTGTGTTTTTTCCTCGCGTCTTCCGACTCCGCGCGATCGTTTCGGTCCTGTGGCTTCAACGGTATTCCCAGTGGCGGTACAACGGTCATGTTTGCAATGATCTTCAATGTTTTCGGAGCAGTTTCTTCGACCGCACCTTCGTTCGATGGCACGGCGCGATGTACTTCCGGTTCCGTTGTGTCCATTTCTTCCTCGACTTCCGGTAACGATTTTACCGACGAACGGGTAATTTCTTCCTCGTTGTCGATCATCATTTTTTCAGTCATTTCTTCGTCTTTCACGAAGCTATGATCGGGTTCTTCCGATTTTGGGACCTCCGCGGATTCGCTCGCGAAGATCATCGATTTCTTATCCGGAAGTTCCTCCGCTTCCGGTTTTCGGAAATTCTCAACATCCGATCTTTTAGTAATTTTTTTTCGAGCTTTCTCGATTTTCAATTTTTTCCGTGTAATTTTCTCGTCATCCTCAAAGACGTCCCTGTCGTCTTCTCGATATTGAGAATCAATTTTTTCTCGTTCTCCGTAGACGAGCGAGAACTGCACCGGAGGCGGCTCGGCCGCCATTTTGTTTTCTTCATACCGATCAGTCTCTTCGTCCGCGTTGCTTTGTTTCTCCGGCGTAATTTTTCCCGAAAGAACTATTTCGATATTCCTCGATTTATCACGTACTTGTTCGTTCACAAAAGATTGTGTACAATTTGGCATCGCCACGCTGACTTTCTGCCCCTCCGATTTTTTTGAGGAAATATTTTCATCCGACAATGACTCGACGCCATCTTGCAAAAGAACGTGTCCACTTTGTCTCTCGCGCGAAATAATGACGGAGGATATGCGAAAATCTTCGGCGAAGTTCTTCGATCTTTCTTGATACGTCGAATTATCGCGGTTCATGAAACGTTCGGAAAACTTCTTCGGCTCCGGCGTGTCGATGAATCTCCGAGCGAGCGCAGAAATTTTTGACCTCTTTCTCGGTCTCTCGTCTCGGACGTCAGACTCGAAGCTGCGCGGTGGCGACATCTGCCGAACTTTCGTCTCCGCCAAAGTCTCACTTCCCGGTTTATCTCGGTCCTCGTTCAAGAAATCGTCTATGTCGCTTATGAAGCTCTTTATTCCATTCTCCGTAGCTTCGAGAACTGCGGAATTTTTCTCAGTCGGTAAAGAAGTTTTGCCTCGTGAACTTTCGCTCTCGCGCTTGTCGTCGCTCTTGTCCCACGAAACGTCGTCCCAGAGCGTTTTCGTCAGTCCGTCGGGAACTTGTTTTGCAGTTTTTTGTACGAATTCCAAAAAAGATGATGATATATCGTCGTCGTTGATATGCGGCGATTTTTTTGAAATTTTCAAGGCCGCGTTCTTCGTCGATTTGTAAACTGGAAATTGTCCCTCGCCGGCGATATCGTCGTATCGTGGTAAGTCGGCGACGGCCTCGGGATGATCGTTTACCGACGGACGTTCGGGTGTGAGATTCAGACTTGAAAAATCGTCGCTCGTACTCGAAAGTTCGATCAACGGCAGCGACAGACCGTAGCTCGGCGTGTCGGTGTACAGATATTTCGACTCCAATTCGCACAGTGTGCAGAGACTCACGGATCTCTCCAGCTCGTAGACTGTCGAGTTGTGGAAGGGTTTTTCAATGTTTTTAGGATCCATTTTTTTTAATACAAAAAAAAACGTAAACAAGAACTCACAGACTCGACCACGGTCGCCGTATGATCGATTGCGAGTCGCTGCGTGTGTCTCGATGCCCGCGAACTGCGAAGAATGGCAGAGAGAGAACGAGAGAGTACTAGTCAAATCAATAACTGCCGATTTGAAAATGGAATTATGCGTTTCTATAGATTTTTATAATACAGCGAACGACATTAAACAGAAGTGATTCGAATAATTTAATGTCTATTAGTGAATTAATGAGTTAATGACGCAAAATAATACAATTGTTTGGCAGTAATCGAAAGATTGAAAACAAAACTTGATTTAAAAAAAAAGTACGCGACTTATAGCTTCGCGAAAATCTAGGATTTCCCACTTACGGGCACGATAATCGCGCATGCGCAGAATCGTCCCAAATCAGCTGTTTGTCAATTCGCAAAAGTGTGTTGTCGTTGGGTATCAGCGGGCGTGAGCTGTACGTGAGACGACACTCTGTGTGTAGCGTTTGTCAATGAGAGGTGCGTTTTCGTAGCGTCGCGTTTTCTTTTTTGTTTTTACTCCAATTGTTCTCGCGTGCATTATATCCATTATAAATGTGGGTTGAACGTGATTTCTCGGTTATTCCGATAACTTAGCGCCGGCATGACGGACGAACGAAACTTTCGTTCATCGTATTACGAAAAGGTAAATAATGTAAATTTAAAAAATCATTATTTATCGTCAGCTCACGAACGGCGAGGAGACTCCAATGTCTTGAAAAACACCGGTAGAGGTTAGACCGAACAATGAAATTAACAAATGTTTTTCGATATTTTCTTCCCAAAAAAGGTTTTTTGGAAAAATAGAATGTGAGATAAAAAAAAAATTTGAAATAAGTGCGTGCCTTCTTGTTTTGTTTTTTCTCGTTTTCGTAGACATTGTCACGATATTGTGTCGTATAGTACGAGAAGGAAAGAAAAGAAAGTCGAGATACAACTTTTTTTTTTTGCTAAAAAATTAAGATACTCAAATATTATTCAACAATACTGCTAGAGGTTAGGTCACATATTAAAATCATAAAAATATAATTTTTTAAATTTATTTACGATTTTATTGTCATTAAGAAAAAGAATAAACAGAATTCCGCTCTCTTCATTAGCTCAAAAAAAATTTGAATCTTTTTGACATTTTGTTAATTAAAAGAAAATTTTATACACATACTATATATATATATCTTTTTTTTTTACCACAAACAGGTGGGCTTTCGTAGCGTCGAGGAAAAGAAATCGTTGGAGATATTGCTGAAGGAGCGTCCATTCGACAAGGCGAAATTGAAGCAATTTTGTCTACGCTTCACTGTACCAGCGATGCACAGACATTTTTTGTGGAAGATACTCCTCGGAGTCACGCCGGTCTACGCGGAGAGTCACGATTTTGTTTTCACCCAGCGAAGATTGGAATTCGAAGATTTGAGAAAAGCGCTGAAGGTTGCAAAGATCGTAGACGAGAATACTAAGCCGTATCAAGTATTTTTGGCGATGTGGCTGCTCAGGACAAGACGAGCAAAGATTGACATGAACACCCAGCTTGAATCTCAGCTGTTCAGGTTCGTTCTATGTATCAATTAACGCAAAGTAAATAATATTATTAATATTATAATTTATATTCTATCGGGTTGTATTATCATTACATAATAAACTATATAATATTAATAATAATAACAATGATAATAATAATATTAATATTAACATTAATTTTTTGGCCTCCAATAAATATTACTGTCTTGTCCAACGATTATTTTGATCGATTTTTTTATTGCACAAATGTTTATTATAAAAAAAAAAACATTTTTAAAAATATAAAGCTATATTAATTTGACCACGCAAACTATATATGAAAAATATTAATAAAAAATATGCAGTATATACATTTTTAATATATTTATGAAAATATTTATTTACTCGTGTGTTTACAAGATTTTATGAATAAATCGATTGTACTTATTGCGATCTTTAATAAATTAATTGAATTCTTAATCATCGTTCAAATCGGTATCTTGCTTGCAAATTCTGGGCCCGCAATTTAATAGAATTCATTGATTCATCGATTAGTACATTTTTAATGAATTAATAATTTCTCATAAGTCAATTAATATAAATAACGTTGCAGGTCGATGAGCAAAATGGCGGAGAGTCTGTGGCACATAGCTGAGGGAGATCACGAGTTTCAGCGTCTTGTCGACATGTACTGGCTCCTCGGTGGATTCCTCGACCACGTGCAAAAATTTTTCAGAGACGCTACGCGGCTTCAGGAATGCACGACGTCGTTGCTCGAGCGCGAGGACTCGGGTCTTTACAAGCATCTCGCCAAGATCGACGCACTGCAGGGCGTTCCGTTCGAATCGTGGTTCTGCTCATGCTTCGCCGGGACCATAAGCGACGGATCTATACCGAAGTAAATGCGAAACCACCGACCCAACGATTAATGATCCATACATCTAATCTCCACGTTAGCATTTTTATTTTTATCGATTAATTACACTCGGTGCGTAAAGGGCAGTTTCACGCACACTTCGCGCGCTTAAAACTCTCCTTTCACACCTTGTGAAATAAAATTTCGTACGATAGCCGTGCGAAAAACTTTTTCTTATCTCGTGTGACTGCAACACTCGCCTTCGAGTCGTGCTGCATACTCGTCAGAAAAAGTTTTATCGCACTAGTATCGTAATGTACTATTATAAATTCTTTTATAAGCCAAAACAAATTCGTCTTTGCAGTAATCTGTTTTGCCGCCCGCGTCTGTTTCGCATCATCCCAAGCGCATACGACAATTAATCGAACACGAACAGGATTAATTTATCGGCTCCTTTCAGAATTTGGGACAAGATCGCGGTCGGCGCTTACAAAATTTTGGTATTCGTCGCGGTAGTTACCCTTACGACCCTCCGAAGATTACTCTTGCGCTGCGAAAACGTCGACAGCGTGCTCGAAGCCCTAACGCAGGTGGGTCTGGAATTTAAGCAGAAAACAAAAACACTTTAAACGATAGTTCCTCATATACAATTGTTCGCTTCAGATAAACGAGGAAACTTCCGAGGTAATTGTGAACAAAGCCATCGAGCTGTGGCAGCAGAGCGGCTCCATTCTCGGGACCATGTCGCCGAACACTATAAGCGTCCCATTGAATACCTGACTGAACATTAATAATAATCATAATAGCGTTAATATAATTAATAAAAGTAATAATACTCGTCAATAAATAATTTCACTTTGATTTTGCCAAAATTCGAGGTCTGTAAATATGAAAATAATAATCGAAGCTCATTGGGGTGATATAAATAAAAATTAATATTAAAAACATATATATGAGAAATATAGAGGTTTTTGCCGAAAATATATTTCCAATCAACGACAATACATTTTACACATCATTTTCGAACATTTTTGCAGGGACAGGAAAAAAAAAGACACGAACTTTTTATTATTTCCTTTATCTTAAAAATAATTGATTTTTATTGATGCATCATATCGGTCATCATACATCGTATTATCGATACATGTACACTTTAACTTACCTCTGCGTCGAGCTAAGCCTTAAACTAACAGGGGGAGGGGAGGGAGTGGGCGCATCATCGACCTCTTTCCGAAAATCCTAATCGTCAGTATCGTATCTCGTCACGAAAAAAAATGAAAAACAAATCCCGAGAACATCATCACATCTCATTCGTTTACGATACTGTTTTATAGTGTTCTCTATAATATATATAATATATATTATAGTTTTTGTTTTCTTTATAGTACAGCTGCGTATTATTAAACTCGTTTTTTTCTCTTTATCCTCATTTGCCTTACGAACATAAATATATTCGCCCATTTTCGTCGTCCTCTCTGTTTAGCTCTTGGACACGCTTTTTTCACTCTGCGATCGCGCATCGGGAACGCGACTTCGTTTTTTCTTTTTGTATTTTTCTTTATCACGCATACGGAAATGAAAACGTCAATCGGAAAGAAGGTACACATTATCTTCGCTGTACACACGCATCTCGCTCCTGAGAATTTCCGCATTCGAACTTTCGCTGATTTTGAAACTACGTTGTTTTTTGTTTTCTTTTTTTTCACAGTTTGTCGCGGATCGCGGACGAAAATTCTCGGAAGGAAGATACAAGACTGTTAAAAACTTTGTTGCAACCGATCCCGGGATGATCGGTATATTGCGGAGGCTCGCGCGAGTTCTGATATCGGACGAGTAGTAAAGTTGACAAAAAAAAAATCATTGTACAAGTTTTTCGAGATTAAGCGACGATTAATCAGTCACTTTGTTTCTTCTTTAAGAAAAGGCGTAATTTAACAAAATAATTATTTATACAAATGAAGTATTTACCAAAACGACCATTTAAGGTGAAACATTTCTGAAGTATTATGCAGTGTGTCAAGTAACAAAAATCGTGGGACACTTAAAACTATTCAAACTTCAACTTTTTTTTGTGTCAATGTGCCAATCGATACCAATTGGCACATTGAACAGTGCGTGTCGATACTTGAAACTTGTTGAACTGTAATATTTGTGTTATAGTTAATACATTAAAATTCGGATAAAAAAAGTTGATTAGTTTTCGTCACCGACCGAGTCTGCTGGTCTCAGTCGATAACGAAAATCCATGTCGTTTGTTTAATCCATTTTTTTTCAATCCGGGTGCTAAACTTTTTCGAGGAAAACCAAATTATCGTTGACAATTGAAGGGGAACGAGGTTGTCAGTAACGAAAACTGTAATTAATTTTTTTTCCCCCCAAGAGTGCTATGTTGCGGAAACTATTTTAAGGAAAAACATATTATTGCTAATAATTGAAGATAGGAAAAGAAAAATTGCCTACATTTTACGACACAGGAAGGAAACAGAAAAACTCGTACAAAGAATTATAAAAATCTTTGCTACTCCTTCGACAAATGTTCCGCTCGAGTCCAACCCTCGAGATGCTCGCGTCCGCCATCCAGCTAATTTATTTTCTTTACTTTTTTATAATTCTCTGCACCGTACGCTCTCGCGCCTAACCTCGCCTCGATCCAATTCGTTTATCTATTGCATTATTATGTTTTTTACTTTGTCATCACATTCATAGTGTGCAAAGAAAGTATTCTTTTTTTTATGTTCGATCTTTGGTATCAACGTTTTAACATCGCTCTTGCTGGATATTTCTCTGCCTTGCGTCTCTGCCGTTTGTATGATCTTTTTCAAATTAATTTTGTTTCAGTATCGTTGAATCATGCCTTTCCGGTATCGCGTCCTCCCTGAGGAAAAAAAATTCACACCCGGTCGAAGCGGGTACTGATTTTTTTTTGTTTTATTTAGCCTAGTGAAAATACTGTTTCGCGAACGTGTTTCATACTCTATTTCTCGAAAGCTCCCACTCGGCATTCACTCACTCACGCATACAAACAGCATCGCGCACACTCGGCAAGCAAGTTAAAATTTATCGTGTGTGAATGTGTTTAATTTTTTTTTCTTTTTTTTTTTTCATCGTCGTTCGAGCCAACTCGATTCGGCGACAAAATCGCTCGTCTAGAAAAAATTCCAAGCACTCAAGATATAGCGGAGACTGTGTGACGAGACAAACGAAGCGGTAGCTTTTTTATTATTTTTTTTAAATATCTTTTCTTTTTTATCAGGTGCGAGGCTTCCTCGTCGTCGGCTCCGATGCTCTCTTCTGCCAGTGTCGAAGATCGAAAGCAAAGAAAAAGAAATTATTTTGTTTTCTTTTGGGGTTTTTTTACGTCGAGTGGATCGAGTCTGGGACAACCGTAGGAGAACCGGAAACGACGATGAGGCGGCGGATGACGATTCTTCATCGTGGCTCTTGCGACGAAAGGTGCGATGAGGCACAGCCTTGCGTTACCCAAGTTTTATTTTTTTTCATTTTCATTTTTTTTTCATCTTCCATCCGAGAGATAATACGGATGAAGATTTTTGGCCGTTCGAAGATGCAGCCTTTCTTCTTATTTCTTTGTTAAATAACTTCTTTTTTAATTTTATTTATCTCTCATCTTCATCTTCTTGGCAGGATACGCTTGTGTTTCCTCGGTGTGTTTCGCCACGGCGGTTATGGCTCCGGCTACGACTGCTTTCCGCTGCTGTCAGCTGGTGCTGACGGATCATCGACGTCGGCTAGAGGGCGGCGGAATTGCAATTGTCGACTAGGGGCGATAGCGGTCCAACCTTTCCGCGACCGCTGCCCAGCCTCTCGGGCTCGTAGTGCACGTCCAGTGAAAGGCCTGTAAATTTTGTATACTATAGTTTATCACACATCTTATTTACTTATTTTTTACAAAATCGTTTTAAGGATCGTTGGACCCATTTTGTGTTTTATTTTTCATACTTTTCGTCCGGACGATTTAGGATTTTTTTCTTTTTCATAATCGTATTATGGTAATGGGTTTTTGTTCCCACCAAGGAAGAACGAAATAATTGAAGAATGTATATAAAGAAAAAAAAAAGCATTCTGACGGTATTCAATTTGATATTTTTTTGTTTTTTCAGGCGATGTTTTGTACTTTGCGGAGAACAGATCAGTTCAAAATCAATTCTTTTCTCGAGTCAATCAATTCTACTTGATAAAACTGAGTTTTAATCACAAAGAATTTTTTTTTTTCTTCGTCGGCCACGTATGTTTCTTTTTTTACCGTTAGACTAGTCGAACAATTATTTTGAGGAGTCTAAAGCATAACAGTTAGATGAGATGAGACAAGAGATTCTTTTAAGACAGACCGCATTCGAACTTAAGTTCAAACTTAAGCATAAACTTAAGTTCAAACTTGCGACTCTACATTTGGACCTAAAAGATCCGGATACTGCAGAAGAAATGTCTTTTTGTTTCTTCGGTTATTTCGTTCACAATATAATCGAATTGAAATTTATATCAAAGGTCTCGTCTCGTTTGACCTTTCGTGATTTATTTTTAAGGCGATTATAGCCGCATTGCCGAGAACACACTGACAAGCAAAAAATAAAATGTGGTAACAAAAAAATCATGAAAAAAGCCAACAAGAGTAAAAGCTTTCGCGGCAAAGAGATAAAGAGACCCACCACCACAAAGACGAGTATAGGTGGCAAACCTGTAACGTACATTTTTGATATGCGTATTTACCGGATGGCCTCCGCGAGGTCGACGAGTGCCCGTGCAGCGCTCCCGTCACCATCGGGCTAGACTCGGGAATGAATGCTGCTACGAGGAGGGCGCATATCACGAGAAGCGCGCCGAATACGAAAGGCGGACCTGGCACCAGCTGAAAATATTAAATTCTCGTTAATCCTCTAAATCGATTAAATTGGCTGATAAAAATATTTACGAAAAAAAATAGGCCTATTAATTATTGTTATTATTATTAGCGGTATTCTGTCCAATGCTGAAAATATCAAATACACTTGAACGGTTTTATTTGTGTGGTAACTTTTGCTGAATAGAGATCGAAATTTACTCGAAGAAACTTGTAAGTTACGGAGAACTTTACTTTATCTGCGCGACAAGTTTTATCTCAGTTACAAGATTGGACATTAAGAAATAATAAAAAATTCACTTCTCATAAAATATTAAGCTCGTCGCGAATTTGTGTAGCATTCGCTACCACGAATATCCTTGAACTCAACTTTGTCCGAGCGCCAACACCTTCAATGCCGAGTATAACGCTCTGCTCGATGGCGCGTACCTTGCTCCAGTTAAAAAGTTTACACATGGGGAAAAAATCAATTCTCATAACGAACGATCCGCGCAAAATGAATAAAATGCGAAAGTTCGAAAGATTCACGATCGAGTATGTTTGGACATAACCATTTTTTTTTTATTCACAGATTCGACACCTCAACATTTCGTGGAATGTTTATTTCAGTTTTTTCGAAATCTGTTTTTTTCCTTTGGATCATAAAAATTCGAATCTCAGAATATTTTGCACCCAACACGTAAAAGAAAAAAAAACAAAACAAAAAAAATACAAACCTGTGGAACGATATCGAGATGCTGAGTCGCGGTGCCCGTTCGATTATTCTCGTCGACGATAGCGGGCCTGAGCAACAGCGAGTCCTCGTTGAGATCGACGTGAAAGAGATAAAATATAACACCGAACATGGCAGGTCCGAGGCCGTTGCACAGGCCTCGCATACCCGTCACCATGCCCTGGACGAGACCCTGCTTGTCGGCGTCCGAGTGCATCGAGACGAAAGCGGATATAGCCGGATAGGTGATGCTCGAGACTGACGCAAGCACGCCCGCTGCCCACATCATCCTAAAAAAGAGAAAAAAATATTTGAAAAATAGAAAAAATTGAAAAACTAAAAAACCAAATATCGAAGTAAAAAAAAATGTCTTTTCGTTCGAATTATCGATTCGATCGAGAAGTAGGTCAATTTTTTTCTCCCCTTATAGAGACGTGTTAGAGATGAATGGAAGAGGAAAAAGAAGAAAAAAAATGAGGCCACGGAATCGAGCGATGCAGACGAAATTGTGTATGTCACCGTGTGCAAAAAGTAAATAATACCGCAGTCGAGTCGGTGGTTACGGATACTCGAGAAATCAATATCGCTAGGCAGGCAAAAGTTTCGCTGGTTACTGCGGCAGCGGTGGCGCGTTATAGATTGTCAGCGTTGCCGTACGGCACGGGCCCAGCTTCTATTCAAGGATGTATCGAACGAGAAATTTATTCGACCGCGGCCTCGCGTTAGCGCCAATTTGTTCCTAACCGAGTAGTAATTGAACGAGACGCTCTTGCGGTTTATTGACACCGAGGAGATCGGTTGTATCGAAGTATGTATTTCGGGGCCGAGCGATTACTCAGCGCTTTGCTAAACATTTTCGAAACATCTTCGAGATCTACAAACGTCGGCGAAGATCCATAAGATATATCATGAAGTTTACAAACCGCAAGATAATTTTTTAAAATGTTACGCGTTAGATCAATGACCAATTTTGCGATTTGTAATTAGGTCAATTACGAATAACACTTGCAACTTGCAATTGGATCAACTACAAATCATATTTGCAACTTGTAATTAGATCAACGCAAATTCCATTTGCAACTTGTAATTAGATCGACACAGATTCCATTTGCAACTTGTAATTAGATCAACACAAATTCCATTTGGAACTTTCTGTCGCGTATGAGGTGTAACAAGCAGAGAGCCTTGCAAAAGTCAAGTTCAAACTTTTCATACATAATACACAAATGATGTCACCGCATCACGAAATTGTAATTGATCTTACTTCGGTGACAAAAAAAAATGTTCGTTTGTCACCAGAGTATAGTTTTACATAGAAGTGGGTTTTTTTAGAAAATTATGAAGATAAATGAAATGTTGTTTACCATGTCTGGGAGCCGAATCCGTACCACATGAGCTGCAGCATTTCGAACAGCAGACCGAGCATAATAGTGTGTTTACTGCCTAATGTCCTCATCAATGGACCGAGTAAAATTTGCGCTCCGACGCTAAGGATACCGACTACGGCGATAAATACCGCGACCATTGACGCCGAGAATCCCATCGCGAGCTTTAGGTAAACGAATATACAGCTGTATTGTCCCGCCTCGGGTAGATAGCTCAGGAACACCGTGACGCACAGCATCAGTATCGTGTGATCCTTGCCGACCTACAAAAAACAGGGAGAAAAATGTTTCGTAACAAAAAAAAAATCTCGTTGCGGTCAGGAGGATTTTAAATATCTTTGCATAATAAATATTTTCCTGAATTTATTATCGGTTCTAATACCCCGAGAGCTTAAAAATTATCGGGTATTTCCCGATTGTTTCGTTGCGTAGCAACGAGCGAGATAAGTTTTGCTTAAAAAAATCCCGAGCGCGCAGCGCGAGGGATTTTTGAGCAAAACTTATCTCGATCGATGCTACGCAGGGAAACAAGAGGGAAATACCCGATTAATTTTTAAGCTTGAGGGGTATTCGGCTGATTATTTTTTCAACCTCAATTTCGACCAATGAGATTGTGGTATTTAACATTTTCCTGACAAGGTTTTATTTCGACTTTCTAGAATATTTTTATATTTAATATAACACAATGAAAGTTACTGATTCATGTGTAAATTTGTGCAGTGAAAGATACAATTGTTGTAAGTGTAGGTGGTGTTTTGTGGGATAGGATCGCAATTTGTGGAGCTCTCTAGATGCTCTCTAGAGATTCATCACCAAATCGCTTTCTTCGCTCACTCATGTCCATGCTCGTGAATAGCAATTTGACGTTTAATCATTCGCATAGGTTACAAGTGACAGAAAAATTAATGTTTATCGCCTAGCAACCTAGCCGGAAAATTTTCGAAAAATTATCGATATAATTTAGACCTAGTTGTACCACGTGATGTCAAATACCGCGCTCTCATTGGTCGAAATTGGGGTTGAAAAAATAATCGATAAAAAATATTTTATTATTAATATTATTAATGATAATAATAATTCCATTAATATTATCATTGTTGTTGGTATTGGGTTGGATATTAGTTGTATGGCATTAAACTTAAGCCCGGCCCACATGCGAACGATGCAAAAAAGGATTAAAATTGCTTAACAAAATTGACTGAACGATCTACCTTTTTTAGGAACTAAAAAAAAATCATTTTTAAAAAATGATTTTTGGAATCTCTTTTCTTGCTACAGAGATAGGTCGAAAATACATAGAACTTCTAAGAGAAACTTTGAATTTTCGAAATAAAAAATTAAAATAAATGTCATGCATTTCTGTTTTTCAATAAAAATCTTGCATATAGCATCATGCAAGATTTTTATTTAAAAATACACGTTAATAGGACGTAATACACGTCGTATGGAAATAACAGCTTGGACGATAATTTAAAGCGAATTTGCGGGACAGCATTGTTTCTCGTGATAAAAACGGATTAAACGATCTTATCGGGAGACTGCGCGGAGAACGAATCGGGCACGTGCGCGAGCAAACGGAACGTGATGTTACGAATGGCAGCGGATTACGAGAGCGATAGAGGCCTCTGACAAACGATCGGATAATGATTGGTAATTCCAGACGAACGGAAATGTTATCACAGCTGTTTTACACTGTAGCACAATTGTGACGTTACGCAACGAGCCAATAAAGAATTTTTAAAATCTTTTTTTTTTAAGTGCGTGGCGTCGAGACGCTACCGCGTCTCTTTATATTTCGGTCAGAGCCAAGTTAATTAAATTTTCAGCCACGTTTTTTCATAATATTGGCACAATAAAAAAAAATGAACGTTTTTCAAAAATAAAGTTCAGCTTGTTACGTAAAAGCTAAAATGGTCGAAATTTGAGGATTTACGTGCCCATTCAAAGGAAGTCCTTACTATGATGAGCAAAAAACCATTTCAGTTGAAGTACAATTACTAAAAAATATTGATTGCTTTTTGTAAATACAAAAACGGCAAATTTGTTTTTGTAAACATGAAACTTTGACATATATTTTTATATTTTAATATTTATCGAATCAATTTTTTTTCTCATAAATCGGGGATTTTTTCGAGCCAACAAAGTAGGATTTTCCTCAAAAGAAAATTTCATAATCGGAGCTATAAATATATACGACGTTGGAGGAAAGTAGTTTTTCTTTTCACCTTGCCAAGGGCGGCGAACGGATCCGCCTGTTCCCAGGATATCGGTGCCTGGGGTCGTGCCTTCTCCGGCAAGCTCTCTGGCACCGCGACGAGTATGAAAAACACGTCGAGTATCGCGATCGACGTGGCCAGAGCGACCGCGAGGTTCTCCCCATAGGTCGTCATGGTGTAAGCTCCTAACGCCGGGCTTATCACCATACTCGCCGCGAACGTGGCCGAAACCTGTTGATGAAAACAAAACAAAATTAACATAACAATCATCCAATTGTAATAAACGTTCTGTAAATTTTGCGGCAGAACAGAAGCTTCGTCTCTAAAAAAAAAAAATAATAATTTTTTTTAACTACCAATTTGTTTTGATATATTTTTCATGAAAAATTAACGGTATCGAGTCGAAAAAAATTACTTACAAAAAGTTCGATTAAAAAACTTAAAAGAATCAATAAATTTAATGCTCAGACATTCATTATTTTCTGGGAGTCGTCTTCTTGATACATTTATTTAAAAAATAAATACAAACGTTTTCTGCAAAGTTGAATTTAAAAAATCTCAAAAATTCCAAGAAATTGGCCGAAAAGACATTGATAAAAAAAAAAAAAAAATACAAACGTTTTCTGCGAAGTTGAATTTAAAAAATCTACCAAACATTCCAAAAGAGTACCATCGAGTGGTACTGGAAAAAAGTGTCCGCTTGTGGGACAAATCAGAGACGGTAGAAGAAGAAAAGGCTAATTTAATATGGAATATCTCATAACTCGAAAACTGGATAGAAAAAAGTGCGTCGGTTGTTCTTACCAATCCGTAAGCCAACGAGCGTTGATTTTCCTCGGTGACGTCGGCGACGTAGGCAAAGACTACGGAGAACGTGCAAGCGAAAACTCCGCTTATCGATATCATGGCGAAGAACCACCAGGTGTTTATGCTCATGAGGGGTATCGGGGCGCATGTGAACGCCACCGTGATCAGAAGAAAGAATTTTCTGCCCCAGACGTCGGACAGTGCGCCGATTAGCGGAGCCGAAAGAAACGAGAGGATTCCCTTTATGCCCATTATGAGGCCGTTCATTAGGAACGTGTGATCGGGAAAGGTCTCATTCAGTACCGCGATTATCGGCATCGTCAGCAAGCCCCACGCGAAAAACTCCAGGAATATCACGACCAGGGCGTGATAAACGCTAGCTTCACCGACTCCTGAACTCTGCAAAAAAGAAACAAAATTCCATCGTTAAAAATGCACGAATTATTTCATTTTTTTTTTTTTTAATCTATCGATACTCGGATAACAACTATAATCCATTATCCCGAGAACGCTGACGATTTGCTTCTCCTCGGAAAATATTGGCATCGTTGATAGAAAATGCACTTACGAAATGGATTTATGGAAAGGAAATGGATCAGAGTTTTTGTTACCCGTGAGTCGCAAATGATTTACTCGATCGGCTTGGCACTTCGATAGATGTGCTGGTCGGATTCTCTCCAATCGATTTCGCTATAAAAAAAAAGCTGATCAATATTGATTTTTGGCGAAAGAGCGCGACGCCGAAGACCGAAGCGCGAATTTCTGCGGATCTGCTAATTCAGTGCAAGGCAAATTTACCTGTGACGAATATTTTTTGGCTTGTTTGTAGTGAAATCGATACGACAGAATCCGCGTAACACAACGCCCAAGCTGCTATCCCGATTGAGCATATATTTTAATACGCATTAGCTTTCAGAAACAATCCTATAAAAGTCGTGGAAAAAAAAAAAATTAGAATTTGACTGCAAATATAAATTTTTTTCGAGTATCCATCGCGTAAATTTGATTAATTGTGACTTGATATATTTTGTTTTCTTCTCAACCCGATTGAAAGTGAAAATTCAATAATTGACCCTACAGATTGTGGGTTTCATTTTTTTTTTGCATTTAATTTTCGACTTTCCTGTCGTATTAACGTTCGTTCGGCTTTGTCGACTTTTCGAGTGAAGTCGAGGGAAATTTATTGTTACTTTCTCGACACACACGAGCTATGTAATTTTGCATTCGTGACTGACAGCCGTCGCGTGGAATGTGAACAGTTTTCTTTACGACACGATATGCCATTAAACCTTTCGCTCCGGCGCTTATCAGTTGTTGTCAAGGATAATTTATCTTTCCGTAACCAGAAGCACAATATTAGTTATCAAAAAGTGGTCTCAATGGGTTTCATATGTGCGTCTGGACGGCATCCGAAAGTTACCACCCATCAAAAAAGTTAACTTGGACGCAAGTTAGCTTATAGTTACCATCCGGACGTACAAATATATCCCACTTAGATCACATTTTCATACCAGATGTCTTTTTGCTACTTGAGCAAACGGCGTAACGGGTCCGCGACGCTTTTCTACGATTTGCACAATGTTAAAATCTTCAAAAATGATTAAAAAAAAAAAAAAAACCAATGTTAATTTCTAAGTATTATTACTTATGCTAACAGTATCATTAGAGTTAGCGCATGTAAATTTTGTTTATTTTCATAGATCGATTGGGTATCGCGGTTCGTGTGGAAAAGCAAGTTTAACGGCCCGGTTTCAGTCACATTTCCAGTAACGGTCATCGAACGTTATTTATATTAATTAATAACAAAAACAGTTAATCTTTTGATTGAAAATAAAAATTGACGGCATGTCGAAGAGCGGATTTTATCGACTAAAAATTCGGGCGGGGACGTTGAAATAAATATTTTCTTTGTAAAATTGAAAGATCTATTAGTTTAAACAATTTTTTCATGATTCCACAAAAATATTTTTGACGCATTAAAATATTTTGATCGCCCAAGAAAAGATTTATTTGAACGTATCTGCCCGAATCTTTAGGTGATTCAACCGCATTTTTTTTATCAGCGCATATAGACAGTTTTCGTTGAATTTGTGATGATAGAAATTGCGTCACTCATATCATATAAGTCTGTAGTTTCCGCCTGGTACGCTATGGTCTTGCAAACTACGTGGCGATTGACCGAATTGATTTCAATTAATGTACACAATATGGATCCATAGCATGAGAGCGAGCAACCCCGGTAGTTGAGAGGCATTATTGAAACCATAATTTGATTATATATATAATTTGTAATATATGAGGTATATTTCATGTGAAATCGAACGATCAAAAACCCGACCCTCTCCAAAAAAAATTTGCAATTTCACCACAATTCATGTTTATCGACAAGGGATTTTTGTAATTTTTGTCAGAATTTTTGGATCGTATTTTTTTGGGATATCGAAAAATTGAACTTTTTTAAAAACTCTCTATATCTTAAAAACTATTAAGTCATACAAAAAAAAAAAAAACGTTTAAAACATAAAAGTTGCAGTTTTCAATGAACCTTTGAAAACAAAATTTTGTAGATTTTTTTTTGAATGCAATAAACGTATATTTGTATGAAAAATAGACTAAAATATTTTTTTCAGCCAATACGTCACGTTTGATTTTTCTTTGAAAATTCCAGAATACACTCTCATGTACGTAGAGTGATCTCATATTTTTGTTTGGATGGGCGAGACGTCCGTTTGATAGCCGTGCTCCGTTTAAGATCGATTTTTCACAAAAAAGAGAGATATCTATTACTTCCCATTGAACTTTATAAAAATTTTAACAGTATCGACAATATAAGAAGTTAAAAGATCAAATAAAAACGGGATTGGGGATTTTTCATAAAAAAAAAGGGATTTTTAAAATGAAAAATCGATCTTAAAACGTAGCACAGCTATCAAACGGACATCTGGCCCATCCAAACAAAAATATGAGATCACTCAACGTACATGAGAGTATATTCTTGAATTTTTTAAGAGAAATCAAACGTGACGTATTGGCGGAAAACAAATATTTTAGTCTATTTTTCATACAAATGGACGTTTATTGCATTCAAAAAAATCCACAAAATTTTGTTTTCGAAAGTTCATTGAAAACGGCAACTTTTATGTTTTAAACGTTATTTTTTTTTTATGACTAATAGTTTTTAAGATATAGAGAGTTTAAAAAAAAAAATTCTATTTTTCAATATCTCAAAAAAATACGATTAAAAAATTCTGAAAAAATTACAAAAACCCCCTGTCAATAATCATGAATTGTGGTGATATTGCAACGTTTTTTTGGAGATGGTCGGCTTTTTGACCGTTCGATTTCACAAGAAATACCTCATATATACAATATATTATATATGTACATTATAACATATACAATTTTTTAATATATAATTTGAAATGTAATGTGATTATATATAACATTGTCTCGCCTGAAATTTATATGATCGGTGTATGTCATTCAAAGGACTTTAATGCGCGTATCAAAGCATTATTTTAAATTACATTACAACCCCTGACTGAATAGTATAAAAACGAGTTGACAGTCTTAAGAGTGACTGAACCTGGTCCGTGTGACCTCAGATCGAGTCTCAACAGAGCTAATTCGATCGAACGTGAACAATTGGTGACCGATGTATGTTGATCGAAAAAAAAAAAAAAAAGATCGTTATTAGAGGGTGCTTCGGTCATTTGATGACCGTCGAAACGGCGCCCACCGAGATGAACGTCATTTTTACACGGATAGAATGGCTGGAAAAAAAAAAAAAAATGAAAATGGCCCCGGAGGACCGTAAGACGGGTATTGTTTCGGTCACTTGACCGCTCGCCAAAATGACGGTCATTTCGCATTGCCGGCTAGGCCGGCTGCTGACCTTTAGGTGTCGGTAGCATCTCTGAAAGAGCGTCAGAGGCGGGCCGAGTTTCGCAGCGACGATCTCCTGGCTGTCGTGGAGCTCGGAACAAGAGGGATCCAGGCCCTCAGCCCCTCCCTTAGCCCCCGGGGGCATGACCCCTCGACGCCGATGTCTACTTCGTTCTTCTCATACCTCCTCGGCACTCTCACCGAGTCATCGGTAAAAATATATCTCGACCTTCCCGCTCGCATCTACATTAACCTCTTCGCTGCTGTGCTCTCGACGCCGCTTCTTCTTCCTCCCCGCCTCTCTTTCGTCACATAATATCCACGATCCTGTTTCCCCTCGGTGAAAACAAACTTTCGGGCTCTCCGTTCGTTCCACGGTCGTTCATCAAACGACCCACCCGTCACACGATCGTCTCCTCGAGTCGTCCCAAAACCGGAGACATCTCTTGCACGGAATGTTTTTTTTTTCTTTTTTTTTTTCCTCCTCTCGAGGTCGGGGTAATTATTATTTTTTTTTTTACTAAATAAATTTATAATAACAACGGTAACATCAATATTTAACCTTATTGTGAGGTGAAGGATATTTCGTCATTATTGTTTATTCACCAGCTGATCGTAATGTGTGATAATAATAAATTTATTTTTACGCCAAATTAGTTCCGACTTTATCTTCGCCGGTTCGACGATTGTCAACGACTTTCCTTCAATTTGTCAATTTAAAAAATTGGTTGTCGGTGTGTTTGTTTTTCTTTCTTTTTTAATTTGTTTAGTTATTTATCGATTTATTTAAATTCTTATTTTTCAATTCCCTGAATCGTCAAACTTTCATTTGCATCACAGCAGTGAGTGTGTATCCGTTCGTGCGCGTGTTCGACGGAATACTGGTTGTGTCGCTAGTTTGATTGTCGAAGGTTCCTTTAGCATTCGCCGCTAGCGGGGAGTTACACAGTGGCTCAGACACGCCAGTAACCGACACAAAACTGAGCGATCGTTGCAAAGTTATCTAGCAATTCCATTAATGCTTATCTCTTTCCCGGAAATCTCGCCGGTCGGTCCTCGCTGGCCGGGAGGTGAAAATATGCCGTGTGTGCGGTTCCCGCAGCTCGCTTTTGCGGTTAGATCAGCGGAACGGGGGGGGGGGGGGGACGGAAGGAAGCGACACCGAGATATTTTCGTTGCGTATCGCAAGCTGGGAGCCTCTAAAGTCTCTCCCGAACGCACTCACGGTCGAGCTGATATAATTCCATCGAAATCTTTTGGTAATTGCAACACAAAGCAAAAAAGCAAAAACAAAAAGAACTATTTGAATATCTTTCGAATGAACGTCATTTTTTAACGGTCGAATATTTTGGTCGTGAAAACTCCGGGACGCGGCGAATTCTCATGAAAAATGCTCGGCGATGATTTTTTCGTGGCTCCGGGGCGAACGCGTAGCTTTGCTTTTACATAAAGGAAACTTTGTTTTCATGAGATATTTACACATAAAATATAATATATATATACATATATATATATATATGTTTGTTTTTTTTTAAAGCGATGTTTTCATGTAAACACGAGAGGATTTTCGTAGTCTGGACCAAAAGCGTTGAAAAAAAAAATCACATTCTCTTTGTCACTGTGTCGTCACTGCTGTCGCCGTGCCGGCGAGAACGGAATTAGCGAACGACGCCGAGAACCGTCAGCGCGGTGTGGGCAGCGGGCAGAAGGGAAACAAGCGGACTGATGACGATGAGAAAACACAGAGAGACGGATGGAAAGAGAAAGAGAGAGATGAAGAGAGAGAGAGAGAGAGGTTGCGTGAGGAGATGAGGCTGCCAAGGGTGCAATCTATCGACTGTCAGTTTGACGCGAGCGTCGGTGCGTCGATAGGAAAAATAGCGAGGAGGACCTTGCGGTCGAGTCAAGGCTGCCCCAGTGCCCGTCGTCACCGCAGCCGCGTGCGTGCATCGCTGCGCCCGAGAATTTATTTATAGACGGACGAATGAGAAAACCGAGCACGACCCGAGCAAATGAAGCGAGAAAAAAAAAACTTCACAAAGATAATATAAAACAAAAAACAAAAAAAAAATGTGAATAAAAGTTCACGAGAAAAACGCAAAAAAAAAAAAAATCAGAGCAGAATTTTGTTTCTACGATTAAAAATTCGCATCAGCTTCGAGGTTTAGATTTCTTTGTTTTGTCAGTTCTTTTCGGTTTATGGGGGTTAAACGACTCTCGCGCCGATTATTGGAGACAATTGGCGAGGGGCCGACGGGGGGGGGGGGGGGGAGGAGAGATGCGAGATGCCAGCGGTTGCCGAGCACAGCGTTCCTCGCGACCGACGATCTCTTGACGGTGGCGAATCAGCCGGATGGAAAACACTGCTCGTTTTAATTTTCGTTAACTCTCAATTTTTATTTATTAGTCCCAGGAAGTTTCTCTCGAGATTTTTTCTTTCGTTCCCGGTGACTTCGACGAGTTTTCCTCTTCGGAAGGGGGGGGGGGGGTTTCCCCGCGAAATAGTCGGGGTCTCGCGGGTCGCGGGGGCGTTTGTCGCGGTCCGATCAATATTCCGACGGACACGCCATTCGACTAACGATCCTCCTCGATAATTCCTCGTTCGTTCTTTCGACCGCGAAATACAATCGGTTAAACTATTGTAATTTAATTAAAAAACTTAAAAAAAAAAAAAAAAACGATCCTCGGTCCCTGGCGAGAACGTCGATCCGTGCGAATGTCGGCTCAACGCGAGAGGCGGTCTTGGATTGGCGAGCGAGACTGTGAGATTGACGGAGGCACGGATGGACGGAGAGGGGGGGAGGGGGGGGGGCGATGGACGAGTCCTGGGAATTCGTGGTCGATCCTCGAGGCCGCAAGGATCACTCTCGGATTTTCGTTTCGTTAGAGTATTATTATTTTTACTATTATTATTATTATTATTATTATTATTATTATTTTTTAGGGTTTCCGAGGCTGAAACTAGCCGCACACACACGTTTAACTTAGTACCAGCACGAGAGCGCCGCGAACAGTCGTTGTCGATGAGGTTCGATATTCATTCAATAAACATTTTTTTTTTAAATTTGTAAATTTTAATTTGTATCTTTATTCGATTTTTTTTTTATCTGTCCATTCTCCGTGCTCGGATTGTATCCTTGCAAGTTTTGCGCGAGAAGCACCACGTTACGGAGAGAGACCCCGTGCAAGCTTGTGCGCGATTCTCGTGTATTGCGCATGCGCGCGCGCGCGCTCTGTCTCTTCCCCGGTGACACGATTTTTCGACGGGTATACGCCGCACCACTGCATTGCCGACGATAACCCCGCGAGGCGCAACTCCTACTGGGGGAGAGAGGGAGAGAGTGAGGGATAGGTTCGATGCCGCGCGTGGCACAACCCCTTCGTGGTAACTTCGACTAACATAACCTCAATTGCGCGAGACTCGGGGAGTTCGGGAGAGGACTCGGTGAAGGGGGGGGGGAGGGAAGGGATTACTGGTGGGAGTCGGGAGGCTCACGAGGGGTGAAGAAGAGCGGAGGCCACGTGTTTGCACTCGAGATATTTCGGCGACTTGAGGGGGAGATCGATGGAGCGCAGGCGCAGAGAGAGAGAGGGAGCGCAAAGGATTTTAAATTTCGCGGGCTTTTCGGGACGAACTGAGGGGCGCGCGCAGTGGCGTAGAGATTCCGAAACGTTGCCACGAGGGAGCGCGGAGCTTCGAAGGGACGTGTAACGGAGATACCAAAGTGAAGGCCAAGGGAGAGTGGATCCTTAAGAAAAAAAAAAAAAAAATATACGTCAGACGACGAACCGTGGGTGAGCGGAGGTTTAGTGGATCGCAGCTTGGCTCACACGCGGTTAATCCAATTTCAATTTCCGGCTGAGGACCGATTGGATTTTTGTTCTTCTGTTAACGTCGAGTGGTTCGGATTTCATTTAAATCAGTGGGTTCAAATACCTAGCTTTAAAAAAAAAGCTATGCGGAAGAGATTCAATCGGTCACCAAAACTGCAATTCATTTTTTCTAAGGGTCTCTTCAACACTCTTGGTTAAACGTTAATTATTAGCGTCGCAGATTATTTGCTTTTCGTGAGATAAATGTAGCAGCCTTGAAATAGCAGTAATTAGTTTTTGTTTCAGGGTATTTTTCATGGACTTAAGACCACATGAAACACTTCTCACCCCGTCCAGCCCGAGCACAGTCGGTACCAAAACCTGCAATCAACTTTTCTCATGGGTTCTCGCATGTACGCTCAAAAGAAGACGGATATAATTTCGGCTTCCGATGAAACTTTTTCTTTTGACCGTGCTTAGCAGAATGCGTGAGAAAAGTTAATTACAGTTTTTATTATCGACTGCGGTATTGAACACGTTCCTGAAGGGAAGCGAAATATCGCGGTCGGTAACGAAGACTGTAATGAATTTTTTTTTTTTTTTCAACGATCTTAATTTTTTGGAGGAAAAAGCAAATTCGAGCTGTATGCGCACGGTAATTTCGCATGCGGCTCGAATGTGTTCTTTTCTCAAAACATTTGGCACCATTGAATAAAGTTAATTTGTATATTTCAGCCATCTCTCTCGAGCGCATCAGCTGCTTCGCTTCCCCTCAATCTCTGGAAGTGGCCGACGAAGCGGCCGAAACAGCACCGGTCCGGACTTATGGGTCAAAGTGGGGGAATTACGTATGCTTGCTTGGACGCCAGAGTGGAATCGCAAAGTCCTTCAGAACGCAAAGTCCTTCAGAACTATCACTCTCGAAATGTTGTTTATTGTAGTGGGCTCTATGTTTTGGAACTCTCCACCTCGCAATAAAGATCCCCTCGTTTGGGACACTCGAGACATTTGCGACTGGTTAGCGAGATGGTACGTGCGCTTATAAACTTTCGCGGTGTAGACGCATGGTGTTCGAGTCGTCGTGTCGACTTGTTAGGTGTTACTTTGATATAAGGTGAACGGCCCAATTACTGACCGTGGCCCAATTACTGTCCGTTTATCATGTTATCTACGATATAAAATCCTATTTACGTCCGACGCACTCAATTATTTATTTCGTACATTTTTTATAATGTTTATCATGTAATGGAATCAGCATCGAGACAAAATTTTATAAAATCGTCGACTGTCAGAGTTTTATCTATGAACCGGCCGGAAGCGGTAACGTTTCTAAAATCGTTTCGTGTTCTTTATCGGAAGGGAATAAAATGACGAATCTGAGTTATACTGTGTAATTAATGGTCAATTAAAACCGTAGTGCACGAGAAAAAAAAAAATTAGAAATTACAATTTCGCCGGAAAATACGTGGGTCAGAATTAAGTCCATAAAAACCCCGTCATGCTCCTATTAGTGTCCAGATATTTCAGTCATTTATATTTTTTATTGCCTTGTGTCTTTTTTTTTTTGTACAGAATTGAACTAAAATGTTTATTGAAACACATGATTTTTGTACAATGTTAATTTTAATTAGCAGGATTATGAATAACCTACCACGTTCTCTGTGTCCACGATTCGAATATCGTACATAAAATATCATAATCTCACTTTTGCTCAAAATATTATTATTTTCCTAGTCACTAATCGGGCATAGATGCAAAACGGCATAGGTCAGTGATTGATCCCTGGATAGGTGCACTATATGGGCTAAATGACAAAGTGGTAGGACACTAATTGGGTCATTTACAACGGTGTGTATATTTCGAGTTTATTATTTTTTTTAAATGCTTAAAAATAATAAAATAATATTTGTTTCAGTTAATTAAGACTCTAAACATTTCTGTAATACCAGTTATTTTAATACCTCCACAGTTTTTAACGAACCTCTATCATTTTCAATGCCATGCGGAGCTTGGGTAGTCAGTAATTGGGCCATTCACTACTGGGCCGCGTTCATAAATCGTACCCGGGTACCTAGCTTCTCTCTCTGAAGATTCTGACCCGGCACCTGCCAATCCATTCAAAGGCTACGTTAAACGTACTCAGTCGGTAACAAAAACTGCAATTCAATTTTCTCAAAGACGGTTCGACTTTCGAGCAAACGAATTCAGCAGTTCGTTGTTCTCACCTTTCTTATCGAAATATTAATTATCTCGGAGAAAATCGGTATTGGATATTGCGACTATCTCTATCGTGTGTCATATAACCCTAAGATTACCTTGAGGACAATTAACTGCCGGATTTGCATATCGGAATTACCATTCATCGAAAGCTCAGGCATCCCTGAGAAAATCGGATTACAGTTTTTTTTTACCGACTGAATCTGAAAACAGCCATACCAGCGACGCGGTCGGTAAGTTTTATTGGCAAAAAATCGAGAAAAAAAACATACATTGCCGGTAAATGTACATTCCTGACGAGCAACGTAAGAACACGTAAATTACCGCTGTCCGTAATAAAAACTGCAATAATTTTTCTTCAATCACGCTGACTAATAACGTTAAATATCAAATTCTTACGCGAACCTGAGTTGATATTCGCTCAAGTGATTCTTACGTGAACCTATATTGATATTCGATTGAGGTGAAGTGAAAGTCACGTGACTGTTGCTGCAATTTTTATATTTACTGATAGTTGCAATTTTTAAATTTACTGTATTCAATGGTGTTAATTTTTTTTTGCAACAAAAATGAATTCGGGCCCGATGCTAAATTGCCGTGTGCATCCGGCTCGAATTTGTGTTTCCTTAAAAAAAAAATTAGCACCCTTGAGAAAAAAGTTCATTACAGTTTTTTACAACCGATCGCGATATTTCACTTCCCCTTAAGTGATTTTTACGTGAACCCGAATTGATATTCGCTTAAGGGCATGTGTAACGCCGCTGACGGTAACAAATGGCCTTCCCATTTTTTTCTCAGAGTGTTGCTATTTTGGACAGAAGAAAATTAGATTTTCTTCTGGCCAACAGAAGATTTGTTACCGATTCGTTACCGACTTCTCGAAGATTTGTTACCGACTGAGCGCGAGGACGGTGATCGGGAGGGTGTTTTACAAGGTCGTTATGAAAGAATTTGCTTTTACCCGTAAACAGTTGTCATCCGTGTAAAAAATCAATTACAGTTTTTGTTACCGACCGGGCTTGCAAACGGCTGGGGAGGAACGAGCGTCGCACGGCCTTAAATAATTGAACTGGATCATTCTCACGCGCATGACACGTACAAGGTTTTATAAATTATCGCTGTGGTGTGTTTCTTATCTCCCAGAACAATCCACTCGAAGACAAATCGATCAAGGTAAACAATACACTGACGAGCGACGCCGGCGCACGCCGGACAAAAGGAAATCCTTACCGATCGAGGGACGGTTTGCAACATTGATGAAGTTAAAAAAAAATATATATTTTCCTTTACCGACCATTTCTTTTGAGTTTTTTAATACAACGGAAAAAAAAAACCATTGCATAGGAATTTTTTGGCATCCATGCCCGGAACGTAATCCGACATTATCTGATTATATGATCGGGCATTTTCGATAAGGTAACTCGAGTGTCAGTATGGATGCGTGTTCAGCTGGAAATAATGAGTCACACGCTTTTTCACGTTAGTGTACGTCATTCTAGAAGAAATGGAACCATTTCTTTTTTTTATAAAATGAAAAAATGATGTTAGCTGTTTTTGCCGAACAACAAGGAAACGAATATTAAGGAGAACTAAAACGTTAGTATTAATGAAATCGCCAAATGAATACAAAAAAAATTCGGTTTACGAAGTTCAGCACGACGAACGATATTGGGAGCTGTTCGAACAAACTAATTTGTCAACACAGAAAAAATTAATAATTGAATAACGGAAAGCCTAATTGGTAATTAATAATCAAAGATCAGTGAAACTAGACGAATAGAAAAAAAAAAAAAAAAAAAACATTTCCTAACATTGGATGCATTGCGAGAAACACTAAAAAAAATTTGAACGATTGAGGAGAATCACATCCAAAAATTGCAGCTATTTTTTTTTTATGTCAAGCAACATTCCAAACGCATACGAAAATTACATTGGGCTATGACAGCAGTGATGGTTGAATACTATTTTTGTTATTGTTTTGTAATCATCGAGTAGTGTCCTGTCCCAAATGTTTATGAAAATTGAGGTGAGCCGTGGGTGATAAGGATAGGCGAACCGGTTTGCGAGACAGGTTGGCCAGATAATGGAACATGTCACAACGACAAGCTTCCACACATATTGTCTTCTTATCTCGCCTCATCCGTCCCCACACCACGAACGACTCATTTATCTTTCCTCAAAATTTGTCGGATTTGCGCTGAGCCATTGACTCCATACGACGGTTTTTGAAACTTTTCAAATTTTTTTTGCACCAAAGATTACTCTTTCCCCGTATCAGGAACAATGCGATTGTTCGACTCGTTCACTCGATCCATGTTTTATGATTTTTGCAACCCCCGCGAGATACAATCGAGTTCGCTCTTCTGATAAGAGCGAACGCAGCGCGTCTGGAAACTGGAGGCGAACAATTTTTATTTTTTTTTAATTTCCTTCGATACCACATGTCCACGTTTAACCTCAAAAAACAAAAAAAAATCAAAAACTACGAACGTACGAATGTACGATTAAAAAAATGAAAAACAACTCATATATTTTCCGATATTCGGAAACGATAAGATCGCCGTCTTTCATCGTTTTCTTTAAACGATTTTCCTCAATGGCTCAGGACCTGAAATTTTGACAAAAAAACAGATGATACCGACACTTTTTTTATTAACTCGTAATGTTTCTAAAGAAATGTCGACGTGAAAGTTTTCTTACGATTTTGGTTAAAGAAAAATTAAGAATTGATAATAATGATAACAGTGGCAATAGTAATAATAATAATAAAGGGTTTTTAAACGTTACCATGATAACTCCGTCCTTCATGATGGTTTTTCGGCTTCGTATTATCATACCGACGACTTTCTTCGAGACCTTGGCGGGCATGCTAATGCACTGCGCGCACAAGCTCTTTCGCTTCTTAAGTTTCATCAAATTGTAATTTTTTTTTTTAAAATTAAATATATATATATATATGTATATATGTTTTCTAGATTCTGTCGAGCGAGACGAAATTTGCGCTGGACAGTGGTAACGTGAGAGCGGGCGAGTTTAGCAACGACGTTGATCGGGGTGCAAGAGCTCGTGCCATTTTTCCCGCGATAACACTTGCTAATGTTATATTTTCCAATTTCTCACGTACATCAACGTCAGCCGATACACGGCGTTACACCATTGAACACACGCGACACACAGCGGTTGGCGACACCAAGCGGGGGAGGGGGGGTGGCGCGGAGAAAGAGCGACAAGGGGGGGGGGCGAATTTTCACGAGGTTGGGTTCTGTTTTTTTTTTTAATCGTGGAAAAAAAATTGCGCTTCCCGCATCGGATTGAGCTAGCATAGAGTAAAGAAAAAAAAAGAGCACGCGTCGCGACGATGTTCTATCGCGTTTTCTGACTGTTAACGAAGTTACAGGTAGACAGGGGCTATAAGTACGTTCGATCGTCGAGACTCGCTCGCAGCACTCTCTCCATCGAAAGCCCTCTCGGTGATGTAGCACCGAAGCTAACGCGCAGCAGGCAGCACTAGGCAGCACCGAACTGGGGACGCAGACCGGAGGCACGAGGAATGTCGTACCGGAGACCAGGTAATACACAAAGAGGATAATCCCGTGAAAATTGGACATTTTTAACGACCGATGGAACTCGACGACCGATTGGCTTGAGCGTAAAAATCGCGAAGGACGATTGGACGAGGATTCGTGGCCAATGGGCTGCGTAGGTAAGTTACTTATGTTCTCACCTTTGCTGGTAATATTGCCGGTTCAAAGATACCGCGTAATTTATAAGCTACTTTGAATTTAATGATTTTACAGCATACAAAGGCTGGAAAATCATTGTTGATGATCTGATTATTGACGGTTTTTTTTTTTTAGAATTCTTTTCTATGCTGTTGTATTTAATTCGAAGCAAAACTTATCAACTGTGCTTGTATCGCCTCTATCGTAGGGGATATAACGTATCGACAGAAACGCTGTGATTTCAGTCAGAACCACGGTGATCCGGCAGATCTCTGCTTTACCAACATGGAAATTTGACTGAGCTGTTGCACATAGCCTATTCCGATGCTTCTTTTGTCATTAAAGTAGGGTCTTTGTTGCGTTAAACGATGACAATATGGTCAACGAATAAAAACGAAATCATAGTGAATAACTGAAAGAATAATTTTACCGTACCTTATTGTCCTTAACATTTCTACGAGTCTTTGCTGTTCCGTCTAAATTTAAATTTACTTAAAAATTGCACCGCAAGTTGTCGCCCCGATCGACGACGATATCCCAAATCAATGAGCTTTCTCGTCTGTGTCGTCGACGATCACGCACACCGGGCGTGCTGAAAATCGGTTGCCCTTTTTCTTTCACTCCATTTCGACAGAGCGGAGGCCGAGGGTCGCTTCAACACGCAGGTCCTATATTAAACTTTTCATCCGCTAAAATCAATTTAACCGTCTGTGTCCCCTCATTCCTATCCTAGTCCACTGTACACTCGTTTCCCATTCGCAGTAATCGAATTATCATCGATTCCCTGTTTCCCCCCCATTTAATCTCTCCCAAGAATCATTAATCCAGTAGTTATTCGCTCATATCGTAGTCCGTGATCGATTTCGGGTGGTTAGAAACGCGGAGGTGCGAATACATATATATTTTTTTTTACTTCTTGTCAACTTACAGAAGTGAAGTGGGTTTATAACAAGAAGGAAAAGGAGTCATCGTCAAATATGTGGTCGTCGATGCTGGAAGCTGCCAAAATGAATCCGTTCGGGTCGCCCTTCGTGACGGCCAAGTGTCAGGCCTTGGAGGACGGACAAGGGCTCGTGCGGAACCGCACCATCGCCGCTGCCAGCGCCGAACCGCAGGGTGGTTCGTACCATTTTTTTTTCTTCAACAATGAAAAAAAAAAGAAAAAAAAGCTGACGGATCGATTGACATGTCGTTTACCTAAATCTTGACAAAAAAAAGGAACAAAAAGGATTCGAAGATCATTTTACAGTAGCCGATCGACCTATAATTTTGCCGACAACTTGAAAAAAAGTACTGAAAAATTTCGAATATAATTCTTCGCGAAATTTTTCATTATCGACGAAATTACGATCTGATAACATTTATTTGTCGATAACTGTTTCTTTTTGGTTAGGATATTAATTATCTTTCGCCTTACTTTTGCTAGGGACAAATTTTGAAAAAAATTCGCAGTTTTTTTTTTCAATTTTATGACCTTTTTTTTTGTCAAAACTTGGACCATAAGCTTTGACGAATTGTGTTGGGTGCGTTGGTGCGCGGAGCAATTGGATGAAGGGATTCCGCGCGGTTATGTTATATAAGCCCGAAGGTCTTTGTATCTATGTATCTTGCGAGATGCGGTGTCAGTGGAGCAATCCGTCGCGGAGAGCCGCATGCGGGAGTACATTGCGTAATGGCGGCGACCATTTTGTCAAGGTATCGGGAGCTCTAGTCGCAACCTTGGACGATTGGCGAATATATAACATATATATATATATATATTCATGGTTTTTCGTTTTTTCGAGTATCGACGGGCGCGCGAATTTTTTGAAATGCCAAGCAAATTGGCTCGCGCAAACAAACTTTTTGACGCATTTTATTTAACAAATATTCATTTCTTTTCGCGATCATACACGATGCAAAAATATTCTTTGATTCGCGATATAGCAAAAATACCTCGCGCCGAGCGCACGCGAATCGATCAGCTGACCGACCTTGATCCAGAGCTGCCAACCCCAATGCTGCCAACACGGCACCCGAAATAACTGTGTTCTAAGAATATATCGACGGTCGTACTATTCTCATTGTTTTCGACACTGTGCCCACGAAGGAATGAGAGAATGAAAAAAGGAAGAAAAAAAAAGAAACGAATACTGGTCATAGTAAACGTTGCGCGCGTAACGATTACGGCCACGAGAGTAGTCGTCGTAGTGGGGAATTTCATTGACACATTTACTTCCTATATTATCCATCTGCATCATCTTAGGTGGAACACGAAACTGACGATAATGTAATCTTTTATTATTTCTTTTTTTAATTATCAATTTGTTAATAAACAAGGATGATTGTAGACTTCGTAGAAAAAAAAAAATTTCTTTTTGGAGTAATGAGTATTACGCGGTCGGTAACGAAAACTGTAATCGATTTTCTCGAGGACGTTCAAGGTCCTGGTGTGAACGCGGCTTATCAGTATTTTCCACTATCGATCGCCCGGACACTGAAAAATGTA
The DNA here is from genome assembly GCA_963922035.1 of Amblyjoppa proteus. NCBI lineage: Eukaryota > Metazoa > Arthropoda > Insecta > Hymenoptera > Ichneumonidae > Amblyjoppa > Amblyjoppa proteus. The sequence goes on from OY998230.1 coordinate 6,120,558, forward strand.
GGTTTTTTGCGGGAGGTTCATGCCCTTAAAAAAAAATTCGATTACAGTTTTTATTACCGACCGCGTGGAGGGCTTTCACATAATTTGAACATCAAAATTCTGTTAGTGATATTGCAGGTACTTCGTGCAAAAATCAATCATGTTAATCATAATATAATCATTTGATAATTTTAATAACAAATTAAATTATCATTTTATTATTTTTATAAATTTATAACGAAAAGAAACATTGCGAAATATCTCAAAAGTTTCCTTCACGATGAATGTACCGAATCAAAAAGAAATTTCAAACTCGATCCGTTAATTGTTCAATTAACACATATTTTAAAAAAATCTTTATTTACAGATAGCTGCGAGTTCGGTTCCAACAAGTACTTCCTGCTATGTGGCCTCGGTGGTGTTCTCTCCTGCGGTATAACCCACACAATGCTCACACCTTTGGATCTGGTCAAATGCCGTATCCAGGTCGACCCCGCGAAATACAAGTCGGTCATCAATGGCTTCAAAGTTAGTATCATATTCATCAAAAACATCGACGATCTCTACATTACCGACCGATTTAACTCACGGCTGCAACTCGAAGTATCGTGACTTGGATAATTTTCGAAAACCGTAATCAAATATCTGATATTTTCGAGATATTAATTAGCAAGCAAAACGGACTATTTTTATTAATTTTTTTTTTTCGTGGAAAGCAAACGAAACTCATGCCGAATGGAGGACACGGGCTTGTTCTGCCCAGCTCGCCCCTGTTAATATTTAATGCCCTGTATCATTTGAAGGCACCAACAAAATGATTGTTTATCGGAAACCCAATTTTTCCATAGACATTTTATTATTGAGACTTAATCATAGATTTTTTTTTTAGGTGTCGTTATCCGAAGGTGGCGGCATCAGCGGTCTGGGCAGAGGCTGGGCGCCGACCTTCTTTGGTTATTCCATCCAGGGAATGTTCAAATTCGGTCTCTATGAGGTCTTCAAGGTGCGTTACGCAGCGATACTCGGCGAAGAGCTTTCCTACGAGTACAGAACGTCCCTGTACCTCGCCGCGTCGGCCTCCGCCGAATTCTTCGCTGACATCGGTCTCGCTCCCCTCGAGGCTGCCAAGGTAATTAGGAAAAAAATTGCACAAAAAAGAAACAAAATCCTGGTCGATATAAAAGAATTGAGCGTCAATTTTACGATTTTTTTTTATAATCGCTTCGCAGGTGAGAATCCAGACCATGCCTGGCTACGCCGACACCTTGCGCGAGGCCTGGCCGAAGATGTACGCCGACGAGGGTCTCGCTGGTTTCTACAAGGGTCTGGTACCCCTGTGGTTCCGACAGATTCCCTACACGATGATGAAGTTCGCCTGCTTCGAGCGCACCCTTGAGCTTCTCTACCAGTACGTCGTGCCGAAGCCACGTGCCGACTGCAGCAAGGGCGAGCAGCTCGTCGTCACCTTCGCGGCTGGTTACATAGCCGGTGTATTCTGCGCTATCGTTTCTCATCCAGCCGATTCCGTAAGTTATTCAATCGGAATCTTCGATTCGCTGTAAATATCGGAAGTGCTGGAATTTAAATTACTGGAGGTCAAACCCTATATTATTATTCAGGAACTTAACTTATTATAGGCCTGACCTTTTTATCGTCCTGGAATTTGATTCATTTGCAGTATCTCTCAAATTTCATTTATTCGAGAGCCGATCCGATGTTAGATAATTCTTCGAGCGTAGCTTACTGGAGGTTTGACTTTTATTTAATAATTCTGGAATCTAAACAGGAACTGGGACAAATAAATGGGCAGCTCCGATTTTGAACATAAATTTCACTGAAAACCATGTCAACGTCTTCAAACGATTCATGGCCGACTTTTTTTTTCATTCTGTTTAATATTATTATTCTTTTTTAACAGGTGGTTTCGAAGTTGAACCAGGAGAAAGGTGCGACGGCCGGAGACGTGTTGCGAAAACTCGGCTTTGCCGGTGTGTGGAAGGGACTCGCGCCGAGGATCGTGATGATCGGTACGCTAACCGGAGCTCAATGGTTCATCTACGACGCGGTCAAGGTCTACCTCCGCATGCCCCGTCCGCCACCTCCAGAGATGCCGGCCAGCCTAAAGGCCAAGTACGGCATCGCTTAGAGAAATTTTCCCGAGTGCCGCGCGCTCGGTAACGAATTTAGACAGAATGAGTGACGCGATGAGAAAACAGACAGCGAGCGGACGCGAAAATTCAGTAACGGAAAACCATGAAGACATACACACGATTATTAAAACTGAAAAAATATTCATGAAACCGATAGAAGAATTGTAACATTACACCCTTCCTCGATAGGAAAAAAGGGAGGCTATGATTGAAAAATATGGAATTCGAATCTCGCAGGGAAAAAAACACTTCGATTCCGTTCGGCGATGCGATTGACTAGTATCCATTTTACTGTACAATATTGTTCTTCGTTCTCTTCGATCTCCTCAGTATTTATTGACAATGAACATGATGAAGATGATGGAAAAAAAAGAATAACAGTCGATATCACAGATTTGTTTTATTGTAATTTTAAAACTTTGATATATCTTCCTCGACCTTGCGATTTCGAGGGTCGATTACTGCCGATGAAATTATAGCGAGAAATTTGAAGAAAAAAAAAAATGGAATACTAATTTCTCGGGGTGGGAATGAGATTACTCGTCGGCCGTTCGTCTGTGAAGCGTAACGACAATTGTACGTGGTAGTACTGCGGGTAGTATTTACGGTACGTGCACTGCGCTTTTTTTCTTCGAAATTTCGTCGAAAAATTTTCATCGTTGACGAAAGTTTAGTGATGAATGGTGTCGATGAAATTTCGAGAACACAGTTGATCTTCGATGTAGGATGTTTAAAAAACGATACACCGAGTAAACTGGTGAAATATACATATAAATTTAGAAATATATATAGAACGAGCGATGAGTAATAAAATAAGCTCGCTCCCCAAAACTCATTTCATTGATGCGATAATCCTTTTTTTTTTTTATCCGCCGGTGTTTACGATCAGGGAGGTAATTGGAATTGATTTAAAAAAAAAACACGTATTCAGGGACGACATTTTTCTGCATTATCGACGTAAAATATCGGGTTGTTCAAACTAATTACTCGTGACCTGCAACGGCTTTACTAGTATTTTCAATTTTTTTTTGTACCCTTTTTTAATAGGAAAAATGCAATACTGATAATTTTTTTCATTATCCGGATGATTCGTTATGTATTTTAGCGTGGCCTGAAATTTTTCTATTATGAATTTACAAAATTTAGAAAACGTTTTGGTATTCGTTTTTTGGCTCAAAAAAATGAAAAATTTTAAACATTTTCGATTTTGTGGGGTCTCGAGGTGTCTTAAAGTGAATTGGTTTTTTAAAAGATCGCCGATATGCGAAAAAAAAATAGCGTGCACGTGAATAGGTAAAGTTTTCGGAAATCAGACGAATATACGAAAAAAAGTTCTCCTTTCATAAAAAAAAAAAACAAAAAACTACGAGGCATCCAAAAAATCAGACAGTATGAAATTTTCATACATACTTCGACATTCATGGAATGACGTTTTCGCGATAGTCTCCAGGACAGCAGTGGGAAGACTTTTCAGATTTCAAATATTCCCGCCATTTTGTACGAGCGAACAAACCGACCAATGACGCGTCTCGACCTACTTTATCGAGCACGTGGTGCGCGTGTCATGCGGATGTGAGAAAGGGGAGGGGGCCCGATCAGCTGATATCGCTTGCTCGTTCTCCGGGATAATCCACGAAACATTTAGCGCAATCTTATGCCGAATGAACATTAGCGTGCCGAGGCTGTCAGAGCGTGGTAGCAGCGCGTCGCGGAGGTTTACTCCGTACCCGAACACGCAAGGACGACATGAGTCTGCTCGGTAAGTGGTGTCTTGCACCTTCAAACTCGGCGTTAACCCCACTTTTATAAATTGCCACCCTCGAGCAAAATGTTTTTTATTTTCCTAAAAATCTATCTCGAAATCAAAACAAATGAGAATACCCAACGAAAATTTCCAAAAACGTTCGAAGCCACAAATTTTCTAGAGCAAACACTTTTTAAACCGAAGATCATTAAAAAATATTCCAAACAAAAATCCTTAAAAAAAATATTCCAAACAAAAAATTATTTAAAAATATTCCAAACGAAGAATCATTTAAAAATATTCTAAACAAAAAATTTCCAAAAAAATTTCGCGACTCAGATAGACAAAGGACGTTCTTTTGTCCGGTGAAATGTTTCAGTTTCGAAGCAACGACAAATCGTAAAGTTTCGGGTAAGGTTAACGTTGAAATTTAGTAATCGAGAAGATTCAAAACATTTTTGGATGGAATTTTCCACCAACGATCGTTTCCTCCGTTACCGACGGGGTTTGACGCTTTTGCGACGGTGAGAGCCGATCGATGATCGGATTTAATTGATCACACTCAAGATCACATTTGCGACTCGCGGAACTCGAGATTCACTCGCCGTTCGCCCCGACGAATACGAACTCGGTCGGTAACAAAAATTGTAATCAGTTCTTTTCACGAATGCTGGTTTTTACGACTTTCGGTTTAACAAAAAATGCTTGACTGAACTAGATAAAAATTAGTTATGAAGCCAGTTTAAAAACAAATTATTGCACGAGCAATAATTTGTTTTTTTTTTTTTACGTAGACGGTAGCGGTAGTTTAAAAAAAAACTATGAAGTCCAGTTTTTATTATCGACCGGGGTAATTCGCATGCTTAAGCTCTGAAGACTCGGGAGTATAATTTTTACCGATTTTATTGGGCGCAGAATGTCGGAGTCGATAACAGGAAAATAAATGTGAGATACGCAAGCTGATACAACACCGACGCAATAGTCCCAAGGATAAAAAAAAATTACGTTTGATGTTATTGTAGAAATATCCGCGAGATATCTAAAGTACAGTCGCGCGATCGGCACGATGCTTTCGTATCAGTGTTGGACGAAAATTCGACGCATTAATATTATGGAAGAAAATTTGCGAAATTAATTATTTTATTTTAGGTATATCAAATTATAATTTATATGTAATATTTTGTTTTTATCATTTATATTTAGACAATGCGGAGAAGCAGCAGGAATCGCTGCTTCATCTACGAGTGGAGAGGCCACTGTACGAGCAGGAAGCTCTCAACCGAGAGTATCACTACGAAAAACCGAAAAGATCACGTGAGTGTGGGATTTCGGCTGGACATTGTTTTTTTTTTTCGTTGTTTAACGCTCAATAAAATTCTGTCTTAATTTTCAAAATAATTAATTTTTTTTTTTTATGAAAAACCACCTTAAAAAAAATTAAGTAACAATTATAATAATATTCATTACTATTATATGATAACAAACATTTTTGGTTCTAATGAAACGTCCAATCAATTCTGTGATTGATTGGAATTGATTGTCTTTCTTTCTAAAAACAAAAACGCAAAAAAAAAAACCAGGGAAAATAGAGGTTGTTAAGAAGTATTGATTATTTATTTTAATCGACTGTTCATAAAGCTTACATTGCTACGAGGATTAAATTGATTCACTTTGTTTCAGTGATCGACAATATTTCCCACAAGTTGAAGAAGCAGAGCTGCCGTTCCTGCGCCTCATCGATATTCCCCGTGGTTAATTGGATGAGAAAGTACAAATGGCGAGAGAGCATAGTTCCCGATATCATATCTGGATTGACCGTCGCGATAATGCACATTCCTCAAGGAATGGCCTACGCGCTTCTCGGAAATGTACCGCCCGTTGTTGGAATTTACATGGCGTTCTTTCCGGTTCTCGTTTACTTCTTCTTCGGAACGTCCAAACACGTTTCCATGGGTAAAACGAGACGCTTATTTATTTATATATTTATTTATTTACTTTTTTTTATCCTTTACTTTTTTATGCAGGAACGTTCGCGATAGTTTGTCTGATGACCGGCAAATCGGTTGCGGCATTTTCGACGCCCGCAAACAATTCTCTCTCGATCAACGCAACGTATGCGGAAATTCATGACTCTATGGAAATTCAGCACACACCGTTACAAGTGGCGACTGCGGTCACTTTTATGGTCGGAATTTTACAGGTCAGCTCGACGAACAGACACACCATTTTTACTACTTTTTTTGACTGCTTTAAAAACAATTTTTACTACTTTTTTAATAACAATTTTTATTACATTACGGACAATTTTTGTTCTCAGCTTGGGATGTATGTTTTTCGTTTGGGAATAATAAGCACTCTGCTGAGTGAAACTCTAGTGAATGGATTTACGACCGGAGCCGCTGTACACGTTCTCATGTCGCAGATAAAAGACCTATTCGGCCTCAAACTGCCGACACAGAAGAGGGACCACTTCAAACTCATTTTCGTAAGCTCGACGTTTTTTTCTATCGATCGTTGATACATAACAATTTCCACGTGATCGAAAGATCGTTTCGAATGATCGATCTTGGAGTGCGTAATTTTCTTATTACTGAGAAAACAAATGAAGATACAAAATTATTATTATGATTATCAACATTGATTATTAAAATATTATTTTTTAAAATGTTTCCTGCTCTTTCAATTTTTGTATAATTTTGTGTGAAGTTTTTTTTCGGAATCAGAACGGCGTTACGAGAAATCTATCGTAGGAGATTGTCGATTCAATTTTCCGCTACCGAAAAAAAAGAAAGTTTTTTTGATCTGAAATGTAATAAATAGCAATTGAAACGTTCCAATCAATATTTAATTTCGATTCGAGTTCATTTAATATTGCGACCGTCTCCGTCCTCTAGTTAAAATAATAATAATAATAATAATAATAATAATAATAATAATAATAATAATAATAATAATAATAATAATAACAATAATAATAATAACAATAATAATAACAATAATAATAATAATAATAGTTTATTGCTTATAGAAAGGGCTTATTTATACACCTTACGGCTCTTACAGCAAGGAGGGCTACAAAAAGTTGTACATATCGAGCTTACATTAGATCATTGCAATTTGTTACTTTTTTATTTATTTTTTTTACTAATATTTCTAAGTTATTGCACCAGTTAAATATAATCATCGTTCATTGGATTTATTTTTCAGACAACCCTCGATATTGTGAAGGAGATTCCGAACACCAATGCGGCGGCCGTGATAGTTTCGGCAATCGCGATAGTGATTATGTATATGAACAATGAATTTGCTAAGGTACGCAATTGACTTTCAATTGGCTTGTAATTTATAATATACACGTAATAATTACTATTAATATTAATATCTACAAATCACAGCCGATAATTTTTCCGTGTATTTTTGTTGGCAGCCATGGCTGAAGAAAAAATGCAGCATGCCAATCCCCATAGAGCTGATAGCCGTTGTGTCGGGAACTCTCATATCGAATTACTGCCAATTGCCCGACGTTTACGGAATACGGACCGTTGGCCACATTCCCACGGGGTGAGTACGAGGGCGTAAAAAAAAAAAGATGCGGTCAAACGCGATGGACGATTCAAGGCGGGATTGATCATTCGACAGACTGCCAAAGCCCGAGTTACCCACTTTGCAGCTGTTGCCGTTGATCGCTCTCGACAGCGTATCCATCACCATGGTATCTTACACGATAACACTCTCCATGGCTCTCATATTTGCTCAAAAGCTGCATTACGAGATCGACTCTAATCAGGAACTATTCGCTATGGTAAACACATTATTACTATTATTATCACTATTACTATTATTATTATTGTTATTATTATTATGATTATGCATATCTTGAGCTATCAAGCTGCAATTGCCGTTCGGTAAAACTGGCGTCTTTGTCACTATTAGACAACTGGCGTTTTCTAATAATTCAGCACATTTCTTGATAAATTGTTTAGATAAGCAAAAAAAAAACAATCGAATGAATTTTGCACATTGACTTGCCACCATACTTCCTACGAGTAAGCAAAAAACGATCAATCAATTTTTTCGCAGACGAGGCTTTGCGGAATATGAAAAATTACGAGCGTTTTTTTATACAGTGCAATTTTTATCGAAGATATTGATGACAGTTTGATTTTTAATTTTTCTCAGGGGGTCAGCAACATAGTTGGATCATTCTTCTCGTGCATGCCAGTCTCGGCGTCTCTGAGCAGATCCTTGATCCAACAGACCGTGGGCGGTAGAACGCAAATCGCGAGTGTCGTGTCTTGTAGTATACTCTTGATTATTTTACTGTGGATCGGACCGTTCTTCGAGCCACTGCCCCGTTGCGTTCTCGCATCGATAATAGTCGTGAGTCGATTGATTTATTAGGTGTAAATAAAATTTGCATATCGCATCCTAATTATTATTAAAATATTTTATTTTTTTCGAAAAAAAGTAGAAAAATAGATAAATTTTAATAATAAAAAATAGTTTCCATTATTATGATAAATAATCATTTTTAGTACATTTTTCATTCTTAAACATTTTTTTGGGGAAGATATTTGATAATGTCTAATTTTGATATTTGCTGACGAGAGAAAAATGTTTCAATTTTTTTTCCTGTTACGATCAGGTAGCGCTGAAGGGGATGCTTCTGCAGGCGAAGCAACTTCCGCGTTTCTGGAAGCTCAGCAGATTGGACGGAATGGTGTGGATCGTGACGTTTTTGAGCGTAGTTCTCGTTGGGATCGACGTAGGCCTCCTGGCGGGTCTCCTCACATCACTGGCCAGCATTTTGCTGCTGACCATTGAGCCTTACACGTGTCTGCTCGGTCATGTGCCAAACACGGACCTGTATCTCGACGTCAATCGATACAAGGGGGTACGGCGTCGATGTGGCTCGAAACCACCACTGATCAGATACTTTTCGCTTTTCTTTTTTTAATTTTGCAGACATTGAAATACATCGAAGTTAAATTTACATTCTCTCGAGGCACATTTCGACGATTTTCACGCGAAAAAAGACGTGTTTTTTATGGATAAAAAAAGCGTACAAAAAGTACCACTCGATCGATCATTAGTAACGGTGCCTTGACTGTAGAAAAAAATCTCCAGGTTAAAGTTTACAAAATTCTAAGACCTCTATTTTTGCGCAAAATAAAAATGAGCTTTGGCGTCATTCACACTAAGGAGAACGTCGGACTTCATGCGTCATTTACGCTGAGGACAAGATTAGATTGTGTGTTAACCACGCTAAGCGTCCAAAAAAACTGACGCTCCAATAGTTTAGCGCGTCTGGCGTGAGCCACTAGCCAGTCACGATTAATATCCGAAACTCTGTGGCTATTCATACGATTCACGCCCGATTCGCAGCGGATTCGTTTTCAGGGGGGAAAAATACGTTGAAATACGTGGCAGTTCATTTAAAAAAAAAAAAAATGAAAAAATTGCAAGGCTACCCCTTTCGTGTCTATTTTTCGCGTTTTTCAACGTCCTGACACTGCCCGATAAAACGCTTTTAGAACTTCGGATAAGACCCTATCTTAGGTATTTTTTCCCCTAGAACACGTTGGGCACCTCGGCTTTTTCCTAGCTCCATTGGGAGCGGAGATATCGACTTTTGAAAATCGCGAAAATCGACGTTTTTTCAAAAGTGGCTAAAAAATTGAAAAATCGTTGTTCATCAATTTTTTGTGTTTCAAGGCTATATTCGACGTATTTTTTCCCGCTGATCACGAATATAACAATTATTTTACTCCCAGCCCAATATTTTCCATTTTAATCCCAAAAATACGATCTTCGGTGCGTAAAATCGAGCCTTGCAATTGTTTGACTAATTTTTTTTCTCTTTTTTGAAATGAACAACTGCCACGTATTGCGGCGTATTTTTTCCCCGCTGAACACGAATCCGCTACGAATCGGGCGTGAATCGTGCGAATAGCCACAGCGTATTTTTATTACAAAATTTCGTGACAAAAGTTTGTTTGAATTTTTATTGACAAAAGCTCATTTCTTCCGACAAGGGATGTCGATTTCCATATTTTTAAAATTTTCATGCAACCGTACCGTATTCATTTTTATACAATTTTTTTTAACCTCGCAAGTGTTATACTTTTTTTTTTTATTTGCAGCTGACCGCGCTACAAGGCATAAAGATATTTCACTACTGCGGCGGTCTGAATTTCGCGAACAGCGCTCACTTCAAGCTGAAGGTCTTCAAGCTCGTGGACGTCGCGCCGCAGAAGATTCTCAAGCGAAGAATTAAGCTAGCGAAGAGCGACGCTTACGGAGAGGAGCGAATGGCCGAGGAGGTTTTAGATCTGCATTGCATTATCATGGACATGAGCGCTCTCAGTTACGTTGACCCCACCGGCATTGGGGTGCTTCACGCGATAGCCGACGAATACTCCCTTATCGACGTCGCGGTCTACCTGGCCGGCTGCTCGTGGCCGGTCTTCGAGAGAATCATGAGATGCGAAAAATACGCCAAGGGCGAGCACAGCTTCAGAATATTCGCGACAATACACGACGCGGTTAAATACTCGCTAGACGAATCAGCCGCGAGATGATTACCGATTTTCGAGATTATTTTCACACATCACTGTTCGTTAACGACAGGTGGTCCAGACTCAGTCGGTAACAAATCGCTTTTCCCATTTTCTCCGCACTATTAATGTTTCGGACAAAAGAACATTAGGTGTTCATCCAATTGGTTTCTGTCAAAAATATGAATAGTCGTGGAGAAAATAGAGTATTGTTATCGACTGGGTCTGTGTCACATGCCCTTAAACTCCAACCGATAAAGCCACTTTGCTTCCGTCGAGCTGAGAAAACTGTCGCGATAACTTATTTGCAGTGTTTGTCACCGACAAACCGAAGTGTCGGACGATAATACGATGATTATTCGGCATCGTGACGATCCTTCGAAGTGACGGTGCTCGAATGGTAAAACATTTTTTTATCGGAATTTTTCGGTAATGCTGTAGAAAAAAACGAATTGTCTTCCTCTAGGCGGGACAAAAATACATTCTGTGCTATGCTCTGAATTAGGATTCGATAACGGGATCATTGAAAAAACCGCGATGACGTAGATTGCCGGTAAGCAGAGAAAAAGCATTATCAACGATTCATTACCGACGTGTTCCAGGTTTTTATTGGTTTTTTGCTTGTCAACGGAAATGACTTCGAATGGTAAATCATGTAGATAAAATCCGTGACTTTTAGGTCTAGTGACGTGGTCGCGAATGCGAGAAAGGATGGTATTCCAGGGGACTGAAATTGCTTTTTACAGATTTTGTCGACATTTTTTTTATCGATATCAGAAAATTATTAGGTTACGGTGATTTTTGGTTTGGAGCTCTCTTGATTAGTGCAGATTTTTGGAATGATTAATGACAAATTTAGTAGCATTGTAAACAATGAATACTCGAGAAAATCCACATGAGAATATTATTATGCGACTTTTGGTTCGATACTTACAGCGATATTTTCTTTACTCTCTTACATTTTTCTATTAACTTAGAAAAATTATTTCCGGACTCATACAACATCCTCATATAATAAGGATAACAAAAACTATAATTAATTTTTTTCCACGAATCTCAACAACTCCCGGTTAAAAACAAATTCTTACGTGAAGTGAATATCAATTCGGCTTTATGTAAGAATTTGTTTTTGATCGCCTGAGGCCATCGTTGCCGAAAATCATTAGTTACAGTTTTTATTACCGACTGAAAAAAAGTTACGTGCCCTCAATTTCTCTGTAGCGGAAAAAAAGACTTTTTTTGTTAAATAGTTCGTCGTTTTGATTCGGTGACTTAATTCACTGTGAAATCATCGAAATACTGTACAGTGTGAATTTGTATTGTAAGATACGCTTTTTTGCCGTTAAAAAAAATAGCGTACTAAAAACGTGTACATAATAGATTGTACTATTTTGTTATACTTTAACGTATGTAATACTTTAACAAGCATATAGATTCCGATTGAGTTCGATAAATCGAAGGACAATACTTAATTTTACACATGACATTTTCAACCACGCTATTTTCGATTAATATTTATATTAACAGGAAACTAATATGACATTGAGTCGTGTAGTTTAGACAGGCAAAAGCGGCAAAGATGCGGTATAATAAATATTCCGAGTTACTTAAATTTTATTCGCGTGTTCCAGTTTACTCACTAAGAAAATCATCCTTTTCCTATTTTTTTATTTTCTTTTCCAGGTACGCGAACGATTTCCAGTCGAAAGTAAATTCGCCTAAGGACCGAATGTCAATTCAGTTTCACGAAAGAATTTCCTTCTGAACGCAAATTATCAACAGCGTGGAAAAAATTAATTCCCGGTATCGACCGGGGTTTCAAACATGCTCATAAACGAAAAACCTAAAAAATTATCTGACCAAAAATACTCGAAAGCCTTGATAAAACAAAAATTGATTACAATTTTTATTACCGACCGAGTTACTGGCATCGCCCTAAGACAATGCGAAGCTTGCTCGGTCGGTAACAAAACGAAAGCCATAAGCGTAGCGACATTTGAGGAAAAGTTGAGTGTCGTTCATTACAGTTCTTGTTAAGGAACGAGCACGGGATTGATGGGCGAAAGGATGTGTCGCATCGGGTCAACTAGGAACAATTATTTTTTCGTACATGTCGACAAAATGAATTTATTGAAATTTTTTTTTATTGAACGTACTTCTACGTTTTTAAAGTTTTTTTTTCTTTATGCGATCGTTATATGTACATGAACACCATATTTTGCTTAATAATTTGCTGAATATCAGTTACGGAACTATGACTATATTGCACACGGAAATCGCCGACAACATATATATATATATATATAGTACATTTAAAGATCGATTACAACAGTCCTTGAAATTCACCAAATTCATATTTATTGTTTATTATTTTATACGATAGACGAAAGAATGTACTATTCGTAAATTCACTCGAATAATCTGCGTTTTATCGGAGGTTTCAAATTTCATAATAAAATTCGGTGAAAATCCTTTTGTTTCTTTTTTCATTTGTACACGGGACGTATATTGTAGATTTCGTATTTGTTACAGCTATATTGAATTAATAATATTTATCCATTTCGAACTATATTGCAGTTAATTGAATTGGTCTCGGCAGGTGCTAATTTACTATATCGTATATTGTACGAGACAATGACAATCACATCAGCTTAATTTTTTTTTTTTTTTTTTTCATCTTTCGTTTCCGAAGCCGTTTTTGACATTCTGGATTTAAATTCAGGCTTATCTTACAGAAAAATGTTTATTGTGACGACAGAATATCGTTTTGCGGTTCATGCTGCTTTCTATTAATTCTGTCCTCTTTTCGTATCCGGAATTTTAATCGGTACATTCCTCGTTCACTCCTTCACTTGATATTTGTCTTATCCTTTGTGATTCAGGCCTCATTTTGTTATTTCTTCATCGAACGCCGAAGCGGTATTTTAGCTACGAAAATCACCGTGAATGCACGCTCATTGTCATAGATTTGTTGCCATCACAGAAATTATTTCTTCGTCCAGTATTTTATCTCTTCTGCGCTTAACTTGACGACCAGTCGATTTACGCCACATGCAACCTCCGACTTGTCACCGTTCTACTCGGTCGGCAACGAAAACTGTAAACCTATTTTGATCAAACCAAACTTTTCTGAGAAATACAATACTATCAGTGTCACAGAAGACAGTGACAACATGCTCCGAAATTTTCGAGGTCGTCGAAGAAAATAGATTACAGTTTTCGTTACCGACCGAGCCTCATCCGCATGACCATTAGGTCGATTAGAAAAAAATCGAAGTCGAAGTGTAACTTTAGCTTATGTAACGTACACATGGCCATTTTACTATCTTTGTGCCAGAGCAATCAACATTTTCGTGGAAATATCTTCAAAACAATACGAAAAATAGATTCAATTTTTGTTTTCCAAGCTACACCGACACCTCGCAAAAAAGGAATATCCATGTTTGTCAAGTGTTCTCAAACTTTTCAAACGAAAAAAAAAAACGCAACGATTTGTCAACTCGAGTGCTGCACAGAGACGTGCGGTTACGGATTTTGTTACCGACTGAGTCTCATCCGCAGAATCTTAAATCGATGCGAAAAGTCATGATCGAATAACAATGACATTCACTATTACAACGTACACATAGCCATTTAGTATCTTTTTGTCACCGCAATCATTTTTGTATAAAACTTTTCCAAGAAGAACATTTTTTTCTCCGCACTTTACCCGTATCTCGTAAAGGCGGTTCGCAGCTGGTAAGAAGCTTCGTCGACGTCGAGGCGACCGAAGACCTCTTGACTAGCGAAAACCATGTACAGAAACCCATCCTCGTCCTTTTCTTGCTGATAGAGCTGCGACATTGTCATGCTGCCGCTGGCCATGCTGCGCTGGTTCACCAGAACAAAGAAGGCCTGCGTAGGATGAAGCTGCAGTCTCCGTCTGTGGCGATATCAATTTGAAAATTGAGTTTAAAAAAAAAAAATGATCGCATAGGTTTCGGCGACAACAAAGTCTTGCGCACCTTATGATTTTTATAAACTCAGCGACGGTCAGGTGATCAGGCACAAGAAATTTTGTTTTGTCCAACAGCGGTAACTGCTTTTCGCCGTAGTATCGCTCCACTATTATTGGCACTTTGCTCGGATGGGTCTGGTGTATCAATTCGACGTCGGCTACTCGCTGAGCTGCGCATAAAGAGAGAAGTACAAAAATACTTTGTAAAAGTAATTTATCAGCAAAAAATGTTTGGTTTGAAACAAATGTCAAATAATTGTTGAAAATTCTATCAGCAATTGTTATTCTAGTGAAAAAAAAAAAAAAAAAAAAAACTCAGTTTATCTATTTGGGTCGAGAAAATTTAACGGGAAAAATTGTTGATTAACTGCTTTTTACGATAGTGTTTTGGCAATGTTGGTAGCGGAGCGAACGAAAAAAGACAAAAGAAAGCGGATCATTCATTTTGCGTCGCGGACAAAATTCGTCGTGGAGAAGAAATTGTTTATTAATTGTTCGAGACGAGTGATGGGAATTTTAAATTGCCGAGATATTTTTATTATTATTTTTATTTTACTCACCAAAAGATCGCTTTTCCTTGAAGGTCTTCGGCGTCAAGCTCATCTCGAGTTTATAACACAGCGGCGTAAAAGCACAGTCCACGGATTGCAGCTGAAAACGATCAGCTGAGCGGGCGAACCGTGACACGACTGTATATATATATATGACTAAAGTGTTCGACGGAGTATTTACGATTTCTAAATCAAAATAAAGCCTCGGAGAGCCAATGGTACTGCGTCGTTGATATTAGGCTAGAGACGTTTATTTGCAGGTCACATTACTGGTAATTTATTGACGAACAAATACGCGCAGTTTTGCTTTGAGGGGATCTCTGAGCTCTGAGTGTCCGTCGATGAAACAAAGGCACGCGTAATTGAACGATCGAAAAATTCCAATTGACTTCACATATCTTCTCCGAGACCGTGAATGTTTTCGCAGAAAAATATTTTCATGATTTTGTCCGTAAGTAATTGGCATCATTAAAGATAATTCATTAGTTTTCGTTACCGACTGAATCGTTTCACTTCTCCGTAAGGCCACATGAGAAACTGCTTCCTTCCCGTCCATCCCGAGCTCAGTCGGTATCAAAAACTGTAATACACTTTTCTCACAAGTTCTCGTGTGTAAGGTCAAAAGAGAAGTCTCGTCGGAAACGGACATCATCTCGGCTTCGGATTAGACTTTTCTTTTGACCGCGCTTTCCAGAATCCCTGAGAAAAGTTGATTACAGTTCTTATTACCGCCTGCGGTATCGCACATGCTCTTAATATATAGTGCTTTTCACTCAGTAAACTCGGCCGGTTATAATATTATAATATAGTGCTCTTTACTCAGTCGACTCGGTCGGTTATAATATTATAATTTGCTCTTTACTCAGTCGACTCGGTCGGTTATAATATTATAATATAGTGCTCTTTACTCAGTCAATTCGGCCGGTTACAATATTATAATATAGTGCTCATTAGTCAGTCAACTCGGCCGGTAAGCCATTTAACTGCTAGGTATATTTACCGAAACTGGACAGCGGAGATGATAACACAGACATACTTTCAGCGACGGCGCCGTAAGCCGAAATGTAGTACCAGACCGTGACGTCACGAGCGACACGAAAGTAGCGCCGCGCGATCGCCGAACGTGAACGTACCCTAGAGGGATCGCTGGATCCTCGTCGCACACAGCGCGCTACACGTCGCACGTTTGCCAGTCTTCGTCGTTGCGCGTTACGTGAACAAAATATTGCACAAAATTAACCAGTCTCGTTCCGTCGACGCTCCTGTCGCAAAGTGATTGTATAATAATTTTTCTTTTTTTTTTCCTCGTACACGATTTTTCGGGGAAATAAAAACGGCCGACGGTCTCCGCGACGTGAAAACACGGACGGACGGTTCCGTCGGCAACAAGAGACGGGGACAATCGAAATAGTGAAAAACACTCGTTTCCAACGGGAGAGCTCCCATTGTACATCAGTCTAACTATCTCGACAACGTTGTGAATTATAAATACGTTTTTTTTTTTTTTTTTTTTTTCCCAACGACATCGCTTTCGCGTAAATGTGAAAATTCCGAGACGCATTATTCGTCCCAACCGTGTACAGGCAAGTTATGAAATTAATTGTCGTCATTATTTTCTTCGAGCACGACATGACAAGAAAATTCGTCGTCGTGAAATCTCTCTGAGCTAAACTGTTAGAACACACTCGTAGTTCAACGTCATCAATATCGTCAAATTTTGAGAGGTTCACAAAAAATTATAATTATTATTAAACTTTACAGAAAGAAAGTGTAACACTTGTAAGATCTGCATCTTATTAACTGAATTAAATGATTTTTTTTTTTTTTTTTAATTTCATGTGAACATATGCGTATACGCATGTAAAATGAGCAATAATAATAGTAATGTAATAATTGATCATTTCCGTCACGATGTGCAATTGTTGCAGATCCGTTGTTGAGTCAGATTCCTGCACTTTGATAGATAATTTCTTTGAGATCCAAAGTCCGGAGAGTATCGTCAGGCACGCAGTTCACAAGCTGTGATCTCCGTTATGTTTTTTTGTTATATCGATAAGACAAGATTACAGAATCGCCTCGACTCAGCTGTCTGGGAATAGCCGATTATTGTTGACCACGCTGTTCAAGCACCGAACTTTATTCTTCGTACGCTCCGCTTGGCTAATAAACTTTGTGGAGGAAATTTGAGCGCTTAGAGGATAATTGGGTTTGTCGGAAAGACGCAATTTCAGAGAAAACAAATGCAAATTAAATAATATCTTTGTATATTTTTAAGGCACCTCGAGCTATTTTTATTGTTTTATTTATTATTCAGTTTTACAATTCGCGGAGAAATTTAATAAACAAATTTTTTAATTTATTTATTTATATATTAGATGATAAAATGAAACATCCTTTTGTCAAGCGAAATCATATGGAATTATTCTTCCATAATTTTACAATAAGTCCACTCTATCTCGCTCCAGTAATTTGCTTGATCTCGAGTCATGAACCATTTTAGTTACAAGAAATTAAGCGACCCAAAGGACTATGTGAAAAGAAGTAAAGATCAATGATGAAAAAAAAATCTCGAAAATATCGACAGCTGTCGTCGCCGTGTTCCGTGCCGGGATTGGCTGTGAAATTGAAAAAATAAATAAAAGCTAATATTGTTTTGCTCTGGGCCCTCCGATTGCCGCAAAAAATTGCAAGAGTATGAAACTATTTTTTTAACATCATTTTTAATACTTTTTTTTTTACCGAAAATAGAAGAAAAAGGTTTTCTGCATGAAATTGCCGAAGCCCCCCCCCCCCCCTTCTTTTTGTCTCAGGGTTATTTTAGATTAGCCTATCGTAATTGTACCAATCCGGTTTTTTTTTTGCATTATCGACGTACAGTTGATGAAACGTTAAACTCGTTTCGTCCGTTAGGCAACGGTCTTCGGGACATTTGTAAGTCATATATTTCATGCATGAGCTCCTTCCGTGTCGCCATTATTATCGCGAGCGAGATAGTTGCGATAATGCGACACACAACCGAGTTCGTGTGCACGCTCGATATACGCACATGTATTCAGGCACCAGCATTGTGTCCGCTCGCAAATAGCGGCAAGGTCTATCATTTGGCAGAGCGAAAGAAGTAAAAAAAAAACATATTTACTCGTTCGACCTTTGGCGAGAGTGTTTCTTTTACGCGCCTCACAATAATAATAATCATTGATGCCCTCTGTTGCTGTAACTATAGCTGTAACTATCGCAATATTCAATTTCTCGATTCTAATCGATTTTGTGATTGTATTGCTCCAGTGTGACGATCGCTGTGACGCACATCAATCAAAATTCAATTCAACAAATTTCACTGTTCGTTCTCCGAGCAGCAGGGAAAAAAAAGTTGTCCGATTTTTCGATAAAACAGCACCTTGGAAGTCTTTTGGGCAATACGAAATATTTATGTTTAGTGTTGAATATACAAATTTTATATTAAATAGAAAAATTCACTGATCGCCGATTAGGAATGCGAAAGACTTGTCAAATTTTTACGAAACCCATCGCTTTCAAGCTAATTTTTAATTTCTTTGATTGAAGTTCAAAATTGTTTTTAGCAACCCGAAAAAAAAACTCCTTGACACGAAAATACGACGATTTATGACATTTTTTTTTTTTTTTTTTGGAATTTCAACTCTGACATATTATTATTATTAACATGTACACAATTTAAGTTTTCACTTGTCGCTCGGCTTCTATACAATATAATATACTATCACGTTAAAATATAGCTATCCATTGGCTTTTGATTGTTCGAGTTTTAACTCCGAATTTCTAGCGACCCAAAAAAAAAAAAAAAAAACTCCGGTTACAAATTTGCCCAAAAATCATCGAAGTCAATGACAAAATACGAATAAAGTTCCGCTAATCCGGTTTTTTCGATTTCAATTCTGATATTCAGTTTTTTTTTTTTTTTTTTGTGGAAAGTTTTAAGAGCCATTTAAAACCGAATTTTTTTGATATGGAAAAAATGTGTGAAAAACCAAAAAAACCAAAGTTGACTGAAAAATCTGAAAAAATTCATACGTATTCAGAAAAATGAACGAATCATTTTCATTAAAGAAAAAAAAGTTGGTTTGCCCGATAATTTGTTAAACAATAAATTTTTTGATTCATTTGTTAATAACATTTTGAAATTATTATTTATGCGAAATTAATCTTTTCGGTACCTTTAATATGCATGAATTTTTTCAGATTTTTATACCGTCGAGAAGTGCTTGCAATTTTCTCTAATTTTTCTCGAACTTATGCGAAATGAGCGCGAAGCGACATTGCCACCTTAAGAATCTTCGTCCAATTTCGGCAAACAGACACGAATGACGCACTCACCATGATATGTTAATATCAACGGTTTTATCGAACGGAACTAGCGTTATAGCACTACAGCACGATAACTCATTGTTGCACTTTGAATTTTTCGACAGGAACGACCCCTCGGAAGATAGAGCGTAGAAGCGCGCGATAGTCGATAATGTCGGGCTACGAGGACGAAATCGTTGAGGACAAGGAGCACAACATTTGTTTGGGTTCCGGTGGCGACGTCGGTCTTCGTCATCGTATACCATGGAGCGATCGAGTTTCCTTGTCGAGCGAGGTGCCCGGTCTCCACGAGGTCAAGGAACTCCTCGAGGACGACGATGCCAGCTGCCTCGCCGAGGAGGAGGACGGTGTCGGATGCCCCTTGCCCTCAACTCCCGAGGACGATCATCTACTCGACTGCGAGGTTCGCCCATTTTTTTTTATTATTTATATATTTTAATCAAACGATTGTCCAAAATAATAAAATAGCAATAAAACAGCAATAAAATAACAATAAAATAACAATAATTAAATGTTATCGTTATCATGTTGATAATTTTATTTGTTAGAACCAATTATTGTCTAATCCAAAAACGACCTATTTTTATTTGTTTTTTTCCGTAGATGACAGAAGTTCTGAAGGCCGGAGTGTTGAGTGACGAGATCGACTTGGGCGCGCTGGCCCACAACGCTGCGGAACAAGCAGAGGAATTTGTCCGCAAGGTACGCAAGGTTCTCGTCCCTCGTATTTTATTTAATAAAAAAAATTATCAAAAGCAAAAACATTGGAATAAAAAGCAGCTGGCGTGTTTCGAAGCAAGCTTGTTGTGTCCGTCGCGTTTGTTGATTGGATTATTGAATTTTGGTTTTAGGTCTGGGAGGCTTCGTGGAAACAGTGCCACTTTAGGAATCTCCCGAGATGGCTACAGGACAACGATTTCCTCCACGCCGGTCACCGACCTCCTCTACCTTCCTTCTATGCCTGCTTCAAGAGCATCTTCCGAATTCACACGGAGACTGGCAACATCTGGACTCACCTCCTCGGTACATTGAATTTCACCGTTCGCAATAGATTTTCTATCTTCTTCATAAATGAATCTTTTTTTTCACTAATCAATTTTGTAATTTCAACCATCAAACCTTAACACGCATAACGAATATACCGTTATGTGTGTCCTTCTTAATGATGTGTACCTGAATTATATCTCAATTAACCCTTCACTCTTATGGGGAATTTTGATCCTTAATTAGCCCTTAATGTGCCGTTTACGCCTGATTTTACTCTTGATGTGCAATTTGACAATTTATTCAACCATTAATGTGCAATGTAAACCGTGCATTTACCCTTAATGTAAAGTATCAAACCATAATTAACCTTTAATCCGTACGGTTCAATTTTAACCTTTAATTGCACAGTGTATTTTTGTTTGCTCAATGGAGAAAGCTAATCCGACTTTCATTAATTTATTTGTCGGCAGGTTGCGTGGCGTTCATAGGAATAGCGATATTTTTCCTAAGTCGGCCGCCGATCGAGATCCAGCTGGAGGAGAAGCTCGTGTTCGCGACATTCTTCGCAGGTGCTATCATCTGTCTGGGAATGTCGTTCGCCTTTCACACTGTACACTGCCACAGCGAGTGCGTGGGAAAATTGTTCTCGAAGCTCGATTACTGCGGCATCGCTATGCTGATTATGGGCAGCTTCGTGCCCTGGCTGTACTACGGTTTCTATTGCGATTATCAACCGAAACTCATATATCTCTCCGTCGTCGTCGTTCTCGGTATAACGAGCATCGTCGTGTCCCTCTGGGAGAGGTTCGGCGAGCCCAATTACAGGCCGCTCAGAGCCGGCGTCTTCATGGGTTTCGGACTCAGCGGGGTGAGTTCTCTCGGCGATAGATTTTTCCTTTATTCATCGAGAAAAATTCCAATGTAAAACCGATCGATATCGCGCATAGTTTGAACTTATTGTCCTGAATTTTTTATACGACGTCGTGTACGAGCGCGGTTTCACACTCGCGAAGTTTCAAGGTCTCCCTCGGGCGGGTTGTTTGTCCAGCGAAAACGGAGCCGTAGCTGTCGAGCTTTATTACAAGGCTTCCGTGATCGCTCGCGGCGATCACTTAGAGTAAGCGGAAGATTGTGCTCGATAATAAAAACTAATTAATTTTGTTTGTGTCGACTGACCATTCACGCTTGAAAGATCATTCGAACGTAAAAGAGAATTAATTTGCGCTTTGTGTTATAATGAGACCCATTAAAACAAAATTAATTACAATTTCTGTTATCGACCCGGCATGGCGTAAAAACGATTTTTATTAAAACGGACCAAAATTTTTTGAGTCGTACGGCTTTGAGATCGATGAAATTTTACGTTTTCATAAACTATAAGAGATTGTTGTTCGCAGGTAATACCGGCAGTACATTACGCGATCGCTGAGGGTTGGTTCAAGGCCATCAGCCAGGCTTCCCTGGGCTGGCTTATTCTCATGGGATGCCTGTACATACTGGGAGCGATGTTCTACGCACTTCGAGTTCCCGAACGCTTCTTTCCCGGCAAATTCGACATCTGGGTAAGAATTAGTAGAGAAAAACAATTAAATTTTGTTTATAGACATTCTTAATTTTTCTCCCTGGAGAGTTTCATATCAGGGCAAAACATTGAATGAAAACTTGCGTTTAAATTTATATTTTTATAATAAGTTTATAAATAAATATATAATGTTAAAAATATTAATTAATTAATTATAAACATTAATTATCAATTAATTATCGTTATTATTTGACTAATGCGTTTTTTTATTAACATCATATTTATATTGAAAAAAATTTCATAAAAGTTGCCGAAACTTCTAATGATAAGTTCTTGAAGATCGGTGGAGCCTCGAATTTGCTGCATCCATTTTGAAAAAAATTGTAATTGATTCTTTTCTCTTTCCTTTCATGCCGCACAGTTCCAGAGTCATCAGATCTTTCACGTGCTCGTAATAGCCGCGGCGTTCGTTCACTATCATGGAATAACGGAAATGGCGATGCACAGAATGACGATCGGCGACTGTTCGAATCCAGCTCAGGTGTTAGCGTTCTAATTAAAACAAAGGAATTCGCAAAAACCGAACTCGAGCGGCTCGCTTGGATCGGGCAGCGACATGCCGACAAGCGTAATTCAAACGAAACGGCAAAAAGGCTTCCCGATATAAAAAAAAAAAAAATGAATAACGAGTGCGCTGGCAGCCGCGACGAATGCCGCGTGGAGTATAAAGTGTGATAATCGAATTGTTGACATTTTATCCTAACTGTATGTGGGTGTTTGTAACACACCGAGAAAAAAGAAAACATTAAGATTGGACGAGAAAGAGAGAGAGAGAGGGACCGAAACCTGAGATTAAGCTTCTCCGAAAGAAAATCTTACCCGCCTGCCGGAAATAATTTCTTTTTTTTCTCAATAGGAAACACATTTTTTTTCGATATCCTTTTCATTAATGATTTTTTTTCGACGGAAATTTTCTACTTAATTATCTCGAGTGGGTGAAAAAAAAAAATCACGATTTACTAATGAATTTTTGTTCTTTCTCTCCTCTCATCGAGGCGCCTTCGACGCGGGCTGCTGTGAAAAAAAAAACAAGAATCGGGCGAAATATATTATTACTGCTATATAGTATATTGTATACAAAAAGAACGACAAACAAAAAAAAATGGAAAAACATTCGAGCATTGTTTCAGTTATTCATGGAGTTTCGTTTATATTTCGTCCCGAGATAATCTAGACAATTTATAGAGTACAAATTTGAAGAGAACGGAAGAAAAAGTAGACGGATGAAGAAAAGAAAAAAGACTAGGAAAACGAATTCTTAGGCACCACAAAGTACTATTGTTTTGGGTAGATTATATTTTACTTTTTCTCTTATTTAGTTGATAAACCCACACGAATTTATTTATTATTTTCATTGCAACGATAAATAATGGTAAAAATTCGTTGACTCTTCGTTATTAATATATATTTTTTTTTTCATTCACACACGGCAACATTTTTCGAACGAAAAACCACCGATAACTCCGTCGCATCTTTGAAAATTGAGGAAAAAAAAGTTGCAAGAGAGCAATTTCAGAATGAGTAAAAATAAATAAATTGCACATTATTCGCGAGAAAAATTAGTTGTCGAGATGGCACGTTGGAGTGGACCAGAAACTCGATGAATTATAATTGTAAAGAAAAAAAATGTCGATCTTCGAGATTTCCTTAAACAATTCGGAAAACTTACCGTTACAGAACGATTGATAAAAAAATCGGAGCCAGATGGGTATTATGAAGATCCTTTGAGAAAATAGAATAAAACTTGCGTGAAATGATACAATAATTAATCTCGGCTACACGCGGAGGGATCGAGTATTAAATTTTATAATCGAATAAAAGAATGCTGTCGAATAAAACTGTTATTGGCTTGTCCAAATTCTTCGGAAATTATTTATCCGCGAGTTTCTTTAAATAACAGTGTAAATAATATTCTTTTTCCTGTTTGCATACTTTTTCTGTACAACGTGCCCAATTCCGTGAAGAAAAGTCCTCGCGCATTTTTTTCTACGATCAATAATACTTCAGTTACGGATTTTTGAAAATTGGCTCACTAAATGTTAGTAGTCTTGCGTCGATTGTGGACGCTGAGATAAGGATTCGCTGAAAAAAATTAACTAGAGAGCCAGTTGTAAATAAAAATAAATTTTTTTCAAAAATTCGGCAAATTATCGAGAAAAAAATATTCCGAAAAAAATGCCATCTGCAATATTATTTAAAGGAACGAATGAATACATTATTTATCAACTTTTTTTTATCAACAAAGCCAACTTGGCGCGCATAAATTTGATTCATCGATCCCTCCGCGAAATTGCGATGATAATAAAACAAGGAAGGAAACTAGAAAAGGTAAAACGAAAAAAAATAAAATTGTAATATAATGATTCGCGATGACATAATTAACGTAACTGTGTAGGAACTAAGACCGCACTCGAGTCCTTCGAGAACGGCGAGAGTTTTACTCTTCTCCTCGCTTTTCGTTTTTTAATATTAATTTTCTCGAAACATCTTTATCTTCAGACTGCAAAACTAAACCGATACTATAAATATAAATTAAAATATATATATATATACATATATATAAAGAATAAACCACCGCATGACGATTGGAGGTGATTGCTGCGTACGCAGAGGAATCAGGAAAAATTAACTATAACAAAAATTAAAGGAGCGAGAAGATTAAAAAACTAAAAGTTGAAAGAAAACACACAAGGTGATAAAATACTGTAATAAGCATCGAAAATTTACATGTGTTTTCTAGAAGTTTGTATATCTTCCAAACGGCTATTTCTTATTGATTGCGGGTCGCGCGAAAATCTACTTGCGTGCAAATTATAAAATCCGTCGTACCCGAGAAAGACTTTACAGAAATTGGTAAGAATTATTTTTCGATTATTTTTTTTATTTTTCAATTTCTTTCAACCGAATGGAGGTGTAATCTTAGTACTTAGAGAGAATGTTGTTGAATTTTTTACACGAAAGGAAAACCTAATGGTGATAATAATAAAACATTTTAAAAAATAAAAAAATAATGAATTATAGGGAAAAACGCAAATACTAAGTAACGATCGTGAAGGCGATTATCATTTATCTTTGTGTACATTGCACTCTTTCTTTTCCTCTGATTATTATTATTATTATTGTTATTATTATTATTATTATTATTATTATCATTTACCTCGGGGTTTAGCATAATTAATAAAAACGTTTCTGAATGTAGTTTTGCGATTTTTTATTATCGACAGTTTCCGACCTTCGTAATTAAAAACTCGTATACAAATATTATTAATTCTATATTTACACAATTTGTTACAATGTTTTTTTCGGTGCTAAAGTTTGACGTGTTTTAACATGCGAGATTTGAATTCAGTACCGAATTACCGTTCAATCCGAACTCTGTCGGTAAAGAAAACTAATACATTTTTTCAAGCTGTGCTGAACAGTTCCGGTGGAAAGCAAATCATTAGCGTCTGCTCGCCTGTTTAGATAAAGACGCTGACGATTCGCCTTTCGCCCAAAATATTGAACAGCAAAAAGAAAAGAAAAAAGTTTTACACTTTTTGTTACCGACCGAGTCTGCTTCGCGTCGCCATGAGCGTATTTTTTCATCGACCTAATTTGTAGCCCGGCAATAAATACAATGTGGATTCGTCAGTTGTACGAACTTTTCACGAATCGGCAAAACCGTTTTACCCGCCGAAACCGGTAACGTCGTCTCAGAGTATGGAAGACAATTGAGGGAACGGATTTTGCTTCGATATAACGACCTTCTTGTGCTGATGGGAGATGTAACCTTTGATCTTCCCCTCGAAGATCAAATTCGCAACGAGGCACTCGGTCTCATCCATGTCGATTTCCTGTACGCCGTGCATCTGCAGCGCGGTCAGCAGACTCTGCACCGGTATCTGATGAGTGTTCATGGCGAGATAAACTTTTTTGAAGAGATTTCTGTAGGCCAGCAGCTTAAGCTTCTCGACGATGAGATAAATTCCGGCTCCTATGAAGAAAGTCTCGTGTTTCGCCATTATGCTTTCGAGCCTTCGGAGATCGCCCGTCTTAACGGCCTCGACGAGCTCCCAAAATTCCACGAGGTTGTACTTCTCGAGGAGACTGCGCTTCGGCATGTAACCGAGGAGCATCTTCACCGGGACGAGATACGTTAGTATAAGACGCTTGTTCTTCTTCGACTGCTTGTGACAATGCTCGAAGGCGTAAGTCAGATGTTCGTCCGCTGAAATTCGTAATAAAAAAAAAATCGAAAAAGTAAAAAGTTAGAAAAAATTAGAAAAAATAAAAAAGGTTAGTCTTTCACGATATTTTTTATCAACTACATTATTTTTTCACCCGTATCCGGGCTCAGTCAATAACGAAAGTTGTAACCCATTTTTCGTCGAAGATCGCCAAACTTTGCCGAGAAAAATGGAATTGTTAGTCTGGTTAGAGCATTTAGTTCAAAACGTTGAAGCCCATTGAAAAAAATGGATTAGAGGTTTCGTTACCGACTGAGTCTCTTTCACGTTGGCTTAAAATCAATCGATGAGTGCCAAATTGCCATTGGACTTGAACCAATGTTCAAAACCCCAAAGTTTTATTATTATTAGAATTACTATCATGAAAGTTGTGAATAAACGACCTCACCGGCTTTGTAATCACTGTCGAACATGGCCTTTCGCCCGACAAAGAATTTGTAAGTTATCCGCTGAGCGAGAGGAAAGTGATCCTTGTAGGCTGACGAGTCGATGGCTCTGATCAGGGGTATGCAAAGGTGCAATTTGTTGATTCTGAAGTAAACTTTTAGAAGCTGATTGACGAGCGCGAGCATTCCCCATTTCTTGGTGTCCTCCTCGGAGCTACGATTGTCGGCGGCGCACACGCGGAAACAACCCATCAGGCATTCCGCGCATTTCTCCAAAACCTCACCGGATTTGAGATTTTTGTTCTTGGAACCCTCCGCGCGGAGAGCGAGCAGCCTCAGCTCGAGGCACACGACGTTCATTACGGGCAGCATCCAGTTCTCCTCCTTTTGGAGTTGAAGAATTTTTGTCAAGGCGCCAACCAGTGAGCTCTGGTAGTTGTAGGTAACGTAGGGATCGTCCTTGTTCAAGGACCCTAGAACTCTGGAAGTTGATGGATGTACTGTTAGAAACGAGGCCGAGAGAGCGAGAAATCAATTTTTCCGAATCGCGATTACACTTTTGCAATGATTAACACGATTGATATGGTTGTAAGAAGTTAAAAAAAATGTATTCAGTTAATAAGATGCAGATTTATAAGTGTTACACTTCCTTTCTGTAAAGTTTAATAATAATAATAATAACAATAATAAAAGTGTGTCCCCTAAATAAATAAATAAGTAATGCAAATGTGATCAGTTGCAAATTACCACGTTTACATGTAATTGGAGTAAAATCAATAGTAAATTGTTACTGTAATTTGAAAACGGATATGAAAATAACATTGTGGATTACAGACGTGAGGAACTTCTTGCTTAAGTTCTTTTGCACAAATCGCATTCGTTCAATCATCGAACAAGTCAACAAAATTCCTAATACATGAAAAATGTAAAAAAATAAAAATAAAGTAAGTCGAGACTTAACTCGAAGATAATCTTACTTCAAATGGTAAAGAACGAGATCCACTGACACCGTCGGCAGATGTTCCATAGCTTTGGTCATTATAGCGTCTGTAGCGAGGTGCGGCATCATAGCGTGAGGATGCCGCAGAGAAACCAATTCCTAAAAAAAAAAAAAAAATTCAACACCGAAATTTCCATCTCCGTAAAATGATTTAAAGAGCCGTATAAATAATTACCGCGAGTGCTTCGCCATCCTCTTTCAACCACACGCGCCGGACCTGCGACAACGAAGGAGAAACGAGAAATTAATTGATACATAACCTCAATAAAAAAAAGGTAATAAAGAAAAAACACAGGAGAAAAATCTCCAGTCGCTCACCTGCAATATGTACGAGTCCATAACGCCGAATGAGAGTCGAATTTTCACGCTACTATTGCCAAATGAAAATTCGAAAGATCGCAATTCGAATGATCGAGTTGTCAACAAAAAATGTAATGGCCGCGGGAACGTGCGACTGAGTGCTATCTATTGGCGAAGATGGGTAGCGCTATTTTTAGTTGGACATTTCACCGTCGAAAAGTCGAGCGGCGCCACCTTCGCTAAAAAAAAATAATAATTCAAAATTATTTAAAAATGGCTGAACGCAGGGGCGAATAATGTAAACAAGGTAGTCTCTCGACGTCCTCTTCTGACGGCTTTATTGTGTTTTTTGTCTTCCGACGTTTTGTTTTTCTTTTCATTTCTCGTCGTCAGAGTCACAGAGTTACTCGAACAATGGCCGATCCGGAGATTCAAGAATTGAAGACCCTCAAGAGAAAGCTCATCACGAAACTCTCGAAGCTGCGAGACGATCTGCGGAGGCAAGAGAAACAACCTCGACGAGGCAGGGGCATCGCTCTTAACGAGTAATGTTTTTTTGTTATTATCATTATTGTTACATTGCCGGAATGACGTCGCTTCCGTATTGAAAATCTTATTTTTCGACCGGAAGTGACGTATTTTCACTGTGACGTCACTTCCGGTCAAAAAATTAGATTTTCAAACCGGAAATGACATATTTTCGATATGACGTCACTTCCGGTAACGAAATGATATTTTCAAACCGGAAGTGACGTATTTCCGGTAAAAAAAAACATTTCCAAAGCGGAAATGACGTATTGCCGGTCAAAAACTGAGTTTAAAAAATTTTTTTTTTTCAGCCTGTTCCCGAAGTTCTTCAACGATCCATACGAGAAAATGGACGATGCGCCGGCCAGTAAAAAGACCATCGCCAGACTCTGCGACGTTTCTCAGTCCGTCCTCGGAGTACAGTTCAAAAACGCCGAGAGGAATTGGATCCACGACAATATTTATCGCTACGACGCTCACGTGGTTACCAAAGCCTTTCAGTTTGCTCTCGAGCTCACCGTCGACATTCAGGTGCGACTCCACGATGGCCGTAACCGTCGAGGGCTTTCATACCGACCACCTCGGCCGGTAACAAATACTACAATTGTTCGCGACTGCTGGCCGGTTACCGATTAGAAGAAAATTCTCGCGCGAAGCGGATACGAATTCTGATTCGCGTAAGAATTTGCCCTCAATCGGAAACGGGCGGCACACTGTTAACAAAATTAATGAGTCTTCAATACCGGCCGCGGTAATTCGCGTGCTCTTTAATCCGTTCTTTCCGCTCTTTAATGTCCGTTGTTCCGACGAATTTTATAAAGTATTTGTTTAACCATCTGATTTTTTCGTTTTCCAAACAGGCTCACGAGAAGTTTCAGATCGAGGATATAAATTGTCATTTCATAAACCTCGACAAATGTTT
Organism: Amblyjoppa proteus; assembly: GCA_963922035.1. Lineage (NCBI taxonomy): Eukaryota > Metazoa > Arthropoda > Insecta > Hymenoptera > Ichneumonidae > Amblyjoppa > Amblyjoppa proteus. The sequence continues at coordinate 6,149,814 of OY998230.1, forward strand.
CCTCGGAGAAATCGCACCCTGGACACTCCGTTTCACCCGAGAAAAAAACTTTACTCATCTCATGTCCGGTAATAAAACTTATCTGGCCTATTTTTATTTATTTTTTTTTCATCGATACACGTGACAATTCTATCGTTAGTGCAACAATTCGTAATTTTTTACAGCCGTTTCCGAGTACAGCGAGATCAGCCTCGCGCGTGCAAAAATATTGCGTACTCTGGAGGCCAAACAGTACGTGTCGATGGAAAAGTGTAACGAGGAAGGCGGCGGAGTTCTGGCCTACGTGCATCCGCCTACGGCCGATGATAATATCTTGTTCAAGTTCCAATGGTATACAAAGTTCATCGATCGGACTTGGCGCGTCGAACATATTTTTTCTATAGAAACTATACAGGCTGGTTCGTATATCTCGACTGATAAGCACGTTTTCTTATTCGCTTCTTACCATTCAACGAATGGTACGAATGATTGTATTACGAAGAAGAATTCCCAACTTGGCATTCCTATTCGCCATACACTTAAACAGAATTTTTTAATATTCATTTCATTTTTCGACGACCAACAGACGAAAACTTCATCGAGGCTAACAAAGACTTGTTGCACGGATTTTGCAAAGTTGGACTTGGAAAGACCGAACTGGAAAAACTCTGGAACGACCTGTGCACTGCCATCGACGCACTTAAATGAGCGAATGAAAGTTCCATAATCTAAACTAACGATGAGCCTCTTTGTTTGTTCCGTTATTAACGTAAGATTTGCCTTTAAACTACTTTGTGATACTCGTGATATAAGGTTTTTGTATTTTTTTTGTAATATGGTAAATTATCTGCGATGTGAAATAAATAAGAGCAGGCGTAATTTTTTAAAGAAAGAATTTTCGACCCAATCACGATTTCCTTTCCGCACACTGGACGTTCATTTCCATTCAAGACCGTAATTTATGCAAGAAAAAAACGGAAATTTCGACTGCCTGAGTGCCATTTCCGACAAAAGTTTTTGCCTATACTGCCGCGCTTACATCACCAGAATTCCGTTCGAAAAGGCTTTCGAACTTATAAATAAAATTGTTTAAGCCGCCTTAACGCTATGTGAAATGCTCTCTAGTGGTGTCTCTCTCACTCCACTGTGAGCGCCTATAGCGGTATCTCTTTCGCTCTCGCGGTGCGGTCACGTGACTTTCACCTGCTCTTAATTAATGAAAAAAAAAGTTACGAAAAATCGTCGAAAAAAAGATCGCTACATTATTGTGCGACAATAATCCGAGTGCAGAACAACATCCCCAGTGGCGCAATTGGTTAGCGCACGGTACTTATAAGACAGTATTCTGTGAGCAATGCCGGGGTTGTGAGTTCGAGCCTCACCTGGGGAATTATTTTTTGCAAAAAAAAAGAAAAACTTTTTTTTAAACATTTCAATACATCACCAAATAAATTTGCAATCTATCTCGGAGTTGATCGCGCGCGCCGGTTTCTGTTATTTTTAGCCCCCCCCCCCGAGTTTGTTAACAGCGACAAGCCGAGCGTGCGGGTTTTGCGCATGCGCGCGCGCGCAAGCACCGACAAAGTGTGAGTACAAAAATTCATGTTCCCATTCGCAAATTTGTTATTAGTATTTTTTATTTATTTTATTGATGAAATTGTCTCTCAAACTATTTACAAAAGTCGCATACACCCTAGAGATTTTTTATTTTAGCCGGATTCGGCGGTCGCTTTTTCGCCCTGGGCTTCCTCGAGCTTGGCCGCCGCCTCCGCTAATTCGGCTTTCTGACGATTCCTCCACGCCCACATGTACGTTCTCGGATGAATCGGAAAAAAGCCGCAAAGACCGAGGAGCTCCTCCACCGGCCTCGACACCGTCACGTTTCCCTTGCCGAGCCAATACTGTATTCTCTCGAAGTTAAAGGCCACCAGCTTCTCGCCGTACTGATTCTCGCTCGGGTCGTACGAGCCCACTTGCTCTATCGGGGGCTTGCGCTGCTCCTTCCAACGCTGCACGACGAAAAATGTTCATGTTGTTTTCGTAAAAAAAAAACAAAAAAAAAATGTATTTCCATTAGATTTTATTTTTTACTTGCTGAGAAATTTTGAAATATGATATGTGCTTACGTCCATTACGACGATGTGGTAGAATGGCCTGTTCGTGCAGCCATATCTGACGAATCTTATCACTTTGGCGACGCTTGGAAGATATTCTCCGGTTCCCGACGCCAAGTGCAATGGCATTCGCGGCATTTTTCACCGAGTTGTTGAACTGTTATTCTAAGCAAGTGAGTATGCACTTCAAAACATGAAAATTATCGAGGTTATGTGGATCGCCGACAACAACGGCGAATGTCGAGGATCGGAGATATCGAACGCAGCCATTCGATCGACGCGCCTCTGTCGGTGTTGCAGCGAACCGGCGTAAGTTTACCGGGCGACAAGTTCGTTGCTATATTTGCCGGTAATTTTCGGAGGGTTTAAAAAGGCGCAGGAGTTACGTTTATATGAACTCTCCTACTACCGCCCACCGCATACTCAGTCGGTATACAAGAATGTACTCAAATTTTTTTTTTTTTTTTTTTTTTTTTTTAGAAAATCGATTCGTTAAAAGGATACGGATATTTTTCACATCGGTTCAAAAGGATTCGCTCGGCGATTACGGAGATATAGACGAAACGTATGCTGCATTCAGTGGCATTGTTAACGAAATTACAGTTTTCGATACCGGCCGCGGTAATTCGCGCGCTCTTCAATACGTTCTTTCCTCTATCGATATTCGTTGATCCGACGAATGTTGTAAAATATTTCTATGCTGCATTCGGCATAAAGAGATGTGTAAAAATATCAAAATCCATTGTGCGATAAATATGCCCGTTACCGTACCGTAATATCCTAACCGTCCTAACCGACTCCGATCGAAATCCTGTCACAACTCAAGTTCGCACTTGCACATTGAATTTAATCGATTAGTTTGTCTTCCAAAAAAACTTCGTACAGAATTTAAAAAGTACCATAAATTGTTTAGTCAATCAAATGACCGTTGACTAAATTCAGTAAATAGCCGTCAATATATCTTCCTCCGCAAAAGTAACGTGCAACTTTGAAGTCGGTAATTTACCGACAGGGCATACGAGACCACCGTTGAAAGCCTAATCGCCGAAGAGAAAAAAAAAGGGGAGAGAGAAGAGCGATACGGTTGTCACGTGATCGGTCGCTACGTTTTGAGCGGACATAACCACAGGTACGGGTTAAAATAAATTCCTCTTTTTTTTTCCCTCACTTTGTTTGTTGTTGTTGTCCTCCGTATAGCTGTCGAGCGCAAATGGGGCACGTAACACAATCGTCGTAAAGATTTTTTATTTCCGATAAGTTTGACATCGTTGTAATACGTCGCCGACGAGGAGAGAGAGAGAGACGGTAGGCGACGGGTAACCATTGGATCCGTGAGTTTGACGAAAAAAAATCTTTGAAGAAAATTCCGCCATTATACGCGATCTGGCTCTGTCAGGCGCGCGGAAGGCTTAAAGGGGCAGGAGGGGGGGAGGGGGCGAAGCGGCCGACGAGGAGGAGGGCGGGAGAGACCAAGGGGAATAATCCTATATAGATATGCCTCGCCGCTGCTTTCGCGACGAGCCGACGACGATGCTCGCGTTACAGCGTTTCGTCCCAGCCACAAATGGCGTCCGTCGCGAAACACATGGCTCGGAAAAAAAAAGAAAAAAAAAATCCAACCTCCAATTCCAATTTGCCAAGAAAAAAATGTTTCGACAAAAATTCTCGATTAATTCGCCAACTTAGATTTTTTTTTTTTTTTTTAAGACAAATATTTTCCCGCCTTGACTCCCGTCGACTGTGTCCCGTGAGAACGACAGGTCGACCGAGATAATAACAGTTTCTTTATTTTAATTGACGTCTTTTTCTTTTCGACATCGATACCACGAACAATTTTTAAAACTTGCTATTTCGAAGCTACTTGGTTGGCGCGTAAGCTTTTGGAATCCACAAGGCGACTGACCCACCCACTGTTCTTATCCTAGAGTCTATCTTATCTTTGTTTTATCTATATATATATATATATATATATATATATATATATATATATATATATATATATATATATATATATATACACACACACACACACATACTGGCATTCTTATCTCCTGTGCGAATGGGCTCGGTGCCTGAAGTCTTTTTCTCGTTTACTTTCTAACAAAGATTACTTTTTATGAGACATTATTAATTTACTTTTTTCTCCACTATTTTTTATGCGCCATTGAGAAATATTTTTAAAAATTGGATTTCGAATTCTTTTTATCGTTTTCGGCGTATAATAATCGTATTCAGGCCACCCCACGATCAAAAAATTCCAACGCCAGTTTTAAAAATCCGCATAACAAGAATAAGTAAAAACGTCGACAACAATTCAACTGTCCGAGAGTTTCGAATGACCGACAAACCTTATACGTATATACCAACTCGTTCACGGGAAGTGCGAAGGCCTGTCCGCGTGCCAAATATTATCATAACGAACGTGTGCACACCGAAAAAAAAAGACTACCTGTAGGCTAATGCATTTAAACCAATATTTTTTTTTTTATAATAACGACAAATCCATCGCCAGTAACTATAGCAGTTGATGCCTGAAATAAAAACAAGTGAAACAAACCAAAACAATAATAAGTATTTGGGACAATACTTATTATCAATAATCGTTAGTCCATCTCGCGACCAAAAATTCCAACGCGAGTTCTGAAAATTCCCGTAACAATAATAAGTTAAAGACGTCGAGAACAATTTAACTGTCCGACAGTTTCGAATGACCGATAAACCTAGAGTATGTACCGACTCGTTCACGGGAAGTGCGAGAAGGCCTATCCGCGTGCGTATTATAGTACACTGGCCGCGTTGCGCGTACCCGGGCTCCCCCTGGCAGCGGCGCCGAGGCTTCGCGAGAGACTATAACGCGGCGCGGTGCGTCCCTCCATATTCCTCCGATCTCGCGCGCCGTCGTCGCCGCCGCCGCCGCCGCCGCCGCATTCGTTCGACGACCGACGGCTCTCCATGGACACACTTCCTCGATACTGCGCGTACGTCAAACACACTACAATTTTTTTTTTTTTTTTTTTTTTCTTGCTTCTCTCGTTTTTCACCGTCTCCCCGATCCGCGATCGTGTGCGATTCCCAGGTCTCGTCTGCAGCGGCTCTCGTGTCCGACAATCCCCGCGGTAACGATAATCCGGAAGCTCGACGAGAGTCGACGTGAGGAAAAAGAGGAAAAAAAAACGGCAAAGAAAAAAAAAAAAACGCCAACGTCGGAGCCTCTCGACGTTGTTACACGCGCAGTTACCCACACATCGTACGAAACTCCGTGCTCTCCCGTCCGTCTCTTTCGTCGACGACGTCCACGCGCACCGCCGCACCCTCCGCCGCGATCTCGGCTCTCCCCCTGGGCCGCCTCTGCGTTCCTCCTCACACCCCGGACACACACACACGCACGCACACACCATCGGCAAAAAAAACTTTTTTTTTTGTTTCTTAATTTTTTCCGATTTTCTCATCTCTTTGCTTTAGCCTTTGGTCGTTAGCCTCGATGAATTACGATATCGTATACGCGATGTGCGCGATACTCCGTGGAGTTGCTTCTTCGACGTGAATCGTCTCGGTCGCGCTGCGAGAAAATTTTACGTTTCTCTCTGCCCCCTCTCCCCCTCGCGCCTCTCTTCACGTCCTACCCTAATAGCTCTAACCTTGCTCAAAGCGTAACGCGAATAAATCCTATTCTACATTTCTCCCGGCGAGAAAGTTTCGACGAATTTTTTCGATATTTCTTTTCGTCTGGTTTCTCGGCTTATTTATTCGTGGTGATTCACTGGCCGATTGTGTGCTAATTGGATTCTCGTTTGTTTGTTTCAGATTGTAAATAGCGAGTGTACATAGTGTGGTAGGTGAGAGAGAGAGAGAGTAAGCGAGCGCGAGAGAGCGAGAGAGAGAGAGAGAGAGAGTGCGTGGGTAGATAAGCCAAATTTCAGTTTGGCAATGAGTTCGGGCAACAAATCGTTGGCGTCCTCCGGCGCTAGAAGCACCAATAAGAACAAGTCTTCACACGGGAATCACAGCAAATCGGATCATCATCATCAGTCCAAGTCGTCTGACACGTCCAAGCATGACAAAGGACAGGTCTGTGAAATTTTTTTTCGACTTTGCACGCGGCAGGATTTAAAAATGCTTTCGACTGTGCGAGACTTAAGGGATTCTCGCGGGCAACACGCGAGTCAACACCAACTGCCGTACAGATGGAAACATCCACGAGGATTGCGCGTGGTTCTAAAACTACCAAATGCCATCAGGAATATGACAGTGCCCTTGTGACAATTGTTTATCGGGGTGGAAACTAACGCATAAACGATGGGTTTTTAGGTCAAATGTATATAAAGCAAATTGGGGCAAAAAATACTGCGGCTCACTCGTTCGGCAAATAACTATCAACGAAACTGCCACACAAATGATTGCTCGAGTTTCGAGCGGTTGTTTTTGCAGTTTTTCTGTACAAACGTCCGGGAGGTCTCTGACGGTTTGTTGGGATATAAAGTTTTTGCAATTGTACATATGTTTGCGCTAATCACGAAGGCTTGTTAAGCCTTTAGTAAAGGCTTTTAATTTTGCTAGACCAATTACCGAAATAAATGTTTCGGGTTTACCGCTCTGACTTTGAGATCTGTTGATCTGTCTCGCTAAAATAGTTTCAAGTTAATAAAAAGTGATTCAATTGATATGGAAATGTATGAACGACTTTGATTGAAGTGCCATTTGTCCAAGTGTTTGTCCAATGGCGCAATGTTACTGTAAACCATTTAGAAATTGTATGAGAGTAAGAGAATGACGAATGGCGAGAGGCCAGATCTTGCTGATTTTTTTGAATTCTCAATTATTCGCCGATAACTTGAGAAGAAACAAAGTTTTGGAAATCTTCGTATAGATCTTGAAGCATTTTTTGTGACAAAAGGAAATGCAAAAAAAGGAAAGGCATTTTTTCCCCCCGTATACACAGTTTTATCATCGATTTTAGACAAATAGAGAGACTCAAGTTATTTTTTAAATGTTTTCATGCACGTGAATGTTTACATTTTCATAGTCATTTCATTTTTAAAAATATCATCAATGTAGTCAACATTACACTACTTTACCAAATGGTCAAAATTTAGCCAAAGTTACATCCCATTATTCTATTGTTAAATTTTACTCAATGTTATCATTCCTCTGTCCAGTCATCAAATTTTAGTCAGAGTAACAATTCTTTTATCCAATGATCAAATTTTAGTCAGAGTTACAATTCTTTTATCCAATCATCAAATTTTAGTAATCTTTACATTCTTTTACGGAATCGTAAAATTGTAACCAGTGTTAAAGTTCTTTGTCACCGAGACAGATCGAATGATAAAGCATAAAGTGTTTTCTTTTTTAGAATAAGGACCAGTCGCGAAATGCACAAATAATCGACACGAGAATGGGCGGTACGGAGGATCCTGTGCTAAAAGAGCAGATAAAACAGGTGATGGATATGACTCGTCGTTCGGAGGACGAGGTCATAATGGCCCTGCACGACAGCGACGGTGATCTCGATCGCGCGGTTAACGATCTTCTCGAGGGTGTACAAACCGAGTGGGAGGTCAAAAAGAAGAAAGCCCGACAGCCAGGAGGATCGAAGCAGAACGCCGATCAATCCGGTGACGTCGAGGAGACCGGCGATTGGGAAGAACGACGCAATCAGAGGGGCGGAGGTCCTCCGCGTCTTCGCGGACGCGCCAATCACGATAACCGAGGCTGTGAGCAAAAAAAAAAATTTCATTTCCTCTTCGAAAATATGAAGTTTCTCTGATTTCGTTGAACGCCTGCCAGAATATTGCTAATTTTTCTAAAAAAAATCTTACGAATGGATGGACGTGCAATAATTAGTCAACGTGGCCGTTGACGCCAACATTTTTTCTTATTTCAATTCACACTCGGAAATTAGCGAATAACAGTGCTGTTGTTACTAACGAGCCTGCGAAAAATGTACAATTTATTTTGAAAAATCTATACCGTTAAAAGAACGGGAAAATTTCAGCACGCGGGTGTCGAAAGTTTGCAATGTTCAGACGCGGTTTTAAAGTCATTGTGTGCCAAAAGTTGATGCCTCAATGATTTATAATTTTTTTATCCTTTAAAACTTTTAATGCAAACTGAAAACATTACCCTTACAAACATTGCAATCTTACGAGAAGTATAATTCCGAAAATCACAATATCACAAAACGTACAATTATGAGCTGATGCCCGTACAATATAACAAATATAAAAAAAAAAACTCTCCGTGTCTTATAAATTGAAAAAGTTAAATTTTTCAAGTACTTCGATTCGTAAAAGGTGTGGAGCAGTGGAGAAAAATTATTCGGTCATGTAGGATAAACGCGGACACGTGGGATCAACGAGAAGAACACCGCAATGAGGTACTGATAAAAAAAAAATCTTCCAGGGCGCGGACGTGAAAACAAAGAGAACGAGAGAAACATGGAGGATAACGTGCGCGACGGTGGTTACGGCGGAGGCCGGCGTGGCGGCCGAGGAGGTCCGGGACGATCGGGACGGGGCGGCCGGGGCGGCGGGAGAGGCCTGGGACCGAGAACATTCGCGAACCGCGGCGACGCTCCGTCGTCCTCATCGGCTCACAGCTTCAGTCGTCCAATCGACACGTGGACCGGCAGCGAGGAGCAGCAGCAGAGCAATCAGGAGCCAAAAATGGGTAGGCCAGATGTATTCCTGTCCGAGGACACCCCGATGGTGATGCAGCACCGAGACTGCGACGATGGTTCTCCATTACTGATTCTGCACTTTCAGATGCCTGGAACAATCTCGAACCGGCCGAAGACTGGGACAACGAGGAGTACACGGGCTCGCTGGCGGACACGAAGGTGTTCACGCCGAGCACGCTGACGAACGACAGCGCGACCGGCGGCGAGGAGTCCAAGGGACCGGAGGCTCAGTTGCCGATCGCTCAGTCGCCCGGTCAGACTCAGGCCAACCTCGCCACGTTACAGCAAGAGGTAGAGCCTCCTGAATTTATTTTTTAATTTTTTTTACATTGGTTACTCGATAACTCTTCGCATATACTATGTTGAGGACGCGCCGTATTTTTGCCAGAACGAGCAACAAAAATCTGAGACCTGGCTGAAAGCCTCAAGGCGAAGTGAAATTATTCACTAGGTATCGAAGATTGTATAATGGGCAGTATTTTTTAATGGTGTGAATTTTTCCGAGAAAAAGGCAAACTCTAGCTGAATGCTCAGAGCAATTTCGTATGCAGAGAAAATGCTCACTAAACAAAATTTAAAAATCGGGAAATAAAATGAAAAAGGTGACTCGAGAAATATCGAGGAAGAGTACTTATGGTTGAAATGAAATTTTCGATGTATCGCGGAACAGCTGAGAGCATTCGTGCACTGGAGGCCTGTGCGGAAATAACCCAAGTAACAAAAAAGCATCTGGTACAAAAAAGTCAGCCGAATGGGTTACTTATGTCCGCCCGAATGGTAACTATAAGCTATCCTATATCCAAAAGTTAACTTTTGGAAGTACGATAACGTATAGTTACTATTCGGGCGAACATAAGTAACCCATTCGGATGACTTTTTCGTACCAGATGCTTTTTAGTTACTTGGGAAAATATATTTGGAAGCTGTATGTATGGATATGACTTTTACCGACATATGTTTTATTTCCATGAGCCAGCTCCCGTACTTGAAGGGTTAAATTAGTTATTATTAAATTTACCATTGCGTTAGTGCGAAGAATAAAATAGAGATAAATAGGGACTGTTGAGAGGGGTTCCTTCTTCGAAAACAAGCAGTGGACCGACAATAATTCTGACATTCGAAGTAATTACTAACCCAATAGTAACCGGTCCGATCGCGATCGATTGCAGGACTCGTCGAAGTTGTCGGAATCTTCGGGGGCGTTGCAGTCACAACAGTCGGGCTTGCATCAACAGCAGCAGCAGGCACAGTCGGTCCTCGGCATGCCGGGGCAGATACAGCAGCAGCTGTCGCAGCAGCAACAACCGAGCATCGTCGGCGGTGCTGCACTGACCGCCGCGCAGAGCCAGTATCTCACTCAATTGACGCAACAATCGAGTGAGAGTTTCAAGTCCACTGGCCAGTCTGCCTTCTCCTCCATGACAATGGCCAGTCAGGTGAAAATCTTTTTTCTTCACAGCCGTTTATCGCTCTATCCTTTTTGGGGATAGAATTTTTACGATAAAAGTAGTTTATCCTGGAAACCCGGACACGAGTCTGGCGCAGCTAGGCCATTTGGCTTTCGAGCCGGAGAACAGCGGTCCGAAAATATTTGCGGTTTTCTAGGGTTGAAATTAATTTTCTTTTTCTATTAGTTCACTGTTAGCGAACTATTATATAATTTAGTTGTTTATTACAAACCTATACCAAAATAGCCAAATGGCCAAATAGCAATATTTTTTAAATTACCTAATAAATTGTATTATTTATGAATTTATTAATCAATCGTTAATTATCGTCTTCTGGGGTTTAGATTAATTTTCTTTTTCCACTAGTTATCATTAATGTTTTGTTAATTCATTATTTATTTATGTGTTTGATTTGTGTAGCCGCAGAGGCAAGCGAAGCAGCGTCCGCGGGTGCCGCCGCCCTCGAAGATACCTTCCAGCGCCGTCGAGATGCCGGGCGACACGGTGAACAGCAACATCGGTTTCCTGGACGTTCAGTTCGGCGTGCTCGAATTGTGCAGCGACTCCGGGTCCCTCGACGGCTCCGCCACCGACAAGTACAACTCTTCGACGACCACCATCAGCGGCATCGACGTCTCGTCGACGGCCGCCGCGGCCGCAGCGGTCGCCGCAGCCGCCGCCGCGAGCTCGGCGACTACGTCGAATTCTCTGGACATCGAGGCGGCTCAGCAAGGCGCTGGAACGAATCAGTGCTACAACGCTACCTCACAGATGGTAAGAGAACGGTGTATAGCAAATTGGTGAAAAATGCTCTCGTCTATTTATAACACGCGATCGATGCCGGGGTTAGCGATCGGAACAGTCGCAACCCATCGTGTCGCGCATCCACGATAATACAATGTTTGAGGGCAATTTTATTTGATTTTTATTTTCTTGGTATAGACGGTCAATGCCCTTTTTACAAACGTTCGTACATTTTCGAATGTGTGGTTTGAACAATCATGGATGAAGATAGCTTAGTCTAGAACGAGAATTACCCTCCAAACTCTCGTAATAACTTATATTCAATTGAAAGTTACAATGTTTGGGCATAAAATTAGAGCGAAGCGCCCTAGGGAAGCTCTCTGGGTTCTTGAAAATTGGGACAATCAAAGATAATAAGACATAAACAAATAAACAACTTTCCAATAAAAATCCAGATTAATGCCTGTGCGAATTATTACTTTTGATAATCTTTGTCTTTTCTCGATAGGTATCACCGAGCAACGCTTCCGTGGCTTACGGCACGACGACGGCTTACCCATCGTCCCAGAAGACGTCTTACCAGGGATCTAACGCCGCGCCGAGCAGCTACAATGCGTACACATCAAGCGGTGCCCAGTCCGGACAATCGTCTTTCCCAACGGCGAGCGGGGGCAACGCGAATAACTACACGTCGACGACGTCGGTGACGCAAGCCAGCTACAACGCTGCCTCGTCCTATCCACAGTCGAACGCGTCGACGTACAGTCAAGCGTCGCCCTCGGCGTCCGCCGGCTCGTCGGCCAGTGCCGCCGCGACCTCGGTGTACAATCAAACGACGACGGCGAATCAGGTAAAATCTTGTTGCTGCACAGTCCACATGGAAGTAAACATTTCCAGGACGATTCTTTTTGCTGCGGCTTTTGCACCACAACAAATTGTTCTCTTCTTTTCGTAGGCTTATCAGTCGGCGGCGAGCGGTTTCGTGCCGTCGACGACGGCTCAGTATCAGACGCCTCAGTCGGCATCGAGTAACGTCGGTGTCTCCAACAACAGCAACACCGGTGGATATCAGGCGAGCAGCTATCAGGGCTCGTCGTCGTTTCCATCGACGCCTCAGGCCTATCAGCCGTCCGCGACCACTTTTACATCGCCGATAACTCAGGCGAGCAGCGGCGGTGTTTATCAGAACGCTGCACACTCCGTTTACGGGAGCACGTACGGCAACTACAGCACTCAGCCGCAGGCTGCCTCGCACAATCACAACAAGCTTAACAGCGGCGGTAGCAAGGACTCACAGTACGAGAGTAATGCGACGACGAGTAGCGGATCTCTCGCGACGACTTCGGCACCCACGCTCGGCGGTGGGGGCGGCGGTCTCTCGTCGTCGTCCTCGGTCAACAGTTCCCAGACCAAGTCGACCAGTTCCAATGGTGGGTCACTTCGTGTCCGTTATTGAGTCATTTTATATCGCATTCGATCGAATAATTGGAGAATAATTTGAGCATTTTTAATTATTTTCCAATTTTTAATTCTTTTCCAATTTTGTATCACTCATGGTTTTATCGGTGAATGGCGTATCATTAACATTTTCATTACCTGAATTTGAAAAGTTAATTTTTCACAACTCAAATTTTTATGAATTAAATTTTTTTTTACTGACATTCTTACAATTCGTCATTGACGTTTCAGCCGTGCCAAAGAGTACGTCGAGCGGTGTCGTGACGGGTGCGGGTGGTACCGGCAGCATGACGGGGGCGGGCGGAAACATGACGCCGATTCTGAACAATCAGTACATAATGGGACAGGGTGTACCGTACGCGACGTTCCATCAACCGATGTACAGCTACGAGGATCTCCAACTGATGCAGCAAAGAATACCTCCGCACATGGTCAGTCGCTGCTCGGTCAATTGTACAGCACCGTTTTATAAATTATTACGGTCTTCGCGATCGTACAGAGTCCGGCGGCATCAAGCACAACATGAGTCAATAAATCTAACGTATTCTCTGAATCTATGAAAATTTTTACAAATTTCTTCGCTCACAAGGAAACCTGTGGAGACTTGCAAATATCCAAATCAAATTTTAACGTGATGAACGGTCGTGAATAAATAATCATATTTATAAACATTTTTTTTTACGTATTGCACTAGAAAAAGACAAAGAAATTGCCTCGGCGCTCATTGACTCTGTACATCGATTTAATCTTCTTCTTTAAAAGTTCGGCAACGAAGAATGCTCAACACGTATCTTGTGTCGTTATATTTGGTGCTTGGTAGCTGCTCGACACTTTCTATCTATCTATCCCACACGTTCAAACGATCACAGCCTTCCGTTTCGACCTATCAGCAAAAAAACCAAAGTACCTGACAAACAACAAAAAAGTGATGAAATCTAGATCTTCGCTAGATATTTGTTAGAAATTTGTCAGATATTTGTCAGATATTTGTCAGATATTTGTCAGATATTTGTCAGATATTTGTCAGATATTTGTCAGATATTTGTCAGATATTTGTCAGATATTTGTCAGATATTTGTCAGATATTTGTCAGATATTTGTCAGATATTTGTCAGATATTTGTCAGATATTTGTCAGATATTTGTCAGATATTTGTCAGATATTTGTCAGATATTTGTCAGATATTTGTCAGACATTTTTTCACTAGACAACCCATGTCTCTTCCGCTCCATTGTCCACCGTCATTTCACTTTTATATTTTCGTTCATCATCCACAAAAAAAAAAAAACAATACGTAGATATGCTCGTTGAATTTTTCAATCTGCCTGGGTGTCTCGAGACTACAGTAGATGTTTTAGCGACGTTGCCCGAGAATAGTGAAGTTACGGTCTCACGTTTTATTGGGTCTCCCGACGAGAGTGCAACGAAGAAATTGCATCGAACGCCCTCGGTCACTTGCTCTGCATCGGTTGTAATGGCAGGAAAAAAAATAAGTTGATCGAAGAAGGAAAAAATACTGTGGAGTATTTTTTTAATTTTAATTTTTTATTTAGAAAAATGTGCGGTCGATGCGTATCCACTCTTCCCGTAAATCCCAGCGAAACTGCGTCGTAGTTGTTTATCTTAGACTGAGAAAAAAAGATTTTAGTTAGTTTACTCTCTCTCTCTCCTTCGTATTCGGAGTACACAGTGTATGCATGTAGTTTTGTGTTTGGCCTCCCTGATTAACGTGCAGCCAACTACTGGTTACTATGACGCGGCTCTGGGCTATCAGACGACCGGCCCGGCGACGAGTCTCGGAGGTGGACGGGGCGACACTCTGTCCGGGGTACAGACCGTTCAGGGCGTTCAGGGCGTTCAGGGAGCGTACACGAGCATGAGCGATGCGAGGTTCGCCAGGAACGACAGCAACGCCTCGCCGGTTCCCTCGACGATGTCGCAACAGGTCAGTTTTAACATAATTTTTTTTAGACCAATTGTTTTTATTTGTTCATGACAAATATGGAACGGCGGTGGAAATATGGAAAATTTTACACTTCTCGATATATTTTTTTACAATGTTTAGAGCGGTATTCTGAAAATTTCGAAAATCGTGAAAGAAACAGATTATAGGTTCGAAATATTTCTCGCGAAGTTTTACACTTTTCACCGATAATTCCTTTTACATTGTTGAGACTAAAGAAAGATCAAGCGTAAGAGTAAATAATATATTTTATTTAAATAAAAAATATTTTTATGGACATCTTTTTAAATTTATCTCACCTGAAAACAAGTTATTGGAAGATACATTTCGTGATTGTTTTCTTTTTTCGAACTGCGGATTAAACTAGAATTTTCATATAGAAATTTCACAGGATACCGTAAGGTGATGACTTCCATATTTACACCCTGCAAAAAAAAAAGAAAATTTGAAAATGGTCCATATTTGTACGATTCCCTCTACTAATTAATTTACGACAGACTGCGACGCAGCATCAACAGCCGATGATGAATCCGACGCTTCCACCGGGCTACGCGTACTTCGCTTACGGCGCTGGAATAATGCCGGGAAGTTTTCAATACGGAACCCCAGCCATCTATCCCGTAAGTCGTCGAACCGAACACGATACTTGAAAAAAAAAAAAAAAAAAAATTCAGAAAAATTGCAACTCTGTGAATGATAGAGAAAAAAAAAGAGAAATGGTTGATCTATTCGCAGTCTTCTATTTTTTATATTATACAGAGCTGAATTATATTTGAAAGGAATGGAAATAAATAACCGAACAAACACATCCTGTACAAAAATGTATAAATCTATTGACGATTTGTTTTTTTCGTGTTCGATTGCAGCAGATCGCAACAACGGGAAACGCAGGAACGAACAGCGGAGCTTACAGCGCGAAACCGGGTAATTATGGTTCGGGATACGGCGGTGGTGCGAGTTACGACACCCTAGCGAGCGCCGGTCCGACCGGTGAGTACAAGGGCGCCGGAAGTGGTTACACAGGGACGCAGAGCGGCAAGACTGGAACTTCAACGGGTAACAACAACAGCGGGGCATCGTCCGGTGCCGACATTGGCGCGACGATGTACGCCAAAAGTCACGTTGCACTCGGCAAAGTAAACGTGAGTTTAAAAAACTCAATTTCCAATTTAATTTATTAATATATACATTTATGAATTTATCAATAACGAGTATTTTACACATGTTCAATATTATTGCAATAATAATTAACCCTTTGACAGTGTTCGGGAGAACAAGAACTTTTTTGTTGATGTAATTATCCGTAAGTCCGGTATTGCAGGGTTGTTACGCATACGAGAAACAGGGAAAACCCGGAAATCACGGGAAATTTCTACAGACTTGGAATTATTTATCATTTTTTTAAATCAGGTAAAAAGTCGAGGAACCTTGTGACTCACTGAATTTTTTCTAAGGTTCACCTTTTTACAAAAATCATTCATCGGCGAAAATTTAAATTCCGGAATAATTTTCGAATACATTTCTGGAAGATCTGTTTGCCATAGGAGTGACAATTTCTCACCGAGATCAGAGTTTCCAGATCGTCGCTAAGAAAATTAATACTCGATTAAGATGAAAGTAATAATTTCGGGATGGTTTCTGTTCTCGTTTTTAGAATTCGCGTTTGTAAAAATCGGTCGCGTTCTCGTCGTAGTGAGATGAGATCGGCGAGAATTGAACATAGCGTGAGTTGTACGTGAGTAGAGCCGATGACGAGAGTTGATACAAACGCGAATTCTAATAACTAGAACAGAAACCATCCCATAATGTTCTCTCTGAAATATTTGTGAAAATTGTCTGGAAAATCTGAAGAAAAAAAAACCTGGAAGTCTCAGAAAAATGTCGATCTCACCAATGCGTGACAACCCTGATTATCAATACTGTCCATCAAAAGAATAACTGAACCGTCGACTGATCTTTCTTTTCTTTTTCTGTGAAAAAGCAGTCTTACGATAAACAGACCTTCCACTCGGCGACGCCGCCGCCGTTCAGTCTGACAGGTAGTCAGAGCGCGGGAATGCCGGGCGGTTACGGTGCGCCGCACCTCTTCATCTCGACTATGCCGCACCAGCTGCATCAGCCGCTTCATCAGGACGGCGGAAGCAGCAGCGGGCAAAGATCCAACGCGAGCTCTCAGAACAAAGCTCAGGCCAAGCCTGGCTACAGTTCTGCCTACTGGAACCCCGGTAATTAAACGAAATCAGTGAAAAAAAAAGAAAAAAAAGGAGATGAAAATACCCCTCCCCGAGACACACACACCGAGTTTTTCTCAGCGCTTTTTTTTCATCCGCCGAGCGTTCGAAGGACCCCGAAGAAAAAAAAAAAAGAAAAAATGCGCGTACCTAAACCACACAGAGCCGACGATGGTCATGATGATAAGAGATAAAAGAGAGAGCGTTTCGAGAGATTGCCGAACGACGAATATGTTAACAGCCCGATGAAAAAATAAAATAAATTAAAACGAATTGAAAGAAAAAAAGAGACACCGAAGCGGCGATGCAGAACCGATTTTGTCCCGGCGAAAGATCGTTCACGGTGACCGGTGCATCTTGTGCATCTCGTACATCTCGTGGTCTCTTGCCGAGTGGCGCCAATGTTACGATTATTCGTTTATGTATAAAAAAAAACGCGTTTTACTTGTCCCTCGCGATCGCGATCGCTCACGAGACACTTTATCGGTGGTTTATTTGCCCTTTGCTCGGAAAGTGATCGAGATGGAAAAATGTTTAGTATTTTTTTTTTTTTTTTTTTTTTTTTACGTGGCGAATCAAACCCAAAGCTTTGATATCGCGCATGTAAATTGTTTAGTTTCAAATCGTCCCATCGCGAACGATGCCACAACAAAAACAAAGATTATTTTATTTTCTCAGCCGGTTTTTACTGATCCGATTCACGGGGCTAAGAGCGACTGTGGTGGAAAAAAAAAATTGTACTTTGAACGTAAAAATTCGAAATATGAATTTTTTTTTTACCACCCCATCAAAACTTTCCGGAGAAACATCTTACTGTCCGATCGATCGTTGCTCGATTCGTTCGCGCTTATCAGTCGTATCGTATCGATCGCAAATTCCGTCGAATTATAACCACAGGATCCTGATGGTGAATATATTTAGTGAAAAGAAAGGCATCGAACCACCGCGTTGGAACTCTCGCCAATTTCATTTAAACCGATGAATTAATTCGTTCTAGCACTTTTCTTTAAAAGAATAAATTAAGAAAAAACAACGCGTCTTAGAAAACGTTTTCTCGATTTTCTTTTTCAATTTTTTTTCCCCCCACAGCTCTCTATTGTCGTCCGTATTTGACACACGAAGTATTTCCGTACCTCCCGATATCGAAATCTTCACGTTCGCACGCTAGATATACATAAATGTGTGTATAAAAAGAACAAAAAAAAAGACCCCTAATATACCTAGCAAATATCTCGTCTCTAAAGATTGAATACTCGGAAAGAATTATGAATTATGAAAAGAAAAAGAAAAAAAAAAGTTGAGCAAATTCTCTCAGAGAATCCTGCAAATTTTCACCGTACGAGGACACAGCGCATTAGTTGTATATCTTATGTAAGAATTATATTAAAGTCTAAAAGTCATCTCGCCGAAATAGGGAGAAAATTAAAATTAAAAAAAGATAAATAAATTAATGAATTCCGTTGAATAAAAAAAATTGAAAAAGAGAACGATGAGAGTAGCTGCCGCGAAAAAAGGGGGCTTGCGACGATTATAAATGATTGGGAATACGTATTTAAAAAAAAAAAAATAGAATAAATAATAAAAATAAACACTTATTTTTACTCGGCGTCGCAAGAGGTGTACATTCGTGTACCGAGGGTCTCTGTGTACTTGTAAACTTGTATCTACTGGACTTGTTTCTGTAATAAAATTTGTGAATTACGATAAAACGAGAGGCTTCTTTTGGTTGCTGGTCAAGATGAAAAAAAAAAAAAAGAAATCGATCTCGCTCGCCGTGTCGGTTCTCGCGCGTGTTCGTAGCAACGATACCGTTTATTCTTCTTCGTTCGATTTCACGACGCTTTCTAGCTGAAAAAAATAACTCTATTGTCTTGTCATCTCACTCTCTCTCTCTCTTTCTCACTCCTGGACAAACAAAAAAAAAACGAAAAGATCCTCCCTGCCCACCGTGTTTTTTGGACGAGAGCAAAATGTGCTGGGGGACGTGGACTGCGTGGAACTGCGCTTATACATGTATACTGTACATACTATGGCACTGGTCAGCGATCTGGTCAGGCGGTTCCCGTAAAAATAAATTTACTTACTATAAAGAAGAAACATTTTAACAAGAAACACTTACAGGCATATGCTACATATACACAGATAAATGCACCGATAGGAGGATTTGCAGAGTGTTTTTTCATACGACTATTAAAAAAATGGAACTGAAAAAATGACAACAAACAAATTGAAAAAAAAAAACCGAATACGATAGAAAAGCCAAGGGGTGGACACGATGAAAAATCATTTCTCGTTTTTGCTTTTAGCATTATATATGTATATATATAAATAAATATATATATATATACATATACATATTACTTTATCATTAGGATGGTTCTCGCTCACACATACCACACTTACACACACGATGAACCTAGAACGAAGTATATAAAAACAGGAAAAAAATAAAATTAAACGAAAACGAAAAAAATAAATAAATAAATAAATAAAAAAACAAAATAGTAAGTGTAATGTACGATAAGAAGGAATAAAAGTGCAAGTCGATTATAGGTAATGTACGTTGAATAACTAAAAGAGGAAAAGTGAAAAAAAAAAACGTTGCAAAAAAGAAGAACACGAAAAAACAAGTATGAATTACAAAACGGGCAAAGATGTATGGGAGTATAGTATGGAAGAAGAAGAAAAAAAAAGATAAATAAAAGGAAAAAAATTGTGTCCAAGTGTTTCGGAGGGACGCGGACGTTAGTTCTTCATAATAATTGTCATACCTTAATAATTTTTGTATTTTTGTCAAATATTAATCGATCGATAAAAAAAAAAAAAAATGAAAAAAACAAAACAAAAAGTAACAGTGCAACATGCATTACGCCACTATTGCTAACTATAACTTTAGACGAAAATATTAATTATTAAATAATAACATTTAGCTACTACTGTGTATAAATATGAATATCTCAGAATAAATGTACTTCGAAAGAATTGTGAACGCTCCCTCCTTTTTTAATGAGAAAATCCAATATTTTTTCGCGATTTAAAAATGTTATAATTAGTTTTAATTTATTTCATTAGAAAATTGAATTAGTTAAAAATGTCATTCATTTTCCATGTTAAATTATGAATGTCCCTTGAGATGAGAAAAACAATTTGATTCGAGATTGATTATAAATTAATTCTAAGCTAGAGCGACTGTGCGAGTATCGCTCGCGCGTTTAGGAGGAATGGCGTTTACGACGACTTTTAAATATTTCAATCTCGTTTTATCACACGTCTGCTCGCTCAAACGACAACAATATAAAACTCGCAAAAGGATATATTTTTGAGACTTTCGAGATTTCGATAAAATACCTCGTTACTCACCAATTTTTTTGGGAAGGCTCGTTTCTGTCGCTAGCTACATTAGAAATATATTGCAGAGAAATATAAAAAATATTCTCTGTAACGTCACTTCGGATTTAAAAGTCGTAGTTTGCAACCGGAAGTGAATGTCATACCGAAAATACTCCACGTCCGATTTCAATATCTCATTTATCGATCGGAAGTGACGTAATACCTTAAATTCGTCACTTCCGGTTTGAAAAGCTCATTTTTCGTTTTCTCATGTGATTCGCATGCGATGTTTAATGTCACTTCAGCCAGCAGTTGGTGTCGTAAAATATTTTAATAAAACTCACGGGGTTTTAAATGAAGCTGTAAAAGCCGCAGGTTTTTGTCTGTCACGAAAGCCTACACAGATCGGGTCTAACAAAAGACGGTCAATTATACGTTTGCACAAAATTTCTCGGACTAACGCTGGATTTGATATATCGAATGGATCATCGCGCGAAAGACGAGCAGACCTACACTGTGAAAAAGCGACAACTGCAATGAATAAATTGAGTAAAACACAAATTCATCTTGTATTGTGATGGAAATTCAAGAGGTTAGAAAATGATTCGGAAATGGCGATTCCAATAATTTCCTAGCGGTTGGAAGCGAACCAGATCTTAACCTTATCTGTAGCAGAGTTTTTCACATGTTGGTTTCTTCTCGTTGAAAAACTGGACAATTTTCATCATCGGGGAAAAAAAAAATTTATATTGCAATTTTTGTTACCAATACGGCAGTAAGGAAGAGCTTTAGGTAGAATGATAACGGCGTCGGTAAAAAAAAAAAAAAAAATCAAAGCAATATAATTGGTAGAACAACATTGTTTATTATAAAAGTTCAGTGTCAATACATTTTTAAAAACCCTAACGTAGATAAACACTTTGAATCCTTGATGTCGAAGCATCAAGTTTAACGACGTTTAGAAAATAAACGTCGCGCATGAAATCGAAAGTTTAATGACGAAAACCAATTTGTCTCGGGAGGTTCCCAAGCCAATCGGGCGCGGGTCCGGTCCCGTCTTTTCCTCATTTTCAACCGTATCCTAAAAATTACTAATTCGCTTATGAAGCATATCAAAGAACACGCCACGCCTACAATCAGTATCAGAAAGGCGAACATTAGATCGTTCAAAGTCATTATCCTCCTCACCGTATTTTGTTTAACCGCATCGTCATCCACGAACTGGAGCATCACGTTTAGGAGACGTTGGTCCTCATACCGTAAACCATTTTCGGTCCACAATAATATCAATCCCTGTAATCTACGCCCCAAAGGATTGTCCGTCGATATTTGATAAAATACATATTCTGCTAATATAGGATCTCTGCTGATATGAAGATTCCATTTGATCGCCGCTAATAACGCTTGACTATAGTCCAGGACACAAGTAGCCAACGGATCGTTCAATACGTATTTGATACAGCCGTGACGTGACATCTCAGAGCTCGGAACTGTTAAGACACGTTCACCAAATTCTGGATCCGAAGCGAGTCGGCTGTAGCTGAACTCGTAAGTGTACGGCGTATAACCAAGTTTCGCGATGTCCTCCTTCGTGTTTACGTTTGGATATGCGATTGCGTCGTCAACAGTGATGCCAAATTGCCGGTATAAATTCCCTGGAGGGTAATCACAAACGCAAAGAGGCAGGCCAAATAAACAGTTGGTGCAACGTTCTTAGGTAATTTAGCGAGACCCGTGTTGCAGGTCAAGCGGACAAGATCCAATATTGCTGGCACAATGGCCTGGCGTAGAAAAAATTTGAAGAACATAAAAGTAACCAGATAAACTATGGCCACGCCAATTCGGGACTCTCGATCGATTACCGTAATGATTTTTTCGAGTTGCGTCTTATGGGCGGTGTGTTGGCTTACTGCGAATAATTGCACTTGACGGTGTGAAATTATAATCGTATCGAAACTTCGAGACGCGTAAAAAAGTGGGTCGCTGAACATACAGGGCAACACGTAAATAATGCCGGCGTTCGTTGGATCGCTGTTGGTTATTGACGCCGATGCGTTGAGGGCCATAATTATATTTTTGACAAACCACATGTGCTCGGTGCAGACAAAATATTTCACAATTTCTCCCGCATTAGCGAAACGCGGACGAATCTTAGCGCACCCATTATCGAAGTCCAAAATCATACGGGCATTTCTTATTATAAACTGGAGTTCGTAACGACCTATGTTTATCGTCTTCGAGAAATTTATATCCTCGCAGTTTTCACCTCCCTTTTGATACACACGCTGGTAAACATAAAATGACGGTGTATATCTGGCTTTATACTCGGATATGTATGTCCACGTATTCGGTGCGTAATCCGTGAATGGATTGGCATTGTACATGACTATGCCCATCTTACGATCATAACAAATGAATACTGTGTTCAATAAACCCTCACGAACATTCGTAACATACATATAACGCTCCGCGTATGAGCATTGATTGTCTAAATCAGGCGTCGTGTGTACTATGAGAAAGTTTGCGTGCCTGTTCCACCAAATTGAATCCTTGAGGGCAAAAAACAATTGCGAGAGTTTTCGCGGAGAGGCACTTGCAATGACAAAGAATTCCAGATGTTGCGTTATCGGTGTGGTCGGTATATCATCGGTCGTTTTCGTCTTATCGGTCGATACTACTGGAATTAGATATTTGGACCGAAGTGCCCGATGAACCGAGCCATCCGAATCGCCGACAATCCCAACTGTTCTCGGCGGATCCTCGTAGCATGTCATCATGATGTCTATCTGAAAATCGTCAAGAAGTTTAAACTTTAATGGATTATATTTTTGTGCTCATAAATATATATTGGTCTGGTACGGCAATAATTTCTCGGCTCACTAATTGCCAACTAATTTTACTCCCAGCCCGATATTCCACACAGAAACTCGTGTTCAACGTCAAGGACCAACACAAGTTTTTTTTTTTTTTTTTTTTTTTTTTTTTTTTTTCAAATAATCTTTAAAAATCCTAAAATTTCAATGATCAGATCCATTATCGCAAAATGTAATAGTAAAAATTGTGCGCTGTCAATCCCATTAAAGCATTTCAAATTTCAGCTCGACACCACCACCACCAACGTTTACTCGAATTAGAGCAATTTTCGTTATAAAAAAAAAAAAAAAAAAAGTTTGAAGTCGAGATTTTTATGACACTTTCTCATTGTGCCCATTTATTCGCAAAGCTTCTTCTATGAGTAAAAATTTACAATATTTTCAATGGCTTCATCGTAGAGGAAGCTTTGCCATTGAAGGGGCATTATGAAAAAGTGTTATAAAAATTTCGACTTTCGACTTTCAATTTTCAACATTTTTTTTCAACGTCAACGTTGTACTTAACTCTTAGGCAAAACTGCCGGGGTCGACTCAGTTTTAGCGCGAAAAAATACACCAACCTTGCGCTTCGGATCGAAAACGGATGTCGAATCTGTGCTCGAGGCCAAAAAAATACTTAGTTATGTGTTACAAATTTTTTTTTTATCTTTCAATTTTTTTTTTTACTCGGGAAGTCTAAATGACACCGCGTTATCTAATTCTTTTAACTACGTCATATATATATATATATATATATATATATATATATATATATATATATATATATATATATATATATATATGCATATGCATATGCATATGCATATGTGTATGTGTGTGTGTGTGTGTGTGTGTGTGTGTGTGTGTGTGTGTGTGTGTGTGTGTGTGTTCTTGTGTATTTCTCTCTATGGAACACGATAGGCACCTAGGTTTTTGCCACGGTGCCATCGGGAAGCAATGAAATCGTTATGTAAAATACACAAAAGCATCGATGTTTGAAATGTTGGTTATACAAATGTCCGATAAACTTTTTCGTTGTTTCTCACTCCGGGATGATATTCCATGTTTTTTTTTTTTTTTTTTTTTTTTTTTTTTTTTTTTTTTTTTCACCCTGATCACGAAAATGACACTTATTTTATTCATAAATGAATATTCAATTGCGTTTAAACTAAATTGCTAATTTTTCAGGAAATTCGAAAATTTCAATATAACATAAAATATGAAAGTTTAGCTCGATTCTCATGAAATTTGAATGCGATCGTCGGTTGATCATATTTCATATGTGTAGGCGTTTTGTTAGCCAGATAGATAAAAGAAAAATAATTATGCGCCCCAGAGCGCGAACCGATATTTTTGATGAAATTAAATATGGCTTACAAAAAAAAAAAAACACACACACACACACAATTGAACATTTTTTGATGAAATTTTGCAGAAAACATTGATCGTTTCACACACACACACACACACACACACACACACACACACACACACACACACACACACACACGCGCGCGCGCGCGCGCGCGCACACACACACACACACACACACACACACACACGCACGCACACACACGCACACGCACACGGACATTTTTTTCTAAATGTGATTTGTCGATATTTTGGAACACGCTGAACATGTTTTCATTAAAATCTCGGATTTTTGTTGTTGTTGTTTTTGTTGCCAAAACAAATCTTTCTCTATGTGGAAGCAAAAATAAAAACTCAGTATTTAATAAAAAAATATATATATATAAAAAAAATATATATATATAAAATCTAGCTGACTGGATAGATTACAGAAAAATTCAATAAAAAAAAAAAAAAAAGTCCTTCATCGATATATATGATGTATTACATTGATACACATTTGTATCGAAAGCCAAATGACAGATCATCTTAAGAATCACAGTTATCTCACCCCAGTTTCGTATAGTTGGGTGAGATGTTGCGCTTTCGACGTCGGTGTAATAATCGCCGTTACACACGGATGCACAATCAATGCCAAAAACACTTTCGAAAACACAATTATATTCATGGCGTTCGCACGTTTTTTGTTTATCAGACGAAAATTAGTAAAAAAAAAAAAAAAAACAATTGTATGTTTCCATGCAACTGTAATTCTGCTGAATTTAATTGTCGTTAAAATTATATTGGTTTCTCAATTGGACGACCCGGCCACGACACGACAAGTGCAAGGCTTTGCTGAAGAGTGAACGTGTCTGTTTTGGTTGTCACGCTGATAATGAACAAATCCCCGTTTCGCTTCTATGATTGAACCACGCGGAAGCATGCGCCATCGATTAGTGCGAATTTATCGGAAAAATAGAATGTCGGTCACAGGATATTGATATTCTCGTCGTATATATATATATATATATATATATATATATATATATATATATATATATATATATATTGTAATTTTCTTTTATTTCCCGTGCTAGCGCGGAAATCGCGAGGACTCAGAGTTTTCTCTACTCTGATAATTTAATCCGCATGTGAGTTCATGCGCTGGGCAGTCTGCGAGGAGCGGCGTTGTTCGGATGTTTATGTAGGATCGGGAGAAGCTTCAGATTTTCTCCACATACAACGTCCGGAGACGGTGAAATTCTCATCACAAGCTTCCGGGGCGGTTGTAGGTGAGGAATTGTGGAAGTTTTTGAAGATTTAGGATAGATTCTATGGCGTCTATAGGAATGGTGACTGGGTTATGGTGAGAGTGAAGGGTCTTTAGGGCTGGTTGCACGCGTACGGCGTTTCTTAACACCTCTATCGTGCCTCGTAACTGCTGGATAGCTCGAGCACACTATGAGTCTCCTAAGACGCTGTGTTGCAGCGTCGCGAATACGAATCGATTCGCCTCGATTAAACAGAATATCTTCTGAATTCTTTCTGATTCTACTACCAAAATTCGATTGTCTCGCTCGATGCTTGACAATCGGAGCTGTCCTGGCTCAAGGATTTTAGAGTTTAACAATTTTCTAGTTTTCGGCGGCGACCGCGATGGTCGGGTGACGAAAACACGCAAGATTTTACCGTCTCGTCGTTCAGCGTCGGCAATGCGCGGGGAACGACGAGCTCGAATCCGATTTTGATGGTACTGTTTGCTCGAGGACAGGTCTAACTATTTCTCGTTTCTGTCGCTTCCTTCTTGTTCCGAGATATTCTGGACAGCAATTTAATTCTTTAATCGGATAACGTTTTCGAAATAGCTTGTAGACCGCTCTCTTGTGGTAAGAGAGTGTTCCGTTTTGCTCGGATTAATTTCGTCCCGATTTTAAGACGCTTCGACGAATGCGTGGTGACACAATGCGCGAGTCTAATTTGCACGGGTAATTCGCATAAAATAGATTTTATTTTCTCCGATCGACCTACGTACGATCAAGCCTTGGGCTATGGCTTGATCGGAGCTGGGCTGGCTCAAGAACCTGTGATTGATTTCGCAAGCTTCTACGTCGAGTTGGGCTATCTCTTAATAGTTTCTCGCGGAATTTAATTTACAGGGAGAATGGGCTATTCTCAAGGAGTTTCCACGATAGGCCAGTGCTAGCTGGGGTTCGCTTCAACAAGGAGTGTAGGTGGGTTTGTCGGAAAGATAATAATGTGTCGCGCGGCATGGTTACACGGGCTTATATAGGCCGGCAAAGTCCCGTTATCCGCGCCATAGATCGTGCGATTGATGACGTCGCTGCAACGGCGAAAGTTCCTTAACTTTGAATTCGAGCAAGGTCCTCAACGGCTCCTTTGTCTTAATTCGACGCGCTACTCGCGTTTCGTTATCCGCTGGGCGGAGCTTGCGCCCCCGCGGTTGACCCGTAGTCGAGCTCGCTCGCGCGCCGGTCGCGGTAGACGCGAACGAGCGATCTTTTGCATCGTTCGGTCAGGGCCGATCCCTGTTTCGTTACAATATATATATATATATATATATATTTTTTTTCAAGGGGGGGATTGTTGTTACGGCAATATATATATATATATATATATATATATATATATATATATATATATATATATATATATATATATATATATTTCAAGGGGGGGATTGTTGTTACGGCAATAAATTATGTATGCCCAGGCTTCAGTGTTTGTTTTGACGTTAAAAAAAGGGGGTAACCGTCGGTTACGGATACAATCGATCGATTACAGACTTCAAACATCGATTAGCCGCGCTAAAGTGTCGCAAGTCCATTGCATCGTTCAAGTGTTGCATTGACGACTGAAGGGGTCGTGCGAGCATTGAAGCTAATAATTTCGACTATAACACCCCGTGTCTTGTCCAACAAACGCACATTTTTCTTCCAAATTCATATCGACATGGAAAGTTGATTGCCGAACAATGAAAGCTGTTAAAAAAAAAAAAAAAAAAAAAAAAAAAAAAAGTGAATTTTCATTACTGACAAACAAACGAAAAATGATTTCTCAAGAAAATGTATAAAAAAAATTTAAAAACCTCCCGACTGCAAAAAGTTAAAAGTTAACTTTAAAAAGGGTGAAACAATTCATGTATGTAACAACAATTAATATAGTCATTGGACAATAATAGTAATAATTAACAATAAAGAATAATTGTAAAATTAATTAATAGTATTTATATATAGTATTTATGTATATTATATAATAGTATTTATATATATATATATATATAAATACTATTATATATATATATATATATATATATATATATATATATATATATATATATATATATATATATATATATATATATATATATATATATATATATATATATATTTAAAGAGAGGGTTGCTGTCACAACAATAAATTATGTATGCCCGGCCTTCGGTGTATGCTGATATTAAAAAGGGGTAACCATTGGTTACGGATACAATCAATAATCGATTGCGAACTTCAAGCACAATTGGCCGTACTAATATTTCGCGCGTGCACGTCGCATTATGCAACGTATTACATTGTATATTGAAGGGGTCGTGCGAGCATTCGAACTAATAACTTCGACTGTCACGTGTCGTATGCGCCGCACGCAAACTTTCATTCAATATTTATATTCGAACGAAATTTCATCGTCGAACAAGAAAAACTGTTCGACAAGCGAAGTTTCATTGCCGACAAGTAAACAAAAAATGAATATAAAAAAAAAAAAAAAAATCTTTTCGATTCTACGACGAGAATTAAAGATAGGCGCAAGAAATGTAATCTCACTAAGATTATGATCTTTATCTCGTTCACAGTTTAAATATAAAATATAAAATCCTGTGCTTTAAATTCATAGGTCAAGATCATAATTTATCAAATGTCAATAGCATTGATGATTATAAAAAAAAAAAAAAAAAAAAAAAAAAAAAAATTATCAGTCACAGTAGATGCAGAGCTCGAAAATAAATCTTGGTTCACGTCATCATAACGAATTAAATAAAGCAACTTAGTATCAACGATAACGATAACGCTAACGATAAAAAAAATTATTATTATTATCAAATAGATATTGTTTATTTTTTATTTTATTTATTTATTTATTTATTTTTTTTTTTATAAAGTACTTTAAATATAAAGTTTACGCGCTTTGGTGAACTGTTCTTGTTCATCGAACGGCGTCAGCTTCGAAATCGTGTGGCGAATCGGAATGTTTTTATAAACGACAACAATACATATGGGCCATTACCATACCGATTCCATACCAATTGTTTTATAATATTGTTCTAACTCTAAAAATCATTCAACATTTTTATTTATTTATTTATTTATTTATTTTTTTTTTAATTTGCATTAATTACAATTTTTCAAAGTGAACATATTTTTAGCCGGAATGAAAAATTCTGAAGAAATTCTGAAAAATCCTGTATTTGATATGAAAATTTTTAAGCCCAAATCCAGAATGTCCAAACATTTGCTTCTAGATGTTTATGAGCTTTTTCTTTCTTTTTTTAAGTGAGCATATTTTTAGCCGGAATTAAAAATTCTGAAAAAATTCTGAAAAATCCTGTATCAGATATGAACATTTTTAAGCCTAAATCCAGAATGGTAAAACGTTTGCTTCTAGATGTTTTTTGAGCTTTGCTTTCTTTTTTTAAGTGAACATATTGTTAGCCCAAATAAAAAAAATCTGAAAAAATTCTCAAAAATCCTGTATCAGATACAAAAATTTTCAAGACTAGAGCGAAAGTGGCATCGCATTAGCTTCTATTTATTTTATTTTATTTTTTTATATAATTTTAAATCATTTAAAATAATTTAACAAGCTTAAGAAATCATCATTGCACATGCAATTTTCGGCGGGTTCGGTAGTGCCAACCACAGAATAAGTTACCGTCGGTAAAATACGTTAGTAGCTGCGGTTAATTAACCGGTTATTTACCGAGCTATTTAACCGGTTATTTACCGACTCACATCACTTACCTACCCACCGTCCCTTTCCAATAGCAGCGACGATTTCATTCGCAGGTCACGAAAGGGAAGGAGTCGTTTGTTTCCCCCACCAAGCAGGTGACGGATCTTGAGAAGGGGGGCCGAATCGGACTTGCGCGGTCGTAACATTTCCGGAAATCCGCGGTCGTTCGCAATTACGCGGTTGGAATGGAGGCAACGGTGGTCGACTGGCTAGCGTGCTGGACTGGAGTCCCCGTTGTTGCGGGTTCAATTCCCGCCTCAGCCCTCTGGGTGCTTTTTCCGTCCCGTCCCGTCCTGTATCTGTCCCGTTCGTATACTGTCTAAAAGTCGGATTTTAATTAATCACAATTAATTCCGCAATAATTGCAAGCCACATTTAATTTAATTAAATGTGCAAGTGCGCTTGTACGACCGGCCAAAACGTATCTCAGCGACATCTATACAGAAATATAAAAACACTATAAACGTTGGCCGGATATGGTTTATTCCCGGTGGCCAGACTGTTTCCCACGTCTCTGTGGGTTCAGTCAAATTAAGAAAGAAAGAATGCGATTGGAATAAACGCGGTCGTGTACTGTAGTGTAAATAGAAAAATACGGTACAATTTCGCCAATCATTATTTTTGGAGGTAACTAGAGGGACTGCGACTCACTTCTTGGCCGCGTATAGAACGCGTCGCGTTTCTGACAATGACTTTTAAATATTTCAATCTCGTTCTATCACACATCTGCTCGCTCAATCGACAACGATTTTCCATACATTTTCAGAGAGTGTCTTGTTACTCACCAACTTTTTACAGAAAAATAATTTTTATTTATCATTGATTTATTCGAGACAAGCCCTGTGCACATCGAATATACATGTGCAGTAAGTGTTTAGCGTGCGTGTCAGCCAATATTATACCATCGGTAGGTTTATTGGACGGGGGGGGGGGGGGGAGGCGCGCATCGAAGTCTCTAGATTGACGTAACAATTATTTTGGTCCGAAAATACTAAATTCCGCGAATTAGCATCTCCGAACGCAACGAAAGCCGGTAAGTGTTTGTGTATAAACACCAATTGATTTTATCGACTGACGGTAAGGCAGATTATTGATTGGGACGCTAGCGTCGCGTGTAGCCGCTTTCGCAAACAGAACGTTCGGCTGCTAGATTTGTTTCTTTTTGAGGTTGTGTTAGTTATGATCGCCGATAATCGGCTATCGACGTTGTAAAAAAAACAACTCTGTTGTCACGAAAGACAGATCATAGATTTTGCGAGAACAGCCGTGGGGTATATTGCTTGAAAAATCGCATCACATCCTTGCAAAAATGAATAGAATACGGGCAATCGTGAATTCATCGTTTCGAGGTTATCGCACGAATCGCAACGGTAGATCGTCGGGAAAACGTTCGTTAGACCGTTTGGGCGAAATTACGATGCCCCAGACGGAAATTTTTTCAAAAAATTTCGCCGTCGAGGACGAGAACGATTTCGACGATATCGATGAATTCGCGTCGGATTTTAGTAACGTCGCTACCTACGACAAAATGCACGAAAGGTAATTGGCTACTTCCATCGAAAGAAAAAAAAAATTATTACTAATTCTTTTAAATATTTTTTTCATATTTTTCGTATCAGTTCCGAAAACAACAATCTGTGATATCTGAGGCATTTTTCTCGTTACTTAAAACTATAAAAAGAACCGTTCTAACAAAAATTGTATGCCATTTATTTACCCCGGTTCTTTTATATTTCGTGCAAAACGCAAATTATTCGGGCCAACATTTAACACTTGAGCAGCCACCAGTAAAACGATTTTCCACCTAAAAATGCCACCATACAAAAAATGTGTATACAGCTTTCTACGAGAAAATTTGTTTTTCGATTTTTGGCTTCCTCGTAGAGGAAGTTGGGTAGAAAATTATAATACATGAGCAAGCTATGCGCAAATTACTTTGCACCTTTCTAAAATGTATTTTACTTATTTTTTACTGATTTTTCAAATTTATTTTACATACTTTTTTTTTTACTGCTCTATCGGTAATATCTCCAGTGTATAACTTTTTTAAACACGAAGAATATATTTGCGACACAATATTTCACCATGATTTTTGTCAGTTATAAAGTACAATTTAAAAAAAGCACCTTGTAAAACTTCAACTGATGGATTGATCCTTGCCAAATTTAATAGGGAACATGGATCCATAATAGCTTATTTTTTATTCAGATATCTAAAAAAGAATTATAATATATAGAGTGCAAAAAGATATCTTTAGAAAAAATTTTAAATGTCCCAGAATCCAGACCCCTCGACTGACTCTTAACAAATTCAGTAGCAAAAATTGTTTGCTTTACACACACACACACACACGTAAATATTTATGTAGACATTTTTTCTAAATGTGATTTTTCGATGTTTTGGAACATTCTGAATGTGTTTATCTGGAACTGGCAAAAAAAAAAGTTATGAAAACGAAACTTCCTTTATGCGGAAGTAAAAATGGATTACAGGTTTGTGTTACCGATTGAGACCAAAACGGCGCAGTCTTTCCACCTCAAACAGTATCAAAAGTACAATCCATCCACTTCAATATTTCACCATACACATTGAAAAAATTCATTGGTCTAAAAACAACCGAATATTTTCAGAGAAACCGAAATAATGAAGGACAAGCTCAAAACGCAGATAGTGAAGCGGAAGTACTTTGGATCCGAGGATCCGCCGATGCTGACCTGGTCCGAAAAGGAGCAGATACGGCTCCTGCACGCGGAGGATCCCGTCGAGTGGTCGCCGGACAGGCTCTGCGAAAGTTTCCCGGCAACGCGCGACGCGGTCCTGAAGATCCTGCGAGCCAACTGGTCGCCAAAGTCCGTAAACGTGGTCATCAAGTACGACGAGGCCGTGAAGAAAAATTGGGATCTCTACAAGTCCGGGCGACTCCTCGTGTCCGCCGAGCTGCGAGCTTGTCTCGCGAAGTTCAAAGACCGAAAGATCGAGCTCATGGAACCCGACGAGATAGCCAAGAGGATCGTCAAGCCGAAGCCGGTTTTTCCAAAGCCCAGGTCCACGATGTTCTCCAACATTATTCAGAGCTATCTTGACGCGAATCCTCACATAAGAGAGGACATCGATAACGACGAAGCCTGTAACAAAAAATCGGGCAAAAAATCCATCGAGCAAATAACGAGCGGCGAGTCGGTGGCGAACGATCGCGGAGCGCTGAAGGTCACGGCCAGGCTCGAGAAACTCGCCCAAAGGAGCGCCCAGAAGGCGCCTCTCACGTTTGGCGAGTTTTTGAAACATCGGGTGGAGAACATCGACCAAAAGAACATCGGGCCGGTAGATCGCGTACTTCTCAACGAGTACAAGGAACGAAAGAACGAAGTCTACAGGGCGAAGTGTTTGAACTTCGTGAGCGAGAATCCAACGGAGACGAGAAAGGATGAAAAAAGCGACCATGAGGCCAAGTGTTTGGTCTTTGAGAGCGAGAGTCCAGTCGGCGCGTGGAAGGAGCTCGAGGCGACGAAGGAGAGATTCGAGAAGACAACTTTCACGGATAAACGAGACGATGCGGAGGAAACGAGCCTGGCGAGGGTCGATCGGAGTCCGGCGAAAATCGACGTCGAGACACGGAGCGAAGATCGACGCTACGAGGGCTTAGTCGTCGCCGACAAGGGCAGCCTCGAAACCGGGATAATCGCTCGTCACAAGAAGAATGAGTCTCTCGACACCGATTATGCGGACTACATTAAGATACCAGCGAAGAAGTACAAACAGGGCGTTACCTATCGAGTCGAGGATCGTTACTACGACGACGACGGGGAATTTCTTTACCGGGTCGTCGGATTGAAATCGTGATTTTTCACGGCAACGCTTCTTTGTAAATTCTTGTACAGCTGCGGAGACATTGATACGATTTACCGCTGGAGAATTGTTGAGGGTCTGTTATAGCGAAATATGATTTCTTTTTTTAAGAATCGCGTTTTTTTTTTTAAAGTAAAATTCTAAATTCATCCATTTCTGTCGCTGATTCGCTACGTTCGAGATGAATTTCAAATACATTTGAGACGTATCGAACACGTTCTTTTACCCCACTTTTCTATTTATTATTTTGTTTTGCTCCATTCGCGATACGTTCTGGAGAACAAGATAAAACGTTCCCTGTAACGGCAGTTGTTAAAAATTCCGACATTGATAAAACAGGGCTTTTCCTCGACGAGGGCGCCACCGTCGGCACCCGGTGGCGCCCTCTGTGCCGTCGCATCGACGACTATTTGTCGAAGCGCCATGGCATCGGAATAATGGCGGAATAATACATAAATGTACGAGATTATTTTCCCGCGGTTAATCTTTTGCGACATTTGTTGCCGTTTTACGAGACACTTATATCAGGTATGTAAACCGAGGACGACAAATTAATAAAACTATGAAAATTGAAGGTTAAAAAATTTTTTTTTTTATTTCGCCACATTTTTCGATGACGTCTGGGCCTCGACCGTGCCGCTTCGTTTTGGAGCAAAATCACGATTTCGACAGCAGTCCTTCCTGACTTCCCGTCCCGAAAAGACTGATAGAAAAAAAACTTGTTCCTAAAATTTACCAATTTTTTTTTTTTTTTTTTTTTTTTTTAAATTCCAAGAAATAAAGAAAATCTGAGTGTCGGTAAGAAATAAAAACAAACTCCTCTCGCTGTAACATTGTTTCGCAAGGTGCATGTTGTCAGTCGAATGGATGTTGCGACCATTCCCAAAATGTATTCTTTCGGTGTTTCCAAAAATGAAGAATAAAATCTGGGTGAAGCAAAAAAAATGCCTTCTCCACTTACATGAGAGATCTCTGTGATGAGAAAGTAAAAACGCAAACTGACCACATCGCAACTTTGTTGGCGAATGCGCATCGGTCGAGGTTGAACGACAGCTGCGACTTTTGTCAAAATCTCGTCTATGTATTATTACTATCGAAGCGTACAAAAATTGTGTACTCGCAAAGATAAAAATAATTATCTGAACAGTTAAAAAAAAAAAAATATATATATAACAACTTTCGACAAAGATTCTGTTTTACAGATGCGACTATTACAAAATCGCTCTGTTCAGGATTTCCAAAGCTGTGACAGTTTCAAAATTAATCAAATCGAAAAAACAGAAAAAAAAAAAGTAAAAATATTTAAAAACTGTTCCATTCAAGACTTTTGAAGCTGTCGCTTATGACTGAATCGACGTGTTATCTACCCAAAAATGAAAAAATAAAATTTAATCGAGGTATTTAAAAAATTGCTTCATTCAATATTTTCTTATTTTCGAAAATAAAAATGTGTAATAATAACATTTCCCACATCCTCATTCTCCGCTCCGCAACGCCTCCAAGCATCGCCTCAAAAAATGCCCCCGCCAACGTGCAGAAATTCACACAATCAATAAAAACTAACGAAAATTTTAATTCCGCAGATGTGCATTGTCTAGTCACCCTTTCCCTCCGAGCGAGTCATCTCGAGCCACCTCGCAAAGATGATGCACCGACGAGGCGGCAAGAGGATCCGGATGGACGACCCGGTGCCCCCGGAGTACGAGACGCCAATGACGCCGATGACCCCGATGACCGACAGTTCGATAGCCGACGTCCACGAGTCGCCGTACACGGCTTACGCGCCGTACAACCAGGCGCCACCGACGCCTCTCCACAACCCGACGCCGGAGCACTACTCCTCCGAGAGTTACAGTTCGCCGGGTACGAGTTCGGCGCAGCCTTACCAGGACAACGCCTTGAGCGAGCCCCTGGCGCAGTTCGAGCAGCCGATGACCCCGGCCGCGCCGGCGAACATGCGAATGACCAGGAACACGAGGGCTCGTCTCCGAGGCGGACCGGTCCAGCAGCCCAAGTACAAGGAGATCGACCCGGATTTCTCACCGGCGATCCCGAGCCGTGGTCGAGGAGGTGGCGGTCGGGGACGGGGTCGTCGCGCCCTGAATCCCAACAGCTCCGAGGACGAGGCGAGCCTCTACTACGTGATCCGAAACAACCGTTCCTCTCTCACGAACATCGTCGACGACTGGATCGAGAAGTACAAGATAAACCGCGAAAACGCTCTCCTCATGCTCATGCAATTTTTCATAAACGGGAGCGGCTGCAAGGGCCGAATAACACCGGAGATGCAGGCGACCATGGAGCACGTCGCGATAATCCGAAAGATGACCGAGGAGTTCGACGAGGAGAGCGGCGAGTACCCTCTGATTATGACCGGTCAGCAGTGGAAAAAATTTCGTGCCAATTTCTGCGAGTTCGTTCAAATACTGGTTCGACAGTGCCAGTACTCGATAATATACGATCAGTTCCTGATGGACAACGTGATATCCCTGCTTACCGGTCTGTCGGATTCGCAGGTTCGGGCGTTCAGGCACACGGCGACACTCGCCGCTATGAAGCTCATGACCGCACTGGTCGATGTGGCTCTCACCGTCTCGATAAATCTGGACAACACCCAGCGCCAGTACGAGGCCGAGCGGCAGAAGGCCCGGGAGAAACGCGCCGCCGATCGGCTCGAGTCGCTCATGGCCAAGAGGAAGGAACTCGAGGAGAACATGGACGAGATCAAGAACATGCTCACTTACATGTTCAAATCGGTTTTTGTCCACAGATATCGCGACACCCTGCCCGAAATAAGGGCGATCTGCATGGCCGAGATCGGCGTGTGGATGAAGAAATTTCATCAGAACTTCCTTGACGACTCGTACCTCAAATACATCGGCTGGACCCTTCACGACAAGGTTGGCGAGGTAAGACTGGAGAATCGGCCGGTGAATGTCACCGGTCATTTTTACTTTGGTCATCCCCCCCCCCCCTACATTCAATTTCATGCAGAGCTGGACAGTACATAAAGTACATGAGTACTCACTTGGTACTTAAAGTACGTACTTAAAGTATCAAAGTACTTTTCGGTACTTTAAATACTATTACTGAGTAGTAAGACCAAAGTACTTGTACAATTTTGAGCATAGCTTCCTTCCTAGGGAAGTTATGCTCAAAATTGTATTAAATGAGAAAACCATGTGCAAATTACTTTGCACCTCTTTCGTAACGTAAAAAAATATCTGTCCCATAAAATGATTTTCCATCCCAATATTTTCAATTTAAATCCCAAAAATACGATTTTTCGTGCATAAAATCGAGACTTTCAATGTCTCACTGTACTTTAGACGGAAAAAGGCCAGCGGATTCGTGTTCAGCGAGAAAAAATACGTCGAAATACTTGGCAGTTCATTTAAAAAAAAAGAAAAAAAAAAATTCGTCAAAAAATTCCAAGGCTACCCCTTTCGAGTTCATTTTCCGCGTTTTTCAACGCGTTGAAACTGTCCGATAAAATGCTTCTGGAACTTCGGACAAGACCTTATCTTGTGTATTTTTTCTCGTAGAACACGACGAGCACCTCGGATTTTCCCTAGCTCCATTGGGAGCCGAGTAATCAAAGGACTTGCAGTACTTAGTACTTAGTACTTTAACTACTTTTCGGTACTTTGCCCAGCTCTGATTTCATATAACTTTTTGCGACGATAAAATTATGAAAAAAAAATCGTGACTGGTACTTTTGCATCTATAAGACGGTTGTTCACCCGCTTACCGGTATTCGTACGTCGTGAAATGATGAGAAAAATAATTATGTGAAAATTGACAATACGGTATTCGAACGGTAATTTTACTGAAAATTAAAATACGTCCGTTTCTACATTTTTAGGTGAGACTAAAATGTCTTCAGGCCCTCCAGCCGCTCTACGCCTCTGAGGATCTAAAAGCCAAGCTCGAGTTGTTCACGAGTAAGTTCAAGGACCGGATAGTCGCGATGACCCTGGACAAAGAGTACGACGTCGCGGTCCAGGCCGTCAAGCTCGTAATATCGATACTGAAGCATCACCGTGAGATTCTCACGGACAAGGACTGCGAGCACGTTTACGAGCTTGTGTACTCGTCTCACCGGGCCGTCGCGCAGGCTGCCGGTGAGTTTCTGAACGAGAGGCTCTTCACCCCGGATGAGGAGGCCGTCGCCGGTGTGAAGACTAAGCGCGGCAAGAAGAGACTGCCGAACACCCCGCTGATCAGGGATCTGGTGCTGTTCTTCATCGAATCGGAGCTCCACGAGCACGGAGCCTATCTGGTCGATTCGCTCATCGAGACGAATCAGATGATGAAGGACTGGGAGTGCATGACCGACCTTCTCCTCGAGGAGGCCGGTCCCGACGAGGAGGCTCTCGACAATCAGAAGGAGACCTCGCTGATCGAGCTCATGGTGTGCTGCATAAAGCAGGCGGCGACCGGCGAGGCGCCAGTCGGTCGAGGACCAACAAGGAAAATCCTCTCCGTAAAGGAGCAGAAGCAGGTCCAGGACGACAAGCAACGGCTCACCGAGCACTTCATCCAGAGCCTTCCCCTCCTCCTCGACAAGTACCGCGCCGATCCGGAGAAACTCGCGAATCTCCTCGCCGTTCCGCAGTACTTCGATCTCGAGATATACACGAAATCGCGCCAGGAGCAGAATCTCGATTCCCTGCTGAGCAAGATTCACGGTATAGTGGAGAAGATGCATGACGCCGAGGTGCTTGACACAGCGGCCAAGACCCTCGAGTACATGTGCGTCGACGGTCAGGCGATATTCACGAGATGCGACGTTGCTCGATCGACGCTCATCGACTCGATCGTCAACAAGTACAAGGAGGCGATGGACGAGTACAGAACTCTCATAGACGGCGCCGAGACGCCCGACGAGGACGAAATCTTCAACGTCGTCCAGTCGCTGAAGAAGGTCTCGATATTCTACGGCTCCCACAATATGAACCCTTGGAACATATGGGGCTCGCTCTACAAGGACATCGAGGACGCCAAGGATCCCTCGCGGGGTTTTCCCAACGAGGCGATAAAGTACAGCATAAGCGCGTGCTTCTTCGCGATCCTGTGGGGTCAGAACCACCTGATGGAGGCCGGCGATTCCGGGACGAGGGGCGAGGACGAGGCGCGCTTGCTGCGGGAACGATTGCACACTTTCATGGACTCCATGAGGTACTTCGTCGTCGGCGACGAGAGCGGCGTGCCCTCGCCCGCGATTCTTCGCGAGGAGGCCTACAACACAATATGCGACCTCCTCGTCGTCTTCTGCAACCAACTTACCAACCAGGCCAACCCGCTGCTCCACCAGCTCGTCTACGAGCCCGATCACCACATGCAGGCCATGCTCAACCGGTTCATTCAGGAGTACGTTTTCTCCGACGAGGAGGACGACGAGCACGACGAGCACTCCAAGATCGAGGAGCTTCACAAGAGGAGAAATTTCTTGGCCGGTTACTGCAAGTTGATCGTCTACAATATGATACCGACCAAATCGGCGGCCGATATATTCAAGCACTACGTCAAGTACTACAATGACTACGGGGACATCATCAAGACGACCCTCGGCAAGGCGAGGGATATCAACAAGTCCAACTGCGCTCTCACGATGCAGCACAGCTTGAATATACTTTACAACGAGATCGTCGCGGAGAAGGGGAAGGTCAATAGGAACAGCGAGGAGTTCACGGCCATCAAGGAACTCGCCAAGCGATTCGCACTCTCCTTCGGACTTGACGCGGTCAAGAATCGGGAAGCTATAACGGCGTTGCACAGAGCGGGCGTTCTGTTCGCTATCACTCCTCCGGATGGCGTTGAGCAGGATCCCACGGGACCTCCGCCGAATTTGTCGTTTCTGGAGATACTAGCGGAGTTCACGAACAAGCTTCTCAAACAGGACAAGCGAGTTGTGTGAGTTTATCTTTTTTCTTCTCGCAGAGCGAGCTCTTCTTCTTGAAGGAATCGAGACTGCACTGTCGGGGTTGTTGATGTTTATGGAGAAATATTAAGGAGCGATGCGCGATAGGGAGGCGAAGGCAACGAGACTTGCAATAAGAACTCATTGCAATTAGAGACTAAAAGACATTCACAGTCTGGCGTTTATTGAAATCCTAGAAGAGTCCTTGAATTTGTAACCGTACAAAACATGCACTTTTCTGACGCCAGATTTTCAACATTTTTTACCTCGATTTCTGGAGGTCGGAAGTCGATGAAACTTTAAACTGACACTCGTGTGAGGACGAAGATCAGGAAGATACAAAAATAATTAATTTGAAAAAAGTTAAATTTTTTTTTCTATTCTTGAGACATTTATTTATCATCATGAACCTTAGCTTCTGGATTTACTTAATCTTTCACTTATTTTTCTCGGGAGCAATATAAGTAGGATGGAAATTGGTTGCTGGATTCGGATCTTATTATATCGATGAATTTGTTTTTTTTGCAGACTCAACTTTTTGGACAAGAGATTACAAGCGGGTATGCCGTCGTCGCGGGGCGAAGACTGGCAACCTTTGCTGCTCTATAGGAACAGCTTGTTACACGGGGAGACCGATCAGGTGCCGGTTACCAGCAAACGAGCGTACACGCGACGCAAGAAGGATCATGCAGCTGGTAAATTGTTAATTTTAAATGATCTTTTAATGAGTTACCTTTTTTGCATAACAATTTGGTATTATTAACAGCTTTTCGTGGGGCGAGCCTTTTCAATCGATGGAACAGTCAAATTCGATTTCTGAAGTGTCTTTGTTTTTTTTTTTTTTTTAATATTGTATAGTCCATTTAATAATTTTTTAAATTGTCTTTTGATTCGGCAACTATTAAAAATGTTCGCAATTGAGAAAAGATGAGTCTTGGATAAAAAAGTGTTGAGAGTTTGTCTCTAAAAATTGATCGAAGTAATTTGAACAGCAACTAACACGGCGCACTCTTTAATTTTTCAGAGGAGGAAGAGGTAGACGAGGCGGACGAAGGATCCGATCACGAGTTCATAGGGTAAGTTCGCACAAATTCACGTCCCGAAAAAAAAAAAAAAAAACAAAAAAAAAACAAAACCGATAAAGTAAATACAAGCTTGATTTCAAATTTTTTCATTTCACGAAAACACAAACAAGAAATTGTTCCGCTCATCTCGTTCTTTTGCTTATTTTTCGCTTAACTCTATTGTTTGCAATTTTTTTTCATTTTTTTTTTTTCTACTTTTTCAGTATCTACTAAACGCTATTTTCGTCAATCCGTACACCAACCAATTCACCAACGTCGCCCACACGCTCGTCCTTTCTGCTTTGATTGCCGCGGTCCGCTGTCCTTTATAATACGAATTCACGTTACACGTCGCTTGTCCGAGATATAACGGGGTAGCCGCTGCTGCGATGTTCCCGCTATGCCGCTACTTCGCTCACGATTAGGCTCTGCTATGCTAATATTGGCTTTGGTCGTGGCTCCCCGACATTAATTAATTAATTAATTTTATATACACATATATA
This sequence comes from Amblyjoppa proteus, assembly GCA_963922035.1. Lineage (NCBI taxonomy): Eukaryota > Metazoa > Arthropoda > Insecta > Hymenoptera > Ichneumonidae > Amblyjoppa > Amblyjoppa proteus. Next base: position 6,190,321 of record OY998230.1, read on the forward strand.
TATATATGAACAGAATAATAATAAATAATAATCATTGAGGATAAGGAGAGGATGAGGCAAGAGCAGTGTGTGGTCGAATCGATTCACGCTATCGAGTCGATCGATCGATCGGAGGATAAATCATAATGATAATAATAGTTAATAATAAAAAAAAGAAGCAAGGAGAAGCCTTTGGCCCGGGGTTTCTTTTTTATTGGGTTCGCCAACCTATAATTTTACAGGGCAGGGCCGCACGTCCTGAACAGATGATCGGTGAGCTCGACAAAGAAAAAAAACAGCCCTCCTGTACGCGGGGCCCCAAACCGCGGGACTTGCGGATCTTAGAATCGTATTAGTCCGCGGGGCCTAGACTCACAAAAAAAAAAGTTTCTATTGTAGTGTATTCTTTATCTCGAGGGAACTTCGTCTACCAATTGTCCTCGTGTACCTGATTTAATATTCGAGTATTTTTTTTTTTTCGTACGATATAATAATTAATCTGACTGAACATTAAAAAAACAGTCGTATCGCGAAATTTTTACTGTCGCGCTTAGTGCGAGAAATGAAGAAAAAAAAAAAGAAAAATTGTATTTTATTATTGTCGACAATACAAATTGGTTATACAATTGAACACGAGATTAATGTTATGTGTTGATTATCAAACGAGACACTCCCGATCCTTCAAGTTCCTATCGAATCCTGCTACAGAAAGTAATCTAGATCTTATCGATCGGAGTAGAAGAGAAAAGAAAGCGAGAAAATAAGTGACGGTAAAGGAGGTTCGGACATTGAGCTGAATTGAAGGATAGAGCACTGAATTTTTCTGAAGTCGAAGATTTCAAAGAGACAGGCGACCCAGGTACCGATATAATAAGCCTTTAAAAATCGGACGAATTCAAAGGTGCGACATTTTTCGGATGCCAGATTTTCAACATCGTTTTCTCGGTTTCGGGACTTTACAAATACCATTTTTTTTTTTTACCAGACACTCGTCTGAGGACGAAGAACATGAACATGAAAAGAATTAATCCTTTAACAAAAAAACAGGAAAAAAGTTTCCATTTTTCTCCAGCAAATTTCGAGATATTGTTTACTTTAGCTTCCGGAATAATTTTTTTTGGGAAAACTGCTACCGGACACTTATCTTCCAAAAAAAAACTTCAATTTCTTTTTTTCTTTCGTTTTAAAATTTTTCCTCGCGATATCATGCTCTAGCCTCCTTGATGCAAAGCACGAGTCCATGTCGATGTAGGTTATCCGAGAACTTTGCGTACGTGTAAACGTGTTGCAATTTTTTTTCTTCTTTCAGCAAGCAAAAGAAGAAGAGAGTGCCGAAGAAAAACGCGTGAGTATAAAAAAATTATCATTCCCCAAAAGTCGTTGGTTCATATGCGGTCAAAATTCAAATATCTATGTGGACAATATTTCTGAGAGACAAAAACGAATTGAACGAATTCTCCTAGACTCTCAGTTACCAAAGTCAATTTTCCACGAGGACCCCGAGCTTCGGCTTTTTACGAGAGTAGCGATATTGCCCTGACGCCAGGCTCGCCCATGCCCGCGATAGAAGATTCCTCGCAGAGTCCCTCGCACGACATCGACAACAGACTTAAATCCTTGCAGATACAGTCTAGAACGTAAGTAGCATTTTTTTTTTTCTACTATTCATTCCAGTCATATTTTTTGGGTGATTTTTTTTTACACAATGTGTACTCCGTCAGGCGAAGAAATCAAGATCAGTCCCAGGAGCCGAGAGAATTGCGCAGGACCGCGAGAAATTCCGGGCGATACGTTGAGGGGCAATATATGGTGAGTCTATCTCGATGAAATTACCAATTCTTCCTAGGTAAAAAAAAAAAGATAGATATATAATTCGAATGATGCTGAAAAAAATGGGTTTCTTCTCGCAGGAATCTGATTCGGAATAAAGACGAAATAGAACGATTATTGAAGAGGCGAGACCGGAAGTGAAAGGCCGAATTTATTCGGCACAAATGAATTACATTCGCATATCGGCCCGGTGTGCATTTATTTAAGAGCGCGTATTTCTTTTTTTACAATTAAATAAAAAAAAAAAAATCAAGTATCGCGCTTAGAGAGACTGAATCGACTATAGAACAACCGATGTTACGTTTACATCTCAGTTCAACGACAATATTATATTATTATACCCTCTTATTTACTTTATACACAATATTCCTTCGCACAAGGAGGAAATAATCGGACCTCGCGGTATTTTGATAATACGACTCGGACAAAAGAACAAAATAAGAAGAAAAAGAAAGTATTATCGTTTGTTACTACTATAGTATTTAATGATTAAAAAAAAATAATAAAAAACATTAGTAAAAAAATACATTGGAATGTTACAATTAATACTTATTTACTAACCTTGTGTCTTCATAATTTTTTTTTACCCTTTTTTACTTTTATACATATTTATCATGCGAACCTCGTAGGATTATGGCACTGAGGCACTGAAGCTCTGCATTGTCGCATTACATTTTTTTCTGTTAAATCCTAATTCCGCTCTGTACGCTGCTTTCGGAAAATATTGCTGAGTCGTCGAGCTTTTGGCGTGCCTGTCACATTCTGTAAAAAAGAAGACAAAATTGATTAAATTTAATTTCTACTTTAATTTCTACTTCTACTTTAATTTCTATTTCTACTTCTACTTTATGCTTAAAACCCGTTCGAAAGGGTTCTAACTCGTTTTAAATGCCTTTCTATATTTTCGAGGTTGTCATAAAATTATTCAAGCTTTTTTGAACGCATTTGAAACGTTTCGGAACTTGTTTAAGCCTCTTTGAATGGGTTTGAACTTGTCTCAAACTGGACTTGAACTTGTTCGCAAACTCACTTCGTCTTGTCGCTTCGAGATCGAAGTCCCGAACAAATTTTTCAGTCCTCTCGGCGTGGCGGTAGTGCGCCTCTCGACGTTCCTTTCCCTGAGGATTCTGCTGCCTGGACTTTTGAGCTCGTTACCCTGAATCAAACGACATGTCAATGATCAAACTCGAGCATTCGACTCTGACGGGAAAAACAGAAATCGACGATCGCATGCGATTAACGAAAAAAAAGAACTATCTCACCTGCAACGAGAGTCTCCCTCCGTTCTTGCTTGGCGTCGGAGGGCCGGGCCTCTTGTACGAAGTCTACAAACCACCGCAAACCCAAACAGGCACGATACAGAACGAATAAACGAGGCGAGATACAAGGACATTTTTTTTCATGCGGATTTTACACAAATACAACGATTTAAGGTGCACAGTGGAATCTCTCAAATGTTACTAGATAAGTTACGAAGGCGAGTGTTGCCGATAATTCTGCTCCGATAGGAACGGGCGAAGAGACGAACTGCTTTACGTACTTTACAGACCCTTTATGCAATATTTTAGATATTAATATTTTATGTAATATTTTAATTTTTATGTAATATTTTAATTTTTATGAAATATTTTGCTATTACACATTATGTAATATTTTGGAGATTCCACCGTAAGTAAATAGTTCGGGCGTACAAAAATATTCTCGAGCTTACCTGCGTTCGGTCTTTCTTCTTGGGCTTCTGTCCGGGAAGAAGACTCTGACTCAGACTGTCATTGAATACGTCGTCACCTGTTACACCATTCTACGAGAAAAAACAATAATTGGGATACCCAAAAAAATACTTCGACCGCTACTTCAGGATGGTTTTTTTCGGACATTCTCGTAGACGTTTTACGGATAACGGACGTTACGATTCACCGAGGGAAGATCGGTTTAAAAAAAAAATGTTTACCTTGATATCGTCCTCGTTCAGAGTTATCGGCTGTACGTGCGTTTCAACGGCGTAGGACGATCGCAAATGTGGTCTGAACATCGAGTTTCGCTTACGCAGCTCGGACAAACGGTCATAGTCCGGACCCGCGGGCGCACATCGGCCCTCCTTCAAGTCCGCTGAAAGAAAAAAAATACGAGTTGGAAGATCGTATGGTGGCCTCTTTTCATAAACAAACCAGGTTTTTTTTCCTTTTTTTTTTTTTACTAATTTATGACTTGAAGGAATAATAGTAACAATAATTAGATAACTATAATTTTTACAACCGACCTAGGTAAACGCTATCGAAAACCTCGCCCTCTTCGTCCTCCGCGTTGAATGCGTTGCCCATCGCTTGTATGCTCTTGACACTGTGCCGCCTGGTTGAAAACGTCGTAGTTTCTTCCTCAATTACCTCGACAGCGCGATATCCCTGCCGCGCCGTCGACTCTCTGGTCGTTCTGTCAACGCCGAAGTCGCGCCGATCCAAACTGAATGAATAAAAAAATCATTAAACATTTTATTGAAAAAATTTTTGAAATAACGTATCATGATTGTTAGATTGTCATAAGAATTTGTCAACGATTCATCGAATCCTTTAAACCCTCAACTACCAGGGACTTTTTACTGATCGCAAACAATCATGCTTTCGTTTAAGTTAAAAAAAAAAAACAATAGGGATGTTCGTAATAAATTTTCTTCTGCGTCATAAAAAAAAACAACATTTCAAGGTACGTCTGTGAATTTTACAGTTTTTTTTTAGCACATTAACTTGTTATTCGAATCGTTCAAAGGTTGCCTCTTAGCAAATTCTAGGTCCTCGTTGAACGGTGCGTGAAGGGTTGCAACGGTTCTTCGACGTTTTAGTAGAAAAAATGTCCAAAAAGATTTTGTAAAATTAATTTTATAATCTCCAGGATACTATTTTGTGGGAAGGCGAATTAGAAAGACCGAAGCACCTTGCCGTTTTCTGACGACTTTGAGATACAGCCTTGTCCTGAAATGAGATATGCTGATTGGCCTCAGCGATCGCGCCCTGCTGCTGACCCTTCAACTGCTGAAGCTGCTGAAGTGCCGCCTGTTTCTCCTGCGTTTCGGCCAGCAGCTTTTCACCCACGTCCCAGTACCGCGAGCTCAGATCGCTGATGTGGGCCTTGTACTTTGCTATATCCTCGGTGTACTTTCGGCACTGCTGTTCCATCTGTCCCCGCAGAGTTTCGAGCTTCTCCTTCATCGCCTTGTCTTGCTCCTGGTTCAATTTTGCTATCTGCTCGTTGTAAGCGGTTTTCTGTAAATAATACATTTTTTATTGTATTTATTTTTTACTCCAATCGGTCACTATAAATTGGTTATTTGTTGACGATTCTTTTTGTTTGCGTTAGTTGTTTTATTAACGGAATTTTTTTATATTGAAAACTTTTATTTTTCACATGATTCGAATAAAAAATTAATTACCTCAATGCAATTAAATTTTTTATTTTTATGCCCGTCGCCAATTTGTCTTCGACGTCCCCTCATGTATACCGTTATCCGAACGTGAGGAGATAAAGAATTTTTTTTTAGCGTAGCCGGGAAAAAATTGTATTTTTGAGATTTAAATGGAAAATATTGGGTTGGGAGTAAAATAATTATTACATTCAATTTTTTAGCCACTTTTGAAAAAATATCGATTTTCGTGATTTTCAAAGGTCGATATTTTGGCTCCCAATGGAGCTAGGGAAAATCCGAGGCCCTCGTCGTGTTCTACGGGAAAAAATACACAAGATAGGGCCTTATACGAAGTTTTGAAATCGTTTTATCGTGCCGTTTAAGGACGTTGAAAAACCCGAAAAATGGACTCGAAAGGGGTAGCCTTGGAATTTTTTAAACAGTGGCTCAAAAATTGAAAAATCATTGTTCAGTCGATTTTTTTTTTGTTTCAAGGCTATATTCGACGTATTTTTATTGCTGATCATGAATATAACAATTATTTTACTCCCAACCCAATATTTTCCATTTCAATCCCGAAAATACGATTTTTTCCGGCTACGCTAAAAAGGCCTGCAACGAGGGTGGAAAGCGACCGATTCTTGATGAGTGGCAGGAAAAGTAATTTAGCGTGAGGAAGGTGATGTAGCGGGAGAAAAAGTGAACTTTTCCTCCCGTCAAATTACTTTCTCTCCCGCTAAACGGCTTTACCTCCCGCTAAATCACTTTTCCCCCCCCGCTCGTCAAGCTCCAATTTCCATCCCCGTTGCAGGCACAGAAATATCGCCACTTTTTAGCATAGTCGGCAAAGAATAGCGTATTTCCACGCTCAAAACATTTCACAAACTCCAGAAAAACGAATTACAGTTTTCCTTACCGACCGAGTAACGTCCAGAACTAACGAATACTTTACCATTTTCTGTTTGATCTTCTCCAGTTTCACTCCGTATTCCTTGTGCACCTCCTTCATGCGCGCTTCATCGTCCACATCCCCAGTTTTCCTCTTTGCCAGTTGCTCGTTCTCGTCCCTCAACCTCAATATCTCCTTCTCCAATTTTTCCGTCAATCTCTCGAGCTTCTCGACCTCCGTTATGTCCGTACTCGTCGCCGAGGGCGCTTCGCTCTTCAGTTTCTTGTTCTCGTTTCTCAACTCGTCCATGTTCTTCTCCAGCTTCGCATTCCGCGCCCTCACCGCGTCGAGCTTGTCCTTCATGTCTCGTCGTTCCTTCGATATCTTCTCCACCTGAGCCTGAAGCTTCTCCTCGTTGGTCACCTCGCGTTTAATCACACCGTCTCTGAGGCTGGTCTCATAAGATTCGAGAAGGCTCGAGAACTTATCGATTTTCTCGCTAAGCTCTCCGAGTTCCTCGTGCACCTTCTCGTTATCGCCGATGTCCGTCCTGAGGAGCTCCTGCTCTTCGGACAACTCGCTCTCCGTCGATAATTCCTCTTTAACGAGAGTTGGCACCAGCGCCCTCTGCAATTTGGCCTCCGACCAGAGAAAGATCCGACAGAGCGCTTTCAGCAGAGGTTTCAAGCCACGAGCGCGTCGAGCGCTCACGTCCGACAAACTTTCCTCGACCTCCGTTCGTTTAATCCTCAAGTGTTTCAGCTCGTCGCAAGCGGAGCTTCCGACCGTCAGAACGCTTCGCGCCTTTTCTGCGAGGCCGCGCCATCTAGCGGTGAGCGCGCCAAGTTCTCGATCGACCTCGTCTCGCCCGGAGACGACGCTCGAAAGCAGCGCTTGCAGATCTTTGCTTCTACCGACCAGCAACGATACATAACGATCTCGTTTCTCGAGCTCACTTTCCATTTTGTTTATTCGCTCGTCGACCTCGAAACTCTTTCTCTCTGCCTCGCTAGCGGCAATCTTGGCCGTTCTCTTCTCACCGTCCAGGTGCTCTTTCAGAGTCTCGTTCGCCTCGCTCAGGATCGAGATCGCTTTGCTGATTGTTCTCGCGTCCTCGGCGAAGGACTCGATCGCGGAGATTCCCGTCGTCCAGGAAGTCGAGGAGGCTCCTTCGGGCGCGTCCTCGAGGCAGTTGCTCTCCACCTTTGGACGAGCCAGCTCGGGACAAGCCTTTCTCACCGAATCCCACAGGCCGCTCAATTCCAACCTCAAGCTCCGCGAAGCCTCGCTCATCTCCTCCATGCCCTTCCTCAGGCTTTCGTTCGACTCGCCGAGCCTCGCGAAGGCGCTGCCTATCGTCCTGGCATCGTCAACGAAGGACTCCACGAGGCCCGCTATCGTCGCAGTCTCGAGGCGTTCATCGAGCTGCGGCCCCTCTCGCGGTTCAAGCTCGGGACAAGCTCGGCACACCGCGTCCCAAAGCTCCTTCATCCGGCGCTTGAGGCTCATCGAGACCCTCGCAATGTCCTCAAGACTTTTGTTCAACACCCCCGAGCGTTCGGTCCACTCGACGACGCTCTTTCGCTCGTTTTCCAACGTCTCCTGCAACTCCCGAACGAGCTTGGACTTTCTCTCGACCGCCTCTTTCAACCTCGAGGATTCCGTTTGGAGCTGTTGGGTTTTTGATCTTTCCTGATCGAGCTCGCCTGCGCTGGCCTCCAGTGAAGTCTTCAGGCTCACGAGCTGCTTCGAGGCTTTCTCGAGCTCCCGAGAATTTTCCGCGAGCGCCTTCTCTTGAGCCCTCAGAACTCCGTCCTGGGTCTTCCTCACTTCCTGAAGGTTCGCGATCACCTCCTTCATCCTCAGCTCCGATTCGGTCTTATCCTCGCTCAGCTTTTCCAGCTTTGCTCGCGAAACCGCCAGAGCCTCATCCTTCGATCTCTCGTGCAACCTCGCCTCGGCCAAGGAACTCTCGGTCGCGAGCAAGCGTTCTTCGAGGGACGATAGGCCTTCCTTAGAGGATTTGGCACTTTCGCGCAATTTTTCGCTCAACAGGTCCCTTTCAAGCTCTACTTCCTGCAACAACCTCTTCGTCTTTGTGATTTCGTCCGCCTGGCGATCAGACTCGGCGGAGAGGTCGACGAGGCTCGACCGCAAGGATTCGCACTCCTCCCTGCTCGATGCCAGATCTTCGCTCAGCTGCGAGCTTCGCAATTCGAAGTCTCGAAGGATTTCTATTCTCGAATTCGCCTCCAGAGCCTTTCTCTCGAGATCCTCGTTTCTCTCGGCCAATGATCGAAGCTCCTTGCGCGAACTCTCCAACTCCTCGTGTAAAGAGCTCATCTCCTCGACCATGTCGGCTCTCGAACTCTCCAAGGAGTTCAATTCTTTCTCCAAGCTAGTCTTACAACTTTCGACCAGCGCCAAGTGGTCTCGTTCGTCCGCTAGTTGGCTCTTCATCTTTTCCACGAGGGATTTTAACTCCTCTTGTTTTTCCTTCAACGCCGCGCTGGTCTCGCGTTCCTCTCGGAGAGCCTTGCTTTCGGCGTCGAGCTGGCCTTTCAGGGTGACGATCTTGGCGCCCAGATCTTCGTTCGAACGACCGTAGAGAGATGTCTCCACTTCCAGCATTTCCTTCTCACTCTGGAGAGCCGACAATTTTTCTCTGGAGTCGGCCAGTTCCATCTCCAGTTTTTCCTTGTGTCGTTCCTGACAGAGTTTTTCCTTCTCCAGGAGCTCGTTGATGACGAGTTGGTCCTCTAATTTTTTTCGGGACTCGTCGAGATCCGAAGATGTCTTGGTAATCAGTTCTTGGAGCTGCGCTGACGACTTCACGTGGCAAGAGAGTTTTTCTTCAAGGGCGTTTTTCTCGGATTCGATGGCCGAGGACTTTCGCCTCTCCTCGACCAGTTCCTTCTCCAGACTGGACCTCTGCTCGATTAACTCGAGTTTTTCTCTCTGCAGGCCGGCAGTGAGATCAGATTGGTTTCGTAAATTCTTCTCGGCCTCCTCGAGCTCTTCTTCAGTTTTCCGCAGTTTCTCGTTCGTGTTCGCCGAGAATCGGAGCTGCAAAGATAATTCTTTCTCCAGGGCGTTCCGCTCGCTCAGAATAAACGCAGACTCGCTCTGCTCCTCTGACAATTTATGCTCCAATCGAGTTTTTATTTCCTCCAACTCGGATAACTTTTTCCTCGATACTAAATTGTCGGAATTTTGGGACCGAAGCTTTTTCTCAGATTCCTCGAGTTTTTTCTCGAGTTTGGAGATTCTTTCATTCGCGTTCTCGAGCGAACAGGTTTGAGACGACAGTTTCTCCTCGACGATGTTTTTCTCAGCGACAATCTCCGAGAATTTTTCACTCTCCCGGCTCAATTGACTCTCGATCTCCTCACCGAGCTTCGTCATCTCGGCGATCCTCTCTTCGGCAATTTTCTCGAGTTCTTTCTCGAGCTTGGCGATTCTTTCCCTCGCGTCCACGAGTGAACGGGCTTGAGACGACAATTTCTCCTCGACGATGTTTTTCTCAGCGGCAATCTCCGAAAATTTTTCACTTTCCCGGCTCAATTGACTCTCGATCTCCTCACCGAGCTCCGTCAACTCGGCGATCCTCTTTTCAGCGCTCTCCAAACGAGCCGCGCTCTCAACCTCCCGGCTTTCCGTCTCCTCGAGACGAAGTCTGAGAGCGTCCGTCTCAATTTTTTGCGCACCCAATTCGCTACGCAGATTCTTTGATGATTCCATCTCCTTGCTCGTAGATTCCTCGAGCTCTTCGATCCGTACTCTCGCTTCGGAAATCTCGAGCTCCAGCCTCGACACTTTTTCCTCGGCTTGCCTGCAACATTCTTCGATCTTCGCTTTCTCCTGAAGAAGCGTCGTATTTTTTTCCTCAAGGTCACCGAAGTTCTTTTCAAGGTTCGAGATTTTTGCATCCCTCTCCAGGATTTCTTCCCTGCCCCGCTCAAGCTCGGATTGCAGGAGATTTTTCCCGGACTCTGCGTCAGCAAGAAGGCCCTGCGTCGAGGACAATGCGGCTTTATATTCATCGCTGATCTCCGTGCTGCGAGAAAGTTCCATTTCGAGCTTCGCGACTCTCGAAGACTCGGAGCTCAGGGACAATTCCAATTCTTGAATTCTCGATCTCGAGGATTCGAGCTCCGACTCCAGAGAACTTTCTCGCTGGAGGGACTTCTCCAAGTACTCTTCCTTCGATTGTAAGAGAGATTCGAGATTCTTCGATGTTTCTTTCGAACGCGAGACGATGTCGCTCAGCTGAGCAGTTCCTGCCCTCTCGTTCTCCAGCGCTGTTTTCAGTTCCTGGAGCGTTATTCGCAGATTCTCGGCGTCACGCTTGCCCTCGCTCAGTGCGGACTCCAGATCCGCTATCCTGGATTTTTCCCTCGAAAGAAGAGCTTCTTTGCTGCGCAGCGCATTTTCGAGATCGTCGGACTCTCCGCGGATTCGAGATAGTTCGGATTCTAGTTCCGTCACTCGGAGTTGCTGGTTCTTGGAATTGAGCTCCGAGGCTGAGAGCTTTTTTCTCGTGGCCTCGAGATCGGACTCCAGGGCTTGGCTCGTCTCGATCGCGGTGGATAATTGCATGACGGTCGAGGATAGCTGGTTTCTTACGTTTTCGGACTCTCTACTGGATTCGGCGATCGCGAACTTCAACTCCGCGACCTTGGACGTCTCGGTCGCCAGAGAAGCTTCCGATTTTTCGAATCTTTTCTTGGTCTCGTCGAGATCGAGTTCTAGAGATTTTTTGACTTCGGTCAATTCGGCCAATTTTTCTTCGGCCGATTTTAACAAAGTTTGCAGATTCAAAGATTCTTTGTTGATAGACTCCACAGTGGATTTTAACGCCGTGACCTTGGACCTCTCGTTCTCCAGAGATGCTTCCGATTTTTCGAATCTTTTCACGGACTCCTCCAGATTCGATTCCAGTAATTTGTTGTCCTCAGTCAATTCACCCAATTTTTTTTCGCTTGATTTCAACAAACTTTGCAGATTTGACGATTCTTCCTTGATAGACTCCACGATGGATTTTAGCTCCGTAACCTTGGATTTCTCGTTCTCCAGAGAATCTTTTGATATTTCCAATTTTTTGTTTGCCTCTTCCAGATTCGTTTCTAGTAATTTGTTGTCCTTGGTAGATTCGGCCAATTTTTCTTCGGCCGATTTTAACAAATTTTGCAGATTCAAGGATTCTTTACTGAAAGACTCCACAGTGGATTTTAGCTCCGTGACCTTGGATCTCTCGTTCTCCAGAGATGCTTCCGATTTTTCGAATCTTTTCACGGACTCCTCCAGATTCGATTCCAGTAATTTGTTGTCCTCGGTCAATTCAGCCAACTTTTTTTCGCTTGATTTCAACAAACTTTGCAGATTCGACGATTCTTCCTTGATAGACTCCACGATGGATTTTAGCTCCGTAACCTTGGATTTCTCGTTCTCCAGAGAATCTGTCGATATTTCCAATTTTTTGTTTGCCTCTTCCAGACTCGTTTCCAGTAATTTTTTGTCCTTGGCAAATTCGGCCAATTTTTCTTCGGTTGATTTTAACAAATTATGCACATCCGTCCATTCTTCCTTGATAGACGCCACAGTGGATTTTAGCTCCGCGACCTTGGAGATTTCGCTCTCCAAAGAAGCTTCCGATATTCCCAATTTTTGTTTTGCTTCCATTAGATCGTACTCCAAAACCTTTTTATCGTCGTTCACGCGGGACAACATTTCTTCCCTTGACTTCATCAAATTTTCCAATTCGTCGTGTTCTCCCTTGGCACGATCGAGCATCTCTTCCAGCGCGGCAACCTTCGATCTTTCCCCGTCGGTACGAATTTCGGATTCCTTGAGTCTTCTCAATCCGTCCTGCAGATTTGACTCAAGGATTTTTCTATCCTCGCACACTCGAGATAATTTTTCTTCCCTCTCTGCCAATAAATCTCTCAATCCCTCGCATTCAATCTTAACTCCAGTGATTATTGTTTCTAATTCGTTTATCCTGACTTTATCGTTTTCTCGACAAATCTCAAATTCCCGAATTCTTGAGTTAGCAGCCGATAGATTGGTTTCCAACGCTTTCCGATGCTTTTTCTCCGACGCCAAGAGTTTCTCCTTGTCCTCCAGATCGGCGACGATTCTCGCGACGTTTTCCTTCAATCCAAGATTCTTCCCCTCGAGATCTCCAGCTCTGGCCTCGCTCTCAACGAGTCTCGTCTCCAAGTCCCGAAGATCGATCCTCAAGGTCCCTATTTCTGCCGTTTGATCCCTAAAAAAATCGGTTTGCCGTTTGCTCTCCTCGAGCTCTCTCTGGAGAGTTACCAATTTTTCGGCGAGAGAGTCAAGTTGAGCCCTCAGCTGAGCCGATTCCTCCCTGGTCTCCTGTAATTGAATATCGACTATCGAACTCAGAGCCTCGCTGCTGTTAAGCAGCACCGGTGATCTCGCTCTGCTGATCGCCGCTTCCATCTCGAAGCTCTGCTCGCCGATCGACGATCTCTGGATCTCGCGTATGTGCTCGCGTAGCTCCTCGTTGTTCATTCTCATGTCCAGCAGCTCGTTGTTCTTGATTTCCAGCTGGATGGCCAGAGCCTCGGCGCTCTTCTCGGTCTGGTCGAATTTTTTCCTGAGAGTAAAGATGTGATCGTTAATTTTACCGTAAGAAAACAGTACGTAAAAGCTACTAAATAACCACTTTGATCATTTTATTTAACTTTGTGGCGTGGTAAAATTATTAAAATTAAAAAGATCGTGACCAGTTACTTTGTATCTAGATAGACGAATGTTACTTATTTTACCGATAACATGACAAAAGAAAATTTACTTTTATGACGGTACATAAAGAAAAAAAATGTTAACGGTATTTTTGGATCTATATAGGTGGATCTTATCTGTTCGACGGTAAATTTCCAAACAAAATTCATCACAATTATTACGTTACAAATTTGTGTGAAAAATAAATACGTCGCACCACGGTAGCAATGCCGTATTTTAACGATAATTTTACTGGAAATAAAAATACCGGTATTTTTACATCTCTACCTGAGAGCCTCGTGCAGACGATCTTTCGATACCAAACGACGCGAGAGCTCCTCGCGCTCGTCCTGCAGTTTTTCGATTTCCGACTGAAGCGACGAGTTCGCGTTCTCGAGCTGCTCGACCTCCCTCCTGTAGCGTTCCTCCGAGTCGCTTGGTCGTTTCTTCTTGCAGGACGACTGCGGCGTCGCCGGTGCGAGCCTCTCGTTACGAAGGGCTCTCAGCTCCCGTGACTTCTCGTCGAGTTTGATCTGCAGATTCTTTATCCTCTCCTCCTGCGTCCTGATGTCCTCGATGAGGTCGGTTTTTTCGAACTGCTCGGTCTCCAGCTGAGCCCTGAGCCGCCTCAGCTCGCGGTTGCGGTCGTTCATAAATCTCTGACTCTGGGCCGAGCGAGCGGCCGGAGAGTTAAAGAACTCCCGCAGTGGCCGCGACGGCTTCGGCGTCGAGGGCGGAACGCCCGGCGTCGCGTCGCCGAGCTCCGTTATCGCCACCGCTATGACCTCCCGCGTCAGACTTTTGCCGTACGGCAAAACCAGCTCGAGAAATTTTTTTATGCTGATCTGCGTCTCGTGCTTCAGGCTCGAGCACATTGGACGGTGGAAGGCCGCCCTCTGGGAACACTGCGTTAGCAGCAGAGACGCTGTGTACAACTCGTTCGGGATGGCACCGTCGCACTCGTCGCTGCTGGACGCGAACTCCGGATACTCGGCTGCGGCGACACGAAAATAAAGATATTTGTCATTATATTGTATGTATAATTTAATGTACAATCTGTGTGTATTATACGTGTAAACAAAAATTCTCATTTTATATCAATGATTATTATTATTATATATGTGAGATATTCCATACCAAATCGATCTGGGTGTGATCCGTCACATCGCGGACTTGGTCCGCGATTTTTCCGGCTCAAATCTTTGAAATTCTCGTATGTTACACAGGGTTTTTCAGAATTTTTTCAGACTTTCTAAATTGCGACGATCAATAAATTCCTTTTTTAATTATAAATAATTACAAACTGGCTGAAGGACTCCGGTCGATGGCCAATTTGGCTGTAAATATGTGACTGAACTCCGTTATGTATTAAAAACTGTTCCATGTTATGCACTGTCAATAAATTCACTACTAATAGTTACAAACGATGTGAAAAAATCTTTTGAAAAATATCTGAATCCTTTTGAGAGTTGGTTCAATGACACAAAAAATCGTGTGTTTAATCCAAGATGTAAAGGTATACTACAATAATAATAATAATATATAACAAGATTTTATATTGATGATATAAAAAAATAGAGTGCACACTAAAGTGTGCCTCGTTTAATGACCCAATAATTTTTATTCGTACCACATTTCCGCATCAAAATTAGAAAAAAAAAACAAGAAAAATTAAGAAAATTATACACAACCACTTTCGTCGGCATTCTTTTTCAGAAAACGGGAAATAATAATCTCCATACCACCTATAAAATTAGTTGGAGCAACAGCGCCGGGCGAAGGGATGTTTTCTATTTTTTTATGGAGCGTGAAATGCGGCTTACGACTGTGGCAAGCTCCGTACTTCAAGGGCAACGCCATAACCTGTCGTACCTTCGATAAATTTTGAGACCAGCTCTTGCTGAACGATTCCCATATTCGTGGTAATTTTCGTCGGTGAAGGAGTATCCTCGTTTCCACGCGATCTGCAAGAGCCCGGTGAAAATGGTAAAAAAAAATGTTGACATAGAAAATGTAAAAAAAATATCGACTTTATCACGATTAAATCGGCATACTTACAGTTGGGCGACGAGTTTTTCATAGAACGCACCATTCCGCAGATCCTGCAGGTCTTGGATGGACGGTTCGGCGATGCCGAGACAGTTGACCCACTCGACGATAACTCGCGTCCAGGACTCCATGATTAAAAAATAGGGTGAAAATAACGTACTCACATGTGTATATGATAAAAACGGTTGGATCGCGCTAACGATTTTTTAATCGGGCGATCCGAGGCGTCGAGTTCAGTTATTGAGCGAATAATCGGCAATTCGCTTCATCTCGCGCCGGAGTGTGATTTTTTTCGGTTGGAAGGATTTCAAACAACTGTTTGACGACGCGAAGGCGCATGCCGAAGGGAGCTACCCTATTGGTGGTGAGCGAACGTCGCGGATTGGCTCGCATCGACCAATCGGGGATAAGCCAGTGTGCAGGCAGGCTTGCATGATTTTTTTTTTTTTCCAACCGAGGCCGACCACAGGTGGTAAGTTACCGTCACTTATAGCCGCGATAAAGTGTAAATATTTTGTAAATATTTTTTCGTCCGCTCATAAATCGTACATTGACATGTTCCACAAATATTTCGCAAACATGGTTTTTAAACATTGCCCTAAAATGTAACAGCGCTATTCCCGAAATCGAGGACGTAAAGTATTTCTTTATCAACTGTCTACTGTGTCCATCTTGATTCGTGATCGGTAACTAATTCATTCAAGTATTATCGATGATATATAATAGGCATTGAAAATAATCAACGTCATACTATCATACAGTCTGCAAGGAAACAGGTTAAAAGGTCAGAAGTTGAAATCCGAAGGTCGTACGTGTTATATTCGATTCACGCGAGACAGCAGCAGTTGTTTTCACAGCAATTGCCCGCACACATATGCATAAAGCTCCAAGCTGGGAACTGCATTCAATGTTACAATTAATATTAACCCTTTCATATTTTCAAGTTTTTTTTTTTTTTTTTTTTTTCTTAACCGTTTTTAAGTCTCGCGTCAAAACGATTTCGGATGTTGCCGTTTATAACGGATTCAAATGTAGCTTTATAGACAATAAAAAGAATTATTTAGATGCGACAGTTTGTTCTCAGCTTGGATTCACTCAAAGCATTTATGCAGAATTCTTTATTTATATAACTTAATCGATATGGTAATGAAAATCATTTATGGCGGTTCTAAGTGATTTCTCGTTTAGTGCTCATAATCCTCGTCACGTTGCGTACTTCCGGTAAGAAAACCTCGAGAAACTTAGCGACGGTTATTCGACGCTCGGTCGGCTTACTATCCGCATGAGCATGTGATCAATATCGACCGGCAAAACGTACTGCTCTCCTATCTTCGATGAGAATTACCTGCACGCAAAATATCATACACGATATTTAAAAAAAACGATAAGACAATTTAGAATAAAATATAACTCTTCGACGAACGTCAAAGTCGGTACGATTTCCATTGTGTTTTCGAGGATTATTATTCGAACCGGAAGTTTTCCTCGTTTGTTTTCGCGACTACCCTCTCTCGCGTTCTGCCCAATTCCGATTGGTCCCAATTTCTCATCCAATCACAGCCGCCGCATGGATATACAGAAAAAAAACGAAGGTAGCGTCGAACGATGAACTTTACGAAACACGAAGACGTAAATTTGACTAATCAACCGAAAAGACGCTCGTACTCTCGAACTTTGTAGTGTCAGTCGGGAATAGAACATTAAAATACCCGATGGAAGCTCATAGTCGATCAATCGTTGACGAAAATGGTCGTTAATTGTTAACTGCGCAACACTTTGCGCGAACATAACCTCACTTGCGCGCGCGACTTCTCTTTATCTCCGCTGTAATAACTATTTTTCAATTAATGACGTCAGCGTCGCCATTTATACCGTAGTTGAATCATGACAGTTGCGTCAGGTTGCGAGTGTAGGTAGGCTGACGATAACGTGGAAACGATGGTATTTTTTTCATTCGATAATCGCTAATAATAATAATTGACACGACTATTGCAGAATTTACCAAGACGCGACGAGTTAGTTTTGGGAAGACGATGGAACAGGGAGCGGTGAAAATTTCGCTGGAGAGCCTCGGCATGACGCTGAGCAGCGTTCTGCCAAGATTTGTACTGAACAAGGAGGAGGCCGGCCCGACACGGAAATGCGCACCGGAAAGTCTGCAGAAGAGCTTCGTTTTCGTCTCGGACAACGAAGACGAGGAGAGTGGATCTATCGTAGTTTTGGGAAAAAGTTCACTCGATGAAATACAGACGCAGTCCTTGGCCTCCTTTGAGCAGATTCATCGAAAGAGCATGGCCATGGTGGGTTAAACGCAGGGACTTTGCTTTTCATAAACTGCCAGTTGAATATTCGGGAGGAATTAGTTTTTTTACTTTTTTCAAAAAAAAATTGATTTTTTGTAATTTATTAGAAAAATATTTTTGACCTTTCAAAGCTCTCAAAGCCAAAACTTGCAAATTCAACATTTTTTTTTACCTTTCAAGCGTGACTGTTGAATTATGAAAAATAACATTACTCGTAACTCAAATGATTTCTGAAATTCAATATTGCTCAAAATCAATATTGAAGTAAAAAAAATTATTTGCATATCGATTTTGAGTAATTCAATGGTATTGATTTTGATATGATAAAAATATTATAGTAATGATTATTATTGTTATTATTAACGGGCTGTAACCCTAGATTATTGTTATTGTTATTCATTCTGAACAAGATTTTGTAATTAGAGCAAAACGGTTTGATTCATAAAGGATTATTAATTCTACATGTATCTGCGTTTTCAGGATTGCAAGTCGATAATATCGAGTCTAACGGCGCCGGAGGTGGAGAAAAAGTTGATCGAGGTACTGCAGGAAAATTTGAGACTGAAGGACACTCTGGAAGAGAACAATTTGTCAATGAAGGAACACTTGAATATGTTGGTGACGAGGCAAGAAGAATTGTCTCGGGTGCACGAGGCGCACAGAGTGAAATTCGCGAAAACTAAGGATCTCGTAAATCTCCTCAAGACCGAGAACAGTGAATTGAAAATGAAACTGGAGAGTCAAGAAATAGAGAGAAACGAACAAGGCACACAGGCAAGAGAGATCTTCCTCAGATTACGCAACAATGAATAATTTCCTAAGTCGATGAATACCGTTTTATGAATTTATTTGTTCTCTTAATTTGATTAATTGTTGTCTTTATTCAGACGGAAAAAGAGCAAGAGACGCCGAAGCCGGAAACTTCTCTACAATCGATCGAAAAATCGCAGTCAACGGAGATGATAAAACTGGCGGAAAAGTGCGAACAGCAAGGTCAGGAGATCGGGCATATGAATCGGATAATTGGATCGCTGAAGCTGCAATTGGAATCGCTTTATCAGGACGTGAGTTCGTTTGCGCGAAAAAAAAAACTCAAACTTTTTGTCAAGTAATCAAATGTTTTGCTTATTATTTTTCTTTCATTGTCAATTTTGTTCTCTTTTCTTGTTTTCTTTGGCGCTGTCCGTAAACAATTCTTCATTAACGGTTATTATCAACATTTGATACATTTCACCAAAGGCTCATCCTTTTCCAATTGTTTAAAAAAAAATTAGTTTAATAATTGTCATACTCTTATAGACAAAAGTATTAAAACAAAAATAAGGAAAAAGCAATTTCTCGTAATTGCCGTTTCCATGTTTTTCAGCCTTTCTCCTCGATAAAATTGGAGGACATCCAATCAATCGATCAGCGATCCTCGGACCCTTGTCGTCAGCACTTCCTCGCCAGTTTCACCCACTACAACGAGAAATTGCAGACCCTGGCTGGCTGTTACGCGGCCCAGACGTCGCGTTACACGAGCGTCCAGGAGTGTCTTCAGCGTTGTTCGGAGATTCTTTCCGACAGAAGTTCGCCGCCCGACTCCGAGAACTCGCGTCGATCGTTCGACCCGGACAAGTGCAAAGAGCTTCAGGCGCACCGAAGTCGACTCATCGACGAGGAACTAAAGACCATAGTTGAGCGTCAGGAGATGATAAAGGCGCAGAACGAATTTCAAAAGATCTTCACCGACTACAATTCCACGCTGCTGGAGCTCGAGAGTCTGCGAAAGGAGAGCGAGCGCCTGCCGACGCTGCGGAGCGGCGCGAGCCTCCACGACGAGCGGCTGGACGAGGCGAAAGCGAGTCTGCGCGAGAGCGAAAAATTGCTCGACGACCAGCGACGGGGCCTCGAGGAGGACAGACACCGGCTCGCCGAGCAGATTCGCGAGGTCGAGCTGGAGAGTCGTCGTCTCCGCGATGAAAAACGCAAACTCGTCGAGGCTAACGCAGCTCTGAACGACCGGGAGCGCGAGCTTGTCGAGGCGAACGCGGCTCTGCACGAAGAAGCTGGCTCGATTCGCGAATCCAACGAGGTACTTTGCGAACAGCTTAAGGTCTACGAGAGCGAGTACGAGGAGGAGGTCAAACTTCGGAAGACGATACTCTCCGAGAGAAATGAACTCATCGATCACGTGAGGAAACTCGAGGACGAGAAGAGTCGGTACATGAGCCAAATGTTCTCACAAGGACACACGGATTGATTTTTTTTTTTTTCGTTGAGTCGATCCTAGTGTATTTCGTATGCTTAGGAAAACATTATTATTATTATTATTATTATTATTATTATTATTATTATTATTATTATTATTATTTAAGTTGTGCGTAGAGTCGAGACTAGTCGACGGGAAAAAGAATGAAAATATTGATTCGTGGGAGGGTTGAGTGTGGTGGGTTTTTTCGGAGGGTGAGGAAAAGTGGATGGTTGGAGCGTTGAGTGGCGTATTTGCAATTCAAAGAAGGCTCGCAAAATCCGGGGAAGCAGATATCGAGTGACCCCGGTTGTCTATCCATAGATGTAATTAATTCAGTGACACGCGCACGGGATAGTCTTGCAGATTTTTTCTTTTTCATAAGTAAACCACGTCTTGAAAATTATTTACTCGAAAGTCGAACTATGTTAGCGTTTCGATTTGCAACTTGTGTTTGAAAAATATCGGGCGAAAACAAAAATTATAATTTCGATGCTGTTGAAAATATAATCCGTAGAGCCGTTTGATCGGCATATAGATAGAGGATTACAAAAAAAAAAAACATATTGGGTAATGAAAAATCTTAATTAAACTATTTTTAGTTATAAAAAAAGCGTCAATGCTTTGACTGAATATCAGAGATGTTAATTCATCATCTTCATGCGCGATTTTTTTTGTTCTTCGTTTATTCGATCCAAAAAAAAAACCTAAGTGTAAACTTTAGGTACTTTTGTACAAAAAAACGAAAAAGTATTGATAGATTTTTCAAGAAATCAAAGATAGGTGTACACTTTACTTTTATAAGGCACATTTCGACAAATGGATTTGTACTAAATAAGGCTATGCGAAACATCCCTCAGGCCCGACTCGAGTTCAGTCGGTAACAAAAACCGATGTACTTTTCCGAATGGCCTTCCTCGCAAACATTTTACGAGGAAGGCCAATGTTCCGATCATAAAATGAAAGAAAAATATTTTCTAAAGATCCATGAGTCGGCGAAACATTGAACGATTGTGACCAACTTTTGTTTCTCCAACAAATATTTAAAACAGATCATCGAATTAACAAGTAATGAAGTTAACCATATTTGTTGTTTACAAAAAGTGAAATAAAAAAAAAAACTCCAAAGAAACGATACCGTGTCTCTTGATATCATCAGAGAAGTCTACCAGGAGAAACGCGCGCATCGAATCTCGCCGGAAGTACCTGAAAATCCGCATACCCCTAGGCCCTCCCATTCCTCCCGCCGAGCGTCTTCACTTACGCCGCATCAAAGATAAAACTTCTCTGCAATATTTCCGCTCGACTGTGTGCATATCCCTAGTTTACAGTTCCCGCTCTCCGCCGTCGACCACTTCGGGATTCTCCAACTGTCCCGTTACTTACACCCCACATGAATCACGGAGAAAAATAGTTCTGTTTCACTAACAAAATGTAGTTCGTTAAAAATTTCTTGTTCTAGCAGCAAAAAATATTTGGTCGCTACAGCAAAACATTTGTTGCCACAGCAAAATATTTTGTTATCCCTGAGTTACCCGGGTAAATCAATTATGGGAACAAAATTCTTGTTGTCCTGACGATTTTTTTTTTCTCCGTGTACACACAGGCACACACATGTGCGTACCAAATTTCTCCGATATCCGCCCGATCTGCTTCCCGAAAAAACAAGTAAAAAAACAGAGAGCACTAGAGATTGCATAATTACCGGCCAGCTGGTGAGAGAATGTTGAAAATTCTTTTGGTCGGGATCTGATTAAAAAGAAGTAAGCAAAAAAAAAAAAGAAAAAGGATAAGAAAAACACTTTCCAAAGATCCATAAGTCGGTGAAACATCGAAAGATCGTGACCGACTTTTGTTTTCCAACATCAATAAAAAAAAAATTAAAAAAAATTTAAACAGATCGTAAAATTAACAAAGAATCAAGTTAAGTATATTTATCGTTTACAAAAAGTTAACAGTTCCCGCTCTCCGCCGTCTGCCACTTCGGACTCTCCAACTGTCCCGTTACACCTCGCATGAATCCTACACAGACACACACACATGTGCATACCAAATTTCTCCGATATCCGCCCGAGCCTTCTTCCAGAAAAAAAAACAAGTAAAAAAACAAAGAGCACTAGAGATTGCGTAGTTACCGGCTGGCTGGTGAGAGAATGTCCAAATTCTTCTGGTCGCTATCTCCGATTAAAAAAAAAGGTAAACAAAAAATGAAAAAGATAAGTGGCCGAGGGGAGGGGGTGAGCTCGGACGGAATCGCCGTCGATTCTCGCGTATTCGCCGCGAGTGTGTTATCTTTCCTCCTCCCGAGAAGAATTCGTCGGCTCGTCGGTTGGCAGTCGTGTGCGAGTTCGAGCGCGTGTGTCGCACTCGCGCATGTGTGTGCGCGCATGTGTGTGTGCGCATGTGTGTGTGTGTGTGAGTAACTGCGGTGACTGCTGCGTCGTCGTGCCCGCGTATCTCTGGTACTCGAGACAGCGCGTTAACGTCGTTGTTCCATTGTTTGCTCGCCTCTTATCGACGTTAAAAAACAAACATAAAGGTGATATCCTCGATAACATGCCGGTACGCGACACATCGGTATAGAAAGGAAGAACAAAAAAAAAAGAAAGAAAGATCGACGATAAATAAATAATTCGTCCGAGTAGAGTAGAGCACAGGGTGCGCTTGTGTGTTGCGTGATACCGAAAGAGCACGAACAAAAAAAGGCGCTTACACGCACTGCGTTACACACCGCGCACAGGTATAACGTTCGTATAGTTCGAATAATTGTAAATAGTCGACGAACGAAAATTCGTAATTATCGGAGAGTTCGAGGATAGTCGAGGATAATCGAAAAAAAAATAAATTATCGAAGAGAAAGACTACTCGAAAAAAAATCATATAGAGACAGGTAGAGGGTAGGTATGCCCGAGAGCGAGGCAGTTTACCAGCCGACGACGGTGGGTTACACTTACGACGCCGGCGGGGATGCCAACGACCCGGGGAACGGCATAAGAAACGGATTCTCGAGGATAATATTCAGGCACAAGGTCAGCACGAGGAAATGGGCAGAGTGGGTCTTGTTATCCGTGGCGCTGTGCGCCTCCGTCGCCGGCCTCGCCACACTGCTGGTCAATCTCATGGCGGCCGGCGACGACTCCGCCTCCGATGAATCCAAGCTGGTGAGAAGAGAAATGAGAAAAATTTTGGAAAAATTAAGTCATTTTTTTTTTTTCGATTAAAAATTATTGTATTTTTGTTATATTTTTTTTTTTTAGGCGAAACCTCAGGAAACAACGGGCACTGACGCGGAGGTTGAGGAACGGATGGACAACGGATCGAGAGGCTCCGTCGCGGTCGGAGCCGTAATCATGCTGGCTGGTCTGCTCATGGGCTGCGGATGGGCCTGGCTCCGCTTCTTCCGTCGCAGCAAATCTCCCAGGGGAGGCATGGCTCGTGGCAGTGGCCAGGTAAGCACGAATTTCCCTGCATCTACCTTATTTTTTTTTTTTTCTGTTTATGGACGAGCGGATTACCCATTTAACTTCTTTTTTTAATATTTTTATCGAAGAATGTGAGGAATTAGTTTATTTTTGCAATTTTTTTTTGTGTGCCATTGCATTTGTTTTTCATAGAAATTTCATAGTTTCTTGTAAATAAATAAATAAGACACGTAGGGATGCGGGAACGGTTTCTCGAAAAACAAAGCCCAACAAAATGTATGTAGATTTAGAGAAAGAGGTATTTATTATTCTATTTTTGTGGAGGGATTTATTTATTTTTTTGCACTATTATTGCGGTCGAGAAACATTGTGCGAAAACCACTTAACATACCGTCTACATGTGTTGGGCAGATTAAGCTATTCTAGACGATTTTTCAAAATTGGGTCGAAAAAGCATATTTTATTAGTAATCGCGAAAGTTCTCTGTAGGTAAAACAGTTGCCTGCAAATAGGAGATTCGTTTTATTGACGATACTACGGTATTTGAACATTGAAGTGTTTTTTTTAGTTTTTTTTTTTTCCCCCCCCAGTAATTATATTAACGTGCTGCACCTTCTGAGATTTGTGTAAAGACACGCATGGGGACAAAAATTAATTTATCAGTTCATCGTTGTGGAGTGTTTTTCAGTTTTCCCACTAATATTTCCGTCGAGTATCATTACGAAAAAGCACAATTGCCAGAGTATGCGAAGGAATATAACGCGAATTTTCAAAATTCGAAAAAAGATGTAGCTTTTCAAGAGAAAATCGGTAAAACAGTTTAAGCAATTGCAATTGAAATTTGCATTATTAAGGGTTCCACGGGGAATCCCCAATAAAGATATTTTGAAAGTCGATTAAATCGAAACCAAAAAGCTATTATTATTACTTAACATTACTCAATTGTGATAAAAAGAAAAACATTTTTAGTAATCGGTAAGGCAACATATAAAACTCCGAAATACAAGACCAATTTGATAAACCGATCTCCGGATATCTATTTTATCGATGCGTAATCCGCTCGTCTGGCAACGAGTATAGAGTTCTGCGCCGACGCCGGTTTCCCTTGCGAACTTAAGGCGAAGTGCTCTACCGCAGTCGGTATCGAAAACGGAAATGAATTTTTTTTTTTTTTTATGTTGCGAATATTTCTTCGTGAAGAGCAAATCAGCCCCGACTGCGAATTTACTGTACGCATTCGGTTCGAATATGCCTTTTTCTCAAGAAAAATCTGCACCATTAAAGAAACAGTTCATTGCAGATTTTGATACCGACCGCGGTACTTTGCTTCGCCTCAAGACCGACAGCACAGTACTTTCTCACTGTCCTGTGTGTACGTACATGCGTGACCGTGCGCGTGCCGCCCCACCCCTGGTTGTTCTCTCATTTCATTGCCCTTATTGTGTACACGTTGCTATGAGGAAAGATGTTGGGCGGTTTGAATCCATCGACTGACTTGCTGGTGGGTTCCACTTCGCAGTACGGGCCTGTACTAACCGAGGTGCCAAGTCAGATGATGCCGACTAAGCTGGCCGCGAATCCACACGAGACCCGAGCCATACCGCTATCCGACCAGGAAGAGGAGACTCGCACCTTGATGCCGGAAAGCAACGGGCCACCTGCTCTGCCGGTAACCGGCGATCCGAGCGCCGGTGGCGAAACTCCGAGTCAGATTGCAGGATGAGTAACGTTCAAAAATCCATCATCTCCCGCTCTTTCGTGTACCATAGATAATCTTTGATCGAGACGATGGGACGGACTTTTTTTTTTAACTAAAAAAAAAACCATTACTTAAAAAGAAAAAAAAAAACAACATTTCGCCGCACCATGTCCGTCCTAAAGAAACGCGCAAAGACTCTCGCTCTCGCTCGCTGGTAGTGGTTGAACTGCGATACCTACGGCTAATGTATGTAAAATGTACATTGTATTAAATCGCGACCGGTAAGCTCCTCGCTTACCAGAGCTATTTCGCTGGTGCGGAGTAACGCTTTATTCAATTTTTTGTTTCTATTTTTTTTTTATTTTTATTATAATCATGTTTTGTGAGGAAAAAAACAAATGAAAATGAGATAAACGAGCGAAAATCGTGTAACGAGGTCGACGAAACGCTCGCAGCGCCATAACGATAGATCGACGAACGCGCGAACTGCATACAGTTTTAAGCTCGGACGTAGATCCCTCATTCGATAATTACCACTTATCATTAGACATTAAATTTTATCTTGCTCTTTTGCGTTGTGTAATTTTAGACTTTTTTTTTCTTATTTTTCATTTTTTTTTTCTTTATCCGTCCATCGACAACTCGCAACTTGCGATGTCCCGCATTAATTGTATTTATCAATATTACTAATTATTATTAATTATTATTATTATTATCATTAAAATAATGAGCCTGTAACGAGAGTTTAGATTTTGAATATATGCGTTAAATTCGTTTTATTCTTTACAACTTTACGTACTTGTTACTTTAATATGAAAGGAAATAAAGACTGAGATGGAAAATTAATGAACTTTATTACATTACGACCCGGTGGTGCATTTTTTTTTTTTTTTTTAGTTGGCAGTTCGAGAAGAAACACGTGCAGCTTCTGCAGGTGCTGCAGTTCTTCGAAAGCGGTTGAACTCACTTCCACAAACAGCTAATTTGTTGGCGGGTATCGATCAGTTTCCAACTGCGCGTGCCAGATACGTTCAGCTAGCCTGTTCTCGTGTTCGCTGACATTGTTACTATTATTAGATAAAACGTTGAATTATTTAGCCGTGCTGGAACGAACGTTTGTCACACGTGAAAACAATTTTAACAGCCCATATCTTTTACAGATTTCTCGTGGTAATTTCAAATTTTTTATTTTGTCACTTAGAGTGAAATGAAAATTTATGCCTGCCATGAAATTACAATCGTCGTGAAGATTTTATGCGATTTAATGCAGTCATCTGTGAAAACAAGACGTTTGAAATTTCGCGGTGAATTTCTCGGTATTTGGACGATGTGAGCATGATGCAATACCAGCAATACTACTCAATCGGTAACAGAAACTGCAATCCGAGCATTTTCGTCACGGTTGATCTGCCACGATAAAAGCCAAAGTCTCAACAATTTTGCAGACTCTTGTCTTTCGATAGGTTAACAACGACAGAGAAATTTTGATTACCATGTTTTTTTTTTTTTTTTTGCAACCAACTTGACAAAACCTCGGATTGACGGAAAGGGCGGGTAGTATTAATTTGATGCATCAGGTCTGTTCGTTTTCAGATTAAGTTGGAGCAGAGCGCTCTATTTTACGTGGAAAGTATAACTATATTTATTGGATATATAGATATAACATCCGTGTAAAATCGAGCGCTCTGCTCCAGTTTTAATCCGAAAACGAACAGACCTACTGTTGGGCTGCTCGTCAACTTTGAAATAACCGCCGATTGAAAAAGTCCACGAGGGGGCGCCACTCGCAGCTTTAAAACGCCACCTGTCCGGGAACGATTGAACTCTCGCCTAACGAACCTTCTTTACCGACCGAGTCGTCAAGTTTGAAACGGTCGTACGAAAAGTGCGGTTAGCAAGTTGGTTCGTTCCGTCAAAACAATCCTCACGATTCTAAATTGACAACAGGCCACAATCTCAAAATCATGAAAAGGGTGCCAAAGAATCATGCCGCGGCGACCGGCAGAAGCTTGCGCTCCGCGAGGAACGTCGAACCTCCGGAGATCGAAGGGACGGTCTCGAATTACTTCGTCGCCGAGATCCTGGAGCCGAGCAAGGAACAGACGAAGAAACGAAAATCCGTCGAGATCAAGTACGAAGAGCCGAAGAAGGAAAAGCTGGAGACGAATGGCGGAAAATGGATGCCGACAAATTGGGAAGCCACGCTTGCCCATGTGAAAGAAATGAGGAAACATCGCACGGCCGCAGTCGATCATATGGGTTGTCACACCTGCGCGGATCCCAATGCGAGCGCTCCTATGTCGCGCTTCCAATCGCTTGTCGCCCTCATGCTGAGCAGCCAGACTAAAGATCAAGTGACTTTCGCGGCTATGGAACGACTCAAGGCTCACGGATGTACTCCGGAAATTGTCGTCGACACGCCCGACGATCTGCTCGGAAAACTCATTTATCCTGTTGGATTTTGGAAGGTATAAAAAAATTGATTTTTTTTTTCTTTAGTTTTTATATCCACTGCATTTAAGGAAATTTTTTTGTCCCTGGAGAATTGTCGGTAAAGAAGGATTTTATTTATTTGGGTGGAGACTATTGAAAGGAAATTTCCGTACGAATTTTTTTTATTCCCAGATTTCAGATTTTGATTGTCTGTTTTCAACTTCGAACTATTATCCTAAAAATGCATAAATACGTCGTGTCGATCGAGTACTTTGCATTTTAAGATGTGTTGAAGTTTTGGAATTTTATCCAAAGTTCAAATTTTGAAATTTTATGAGTTTTTAAAGTTGTTTGTATTTTATAAAATCGAGAAATTGTTGAATGAAATTTTAGTAGCAAAATTTCGAGTTCGCCAAAACTTCGTTATTGAATTTTCGACTGTTCCACAGCGCAAAGTGCAGTACATAAAGAGGACATCGGAGATCTTGATAAAAGATTACAAGAGCGATATTCCGAGTACGATCAAGGGTCTGTGTTCGCTGCCGGGAGTGGGTCCGAAGATGGGTCACATATGCATGCAGGTGGCGTGGGGAGAGACGTCGGGGATCGGGGTCGACACCCACGTGCACAGGATATGCAACAGGCTCGGTTGGGTCGAGAGGGAGACGAAGACGCCGGAAGCCACGAGAGGAGCTCTTGAGTGTTGGCTGCCGAGAGACCTCTGGAGCGAGGTAAATCATCTCTTGGTGGGTTTCGGCCAGGAGATTTGCACCCCGCGTTTTCCCAAGTGCGGCGAGTGCCTCAACCGAGGGATCTGTCCGTACGCCAAGGGCACGAGAAAAGACTGATTTTCGCTGTAATGTCGAACTCGGTCGGTAACGAAAAATGTAATAAATTTTATTTCGCGGCTGCGAACGACTTCCGCTGAAGAGCTAAACACGAAACACGAAAACACGATTAATGCACGATTTTCAAACAATTACAGTTTTCGTTACCGACCGCGGTAATTCGCACTAAACAAAGCGACAGAGGTGCGGGACGCCGTTCGTCGAAACTCGACTGGTACTCAATCAGTATTCGCGCTCAAGTACAATTTACTGTATTAAAAAAAAAACGAACGTTAATTAAAAATGATAAATAATTTTCTAAGCAGGTCGACGGGTCGATTTCTTTTTACTGGCTTTGCTGGGTTTGCTCTTTCCTCGAGTTTTCTTCAGCACCTTCTCCTGCCTCATCTTCAACTGTGCCGAGCGTTTTCTGTTCTTCTGACGCTCGAGTCTCTGCTTCTGTTGGAAGACCTTGCTGGACGTTACTTGCCTCAGGGCGGCCCTTTTAACCGCCCGTGCGACCTCTTTCTTTGTCTCTGGCTCCTTCTTCAACTGGGAACTCGATTTTTTCGGTACGATGGGGTTCTTCACCGCGGGCTTCGCTCTCAATTCCATCCCCGCGACTTCGTCCTCTTCGTCAGGATCGTCGTCGTCGGAGGGCTCTGGCGCTTCCTCCTCGTAGACCGGTCGATTGGTTCCAATCCAGTTGCCACGCTGCGCCAGATCGGCGACGTTCAACTCCAAAATGCTGACTGTGCGGTCCTCGTCCTCATACTCCTGCTTCGAGAGGAGTTCCTCGAGCTCCGGAATGTCCCGTTGCGAGAGAAGGGTTTTGAATTTTTCTCGAGCCTGGAAAAGCCGGTGTTTTTAAATTTTGAAAATGAAAAGCATGTGAAAACTCTCGATCGCTTCTGGATATTTCGGAGAAAAGTTTATCAGATTCATGCATACGAAAAATTAATTAGCTTCTCTCCGAAAAATTCAACGCATGTGGTATGGACTCGATCGGTAACAAATCGGTTTGCCTATTTTCTCG
Source organism: Amblyjoppa proteus (assembly GCA_963922035.1). Lineage (NCBI taxonomy): Eukaryota > Metazoa > Arthropoda > Insecta > Hymenoptera > Ichneumonidae > Amblyjoppa > Amblyjoppa proteus. Next base: position 6,219,168 of record OY998230.1, read on the forward strand.
GCGACTATTAACATTTTTAATAAAAGAAAATTAGGTTTTCAAGCATTTGAAAATAGCCGATGAAAACCTAATTTGCATTTGTCCGGAATATTCATGCCGGCGGGGAAGATAGGGAAACCGATTCGTTACCGACTGAAACTTTATTACATGACTTTAATAGTCTAGGAGAGAATTGGGAAACTGATTTGATACCGATTGAGCGCGGATGGTATTTTCACATAGTTTTAAGAGCATGTGAAAGACGTTCTCAGTGTGTCTCCTTCGCTCCGCTCATAGTGTTCCGCATGCTCTTAAAGCGATGACACCTCGGCCTTCCTGCCCAACCCGGGCTCGGTGAGTAACGAAAACTGTAATAATTTTTTTGTCACGTATGTTAACCATTTTCCAATTGAAAGCAAATTCTTACACGAAACGAATATCAATTCAGGTTTATGTAAGCGTTGCTTTTCGTCATAAATAGTCAGCATCGTTAAAAGGCACTCATTACAGTTTTTATTACCGACCGCGATATTTCACGTGCTCTCAACGATGAAAAACGCGGAATGGAAAAAAATGGAGGAAACCTTACATCGTGCTTGATTCGTTTCTTTTCCTCCTTTAGTTTTTGCTGCAACTCGTCCGCCGCTTTTTTCTTACGTTGAAGCTTCCGCTTGTGAAAACCGCCAAGGAAATCTCTGAAATAAATGGAGCAAGGAATTAATACGAAATCCGACGATGTATTTGGAATATATTCAGAATGCGTTCATGGAGACTTTTAGTAGTGAAAATCAATGAAATTAGTATCTGAGAGAGATCACGGTAACGAAACACCTCCTCTTCTCTGTCCAGCCTACCCGGTCGGTAATGAAAACTGTAATACATTTTTTTTCACGGTTGCTAACCATTTCCGGTTAAGAAACAAATTTTTTACATGAGCAGATACCAATTAATGTTCATCTAACAATTTACGCTTGAAGTTAAATGGCTAGTATAGTTAGAAAAAATTGATTACAGTTCTCGTTACCGACCGCGGTATTTCGTGTGCTCTCGAATGATCGTGAAGCTTTAAACAAAAAAAAAAAAATCTTTAAAAATCCTGAATTGTATTATCACTGTAATTATTATTAGAGATAACAAATTTGTGGATTTACGCCGAATACTTCACGAAATCCTTTCCGAGACAAAAACAACAAGATTCTTCCAAACAGAGAATACACGACATAGGGTCGTGGCTACCAGCATGACTTCTCCACGACTCCAAAAATAAATAAGAACGAATTTGAAAGAGGTGGAAAAAAAAAAAAATTAAAAATCTCTCACCGTCTCTTCTCCTCGTCGAAAACCAGTGTGATTTTCCTGCGTTTTTTCGCTTTTCCCGGCACTCTGTCAACGTCGAACTTTCTAGGATGACCTTTGCCAATAGCTCGCGTAGCCATGATCCGAGGTTATGTTTACAACTTTCGATGTTTGTAGGTTAAGTGCCCTGAGAAGAAAAAAAAAAAAAAAAGAAAAGAATAACAAAACTTCAACAGATTCACCAGAGATGTCGCCTCGCTCGTCCAAAGTGGGCGGAGTTCGGAAGCGGGCGGGGGCCGTATCGATTTAAATTTGGTTTCACCTCGGTCTGTCGTGCACAGCCGCCGCTGATAGTCAACAGTGGTGCACCGTGTACGCCACGAGAGAACGCATTGCACGAGGGCTTTTCTCTCGGCTCATTAAAAAAAAAAAAAGCCCTCCCACACTTCGGCGAACTCACACGAGGCTCGGGGCCGTTCGAAGAGTTTCGTCAAAGCTCTCTGTTCGTCAAGCAATAATAATATCATTACTAACGATAACAATAATAAACAACAAAAAAAAGTAAATAAAAATAATGTCGAGGAGGACGTCGTCGACGGTGGAGGCCGGTAGCGGCGTTAGCGGCACGACTAGCGTGCAGAGCGCCGTACCAAAAATACGGTAAGTGAAGTTAATATATTTTGGCACTACGACGACGCCGATCGATCGTAGGCGCACGTGTGCTATTCACAACCTCGTCTCGTTGTTTCACCGTTCCGGACCAGCGGATTGTTTCTCGGAGACATATATGCACGCTAGCTGACAATTCGCCACGCCTCGTACACGAGCTCGCGTCGATGAGTCACTCGTGTGTGTGCGTGTGTGTGTGTGTGTGTGTGTGTGCGCGCGCGTGTGAAGATTAAAACTTAACTCTCGCGGAGTTGCGAACTCTCTTGAACGATGTCGAGTTACAAAGTCGGCTGTCAGGATTGTGCACTTGCATCAGAAAGAGAGAAAAAAAAAGAAAAGAAAAGCTCGCTCGCCGAGAAAAAAATAACATGGTCATTGCGATTGTACTTCCGGTTCTTGCGAATTCGCCACAGATTGACTTTGTTGGTATGGAGACGTTAAAGGTTGTCATCTCATTTTCTTGTCGTTTATGAAATTGCAAGGTTTGCGGACGGAGGGTGGAGTTGGCCGAATAAAAAATAAACCTTTTTCGCCGCGAGATAATTGAGTGCTTGAATTACCATATACAGCAATAGGCAATTTAAGTGGAACAAGGTTATTTTGGCGACCAGTATACGTGAAAGGGTCCAACATTTGACAAAACGGGACAAAAAAAAAAAATCGTGTTTCACCTCAATTGCCTATGACTGCATAATTACTGTGCGTCTACATATACCTATATATATATATATATATTTTTTTTTTTTCGGTGTTCAGTGTCACAACAAGACGCTCTCGGTTAGGCGATGATATCGATTCTTTCGATACTTTCGATTAATGGGTAACCTCCGATGCGGAGATTCGGTCCGCGACAAGTGGATCTTATTTTCGTGGAGGGTTAGGATGAATTGTTTACTTCGCATCGTAGGGCGAAGCTCGTGCAAGGTCACCGGGCAGCAAACCATCAAAGTAGACGTACCAAGAAACGGAGAGAGCGCCAAATAAAATAACCCGACAGGAATGCTAAAGGCCTACACAATGTATAATAATAATAATAATAATAATAATAATAATAATAATAGCAGCTCCGAACCCCTCCATAACATTAGACCGACATTTGGCGGTAATCTCCATGCGCTCGTTCCATGATCGAAAGTTGCAACTGGAAGGGTTCGAGGAGTTCGAGGTTCGGCAAATAAATAGGTGGTTTATTGCCGAGTCCGGCGATTTACTGATTCATAATACGGGAGTAGAATATTACGGGACGGGAATCTCTCTGCCCACTTGGGCAAGAGTCACGTGGCTCGTGCAGGAAAGGGCCGGTTGGAACGCGTTAAGCTTCTCCCACTCGTTGTTTCATCAATGCGCTTTTTCGTTACTGAGCTTATCTTCGTCCTTTCTTCACCGAACGGGGAGTCTTGATGATTTTTGTACGCTCTTTCGAGCCGCATGCTGCAGCTTTTTTGGTTGTTTGGCTATAACGCGAAATGGTTTATTACTGATCGCATTTTTTTTCTTTTTTGTTGTGTTGTACATATCGCCCTTTTTGTTTGTTCGAACGATTTCATTCTTGTTATTTTTCTCCGTTAATTCGTTTTTCTCTCTCTCTCTCTCTCTCTCTCTCTCTCTCTCTGTGTGTGTGTGTGTGTGTGCGCGCGCGCGCGCGTGTGTGTGTGTGTATGCGTATGTGTGTGTGTGTTCTCTCTAAAACCCCCTCCTCAACCCGAGCTCGGTCGGTATGACTATAATTATTTTTTCACGAGTGCTATCGACTTCCGGTCAAAAACGAATTCTTACATGAACCGGAAGTTAATGGTCAAATAAAAAATAAAATTACAGTTTTTGTTACCGACGGTGGTATTTCATATGGTCTTCACAGTTACGCTTGTGTGTTCTTTTTTTCTTCCACTTTGACAATCTTCTACTTGTTTGTTTTGTTGTACAGTGAAAACAGCTCGAAAACAACCCTTTATAAAGTCACATCTTTATTCCCACTCTTAGGCGCTGACGTAGCAACGCGCGTCTCCCACTACGCGTCCGCTAAACCCGTTCCGGTGTGACTTGCAGAGGGTTAACCGTGGTTTTCACTTTTTATTTCACTGAGTTTCTCTTAATTTTCGTTTCTCCGTCTTCATTGATAGTTAGGCTTATTTTCGTTATTGTTTCTTCGAGTTTGACATAAAACCGTTGATTGCACAACACTAAACAACGCTATTCTATTCCATGAAACATGACTCGTTTTATTAAAACGTTCAATTATCCGAACGTTTGCACGAAACGTGCAATATGTTCGTTGCTCGCTGAGGCACAGCGAGAAACGAGCGTACTTCTAGAATATTCAAGGGCGTTTTCCATTTTCCAGAGTCCACTTGCACTCCGGCTTTAGTTTCAATGAAATAACGTTGATTCATTCCAAACTGGGCGTTTTAGCACGAGGCGTTGTAAGACTGAATCAGTCTGTAAGAAAAAAAACTGTAAATCATTTTCTACCAGTCTTTAAAAAAAATTTGGTTCAAGTGGAAGTTAAATATCGCGGTCGGTAATGAAAACTGTAATGAACTTTTTTCAAGGGTGCTCTTTTTTTTTTTTTTTTTTTGAGAAGAAAGCAAGTTCTAGATAGTTGCACACGGTAATTTCGTGACCGAGCCGAATTCGTATTTTTCTCAAAAAAAAAAAATTAGCACCATTGAATAAAGTTAATTTGAAAATTGCAACTATCTCTCACGCACACACAGCTGTTTCACTTCCCCTTACAAGGAAATTGTCAACGTCTTCATTCGACAACCCAGCTGACAATTTGATCCTCCCGAGAAAATGTTGCCACTTGGGGAAAAAAAAAAAAAAAAATAGTTTACAGTTTTCGTTGCCGACCGAGTCCGGATCGGTCAGAGCCGAGGACGTTTCACATCGCTTTTACATAGAAATCTCGGGCAATAGGATTTAATTTTTCGCCCACAAGACATAAGAAAAATGTCAATCTCGAGCAAACTATCGTTGGGATTCTTCTTACCCCAAGAAGTCCCATTACACAATTGTCACAAGCGATTATTTTTCTTCTCAAACCCAACGCGCGGTTACAAACGATTTTTCAACACTTGCATCCATAAAAAAAAAATTGTTAAATGCTTAGAAACAATTTTTTTTTTTTTCATCCTTAAGTATAAAAAATGTACGCATTTTCTGTATAGTTAATTTTAAATCTGTGCTGCTAATTATAAATCTCTACTGTTAATTGTACACACGAAAAATGTCTGAATAATAATTTTTGTTTAAATTTCCGCAGACAAGAATTGCTCAAGTGGAACGGCTGGGGCTACAAGGATTCCGAGTTCAAGCTGAATGACAGGAATACGATCGAGTTCACCGGAAACCGGTACGAAGCTGCTCCTGTTTACTCGTTTGCTTCGTGCAAACTTCGTGCTCGTGTGCCTCACTCGCGTCACAAAACTCAAAAACACCCAGCACGATTGGCCGAAGAATGAAGAAGAAGAAAAAAAAATAATAATCACGTCTCGGTGCCAGAGTCCGAGAGGATTTCCATTATCGAGTACACACTCTTTGCCGCGGCGATTTCGAGTGCCGGCGTCGATCGTACAACCTCGCTCCCTCGTCGAGACTCTTTCGTAACTCCCGAGCAAACAAACCTCGCCGTTCTCGCCGGTTAATGGTAATCCCGGGTACACAAAAGGCGCGCGGCACGCGAGACGAAAAATTATCACCGTCGAGGCCTCGTTTCGTCGTACTGTCGGTGTTCTCTTCAATGTAATTTCATGTAAATATTGTACACGTACGCACGTATCATATTGTAAATGACGTACTGTATTCCATAAAAAAAAAAAAAAGATTTTCTTCTCTTCTAGTAACGACAGAGTAATTTTCTTTATGATTCATTTTTTAAATTGTAAATGACGTACTGTATTCGATTTTTAAAAAAAGCTTCTCTTCTCTTCTAGCAACGACAGGCTAATTTTTTTTATGATTCATTTTTTAAAATTTTTACGTAATATCCGATTGTTTGAGAGTGACGGTAGTCGAGGTCTATGTTAATTTTTGAATAATAGCACTTAGGATTCTCGAATAGCTTTTCACCTTTGCACTATCTCGACTGTTCAAACATAAAATAAAATGTATTCACTTTTTACACATACTAGAAGGTTTGCGAGGCTCGCGGACCTCGCGCATTCACAGATATATATATTTTTGTTCAATTTCGGCTAAAAATCATAAGGATGTTCAATGTGAATTGTGTCAGGACAAACGAAATTTGTATTGTTTGATTTTTTTTTTGTTTTTATTTTAAGTCCGCCGGTCGATTTTTTTTCTGTTGAATAATTTAAAAATCGGGCCGAATCGAAGTTGAGGCTTTTACGATTTTCTATGGGAAGGTCCGTCGGTATTGTGTAAACATCTATGACAGCAGATGAATGGCTATGAGTGTCCGTGAGTGTGAGTGTGAGACAGCAGACAGAGAAAACATATTCAACAACTTTCGTTTAAATATTTAATTATTTTTAAAATATTTTTTCTTGTATAATATTTATAATGTAAAAAATGTAATACTTATTGTTTTATGTATATTTTTATATTTTGACTTCTTTTTCATCTTTTGCAGATACCCGATCGGTAATCTTGAACTGCCGTATTTCACGGCATGGGTGAAAGACGTGCTGAATGTTGATCTCAGCAAGAGGCAACCACCGCAGCCGCTTCCCAACTCTTACCCGGAATCGGTGCTGAAGGAGGATTTCGTCGCGGCCATTGCTGAAGCGAAGATCGACTACTCGACGGACGGTGCCGATCGGCTTTTCAGAGGACACGGCCACACTCTGAGGGAAATGGTTCAGCTCAAACAGGGCAGCTTCGAGAGGATACCCGACATCGTTGTCTGGCCAAGTAGGTCTCAAGGACTGACACAGAAAGTTATCGGACATTTTTTCAGAAGTACAATACTTCTGATCTGAAGAAACATTGTTGGAGCGAATTCCAATGAGAAGCAAAATATCCCGAACGAATGCAAGATCTTTAGCGATAGGTCGAGCAAATTGCGAAAAAAAACCATCACAATTATTTAATGGCAGATGCTCAAATTTTTCGATTCCATAAACTGTCCGGGAAAATGAAAAATCACTGCCCGTGTGCAGGTGTGCCAATAAAAGGCTCCTGAGTTATATCAGTTTTCCCGTAATTTTTTTTTTAAGGACGCTTTCGTAACGCTTTTGCACAGAAATAATCACCATTTTATCGATTCAATTTTTTAAAAATGTGCCAAATCTCTTCGGAGCTCGAAATTTCTCAATTTTTTACTCTTCGTCCCCGTCATTCACACTTACACAATCGGTCGAGAAGTAACGCACTTATAATGAAGTAAAAAGAATGTTAAGGAATTATACATAATAAAAAATGGTGCGGAAATGCATTGAATATTATTGCTATCGAGAAGTCGAACTGCTGGCAGCCTTCCGTGACAATTATTTCCGTTGGCCGTACACGTATTGTTATCTGCCGACGAAGTTTCGCCTTCCCCACCGATCGCCGATTCTCGAAGGGCGTCTCGCTCCACCGGACATAAATAACGAAAAAAAAATGTTCATCCCCTCGAAGGTCGGAGACTTTACCACACGTCGTTACAAGACCATATGTCGTTTCGATCGAAGCTTTTTCGATGCGGAAACACTCGATGCGACTTTTTTCATTGTTGCACTTTTCTAGATAAGCGGTATCTGGGGTAATAAATTGTCAAGTAACAAAAAAATAAAAGAAACGAACGAGGCCAGCTTATCTGGCTACACGGTGAGTGCTGACTCACATGTATCTTCAAAAGAACTGTCAACCTACATTACCACAAATTAAACTGACAAACAAAAGAAACACGAGGAAAAAATTATGACCGGAAAAAAAACGTACAAGGCGTAATACTATTTTTTTTTAATGTTAGAGTTCAAACAAAAAAAAATCGTATTTAACAACTGGTCAATACTTTACAGTGTATAAATATGGGCAAATATTTCGAAAACAAATGTTCATTCCCAAACGACGGAAAATGTTTGTCATATTCTGATGGAAAGAACTTTCTCTGCGTTGCATCAAATATGCCAACTTCCTTATCTGAGAAAAGAAAAATTAAACAGCAATCGGAGAAGATAAATATTTTTTAATAAAAAAGAAATTGAAATAATTTAATTGAAGGAAATAAAAATAATATAATAATCCGATAATAAATAGTATTATTAATTTTTATAATGTTATTCAGCGTTAAAATTATTAGATTTTTAATTGATTTAAAAATAAAAATTAAATGATTAATAAAGATTTTTCGCCAGAGTCGATATAAAACTTCTTTCGAATACTCGCAGACCTCCGAGTTCTCATCGGAAGCGGCGAGAGTACCAAAAAACGAATCGACGATGTAAATTAAAAAAAAAAAAAAGTCTTCGTCAATAAATATTTATTTTCGTGTTTTGTTTATTTTTTTGCAGAGTGTCCTAAAGATGTGGAGACAATGATAAAACTGTGCGTCGAGCACGGAGCGGCATGCATACCCTTCGGCGGTGGTACGAGCGTGAGTCGAGCAACCTCCTGTCCGACCGGCGAGAGAAGGACGATAGTGTCGTTGGACACGTCGCAGATGAACAGAATTTTATGGATCGACCGGGACAATCTTTTGGCGTGCTGCGAGTCCGGGATAATCGGGCAGGACATGGAGCGAGAACTCCGTCAACGGGGCCTGACCACCGGTCACGAGCCGGACTCTTATGAATTTTCTAGGTAACACAATACGTGAAAACAACAATTCGTATATCGAAAAATATCGCGTACATTGTCGCCTCGGAATTTTTTTTAAAACGAGAATTTTCGGTACAAAAGTTACCTTTACGAAATACTGAGAAATTTACATTTAGGAAAAAAAAAATCATAGACACTTCTAGACGTTAATTTATACAAATTCTCAAGCAACCAAGCTGAAGCTGTGTACACAGGTGTGGAGTTGTGTCACAAAAAATATTCGGCCATGAATTTGAAAAGAATACATAGAGATTCAAATAAAGAAAAATGTAACGATGGAATTTACTTTGGACTTGGCTAAAAAAAAAGACGATGGTACCCTAGCAAGTTGACGGACGGCCGCTTTTAGAGAAGAAACTAAAAAACGGACACGTCCGTTTTTCGGATTGGTCCTTTTTCGGTTGTGGAAACCAAGGAAGGACCGAACGTTTTTTTTATTAAAATGCTTGGCTAAGTTTTTAAAATATTTGTTTGTTTTGCTTTTAATTCTGTTTTCAATGAAAGGACAGAATAAAAAATACGATCTTGGTTGTTTTTCGGTTGCGGGAACCGATAACGGACCAAAGCAAATTTTTGCCGAAAAAAAAAAATCGGTTTCCACAACCGAAAGAAGACCAAATGCCAACAGAAAAATATACTACCCGTCTTGTCGTTTTTCACGGTCCGTTTAAACTCTCAACTTTCTAGGATAGAAAGAGAAGGAAGTGCCTGAGAAAATATTTGCGCTCGAATGATCGCGAAATTTGTCTAGTCGCCTCGTCAGACAGACGTTCGTTCGACCTTTTTAAAAGTACTAAACAAATATCTCGATGCCAACAGCCTCGGTGGTTGGGTAGCGACGCGAGCCTCGGGCATGAAGAAGAACACCTACGGAAACATCGAGGATCTCGTCGTGCGCGTCCGGATGGTGACTGGTCGTGTGGACTCGCCGGAGTTGGTCCTGGAGCGTGGCGCCCAGGTGCCGAGAATATCAACCGGTCCGGACTTCGACCACGTGATCCTCGGGAGCGAGGGAACGCTCGGGGTCGTCACCGAGGTGGTGCTGAAGTTGCGTCCTGTACCGAAGGTCGTAAAGTACGGCAGCGTGGTCTTCCCGAACTTCGAGAGCGGCGTCAGGGCGATGCGGGAGGTGGCGCGGCGCCGTTGCCAGCCGGCGAGCATTCGCCTGATGGACAACGAGCAGTTCAAGTTCGGCCAGACGCTGAGGCCCGAGCACGGCTGGGGCGACTACGTCATGCAGACGCTGAAGCACGCTTACATCACCAAAGTGAAGGGTTTCAGCTGGGACAGCATCTGCGTGGCTACCCTCTTCTTCGAGGGCCAGGACGCCGGCGAGGTCGCCGCCCAGGAGAAGCGGATCTACGCCCTGGCCGGGGAATTCGGCGGCCTCGCGGCCGGCGAGACGAACGGCGAGCGCGGCTACACGCTCACCTTCATAATCGCCTACATAAGGGACCTGGGACTCGAGTACGGCGTCCTCTCGGAGTCCTTCGAGACGTCGGTAGCCTGGAGTCGAGCGGCCTCGCTCTGTCGGAACGTCAAGTCTCGGGTCAGCCGCGAGTGCCGAGAGCGCGGTATCGTTCACTACCTCATATCCTGCAGGGTCACCCAGACGTACGACGCCGGCTGCTGCGTCTACTTCTACATGGCCTTCAACTACCTCAGCCTCGAGAAACCCGTCGAGGCCTACGAGGAGATCGAGGAGATCGCGAGGGAGGAGATCCTCGCGAGCGGGGGATCGATCTCGCATCATCACGGCGTAGGGAAGATGAGAGCGCGCTTCTATCCGGAGGCCGTCGGCGAGGCGGGAGTTTCGCTCTACCGGGCGACGAAAGCGCATCTCGATCCTCACAACGTCTTCGCCGCTGGGAATCTCGATCCACTGTGCAAAGCCAAACTCTAGAGTTGCTTCGAATGGACCTTGGGGCGAGAGAACTTTGTGACGACGGTCGATGCGACGCGGCCAGAGTCCTGCTCGGTCGGTAATGAAAACTGTGATTATTTTTTTCTGGCTGCGCGGACTCCGTACGGTTAAATGGGAATTAGTAAGAACTGAATGTCACTCTTGCTGTAAGATATTTTTTACCGGCGATGTTCGGGCTATGTTGGAAAAAAAAACGAGAAGAGTTTTTGTTACCGACCGGGGTGTTTCGCATGAACTCGAGGAAAATCGGGGAGAATATTATTGGTGGGTCCAGCTCGAAGACGCGAGGATAGACTGGAGTGCGGAGTGATCAGTTTACGGAACTGCGATGAATTTTTGTGTCACTACGGACACCAACCGTGCGCGATCGGTCAATAGAGGGACGACGAATGAACCAGAGTCGATGGTGTATTGCGAGGATGATCAAAAGACCGTGTCGAAATACACCTGAAGGCGGGTCTGATAGAGACACGCAAAATTATTTGAGGGCATGCGATACGTACGTATCGATGCTTCGATGGTAACAAATCGCTTTCCCTGTTTTCTCCGTGATCGTTGATGCTTCGACCAAAATAAAATTAGGTTTTTGTAGACAATAGATACAAGTGTGAAAACCTATTTTGCTTTTGCTCGTCGCATCAATTGTTGTGGAGAAAACAGGGAAGGCGATTTGTTACCGACTGAGTTTGTACCACACGCCCTTAAGACGATGTAAAACTTCCTCCGGTCCCTCTGACCCGTGCTCCGTCGGTAAAGAAAACCTGTAATTAATTTTTATCAAGGGTGCTGAACTTTTTTGAGGAAGATGAAATTATCAGTGTCCAATCATCTTGCGAATGAATACGCTAATTATTTGAGTTTAGCGCAAAATGTTGAGGATCCTCGGACAAAGTATGGATTGCTGTTTTTGTTAGCGGACTAAGCTTGTTTCGCATTGCCCCAAGCTTCGCCTATAACGGAAGTTACCCAGATAACCAAATGAGCATGATAACCAAAGTATCGCAGCGGATATTCTGGAATTTTTTTTATCATTCGGGCATGCTCGCTTTTCTCAACAAATTTTCGACGACGGTATTTTTTACGAGTGGCATTTTTTTTTTATATTGACGATGTCATTCCAATCCACATAACGGCGACATGTCGGATGGCTTCGACTTACCATTTCAGATAACAAAGAAAACTGGTTCACTATGTATCGTCGTTAATCCTATGTTACTCGATTACCAGCGATACCTCCCGACCTGATTTCTTTCCGTGGTGTCTTTGTCAAATTCATATTTCAAGCGAGCCACACAACGTATTTTTACCGCATCCACGGCAGGGAAATTAGTTTTTTTTTTGTTTAATAGTAACGCTGTAAACTCGTAAACGATTCGGATTCTCGACTAGTAGGTAACTGTTTTACCATCACCCACTTCACCGACGTTAATAATTATTTACAAGCAACGATTTACAAGCACAACGGCGATTCGAATAAAATCATGTGTCGACTTTTTTCATACATAAATTTCTCGGCCGCGTCGCAAGCTTCGAATGTGAAAAATTGCGTGTCTCTGTTAAACGCACGATCAGTTTTACTCGAGGATGACGGAGAGTGCGGTAGGAAAGATAACAAAAAAAAATATGCGAGTGTTACCAAATAGCTAATTGAAAACTCACGTCATAATCTCACTTTTTGGTACAAATACGGAATTGTAATTGCATTGACGATTTTTATATAAGTTATAATTAAAGAGAGGAAAAAAAATGAACGATAGAGTTAGCTTGACCCTGGAACACCCGACAGACTCTTCTTGAATTAATCTTTATTAATTTTTTTTTTTTAATTAAATCTCGTGCTCAATTTTTTTTTATATAGAATTACCGAGCGTTCCAGTGTCAAAGCTGTTTCATCATTACCAACTGTTGGTATCCTATCGTACTCGAGATAATTCAAGGCCTCATTGAAGGTCGGTGCGTGCCGGTCTCGGTCGATAAAACAGTGAAAAAGCCGGTCAGTCCGTCACTCAACGCGTCGTTTTTCGCATTTTCGATGAAATGCGGGCATTTTTCATTGATTGGTTTTTTTTTTTTTTTTTTCACCGATCGATCTTCTCAATGCTGGTTCTCGCTTGATTTCAGCGTCGAGAGAAACGAGTCGAGAGCGTACTCGTCGTCGTACTGCTGTTGCTCCCATAGCTCGGGTAGAATCTCTAGCACCGATCTGCTCACGCCGGGCACACCGCTCAAACCTAGTCCTCCGCCCACGTCGTTTCCGAAATTCGTCTTGGCTTCTTTTCCGTTGTCCAGGGAGTAAAGATCCAATAGCTGAGCAAAAAAATTAGAAATTAATGAATTAATAATTGTTAAATAGTAATAATTTTAATTGCTAAAATAATTTCATAATTATACAATAATTAATAATAATACAAGCGTAAAGATTTTTTTTGTCAAACAAGGAATTTGCGATAACTAAAGTAAGCAACAAGCCATTTTTAAGGTCGTATCGAATTAAGAGAAATGGCTCTACCTTGATCAGGAATTGGACAAAAAGGAAACGAAAAAAAAAAATTGCAAATGTTTCTTCTCGAAATGTTTGTAAAAAATAAAACGACCGCTCGACAATTCTACCAAGTACATTCTGAACTTTTTTTTTTCCAATTCGCAGAGCTCGATTCACTGAGCGCGATTGTCAAACGTAAAGCCGGAAAATCGAAAAAATTATCAAAACCTATTAAAAACAAAAAATGTATCTAAAAAATAATTTGCAAAACTCATAAAAATCTTTCTTAAATTGTATCGTCGGTCGTAGGGTAACTAAAATCGGCAGTTTACCTGATCGGTTCCCATGGTCTCGAGGGAAGCATTTTCCGGCGAGATAACAGTGTTCACCGTGTGTAATTTGGATTTCTGCAGTCCCATTATCTTCTCCTCGACGGTGCATCTCGTTATGAGCCGGTAGACGTTGACGACTTTTTTCTGACCGATTCGATGCGCCCGATCCATGGCTTGAAGATCTTTCATCGGATTCCAGTCGTGTTCGACGAATATTACCGTGTCGGCACCCGTGAGATTAAGTCCGAGACCGCCGACTTGCGTGGTGAGCAGCAGAACGTCTATCGACGGATCGGCGTTGAAACGGGCGACAATCGCGTGTCGCTGCATGGCCGGCACGGAGCCGTCGAGTCGCAGATACGTAACGGTCGGTAGATGAACGCTGAGAAGATCTTTCTCGACGATGTCGAGCATCCCCTTCAATTGACAGAATATGAGAGCCCTGTGCTGGCTGACCAACTGCTCGGCCATCGAGCTCGGCAGTATCGTCGCGCTCTTGTGAGACTGCTTGGATCTGAGCTGTTGCTGAGGCTGGCCGATTCCACAGTCGAGCAGCAGTTGCTTCAGGGCTGGCAATTTAGCGGCGATCTCGATGTCCGCGAGGGTCGTCTGCTGTTGTTTTATCTGGGCGCAGACCTGAAGAAAGAACAAAACCTTCTAACCATTCGACCTTTAAACACTCTACAACTCGATCATTTGATCACTTCAATAAGGTTCGGTCAAGGCAATACTTCAATAAGGTTCGGTGAAGGCAAATTCACGATAAAATTCTGCACTTCTTTTTTGTATCATGGCTGTAACTTTGATGCATATGTACGCGAATTTTTCAGGAGATTTACTGCGTAGTTTCGGAGATATGAAATTACAAAGTTGCGAGATTTTACGCGTAAAAGTAACAAAGTAAACACAATGTTTTACTATTTGTGTTTTTTTTTGCATATGTTATCTTAGATGTTAGATTTTTTATTTTTATACGTAAAATTTCATGACTGTAATTTCATATCTCCAAAACTAGGCGATAAATCCCTTGAACATTTCGCGTACCCATGCAGCAGAGTTACAGCTAGGCTACAAAAAAAATGAAGATCTTTATCTTGGACTTCCTTTCCTCACCGAACCTCCTTAATGATTCGATCATATAATTTTTAAACCATGTGCCTCAACCACCGGACCATTTGATTATTCGATAATTTGTCCATTTATCGATACGGTCAATTTAATTTTACAGCTTTACCGTTTGATACTGTGGATGTCGAGGGCTGAGGACCAATTTCGGATGATTGCACACATTGCGGAGATAGCGTAGCGCCTGGAAGACATGACTTCGCGGCGAACTGTTCGTCGTCGACTGAGAGCTCGTGGTGTTCATCAGCGCCGCGGAATGTTGTGTGGGGAAGTCCTCGTAGAGACTGCGCTGAATCGGCGAAAGATCGCAGTAGTAGTCCTGAGTTATCTTCGGCGGCAGATCCTGAAGAACGTCCTCCTTGTTGCGTCGCAGAAGGAACGGCAAGACCTGCAGCGGAAAGACGATCGCATGTTTAAAATAAATAAAATAAATAAAATAAATAAAATAAATAAAATAAATAAAATAAATAAAATAAATAAAATAAATAAAATAAATAAAATAAATAAAATAAATAAAATAAATAAAATAAATAAAATAAATAAAATAAATAAAATAAATAAAATAAATAAAATAAATAAAATAAATAAAATAAATAAAATAAATAAAATAAATAAAATAAATAAAATAAATAAAATAAATAAAATAAATAAAATAAATAAAATAAATAAAATAAATAAAATAAATAAAATAAATAAAATAAATAAAATAAATAAAATAAATAAAATAAATAAAATAAATAAAACTGACTTGTCGATGAAGAGCTTCCATGGCGAGGGCGCCGGCCTCTTGTTCCTTCGGTCCGGCCTTCGGCTCCCGGCACGCCAGTATCGGCCGCGAGTATTTCGCCGCGAATTGTTTCTCGCTCCCGAGAAAACCCGGCATGAGAAAGTCGAAGAGCGACCACAACTCCAGGACGTCGTTCTGCACCGGCGTGCCCGATAGTATCAGCCGATGATGCGCCCTGAGCTTCTTGGCGGCCTTGGCGGTCTTGGTCTTGCCGTTCTTGATAACGTGACCCTCGTCGAGAACGCAGTAGTTCCACTGCACGCTCTCGAAGAACTCGATCTCTTTGCGAATGATGTCGTAGTTCGCGACAACGAGATGATACTTCGTCACCCTATGCCGGAGCTTCTCGCGCTCGGGCCGCGTGCCGGCGTACTGGATGACCGAGAAATCCTGGGGGCGCAGGAACTTCTCGGCCTCGTAGGTCCAGTGGCCGGTGAGGGTGGGCGGACACACGACGAGACTCGGCGGGGCCTGCGGTCGTCGGGTGTGGTCCAGCGCTAGGATGCAGAGTGTCTGCAGGGTTTTGCCCAGACCCATGTCGTCGCAGAGGACGCCGTGGAGCTGGTAGCGATTCAGAAAGTCGAGCCAGTTGAGACCCTGCTGCTGGTAGGAGCGGAGCTCGGCGGCTACCTTTACCGTCAGGACCGTGTCCGGTATGCTGCGGGGATTGAGCAGTTGCTCGAGGAAACGACGCTCCTGGGCCTTCTCGGCGACGAGGTGCGGAGGATCGGCTATCGAGCCGGGGTCGAGCGGCAGGAGCTGCACGAGAGTCGCGAGAGTCGCGCTGCAGGCCAGCCTCACCGGGAGGTTCTGGTCGCTCATTCGTCCCAGCAGGGGGATCATGAAGAGGACCGCGTAGGGCACTACTCGGACGCCCAGACTCTCGACTATGCAGGTCAGCGCCTCGACGGCTCCCTGGCGGCGCGTGTCGAACTCGTTCGGGTCGGTTATCGCTTGGGAGTTCGCCGCACCGGGGAGGCCGCTCGCTTGGGTCTCGAGGAGGGGTATCACCGAGCGGACGACGTGGTCCATCGTCGTCGCGGGGTCAAGGCGCGCCAGGGTCGAGACGCAACGGGCGGTCATGTGTCTGACGACCTTGTAGGGATGAACCAGTAGAGAGCAGAGCCTCGGGAGGCAGTCGAGGGCGGACGGCAGCAGGGAGGCATCAAGACTCGGACCCATTACCTCGAACACTTGCAGACCGAAGACGAGATTGTTTACTTGCTCGCGAATCTTTTCGTTACCGGGCTCCGGCGGTCCCGACGGAGGAACGGTGCCCTTTTTGTCACTCGGGATCATGAGCTCCCAGAGGTGAGGTAGACGAGTCGGCAATCGGGGTCCTATGAGATTCGCTGGAATTTTGAAAACGGTAATTAGCGTCGATATTTTTTTTTGGAGAATATTTGTTCTGAATTATCATGGTTCTTAACGATGAACAATTATATCGATAAAGAAAAGATATAAGTTCTAATTTTTATTCTCAAGTTTTTTTCAGCCGCGTAATATACATATATTTTTTTTCTGATAGATAGAAATCAAATTTTTCTGATTTCTGTCGTAAATGATTTTTAAGGACGGAATTGATATCAAACATTGATATTGCAGTCTGACTCATTGTTAATATTGTTGATTAAATCATTAAGTGATTAATAAATAATATATCTATTAAAATAATGCATGCGGATCGATACCTATTGCAGTTAGAGCCAATGTCGCACCGCGACGACGCGTTCTTGCGGCTTTTGCTTCCGGCTCCTCGCAAGCGAGCAATTCCTCCAGAGGTATGTAGGTCGCCGGTGGTCTGCCGGGTCCCCTGCCGCCGCCTATGCCGCATCCCGCACCCCGGTTGTACAGCACGCGCTCCGCGTGCCGCTGACGATTGTACAATGTCAGAATTCCATCGAAGGGATCCACGTCCGTTTGCTCCGTCAGTCGGGGTGTGAACTCTACGTCGGAGCACAAAAATGTGCATAAATTCGTCGTTATCTGCAAAATTTTAATTTCTCTGTACAATTAATAACGCATCAATATTGCTCATTTTCATTGCATTTCGGAGCACTTTGATGAGTTCAAAACGCAAGGCAATATTAAATACGTCGAATAAAAAAACAGAAAAATTCCAGAGACTGCAGATTGTAATAAAAAATATTAATAGTAAACAGAAGAAAAAAAGTGTGAAAGGCCAATGAAAAATAATGAATTGATGTCTTTCAGTTCTCCAAAAATTCGCAGGGAACTTCCCTGAAAAATAATGGTTGCTCAAACATGAAAAAAAAATCACTACGAATTAAAAAAAAAAATAAAACAAATGATCTTGACAAAAAAGATACAATACCTTAGTATTATGTATCAAAATTCACACACACACACACACACACACGCGCGCGCGCGCACACGCACATCTATTATATATTAAAAATTATTATATACAAAAAATACCCTACGAATTTAAAAAAAACCAAATGATCTTGACAAAAAATCTATGATACCTTAGTATTTGGCGAGGGCGTCCGATCGGCGCACAGATCGACGAGATGAGAAAGGTGTTTAGCCGCGAGTCTCTGTAGATCCTCGTTCTCGTCGCGTTTAATAGCCTCCATGAGTGGTTTGACCAGAGGATTGAGAGACCTGGGAGCTTCGGGCAGGCAGCGCAGCATCGTCGCTGCACCGGCGAGTGCGGCCATGGACATGACGTTCATGGCCTGTTGCTGCGCGGCGGTGCTCGCGGCGTCGGTCTCGAGAGCCCTTCTCCTCTCTTCGAGGGTGACGATGAGCTTGGGTTTGAGTTTGAGTGCGGCATTGTTGGATCCGCCGGAGGTCGCGAGGCCACCAGATATCTGCAGCCCTGCGACGGGTTTGGCAGCAACGCTCGAGATCTGCTCCAGAGTCATAACAGTGCCAATCTCCTCGTCGACGGGCAGGGCGATTTTGTAGTGCTTCAGAGTGGCGATGTAGTCGTTGCTCTCGTGGAGGAGCCTCGTGAAAGAGCTCGCGATCTCGTCGTAGTAGACGCAGTCGTTGAGGCAAGCGAGAAGCTTGTCCCTGAGAATGTCGGGAATTTCGGGAGTCTCGGGTTCCTCGAGGGCGGCCCAGTGAGCCATCGTGAGGCCGACGACGGTTCTCTGGAGGGCGGATCGTGAGGCGAGGAAGGCCAGGAGAACCTTGGCGTAGCAGAGCGCCGGGCCGGGAATGTCCGGCGTGTAGACAACGCCGGGCGCGGGCTTGACGACGTAGCGCGACAGGAGTCCGAGCATCCTCGAGGCCATGCACCTAGCGCGAATCGTGTTGGCGCGCCGAGTATTCTGGTCGACGGTCTCGATACCGCCGATGTAGACCTTTAGCTCGGAGGTTGACTTCGCGCAGGCGCTCGTGCTGCTCTGACCGCCGGAGCTGCTTCCGGAATCGGACTGGCCGTCGCCGTTCGTACCGTTGGCGGGCCTCGCGGCGGACCTGGCGATGGGCGGAACGCAGCCGTTGCTCAGACGGCTCGGATTGAAGGGGACCTGATCCGGTTGCATGGCGAGGCAGAGCCAGGTACTGACGAGTGGACAGGCGGCGTGCAGCAGCATCTCCAGGTCGCTCCTCACGACGAGATTCTCCCAGACGCGCTCGGCGACCTGCTGAATGGCGGTGACGTGCTCGATGAGCACCCGCTGAAAGACGTTGCGCAGAGCCTCCTGGAGAACGAGAGCGCCGTCGTCGCCCCATCGTTCCTTGCGGTCCTCGTTGGGCTCGCCGTCCTCGCCGGTCAGTGTCTGCAGAGTCTGGAGCGTCGCTTTGCGTACGCTCGAGCTCGAGTGGCTCAGGAAGGGCCAGAGGCGCGGCAGGACCTGGGAGAGTGGCTGAGGCGAGAGGGAGGCGCGCGCGGCAGGCAATGATAATATCGCCGCGAGGAGACCCATAAAGCTGTTGCAGGCGGCGGCGAGGTCGTCCTGTTCGTGCAACAGTTCCCAGAGACGGGCGACGATCGCCTGAAGCTGCGAGGGCTCGAGGAGCCGCGGAAGCGACGAGGCCACCGGTATGAGAGCGCTCGCCGCCGCGGCCCCTACGTCGTCGACCGGGTCGGCGAGGCCCCGCATCGTCGCCGGGAAGGCCGTGGGCAGCAGCTCGTCGCGAAGATCGTAGCGCACCGCCAACAGGTACTTGAGGGCCAAGAGGGCGCCGTGACGAGCCTCCCACTCGTCGTGCTGGAGGAGCTTCAGCGTCACACCCAAGACGCCCATCACGCCCTTTTTCTCGCCGCTCTGCATGAGGAGGACCAACGAGCCGAGCGCCTGGGCGCACGTCTCACGGACCGGCGCGACTACCTGGTCCGAGACGAAGTCGCCGAATCTGTCGAGCCCCAGGACGCACAGGAGCCGAAGGGCCGCGTCGACGAGCCAACGGTGGTGACTCTCATCCATCTCGCGCTGCGTCTGGTCCCTCGACTTGCCGGCCCCCTTTCCGTGAAGGCGGACCAGCTCGCGGAGCGCCGTCGCCGCGCCGTGACGGACCTCCCACTTTTGACTGAAGAGATCCTGGCAGAGAGACTCGCCGAAGGACTCCAGCGGCCAGTCGACCGCCGTCTCCGGCCAACAGCCCGTTACGTCAGGGACCGCTCCGGAGAAACCCGCGACGCCGGACTCCTGCGTCGTCGAGCTGTTCGAGCTCGAGGCCGTTTCGCCCGGCGACGATTGCGTCGAGACCTTTTCCTCAAGCTTTATTTTCTTTCTCAGAGATTCTGCATTGCTACTTGCGGTTTGAAAGACACTGTTCGATCGCGCGGACACTGTCGCCTCCTGGCAATCGTCAGGGTCGCGCGAACGTTGCTTCGACAGCGACTGGCGCGCTTTGCGACGGGCGCGGTTCATCTCGCGTAGGCTCAGACCGCCCGACAGCGGATGGCGGAGTGCCTCGTCGATCGACATCTTTACCGGTTGTGATTGGCACGTCGGCGATTGTAACGGCAACGCCAGGTCCTCGGCGGTGAACAACTCGGACGTGTCGACGCCCATTATTCGAGGGTCCAGGCCGAGCTTCGAGGCCAACACGTTCTCGCTCTGATGAGTCGACGCGGGCTGATCGCCCTCGGCAACCACCAGGTTGTACTCGCTGCCTTCCGAACCGGTCAGGTGCGAACTCCGAGCCAATACCTGGCTCATATCGAATCCCTCCAGGGTCAAACGGTGGTTGGAGACGATCGATCCACGACGGCTCGTTGCCGTGTCGCCTGCGCAGGGACAAAAAGACGTATATGTTGCTTCCGATTATGTAACTATGGTTATTTGCATTTAGAGGCGACCGAGGTAAATAGCAGATTTTCGTCGAGTTTCTACAGGCGATACTTAGATATAATATATTGCGATATTGCAATATAAATGTTCAATATTGTTTAATATCAGTTCTTTTTTTTTTTTTAGATGTACGATAAAAACGGTAAAAAACAATCTTTTTTTTTGGAAAGACAACGAAAAATACTTTCTGGCTTTTAATCCAAATCGGTAAAGAATTCGTTCACAAACAATCAAAGTTTTCTGATTTCTTGAGTATTTTTGCCAATAAGAGAATATCCCCGAATTGTTATTGCATATATTAACTGAAAAATCTAAGCGCATCTGTAACAAATTACGGTAGAAAATAATTGCTCTGGTAAATATGTTAGTAGTAGTAGTAGTAGTAGTAGTAGTAGTAGTAGTAGTGATCTTTATTTCATGTATACCCGCGTGGGTTTTTACATCGCTCCCCCCTATACATGTTCCCCTCAAAAAAATAACTACATATACAGACATAGATTTAGATTTACCTTATGACTAAAACAATTCGTAACTATAATTTGTACATTTTCCTTTGGTATTTCCTCACACATACTTCCATTCTTTATTTTAGGTAAATATGTTAGTAATAATTGTGTAGGATCTTGACCGACTACAGTTACGTTTTTTGTTCCATGAATATAGGACAAATCCGTTATTAGGAACAAATATAAAATAGTAGCAGGTTGTGGCTCGGGCGCTCTTGCGCCCTCCCTATGAACTATGAAATTTAGAAACTAGAAATTTAGATTTTCGAGAATTTGGCAAAAATATTTCACTTCCGGTTTATAAAATGCAGTTTTTTTTTTACCGGAAGTGACGTCATACCGGAAATATGTCACTCGCGGTTAGAGAATCTATTTTGACGACCGGAAGTCGAAAAATGAGATTTTCAAATCGACAGTGACGTATTTCCGGTCGAAAAATGTTATTTTGGACGCTGATAATGCAAAGTGCTGTTGTGCACCGCATTATTGTGCATAACTCACTGAGGCGCACAGAATAGTGTCAGAATAGTGTAATGGGCTAATAATTATCATGGTCTGGGGGGTTTGTCCCTAGAGGGATTTAGAATAATCTTAGAAGACAGAATAATAAAGGGAATTAGAATAAAAGCCCGTCCAACCCTCCCCCCAGGGAGTGAAACAAACATGCAAACAAATGAATAAATTAATTAATAAACTGATACTGATACTGATATGGTAAACTGCGCTAAACAAAAAAAAAAAAAAACCATAATGAATTTAATTTTATCTCCTACTATTATTATATTATCTGAACTATTTTATGTAAAAGGGCTCGTCCCGTAAATAAATAAATAAATAAATAAATAAACAATTGAAAACGACAACAGTAAAAATATCAAAAGAAAATTTATGAAATTGAAACAAACAAACGGACAAAAATTTTTAACTCACACGACTCCTCCTTCAAGGGTTCTGGATCCCATTGTGGTACTTGTGTCAGGATAGCTTGAACAGCGTGCGCCGCCGAGACTCTAGTGTCCCACTGGGGCGATTTGAGTAGTGTCGAGACCTTGGCCAACAAATGATGCAACTCGTGCGGATGAAGCCTCTGAGCTTCGCCGAGCTGTTCGGCCGCCGCTCTCTTTGTAACGGCGTTGGTCCCTGTCTCCAGCAGTATAAACAGTCTGTCTAATCTGTGTAAAAAATAGAAGAAAGGAAAATCAATAGAACAAAAATCACTAAAAATGCAAACTCTAAAGAGATAAAATAAACGTCCACTTGCCTCGACGCCATGATTTCTAGTGAGTCGCGTAGTTTGGTAATTCGATCTGAAATGCAACAAAAAGAAAATCATTGTCGGCTCGCGTTTAATCCAGTGAGAGGCGGCTCGACGCATCGTGTCCGATGCACGATGTGACTCCGCGTTGATGGAGACTTGTCTGCGCGAAGGAGCTCTCCGAGCTACGTCGGAATTTTTCTGATAAGCAAATTTTAGCTTAAAAAAAAAAAAAAAAAAACTAAAAGTTCAATTTTCTCGAAAGCAATGATAATAATAAAAATGCTTTAACAAAAAAAAAATTGTATTTTTTGTTTGTTTGTTATTTGTCATTATTAGCCTTGGGAAAACGGGAGGCAATAGGGATGTGTGTAAATGAGATGCCGAGAGTTCTCCGTACCCCAGCCCACCTGCAGCGTCTTTGTGAGTAACGCTCTCGTCTGTTTTTTTTTTTTTTTTTCCCTTCTCGTTTCTATTTTCGTTTTTGCCCGTTTTATTTACGACGCTTCAACTGGCCCTCATTGCGGTTCGCCACTTAATCGGCTCCCCAAATATCACATGACGATTTAGCGTTGTGAAAAATTGACGTCTAAACTTTTGATTTTGTAGATTTTTCGGAGAGAAAGGCATGTTACAGGCATCAAATTTATACTGACAGCCATATTGCTGGGGAACCTGAGTTTTGTGCCTCGGCTAGAGCCCGATTGGACGAGCGGCGCGGTGTCACGGGAGAGGCGACCAATCGGCGACGAATAGGCACTTCGGCCGCCGAGCAAATAATATTGTAGATTGGCCAGTGTTGTGACGTTGCGACACGAACGGTCAGGTAGAATGTAGCAAATTATCGGTCAACTAACCGGATGGCGATAAATCAAATTTTACTACCGGGCGACTCATTTTTTTAACGATTGTTCTTCCCTCGGAATTTATTCACCAGCGTCAATTCCAACTTTTACTTTCACTCGCTTTTGTATCCTATATTTTTCGGATTTTTTGCCGTTAATAATTTGTCAATAGCTTCGTACGCTTCTTTTTTTTGTTTGTACTTTCGTTAAAAACTAAACGTCGTTCACAATTCGTAGCTTCCGTATTGCTTCTCGCTGTTTAATGTCAATTGTATTCTTTCTTTTAATGTATACTGTTAAAAATCCAAAGAAATTCGAAGCCCTTCGAGAACAACGGCGCATGCGCCTAGGCAGTTGGTGACGCCAAGTGGGGTGACAGACAGTTGACCGAATGCGAACTGTGAATCATGGTCAACCTCATCATATCGAAAGTCTCTAGCGTAGTTTAGGTCCGAAATCTTTATAACTAAATATTAAAGGTTTCCACAGTCAAATGAGATTTCTGTATAGAATCCCTACAGATTTACGTAGTCTTGTCAAAAAGTTTAATGGGACAATGATTTTTGCGATTAAATGTAAAAATCTTGATGGATTATACGACATCGGCGACAAGCCGAGCTTCGAGTTTTACAAAGGCCATTTGGCTTTTCCAATAGACAAAGAAGGCCACATGTGGCAGTTGAAGAACAGACGCCAAGCGAAAAGGCGAATAACTGAGATGGAAATAGTACGATAGGAAGTAAGAAAGAGACGGCAAGAGCGACAAGGAAAAAGTACACGGTCGCGCGGGCGGTGCCCTGCTCGACCAATCAACGCTGGAAGTACAAAGTTTCCACCCTTAGGAAACTTGCACCTTTTTTCGAAGACGGTCCCGGACAGACAATAATTAAAAAGTCAGTCTCAGTTCAGACACCACAGAGCTAGGAGCTCCGAGTCGCGAACGCGACCCTTATCGACTCGTTATTTGTCGCGTTACAAATATTATTTAGTTGCCCATGTCGAACAAGTTGTAACTCAGTTAATGTCTAATTTCGAATATATACCACAAATATCCTCTCTAACATCAGTGTGTTCAATTCATTCGTCTATTCAATATAATTTTAAAACCTTCCTGGGACTCACGGAGCGAATTTCCATTCGCCGCGGCAACACCAATCAAGTCCTGATACAGTGGCTCTCGAGGAGCCAATCAACATCGAACTTCCCAGCGGCACAGACTGGGACGTAACACTGCAAACTACATGAAAACTCGAAGCTCTCCATGAAGTGAGGTTAAGCGAAAAAAACGATTTCGACGGTTTAAGTCAGGCGTTCAGGAAGCGAGCGGTCGGTAATGTAGGTATCTGCTCGCTTGAAAGGTATGAATAACGTGCTTTTCCAAGCGTCGGTAATTTAGCTGCTTCTCCTGACTTAAACCGTCGGAATCGCTTTTCGCTGAACCTTACTTCATGAGGGGAGATTCGAGTTTTCATGTAGTATGCAGTCGGGAGAAGTTCCTAGATGATGCGTACGGAATGCGTGTCGTTGAATTCGATATTTCGATTATTTCGGTATAGGTCATGAAAATCATTGCACTAATTAAACTTTTTTACTATATCATGCAACATTTCAGGTGATTCTATACGAAAATTCTATTTGACCGCAGGTATTCTATCTGTTCTACATAAACGGTTTCGGGCAGTAATGTGCTAAAAAGCCGTCGTAGAATTTCGAATCCGACTCATCGATTTATTAACCGATCGCGTTGGCTAAAAATCGCTTCGCACTCAAGACGGATGCTTGAAAAAAAAAATTATAATTTTCTTGCAGTATGCAGTAGGTAGGCGTTCGTAGGTAGTGTATTCGATGCGCATCCATTGCGATTTTGACATTTATCATTAAAATCATTGTACCATTAATCTTTATGTTAAAATATGCAAACCTATCCAGGCATTCTATACGGAAATTTCATTCGACCGTAGAAACCTTTAATATTTAGTTATAAAGATTTCGAACCTAAACTACGCTAGAGACTTTCGATATGATGAGGTTGGCCATGATTCACAGTTCGCATTTGGTCAACTGTCTGTCACCCGCTAAGTGTTTTCATACGACTCACGGGGTCTTAGATGAGGTTATAAAACAATTAGGTTTTTCCCTGTCGCGAAAACTCCGCATCGTCCTCCGTACCAACACCAGCTGCGTACCAGAAAAAATCTATCCAGACCGGGAGTAATAAAAGGCGGTCAGTTGTACGTTTACACAAAATGTTAAGATCGAAAATGAAACGAAGTTTTTAACATTTCTTTTGTCACGATGACAATCCATTACTTACCACACTTACCATATTTATTATACTTATTTTACAGCGTTTATATGAAATTAATCGGGTCTGTTAGATTTACGGGATACAAATGGTCGCTGATATTACCGATAAATTTTGCAAGACGGTACAAAAGAGTGGCAACAGGTGTCGCCACCAGTTCATTCTTTGTTTACTATATCAAACGCTTGCCGTAGTGCACACGATTACGCTCGTGTTGCTTCCTTTTCTTTGTTCCTGTATATCTCGAATAATGAAGTATTGTTCTCTCGGAACAGAATGATTAAGTAAGTACGCTGTGACTCTCATTATGCAGTCAATACATATTTTCCACCGTTATATTAACGATTTCATTATTTCGACAGCAACATGATCATCGTTCGCCATCCCGTAAATCTTGCGGTACTCGATGGCCTCAACCCAAATCCCACATAACAAACGGCAGTGGAATTAAAAAATCCTAAATCACTTTCGTACGTTAGATTCTCGAGAATTTGGCGTTCGTAGCGTATGGGAGTGAATTTCGAAAAAGCCAAATCCCATATATCGCACGCGGGAGTGAAATCCGAAAGAACATCAAAATAAAAATGCAAAACAATTTTTTTTTCCATTCTTCCATCAGTGAAATACGTCGGGAAATATTCCTCTTGAAACCACGGCCAATAATTTCAATTGGCATATTTCCCGACGTAATTCATTCATGAAAGACGAAGCTGATTTCTAACCGAGCTGTCACATAATAATAATAATAATAATAATAATAATAATAATAATAATGTGGTCCATTATATGCTTTTGGAGATTCCACAAGATATGTAATATAACATATATAATATTTATTTATTTTATTTATTATAAAATCTTACGGGCAGTACCCAGTTACAAGTTGTCTGGGTGATTTGACAACTAGAAATAATCCTATTGGAGAATATACAATGAATTGATATACATAATATATGGTTATTGAATATATATGATATACAGATTTCGAATATAGTTATAAAAATATAATGTCACGCGGTAGAACTATAACACTTAATTATTACTGAATGACTAAGAATTTTATATAATATTAATAATATAAAATTAAATTAATATAAAATATTAATATTAAAATAAAGAATAATATGTAATAATAATGTGGTCTGTTATATATTTTTGGAGATTATTATTATATAATTTTGGAGATTCCACGATTCCACAGTAATGGTGAGCATATATGAGTTCATGATGCACACACATGACAGCATTTTTCGTTAGTGAATTTCTGGATGCTTTCACTTTCACCGGTGATTACAATGATGGGTTTAATTGTCATTCCTCTCGGTAGATACAATATCAATGCTTTCTAGACGAATGTCCCAATTAATGCTTTCACGTGCGATTCGTGCTAACCCACACATGTAAATGTCCTGTGTGCCGGGCCAATTATATACGCAAAGACGAAAAGTAGGTCGCAGACCCTTGAGAGGGTTCTTAAGAACCACAAATATGATAGTGGCAGATACCACGGATTTGGGTGACCGTTAATCGTAAGTCGGCCAGCAGACTTCCGTTTTTTTTGTTTTATTCTCACTGCTTTACACTCTGGCTGTAGTGAAAGGTTCGAGCGGTGCAATCTTCCTTGGCGATTATTATTGATACATAAGGTACTCGTGAGTTTGTGCACGCTGGCAACCGAAAATTACACAGCATAAAAAAGATGTGTACTTTTTACAACAAATTATTGTCCACAAATGTCCACAATTTTTTATTCGTTAACTTTATAGTTTGACAAACAAAAGTATCAAAGTAAAATGTTCAATGATGCAGAAAGTAAAAGGACAGTTTCGTGTATTCAAAGAAGTGACAAACTCGTTTGTCACTTGTTTAACAAAATTATTTTTACGAAATTTTGCATTATGATTTCACGAAATTATTTTTTACTGTGCAGTGTTCACCGTCTTTAATTTTTCAATTATTTTTCAATCTTTATGAAGAACCGATAATCGTACCGAAATAATTGAAAAACATTTCCTATTTTTTTCGCTAAATTGAGTAATTCAATTCGAAATGCAAGAATCCATATACAAACTTAAGTGGAATTTCGCGCAACATTACACTTCAGATTGTTTTGACTGACGCCAGAATTGGTATATCGAATGGATTATCGCGCGCAAGACAAGTAGACTTGATCTGTATAAAACTCTACAACTGTACTAAACAAATGGATAATCAGAAACAAAACAAATATTTCATTGTTGCAGATGCACCGTTGGATATTCGCAAGAGTGCAAAATGATTCGAAAATTGCGATTCGAATACTTTCCTAGCGGTTGGAAGCGAACCGGCCCTACCCTATCTATGGCAGTGCCTTTCACACTTTGCTCTTGTTGCCAAGGTTCACTGACACAGAACACACTGGATGCAGCAGCAGCAGCAGCAGCAGCAGCACCATCGAGATCACCGTCGGCAATCGAATGCGACCGATTCCTCCTCAACTGGCTCGACGACAATCTCGTGCGAAATGACTGGTTGTGCGAGATTAACGTATCGCTCGTTCCACAGCTATACAAACGATCTCATTCTTCCGACGGCAACGCGATCCGTAAATCTCGCGGCGCTTCGCGATGGCCTCGCGATACAATCGACAAATTGGCCCACACACAATTTCATCGGGGATCCAATCGATTTCACTCCGATCAGTTTTTGTCAACGGCAATTCGGGAACTATTCATGTCTATGGGCAAAAATTACTTAAACGTCGATTGTTGTCAAAATTCATGATTTCTTTTTCTTGAGTTATAATATTTTCACAAACTTCGGTGTCACGAACGGTGGTGTCAAATTCATTGTTCTACATGGAACAATTTTGTTTGTCCTACAATGAAAATTGTTCTGTTTAGAATAATTTCGATTCTTTTTTATTTAAGAAATTGTTTCTTGGAGGATTTCTTTTTTTTATTAAAAACTAGTGGCGTTTTTCGGGTGAGGCTTGCGACGGACCTGGAAAACCTGGAAAACGTGAAAAAAATGACAAATGGTTAAAGTCCCATAAAACGATTTTAAAACTTCGGACAAGGCCTTATTATTATATCTTGTGTATTTTTTTCCGGCCAACGCGATGGGCACCTCGGTTTTTTTTCCCAACTCCACCGGGAAGCCGAGATATCGATCTTTGAAAATCACGAAATCGACGCTTTTTCAAAAGTGGCTAAAAAATTGAAAAATCGTTGTTTACCCAATTCTTTTGTTTCAAGGTTATATTCGATGTATTTTTTCCCGCTGATCACGAATATAAGAATTATTTTACGCCGAGCCCAATATTTTTCATTTAAATCCCAAAAATACAATTTTTTTATGCATGAAATGAAAACCTTTCTCACTTTCGGCCACTGTATTAGATCCATCCGTCCCAGATTTAGTTGTTATACATCCAGTCGATTAGCCTTTTACCAAGTTTTAGAAACGAAGAGTTTGAAGGTTTTGAAAAAAATGTTGGCCCCGAACAGGGCCATTTGATTTGAAAATTCCTCTCTGAATTTCGTACCCGTGGAACGATTAAGAAGAAAAAGTACTTTCTCCTTTGTGTTATTTTATAAAAGTACTT
The DNA here is from genome assembly GCA_963922035.1 of Amblyjoppa proteus. Lineage (NCBI taxonomy): Eukaryota > Metazoa > Arthropoda > Insecta > Hymenoptera > Ichneumonidae > Amblyjoppa > Amblyjoppa proteus. Next base: position 6,248,294 of record OY998230.1, read on the forward strand.
TAAGTACGGAAATAACTTTGTACTTGAAGTAATTGCGGTACTTAGTACTTAGTACTTTAAGTACATTTCGGTACTTTGCCCAGCCCTGTTAATAATCATTATATATTACATTTTACGTTATTTTTAATAGTCCTTTCCCAGGCTGATCGATGCACTCGAAAAATTAAATGTATGCTCTGGAAAACCGGGAAAGGTCAGGAAATTCAAGTTGAAGAATTTCGTGGCAACAATCTTAATGGACACTTTAAAATGACAAATTTTTTTTTGCGTACCTCTGGCCTCGTCCTTGAGTGACTTTGTTTGAAAAAAAAACAGTAGTTTTCGGCTTCTTGGTAGCGACGTCGATACATCAGAATGATCCGAGCCAGTTCCGCGTTGGCTATAAAAAAATTGCACTTCCCGAAAGTTACGTGCTCCAGCACCGTCAGAATCATGTGTCGTTTTTCAAGGTACGCCTGAACTACAATTGTTTTGAAATATACATATATATATACAGCATATTCATACATTATTCTCTTAATTATTTTGTTAGCAATCTCGAATGGAGGATAATGGACCTACGGAGGAAAAAAAAAAAAAAAAAAACGAACGAAGCGCTGCAACGGAGTCGCAGAGACGCTGGTAGTTGCCCCATCGCACGCGAGCCACCGACCCGCCGGCCATCCGGCTTACGTGGAAGCAGAATGCGGAAGCGATTGCAAAACTCGTTGTCAACTCGATCGAGCTAACATGAAAACACGTGTTCACGATTTAGGCTGATGACGCTATTCCGCGCTTTAGAATTTTCCGGTCCCGCTCGCGTCCAAGCGGAAAAAAAAAAAAAAAACGTTGAAAATTGACATTTTCATATAGCTTCCTCGTAAAAGCTGTAAATTGAAATTTTCATATCGCTTCCTCATAAAAGTTGAAAAGTTGACATTTTTATAGTACTTTCTCATAATGGTCCTTTATTCGGAAAGCTTCCTCTATGGGGAAGCCAAAAATATAGTAAATGCTTTCTCATAGAAGGATCTTTGCGAATAAAGGACCATTATGGATTATGAGAAAGTGCTATAAAAATTTCAATTCAAAATTTCATTTCAAAATTTCAGCTTTTATGAGGAAGCTATATGAAAATGTCAATTTTTTTTTTTTTCACCATAACAAAGCTTCCTCTAGGAGGAAGCAAAAAGTAAAGAAAAATGTGTTGCGGCGACCGGGCGACTCAGACAGCAAACAAGTATCGTTGACCTTTTTTTTTTTTTTGAGGCGAAGAGGCTTGTCACTTTTACTTCCCCAATGATCTTTCCTAACTAAAAAGAAAATTGCGCCGTTCCTCTGTTTAATATACAATTGTTGCAAGCTTTTTCGTTTAAACGAAGATAATTCGTTGTATCGTCGATCTTTTTTTCTTTATCTTTTTTTATACTACGATCACGTGTGACACGATACGCGCATATGTAATCCGATGCGAGTTTTGCTGTTACTAAAATACCTACAGATCTCGTATTCCAACCGGTATACGATTTTCCACGAGAAAGAGTTTTTTTTTGTACTTCCTTTTTTTAATCGTACATGACTGCAACACATCGCCTATACGTTATTCAAAAGTGTCTCGGTGGCATTCGCGAGGTTTCCGGTAACGCGCAAAAATAACACACGTCAAAATGAAACGCAGAAAGGACACCAAAAAAAAAAAAAAAATTAACTAAAACACGTGCGTCACGTTCGTATGTTATCTTGAAACGTATCATTCATGAGCGTGTTATTTGTGCACGTGTTGTTTGTGCACGTGTTATTTATGGGCGTGTTATTTATGAGCGTGTTATTTGTGCACGTGTTATTTACGAGCGTGTTGTTTGTGAACGTGTTATTTATGAGGGTGTTGTTTGTGCACGTGTTATTTATGAGCGTGTTATTTGTGCACGTGTTATTTATGAGCTTGTTATTTGTGCACGTGTTATTTATGAGCGTGTTATTTGTGCACGCGTTATTTATGAGTGTGTTATTTGTGCACGCGTTATTTATGAGTGTGTTATTTTTTTATTTTTGAGCGTGTGTTACTTTCGTATGTTATTTTGGCGTTTGTTATTTATAAGCATGTTATTTTTGGCACGTGTTCTTTCGTATGTTATTTTGTGTTATTTGTCCGCGTGTTATTTTTGAGCGTGTCATTACTTTCGTATGTTATTTCGGCTATTACTAAAGCGCGTTGTGTTAATTTCGTATGTTATTTTGTGCGTGTGTTATTTATAAGCGTGTTATTTTTGGCAGGTGTTATTTGCCTTCGTGTTTATTCCCTTGTGCGTTATTTTGACGCATGTCACGTTTGACTACGCCTAATTTTGTCGCCTCTCATCGGTAACGCTCGTGTTATCTTGGCCGAAAATAAAACAGACGACGCTTTTTCCCTCGTCGGCCTAATGAAACGACGCCGAGCGTCTCGCAAAGTCGCTCGCTGTTCACCGTCGCGAGTTTTCACGCAAAACACCCGCAAAAGCTGTGCGATTACAATTCCCATTAGATTTACATTTCGTTTCTCGTCTTTTTTCTTTTTTTTTTTTTTTTTTTTTTTTTTTCATTTTTCATATTTGCTGATGAACTGAATCCCCGAGTCGCCTTTCGCGCGACTATGCTCTGTCAATGTAAGTTTAAACGCTAAAACAAGTTGTACGTGTACGGCCGAAGTCGTGTGCTGAGCTGCGTCGGTCGGTTCGGATTCAGTCGGCGAGTCAGCGAAAATATGTTTGCCCTCGGTTGCCGGCTATCTTGGCCAAAAGGCGTTTCGCAGCCCGGAGTTTCGTTCATCCAAAGAGAGCTACGCGAATGCGCAGCGCGATATCGCAATTGTTATTGTATATCGTGCATGCGTAGTTTAAAGTCGTAGAACTGGAGGTATCAATCTTCTACGTTAATCGGCTTATTATGAGAAAATAATGATAGGAGAGTCCGTCAGGAGGCGAGAGAGGCGCGGTCGCAGCGCTTCGATACACCCGATGGAATCGAAGCGAAGGCAGCGCCGCGGTGAGAGAATTGGTGCGCGCGCTTGTCGGTGCGATAGAGAGAAGAAGACGAAGAAGAAAATAATTAATCATGCCCCGTCGCGCTCACGGGCGAGTTCGTAACGAGAGCCAGCCGCTCGGAAGATATTTTCTCGCGCATATCGGCCGGTATTCGGCCCGGTGCGCATGCGCGCGACCGCGCACATGTCTCCGGGCATGTCGTGAGAGGAGGAGGAGGAGGAGGAGGAGGAGGAGGAGGAGGAGGAGCAGCGGCGACGCGTTCGCTAACGCAGGACAACGAACCCGACCTGAAAAGACCTTTCTTTCGAAAGTTAAAAGGTACAAACCCCCCCCTCTCTTCGTTCTACTTCGCGACGAATGTGGTCATTCGTCCGGATGGCTTTCTTCCGATTGCGCGTCGATGGCTCTCCTCCTTCGGCCCGGTTTCCGGAGGGAACGAGATATTGTTGTTTCGTCCGCTCTCGATCGTTTTGCACGGGAAGCCACGAGAGACGGTGTCAGGCAGTTAGGTTTATGTGGGGTTATTTGCTTACGGGAGGTTATGCATCGTCGATGCATCGTTGATCATTGTGTCGGTCAGTTGTGTATTGGGCCGAGTCCCATTGTTAACCTGTCGCTTTGCTGATGCTCGATGTTTCTCGGGATTAGTGGTTTTTCCGTAATGGGCAATGGGTCATTCATCGGCTATCTTCTCGTAATAGACAATTGGTCGTTCTCTTTCCTATTTTTTTTTTTTTTTTTTTTTTTTTTGTAATGGATAATGTGTCGACTCATTGCCAATTTTTTTTTTCTAATGGGTAATGCGTCGGCCCATTACCCATTTTTGTCCTCATTATCGATTATTTTTTAATGGGCAGTGTGTCTCGGCCCCATTATTCATTATTACCTCTAATGGGCAATGTGTCTCAGCCCCATTATCCATTATTTTTTTAATGGGCAATGTGTCGACTCATTGCCAATTTTTTTTCTAATAGGTAATGCGTCGGCCCATTACCCATTTTTTTTTACCATTGGGCAATATGTCCTCATTATCGATTATTTTTTAATGGGCAGTGTGTCTCGGCCCCATTATTCATTATTACCTCTAATGGGCAATGTGTCTCAGTCCCATTATCCATTATTTTTCCAATGGGTAATGTGTCTTGTCCTCATTGTCCATTATTTTTTTAATGGGCAATGTGTCGACTCATTGTCAATTTTTTTCTAATGGGTAATGCCTCGGCCCATTACCCATTTTGTTTCTTTACCATTGGGCAATATGTCCTCATTATCGATTATTTTTTAATGGGCAGTGTGTCTCGGCCCCATTATTCATTATTACCTGTAATGGGCAATGTGTCTCAGTCCCATAATCCATTATTTTTCCAATGGGTAAATGTATCTCAGTCCCATTATCGATTATTTTTCCAATGGGTAATGTGTCTTGTCCTCATTGTCCATTATTTTTCCAATGGGTAATGTGTCTTGTCCTCATTGTCCATTATTTTTTTAATGGGCAATGTGTCGACACATTGCTAATTTTTTTTCCTAATGGGTAATGCCTCGGCCCGTTAACCATTTTTTTTTTTACCATTGGGCAATATATCTTCTCTTCATTATCCATTATTTTTTTGAAGGTGTCTCCGTCCCGTTATCCATTATTTTTCCAATGGGCAATGCGTCTCGGCCCCATTATCCATTATTTTTCGAATGGGCAATGTGTCTCGGTCCCATTATCCATTATTTTTCCAATGGGCAATGTGTCTCGGCCCCATTATCCATTATTTTTCCAATGGGCAATGTGTCTCGGCCCCATTATCCATTATTTTTCCAATGGGCAATGTGTCTCGGTCCCATTATCCATTATTTCTCCAATGGGCAATGTGTCTCGTCCCCATTACTTATTCTGCCTAATGACCAATGAATCTCCTTCCCATTACCCATTGCTCTTTTATTGCGTAATACTCCTCTGTATCCGCCACCCATTGCTTTGCCAATGCACAATGTTTCAATGCGACAGTACCGTCGTTTCTAGGAGAGCCAAACTCTACACACCATCGACTGTACACAACTGCGACTCAACAGGTGGTTCGACTGTGCACAACCGCATGAATAACGTAGGAACGACGACAATTGTTATTGGTTGAACACGTTAAACTGGTTGTGTGAGTCGAATGTGTAGAGCGTCGAACTTGTCTCCAGTCGGACACTGCCGTTTAATTTCTTGAATGTTTCATAAAGATATCCAACAAATAATTTTACCAACATTTAAGAATATTTGTAAAATGTTTTAAGAGCATTTTGGCCCAGTGTTTCAAAGACATTTTAGCGAAATATATATATATATATTTTTTTTTTTACATTTCAGATATATACTTCCGTGCTATGTGGACAGAGTCGAGTCACGAGTCGACTTTCGGTTGTGCAGAGAGGAGGTCTCTGCAGGAACGACGTGCCTGCCTTCAACCGACTAAAGCGTCGCAAATTTCATCGGCAGAAATACGGACGAACACAATTTATCGGCAAATTAAGGGGACTAGTTGCGCGTAGCGGAAGAATAAAAAAAGAAGAAGAAGAAGAAGAAGAAGATAAACTTAGCCGGTCAGTGCTCGTAGAGCCGATCGGAAAGGGAGCTCTCGCGATCACAACTGGTATGCATCTGGCCGGTAACATGACCGTTTGCTCGTCCGAGCGCTCGATATCATTAAGCCCCATTAATCTCGATAATTGATAATAATTCCGTGGCAAAACGATGACTCGAAGAGCCCGGGCGATTAATGAGACGTGTTGCACCAGTGGATCATGCGAGCCATGAGGCGTTGCGTATATTCGCTTCTTCGTCCTCTTCACTTCTGGCCTGTGGCGCTCTTTCCGGCATTTGCGGGCCGGCCAATTGTTCCTGTATAACGTTGATAGAGGCGGTGCATGGTAACAGCATGTGGAAACACAACGGAGCGAAGATGTAAGCTTCTCTCGGTGTCAATGCCACGAAATTACCGGGGTCCTCGCTCCGGAACGGGAAACACTCGGATGTGTGGGAACCTCTCTTGTTCCTATTGTTTTTCCGCCGCCTCTTTCTTGCGTCGAGAGATCCACCCGCCAGCGTTCCGGCGTCGGGATGAAAGAAAAAAAAAAAAAAGTGAGCCTGTCGCTCGGGAGGCGGAGGCGCATAGGAAAGAAACTTTTAAGTATAGACACCAAAGTTCGGAAAGTCGTGGAAAGGAAGAAAAAAAATACATTTTATTGTTATTAAAAAGAAAAAATATATATATGTATACATATATCTTTGTGTTTAATATCGTTAAACTGATTTTCTCTTTAAAAAGCTTCGGTATGAAGTTTTGAGTGTAGGTCAAAATTGGGAGCGTCAATTTTTTGGGAGCGTCAAAAGGGAGGGTAAATTTTTTTTTTTATTTTTTTTTTATTTTGCGTTTGATACTTTTTTTGTAACGATTTCTTCCTCAACGTGCTTCGGTTCGAATTTGTGTGTGTAGAGCAAAGTTCGAAAGAAAGTGTCAGCGCAATATCAACGAAAAAAAAAAAATTATTCCGGAAGTGTGTTAGCATTTTTGTTTTCAATCTTTATTTCTTCTTTTTTACAAGAGTTAAAGTACGAGTCGGGTTTGCCGAGATGTCGATGATATCACCTGGACATTTTTTTTTTACAATTTTTTTTTTTTTTGTAATTGTGTGATAAGTTTTCTTATAATTACAATAAAAACTATTACCATTATTATGAAAATTTGTGAACTATGCACATATAGAAAATAGTTCGCGATGTTTGCTATTTATTTGCATCATACATTATGTGTGTATACCTATGTATGTACACGTATGTATGACATGTATATGTACACACATATGATTATTATAATTTTTTTTTTTCAATAATGGGAATGTAGCTGTTGCGAGTACAATGCCGCATATCCAATTCGTAACGGGTCGCGGAGAATGTTACAATTACAATAAAAACTATTACTATTATTATGAAAGTTTATGAACTATGCATATATAGAAAATAGTTCGCGATATTTGCTATTTATTTGCATCATACGTTATGTGTATATATCTGAGTACATACATGTGTATATGATTATTATAATTTTTTTTTTTTCTCAATAATAGGAATGTAGCTGTTCCGAGTACAATGCCGCATATCCAATTCGTGAGGGGTCGCGGAGAATGGAGGCGGTTCGTGGTGTATAATAATATTCGCAGCGGTAAACACGTTCCAGTCGAATTCCCGTCGCACATCGTCGAGCAGTCCAGATGTCTCCCTACCGCCCGAGCCGAGCAAGTATCAAAGCTCAACGGGCGAGTCCGACAACAGACGAATCGCAACTTCCTCGTGATTTCTGGATGCCACACCGAGAGCCCGCGAGCGCAACGTTCTCCCGCTTAATAGGGTCTCGTTTGACGGGGTTCCGGAATCTCCGGGCGACCCAGATTTTTTTTTATCGGCACACTCTTCCGCGATCTTTGTCCACCACCGCTCGAGCGAATGACGCGTCGCAATCTCTGCCAGAGCTTCGAATGACTCACCGGCAAGACCAAAAAATCTTTCCGATAATCCATATTGTTCAATAATCAACAATAGAGACAACAATCAACGACAAATTATTCTTTAAAAGAGCTATCAAGTTATCGAATGGTTTCTAAAAAATTGCTATTAGTTTTGGGGTAAAACTATTGGCTTTTTTGTTATTTTTATTGCACTGTTTTAAAAATATTATGAAATTTACAAAGCGTTCGATATATAGTTATATGAAAAGTTATATGGAATATACAATCTCGGTGTATGAAATTGGTATTCATGTACATTTTATTTGAATTTCAACGATTCAATCCTAAATGCAATACTTGTGTATTAAAACTACCGGTGATGACGTTGCAAATTAAGACATTCGTATATGAAAATTTTGTTATTGTTACAGATATTATATTGTATATGTTTAATCCATGTACGGTTTCTCCGACCTTTTACAAAAGCCCTTAACTATTACTTATTTTAGTACCACATTTCCTATCGATAGTCCATCAGTATTTATTTTCTCTGTAGACTTTCTGCTATCATAGTATTTAATAGATCCGTTTTTTTACTATAAGCTTAAATAAACTTAGCATTATATTAACATAGCTACAGGATTTATTTACTAATGATCACGGGTTTTCATTATTACGAGTATTATGCAAATAATGTTTCTAATATACCGGTAACGCATTATTCTTACATATTAGTCAATGAAATTTCATATACTCTATATCCATAAAACTTATACATTTTATTTATTTACTTATCTATTTATTTATTAACGTGAATAACCATTTTACAAAAGAAAAAGGAAACAGGAAAAAAATATATTTTTCTTTTGTAAAAGGGTTATTTACGTTAACAAATAAATAGATAAATAAATAAATAAAATGTATAAGTTTTATGCATATAGAGTATATGAAATTTCATTGACAATATGTAAGAATAATGCGGTATATTAAAAACATTGTTTGTATAATACTTGTAATAATGAAAACCTGTGATCATTAGTAAATAAAACCTGTAGCTATGCTAATATAATGCTAAGTTTATTTAAGCGTATAGTAAAAAACGGATCTATCAAATACTATGCTAGCAGAAAGTCTATATATTATAAATAGACAATATTATAATATAGTCTATTCGTTACAACGTATGATAATATAGCCTGGTGCAAATAGTACAATTTCGATAGTTACAGTACAGATATAATTAACAGTCCAGATAAATTTTTACACGCATTTTACGAATTTTCAAACATACATTTTTAACAGTGTAAAAGATCAGTCTTATTTATTATTTTTTTTTTTGCAAAATTGCTTAGCAGCAAACTGTGATGAACTTCATGAACTGTGCGAGCTGCGAAGAGTCGGCGTTGAAGAGACCCCGGACAAAGATTTGTTTCGAAGCGGTCGATGTCCAGCCAATATTGTTGCCGGAGGCAAAACCATCTCCTAGGACTTCGGCTCCTCGCCGCGGCGATCGGACGACTCGGACACGCTGTAAAAAAAAATTAGTTTGAAAATTACTCGACGGTATTGGAAGATTTTTTTTTTACATAAACTGTTTCTCAAATTTCAAATACATAGGCGTTGCAATTTTACAGTAAAATTAGTATTTTTTAATGGAAATTTCTGTAAATTTCAGACAAAATATTTGTAATATTAATATCTCGTATTGTAATTTTACAGTAAAAGCACATTGATGTTCAATTAATGTAAATAATTTAAGGAAATTTCAATTTGCCGTAAATTAAATTTACAATTTTTTTTTTTTTTTTTTTTTTTTTTTTTTTACAGTGCAGCGAACAAGTATCGTCGATCTTTTTTTTTTTTTTGAGGTGGACAGTCTGGTCACTTGCACTTCCCAATGATCTTTCCTACCTAAACCGAAAATAGCGCCGTTGCTCTATTTAAATACTCCATTTTTGTAAGATTTTTCGGTTAAATGAAGATAATTCGTGGTGTGGTCGATTTTTTTTTTTTTTTTTTTTTTACTAATTGTTTGGAAATTATTCACACACACACACACGCGGTAACTTGACGAACAAACGCCAACTTCTGAGATTATGTGTTCAAATATTGAGAGGCAAAATTAAAGAGAAACTCGGCTTACGGCTTATTATGATTCATTGAGCAAACAACCGTAGAATCCGCGGCCGGCTTGTTTGCTAATAGCCGTTGGTCAATAAGCTCAGTGGTGCGAAGGATAAGCGAGTGATTTTTTTTTTTTTTTTATCGAGTTATACGCTTCGCCTTCTCGTGGAAGCTTATGAAGAACTCGCAAAAAAAAAAAAAAAAAAAACCGCAATGACATAAAATATTGACGTTTAATTTAATGAACGAAGTAAATAAGGTTCATTAATCGATTGACAACAATTTGCAGATTTTCCTAAGTGGGCGAAACGGACAATTCCCAAGAATAGATTCTCACAACGCCGTCCACTCGGTCGACGCGAAAAGGAAGAAAAAAACACACTCTCACCTCACGACTTTGATGCGTCATAAAACTAAAAATAATGAACCGTCGTCGTTCAAACTTCATCGACAGCCTTTTTGGTATTGAGGAAACGCAATATTTGCGATACCGTTGTTCCAAATGCCGCGCATCGTTCCGTTCGAGGCTCCGAAAGGTTACCCCAAAAGAAACCTAACCTCCAAAAAGAAAATTGACCGAATGGAGGGCCAGGGACGGCGAGCCGAACAACGAAAGCAAACCCACCGGGTCGGAGAATGTGAACACCGTGCAGCGCGTTCGGACAATGTGTCCGAGGTGTTTCGTGGGTATAACGGTGAGTAGAGCGGCTCGGAATCGTTCCCGAAGAGAGTGTGTCTGCACGCCGTACCGGGTAGGAGGAACAGCCGAAGAGGAGAGGGAGGAGGAAAAAGAGGACTATGCAGAAGTGGCGTGCAGTCGCACGCTGACCGGCCGACACGACGGACGCGCATTTTTACAGAAAAAAAAAAAAAAAGAAAAAAGAAAAACAGCAAAAGAAAAAAGAAAAACATTGAAACCGACATGATCGTGACCGTGGAAAGTGCTCCGAGACTCCGCTGCCTCTCCCTGAGGCACCGCCAGTGGAAACACTGAAGAGAACATTGTTTTTTTTTTTTTTATTATCAAAAAATTACAATTGGAAAAAATATTGTTTACGAGTTAAAAAAAGAGAAGAAAAATTAATGAAAACTCGATTCTGTGCAGTGACAAAAAAAAAAAAAAAAAGACAAACACTTCTTCACAAAAGAAACGAAAGAAGTGAAAGACAACCAATCAACGCTATTGCATCCACCCGATAAGGGATGAAGCGAGCCTGAGATTGATTGTCCCGATCGATCGGTTTGTGTGTCTCGATAGGAGAAAATTAAATGTCGAAACACCGGAGAATTTTGCGAGCGAGAAACTTTCGCAACGTCTCGGGTTAATTGAAGAAAAAAAAAAAAAAAAAAAAAAAAAAAAAAAAAGACATACATCTTGGTGTTTTTTTTTCTTCATCCTCGATAAGAAAGGATTGATGGATGACGACGGATCGTTGATAAATTCAATTGCGTTATTATGTCGATGGCGATAGTCGGCTGAGCGCACTGATTGATTGGAAATCAGCAGGAGCAGAAATAAAAATCGAAGGAAGAATATTCTTCCTCGTGTTATTAATGAAGCGAACGAGTTTTTGGGAGAGCTTCGTTTCAACGACACTGTCGTAGCGAGGAGGGCGCGCTCATTCGCTGAGTGGCGATTAATGCGAGAGGGAAGAACGCGCGTGGCATAAAATAGGCCGCATTGGGTTGTAAATCAAACAGCGCAACGGGCACTGTTATCGTGCAACTCGAAGATTTAACGAATACGAAGAAACTGGTATAATGATGGTGAAGGACAACATGTGGCGACAGAGACGCTTGGCAGTACCCAAGAGGTGAGTGATGATCGTTAGCTTTCGATAGTATTGCATTGGATTCGTTTGTTTGTCAATTTATTGCAATTGTTAATTGGATGAAGCAAAAACTACGGAGGTGTGAGTGATTGCTTTGACTTGCGTGAAGTTGATTGTTCCCTCGAGGCCGAACTTACAGTAATTTAAGTTAAAACTTTATTTGAAGCTTGGGTTGAAATTTAAGTTGAAACTCATGTAAACATTTTTCGTTTAAAGTTGAGTTTAAACTGGGGTTTAAAGTTGAGTTTAAACTGGAGTTTAAAGTTGAGTTTAAACTGGAGTTTAAAGTTGAGTCTAAACTGGAGTTTAAACTTGAGTTTAAACTGGAATTTAAACTGGGGTTCAAACGGGAGTTTAAACTGGAGTTTAAACTGGAGTTTAAACTTGAGTTTAAACTGGAGTTTAAAGTTGAGTTTAAACTTGTGTTTAAACTTGTGTTTAAACTTGTGTTTAAACTTGTGTTTAAACTTGTGTTTAAACTTGTGTTTAAACTTGTGTTTAAACTTGTGTTTAAACTTGTGTTTAAACTTGTGTTTAAACTTGTATTTAAACTTGTGTTTAAACTTGTGTTTAAACTTGTGTTTAAACTTGTATTTAAACTTGAGTTTAAACTGGGGTTTAAACTGGAGTTTAAACTTGAGTTTAAAGTGGAGTTTAAACTGGAGTTTAAACTTGAGTTTAAAGTGGAGTTTAAAGTGGAGTGTAAAGTTGAGTTTAAAGTTGACTTTTTAATATACCTTACGTGACCTTAATCAATCAGTGAAATCATTGAATACAATGTCACATTTTATTGTATATCACTTTTTCAACTATAGCAATTATGACGCACTTATACGCCGTTTTCGTAATAATATGCAGCCATTGGAAATAGCGACGATAACTACACGCCATGAACACACTGAGTATCAAGTTTACATTCGTAGTTAAGCGCCGCAGTCAAGGCCGTTACTGTCAGGGTCGAATTTATAGTTCCAAGCTTGAGCTCAAGGTTGAGCTGAAGTTCGAATTATCATCTAGTCAAGGAAAGTCAATAAAAAAAAAAAAAAAAATGTTATTCGTTAGAACGACTAATATTTTCATTCGTTGACTTCGAGTCAAGAAAGTCAAAGTAAAATTATTGTTCGCTCATGCAAAGTCAATGAGAATAACGAAATTTTGTTCACCTGTTTTTAGAACCCTTCATGTTATTTATTCATTTACGGTTCAAGTAATTTTCCACAATGTACAGTTCTGAAGTTCTCTTTGCTGCAGTCAAGCATGATTAAAACAAGAGATAAACCAACACAATTGACTACGGACAAAAGAAAATTCTTGATCGTCAAGTACAAGCGGCAAATTAACAGCGAATTCCATTGTCGAAAGATGTCATTAGGTGGGTTCGATTTTCAGGGTAAGCTGGAGCGGAGCGCTCTATTTTACGTTGAAAGTATATCTATATTCATTGGATATACAGATATACCAGTCGCCTTAAATAGAGCGCTCTGCTCCAGCTTACTCTGAAAACGAACCAGCCTATTATTGCACGCCGACACGATTTAACCCGAGATCGAAAAAAAAAACAAACAAAAAAAACGTATAAGTTTAGTAAACACTGGCTCGAACGCCAAGGACTACAAGAGTCGGTGTGCCCGGCAACGGCTCGAAGTCTGTATCTCGAGCAGCTGCCGAGAGAGGTCGAAGAGAGGTCGAACGTCCGATCGGTGGTCGGTGGCTGCTTCTTCGACACGGAAACGTCACAGCGCCGAGAAGGGAAAACTGCTTGTCTGTCCCGAAGGAGCTTTACACCAGCCCGTAGAAACCAGTCGTCCCTTATCTCGTCCGCGAGAGACCGTTGTTCTCACACTTGGCGAGAAGATTTTGTTTTTTTTTTTTTTAGGAATCTTCTTTTGCAAACTCTTTTTTTTTATATCTTGTTCCACTGCGACACAATTTTTTGATGTGTTGGCCATCTGCGATACAATATTTTATGTGTTTGTTCTCTGCGATAAAATTTTTCTGTGTATTGTTGCTCTTCGTTCCACTTTTAAAATGCTGCATCGGAGAGAACTGACACATTAATTAAAAATGGTACTGCAGCGATGGAACATTTGGAGAATTATATCGGAGAGGATGAACACATTGAAAACTGTATAGGATCGGAACGACACATAATAAATGGTATCTGAGAAGTACGGCTAATCAGAAAATTTCATCGAAGAAGCAAAACACATGTATAATATTGGATAGTATTGGAGACACACATTATTCGGAAAATTATATCGGAGAAGAAGGACACTTAGAAAGTTTTATGAGGAAATTTGTTGTAGACGGTAGAATTCAAAAAGCATTAAATAGAAAAAATAAAAAATTAAAAATTTTTAAAAAACTTCCGACTGGCTAATAAAAAGTAACTTCAAAAACGGTGAAATAATTCATGCATACAACAGTAATTAATATTGTCAAACAACAATAGTAATAATTAATAATAAAGAATAATTGTAAAATTAATTAATCTTTGTTATGTCAATTCGATGATGATCTTCGCTACAGTCGGGAGACGGCTTCCGAACCACAGTTCTATATCCACACAAATAAACTTGTTAGCAGAATGTTATATATTATATTAATCTGTGGTTCGGAAGCCGTCGCCCGACTGCAGCGAAGATCATGATCGAATTGACATAACAACGATTAATTAATTTTACAATTATTCTTTATTATTAATTGTTACTATTGTTGTTTGACGATATTAATTATTGTTATATACATGAATTATTTAACCGTTTTTGAAGTTACTTTTTATTAGCCAGTCGAGAGTTTTTTTTTATTTTTAATTTTTTTTTTGTGCTTTTTTTTTTTTTAATCTTTTCCCTTACCGTCGATCGCTCTTTGCTTTCACCGCTGGAAACGAGCCGCGGAATTCCGAATACTGTACGAGAATTTTAGGTCAAACCGGAAGGGTCGTGACCGTCTTGGAAAAAAAAAAAAAAAAATGTTGAAATAAAATTTTTTTTTAAGAGTGAAAAAAAAGAGACAGCAATTTTAAGTTTCTTCTCGGAAATTAGTAGTTTCATTGCAATTACCAAAAATATGAATTCGTAAAAAAAAGGGTTATTGGTTTGTTCGAAATTTTTAAATACACTCAACCTTGGAAGTAAAAAAAAAAAAAATAATCTTCAGACTATCCTAGGATAAATAAATGGTCCAGGTTTTGTGAATATAATGGCTCGATTGCATTTCTGTCGAAGACTAATTTTTATTCGTGAATTTATATTTTACTAATTTTTTAACGCATTAATTGAAAATGATTTTTTTTTTTTTATTCACAGAATGCTAAAAATTACCGTTAAAAAATATTGATCTCTTGCTGATGAATCATTTACGAGGATTAATTGAACTTTCGTGAAACCTCAATAACGAGACTGAAGTACACATTTCTGCGAGTGTAAAAAAAAAAAAAAAAAACATATGTATAGGGTCATCGATCACGCGTCTGAGAGAAAGATGTTTATCGATAGAGTAGGCTGAATGCCAGTGAAATTAGCGCATCGCGCTTCCTTACATTTATTCTCAATTGCCCAAGCCGTTCGGCTTCCTTTCAAGGAGAAAGTAAAATTCTTACAAAAATATTTCCTCTCACCGATAACCAAAATGAAAAAAAAAAAAAAAAAAAAAAAAAAAAAACAAATCATAAGATTCTCATACAAGTCATTGGAAGAAAAGTAATCCAAAAGTATTTATTAACGAAATTCTCGAAAATCAATAATCATACAAAAAAAAAAAATAAAAAAAATTTAAACGTAAATACAAAAAAAGAAGACACAGCTATTTCTTCACAATCATTTCCACAAATATTAAAATGACAAAAATAAAACGTTATTATAAAAGTTAAGTGTAAAAATTTAATTATTTTATTAACAATAAAAAAAAAAATTTCCATGCATTGACGCAACTTTGGTTTCTTCTTTTTTTTTTTTTTTTCGTTACATTTATTCTTCCGCCGGTCTCCATGGTAGCGGTGTTAAAGTTTCTTGGCATTCGACCTACAAGGCAAGAGAGAGACTCGGGAATAGATCGGGCGATAATTGGATTTCCAGAGGAGCGTGCATCCGTGCAGTACGTGTCCACGCTCCGGGGTACCTCTCACTCTACCGATCCATCTTTCCCACTCCCTCACCCGGCTAAGCCCCGTGTCGAGATTTTGCAGGGCTACGTGAATATACATCCATATATATATATATATATATATATATATATATATATATATATATATATATATATATGTGTGTGTGTGTGTGTGTGTGTGTGTGTGTGTGTGTGTGTGTGTGTGTGTGTGTGTGTGTGTGTGTGTGTGCGTGTGCGTGCGTGCGTGTGTGTCCATATATACATATGCATATCGCAACTAAAATCACAAGGGCGTATGTTCTGCCTTCAAGCATAACGGATTTACCTTTCTGATTCTAATCACGTGACACACACACACACACACACACACACACACACACGCGCGCGCGCGCGCGCACGCATGATGTTGGTTTGTGTGCATATGTATTATGTACATTATATAAACATACACAAGCGGTATACACTAAGATGGATCGGTACCCTGTGCAGGTACCCAACACCCGCGCGGCCGATGGCGAACCCTCTTGGCCATTTCGTGCCCCCCCCCCCCCCCCCTTTGGATGTAACTATATACATTTATACTCATGCCGTTGTATACCGAGGCGAGGTGGGAGCCGTTCCTTCCGCATCGAGTCGTTGACACCGGTTGGAGCGTAACCACTCGCTTCTCTTCCTTCCTTCATTCTTCATTCGCTATTCCCATCCCTTTTCGGCATTTCCCAGTGTGAGCTATCCACTTCCACTTCCTACTCCTTCTTCCTCCTCCGCTTCCTCCTCCTCGTCTTCTTTTTCCTTCCTCTTCTTCTTCTTCTTCTTCTTCTTCTTCTTCTTCTTCTTCTTTCGGTCGATTTGGCCGAACCGGCACATTGATCGGAGGCGATCCCGTATTGGTACAGACTTCCCGATGCCGAAGAATGTTCGGAGATCGGGCTCGAGGCGTTTCTGCCTCGTGAAGTCACGGACAGTTCGCTCTTCATTTACTCCTCGGTACCGAAGTCATCGCGATGCGATTTTGAGAATTTTCCCTCCTCGAAGAGCGTGACGATTGTAGTCAGGAACAGTTAAAGCGGATTTTGCCACGGACGAAGACAATGATTGTCTTCGGTCGTTTGCTTCTTCGTTTCGTTCGTTATCCTCTTTTTCTGTTTACGAATCAGCAGATCGCTGTGACCGAGACGAACTCACCCACGATATGGAATGTAGCATTTTGAAACCGTTAACGTAGATTTTCGGAGATTTAACCGAAAGTACATGTCGTCCGATTTTGAAAATCTCATCTTATGACCGGAAGTGACGACATACCTGAAATACGTTACTTGCGATTAAACAATCTTATTTTTCGACCGGAGCTGATGTCGTACCGGATACACGTCACTTGCACTTTTGTGAAGAAATAGCTGTTTCTTTTTTTTTTTTTTTTTTTTTTTTTTTTTTTTTTTTTTTGATGCACGTTTTAAAATGTCTTAAAATGATTATTGATTTTTCAGAATTTTGTTAATAAATATTTTTGTATCGCTTCACAAGCATAACAAGTCATTGGGAGAACCCTTGTACCTGAGAACGCTTGTACTTGAGAACGGTTGGAGCGGACGTTGTTCCAGATGAAGTCACTTATTGTCTTCGTTCGTTTACTTCTTCGTTTCGTTCGCTCACTCCACTTTTCCTGTTCATTAAACCACCGGCAGGTCGTTGCAGCTCAGACGATCGCACCCGCCCTATGGTCTATGAAATTTAGAAAGCGGAAACGCAGATTTTCGGTTATTTACCGAAAAATCTCCATCTCTTCAGGTTTGAAAAATCTCATCTTATGACTCGTAAGTGACGATACAGGGAAAGTCGTCACTTCCGGTTTGAGATTGCCCATTTTACGAGCGGAAGTAACGGCACACCGGAAATACGTTACTTCCGGTTTAACAGCAATATTTTTCGACCGGAACTGATGTCACACCGGAAATACCTCACTTCCGGTATTGAAAATCTAATATTCTAGATTGTTAACTGTTCCACCTCACAAGAAGCTATCCCGAGCCCAATTTCGTGCATTTCTTTATTCATTCTTCATTCGTCATCGATACTGATTCTCGTTTTTGGCATCACACGGTAATTAACAATCCGGCCACGCCGCAACGATGAACCGTCACGTTTGGTTTCCATTAATCATCTCGACAATCTCTATGTTGCTCTCTCAATGCTGCTTTTACGAGGAATGATGATGATGCTCGAGTACGAGGGAAGAGAAGAGAAGAGATAGGATGCATGCGGAGGCCGTCAAACAGCTTAATGTTGGCGCGTGCGTTCACCCGAGTCACGAGACTCGCATCGCCAAGCTAATCCTAGATACTCTCTCATGAGAGTTGTGTGTATATATATACACATGTGTGTGTGTATATGCGAGACGAGTTTGCGTCGCTTCTCAAACAACAGGCAAGCTCGCACTTTGTTGCACTACTATTACGAGTCCAATAGTGGAAGTGGGTCACACATGAAGAATAATTCTTGTCACAGCACCGCACGCACAGACACAAACCCAGACGGACACACTTGTCGGCCAATTATAAAATTGCGATATGCACTGGTTCCTTGGACTTCTATTCTCGAATTGTCGAGAGAAAACCCACATGACAGCTGGAACGTGACAGCATCGCGACAAAATATTTACGTCCTCTGCACCCATTAACTGATTCTTTTTTTGTATCAAATTCAATTTTGAATTTTTCGTTTTTTATTTTCAATGCGCTCATATGCTGATTCGTTGTCGGTGTTTTGAGTCGATGCTAATTTTGATGAGATATTGCGTTCCTGAAGTAAAAAAAACCTTAATAATAATAATAATAATAATAATAATAATAATAACAACAACAATAATGAATGATTACATTATGATAATAACTTTTTTAACAAAATGTATTGAACAAGGCGAATCCGAAAATTGCTCTTGTAATAGCGATTTTGTTAAAATAGTTATTTTGATATCTTCAGGGTTTTTTTTTTTTACTAGAAATTAATATTTTCTAAACATTATTGTTATTATGAATTCGTATTTGATTATTGTTTCAAGAACTAGCGAACTCGTGGCACTGGTCGCTCTGTCCAGCACTCTCTTCCTGTTTCTTCACACTCGTGATCTTCACTCGCGTCTGAGGGAAATGGAGGTCCGTCTGCAGCCTGGCGAGGGTGAATCACTCTCCGGGAATCAACTGTCGTCCGGTGAGTGTCTTCCACGTCTGCCTTTTGTCGCCACTTTGATACTATCGAATTTGAAAGAAGTTCAAACTTGAGTTCAAACTTAAGTTCAAAGTTAATTTCATACCTACATTTGGAATGAAGTTCATATTTACATTTAGAATGAATATCATACTTACATTTACAATAAAGTTCATACTTACATTTAGACTTAAGTTCAGACGAAGCTTAAACTTGAGTATTAAGGCAAGTTTAAACTTAAGCTAATACATTAGCACAAATTCAAATTCATAGTTGAGCTTAAAATTAAATTCATATTTTATTTCACGCTCAAGTTCCCACGTATAACTTTGAACCTGTGACAAGATACTTAAAACCCGTAGTAATTTCTCGAACACGCACACACACACACACCTATGCGTCCTGGCAGACGGCACGGGTCGTCAAAATGATTAGCGCGGTGCTCCGGTCTTTGAAGCTCCATGCAAATAATTTTCCGTCGTTCTTGCCGTTTCTTGGGGGATGTGGTCAGTTTTGCTGACCGAGCATAACCGGCGGTCATACGCGGAGGGCACGGCATTATCCGTCACACGTGCGATAGAGCCCTCCTCGTCGTGCCCGCCGCATTCGCCTCCTGCGTTTCCACGTCGTGCCTGGTAAGTATACGCCGTCAGGATGGAAAGCCGCGGTGCGTCCGAAAGAGGCGGCGGCGGCGGCTGCAACGCTCGTGACCCTCGGCGATGGCGAGAGCGTCGACTCCTCGGACGTGCGCTCCGCCACGAGGACCGGCCTAAGAAGAGGAAGAAACAAGAGGAATCAAGATAAAAGAAACAAAAAAAAAAAAAGAAGAAGACGAAAGGAAAAAAAACGAAGGGTTACCAAGAGAAACTGCAAGTTAACTCCGTTGAATTCGTAACGGTAACGTGTAAAGCCTCATTTGCGTGCAATCACGATTCTTGCTAATTAGTCCACGATCGCGATCTTCGTCGCCGCCCGAGAGAGGGTTCTCGCTTCGGCTACGAAGCGAGCCGCGGACGATGCCCCGACGGTGTTTAATCAACCACCGTCACCGATCGATTGGCCACCTTTGCAATTAAACACCGGCAATTAGTACCTAATAACAGTGTCGAGGCCTTTGGGAAAACTTGCCTCACCGACCGTCGGTAATTATCGTTGTTACGACGGGAAGAAACGGAAGAGGCCGAGGGAAATATGCAGATTCCAGTTGGGGGGCGGTCGAAGGTGGTGTTTGGATTTCTTCTTTTGTGGAAAATAACGATCCTGGGATGGAGCGGCGAGGTGAGAAGGGTCGACAAACCCGCCGAAGGGGGGGCCTTCGGAAAATATTTCCTGCGATTATAGCGAACGAGGCATTTGATGGTAATGGGGCGGAAAGAGAGATCGGTATAGGCCTTCCGAGAGAGACTCTTCGTGATGCTCGGTATCGCAACTCGAGCGGGTTAACGTGGTGCATGGTACAGTGAGATGTACCGCTGTGTGCACTATCGTTGGGACGAGAAAAAATAAATAAAATAAGGCTCGTGGAGAATGAGCGCGAGAAGCGAGGAGGAAGAAGGCAAAGAGAAACCGAAGAAAGAGTTTCTCGGTGGGGGGGGGGAAGATGGAAGACGGAAGCGGGATTTGCCGCGAAGAAGAGGAAGTGATTTATGTGCGAGATGCGAGCGTCAAAAGGCTACCGTGACGATTCGAAGATTATGGGGGTCTCTCACACCCCTCGTTCTCGTCATGCTGGCGTTGTCTTCTTCGACTGTCGAGCCAACGGTTTGCCGAAGGAAGAGTCTCCGGTGACGGCTCGCAGCGGGACTTGTGGCTACCTTGACTTCAAGGTATTCATTGAAGTATTCATTGAAGTATTTTTACCGGGGTATGTAAACATTCTTAAAACGCGTTCTGGCCCTTGCTATTAATCCAATCCCAGTCTACTCCAATCCAATACCATCCTATTAATCCAATACCAATCGACATGATGGTGTTTAAGACGCCACGACTGAAATATTGGGAACCAAACGAAGCAATCAAATCATACAATCTCATACCAAATAGATCTTTCCATGATCTTGGATGAAAAACGAATCTCCCAATCGGTGTCGCAAGCCATTCTACCGATGTCTTCCTCATGGCGAATCAAGACATGGTCTCTCGAGGAATGTCCGAGGAACGTCCACCCGAATAATCCCAATCGGTTCATCTTCGGTAACATTTCCTGCCCGCTTATCTGCTCCGCAGACTCGATCAACCCAGGTATTTTCTCTCCTCTGGCATCCCAGTACGATGCAGCACCAAGATTTACGAAGTTTCTTTTTCCACCTAAAGAGGATTCCGATTGAAGTACAATACAATTGGTTCATAATCTTTAACGAAGTTTCCAATATCGCCACAGCTCAAAAGAACTCACTAAATTAAGATCTATCGTATGAGACTGTTCAAACGAACTACCCAGTCCGACTACAAACTCATTCTTAAACCACGTTCTGGTCCTTGAAATATTGGGAACCAAGCGAAGCAATCAAATCATACAATCTCGCACCAAACAGATTTTTCCATGATCTTAGATGAAAAACGAATCTCCCAATCGGTGTCGCAAGCCATTCTACCGATGTCTTCCTCATGCCGAATCAAGGCATGGTCTCTCGAGGAATGTCCGAGGAACGTCCAACCGAATGGTCCCAATCGGTTCGTCTTCGGTAGCGTTTCCCGTCCGCTTATCTGCTCCGCAGGCTCTATCAACTCAGGTATATTCTCTCCTCTGACATCCCAGTACGACGCGGCGCCAAGATCAATTTGGCCAGGAGGCAATGGCCACCTTGAACATCGGTCGATTGCAAGATCTGCAGAGTACCTGTGAAGCACGGAAGTGATCATAGACCAAGGCCAAGAAAAAATGGACCGCATGATCGGCGAAGAGCCGCCCGATCGTCACGGCAACAGGATCTTTCGCCAATGCGGTAACGCGAGTTTTAACAATCCAGATTGGAGAAACACCAACACACCTTTCTCCTTTCACGCTGAAGTATCAACCGTTGAACTTTCCAAAACTGGTGACAGCGTACCCAGTACTTGCGGTAGGTATCTTAACCTGGGCCGAGTATTCCGCAGTACCGGATTTTTCCGACGACACAAGCCACTCCATTTAAGGCAGCGACAATTACCCTCGTGAAACCTGGCGATCGCAGCGATAAATAAAGAGGCAGAGAGCGGATGTCGTTCGTGTCCGCGGAGACCGCGACTCTCGTTAACCCGCCGCTGACCATCGCGCGACCCTCCTAACGCACGTGGAAAGTCCATTAAAACGGTGTTTGGCTTGTACAGACGACTGTCGCAGGTAGGTACGCGGAAGAAGCGGAGAAGCAAGAGTTTTAGCGTGGAAGACGGGAACGAAGCGGATGTTACGAGGAGGCAACGATTCACCGGAAGAGACAGATCGGTAACGTAATCGCGTGGGTGAATTGATCGAGCCGGGAGAATATCCTGGCGATCCGGTCGGATGATCGTTAACGTGGGTGTCTTCTGGCGGTTCTGAATTGTTGGAGGAGTTTCGATGTTTAGACGTGTCTCTTCAAATACGGCGAAATCCCAGATGGGATTGGTCACAAGAATAGCAGGAACTCTAAATATTAATAAGGATACAAAAATATCAATAGGAAGTGTCCTAAACATAACAGGGTGGATTCAAACTATGAATATGAATTATCTTACAAACTAATCGAAAGCCTCTTAAATATTAACAAAAAGAGGATCCCAAATATGGATGGAAATGAATATAACATAAATAGAGAAAAGTTTACATATAATGTTTTAGAATTCATATATATGGAGATTGACGAAGAGGAAACACGGTTTTTCTAAACTCGTATTTGTTTAATTGATTTTTAGTGAAAATCATCCTAAACACAAATCATCAGGGAGTTTTCCGGCGTCACGGAAGATCAACATTGGGTGAAAAGTGCATTCCCCTTATGCAGCCTCCGATCTCCAAGGTTGCTCGTTTACACATCCTGCAGAATTTCTCAAGAACCATCTTCGTACTGCATATTAAGACATTCCGAGACACCACAACGTGGATCGCACCGAACCACATCCAGCCTTACTGTACATACGTCGATGTGGCCGCATACGTGACTTACCGCTTAAGGTAGTCCTTGCGAATAGTGTTCACTTCGCATAAGTTTCAGAGAAACTAGAGGAAATCGTAGACACTTCTCGATGGTATGAAAATCTGAAAAAAATCCAGTTTATTAAAGATGTCGAAAGGATTAATTTTCCATAATAATAATTCTAAAATGTTATTAACAAATCGATGGAAAATAAAATTGTTCAACAAATATCCCGGAAACCTAACTTTTTTTTTAAATGAAAATTGTTCGTTCATATTTCCGAATACGTATGCATTTTTTCAGATTTTTAAATTCACCTTGAAATTTTCTGTTTTTCTACACGTTTTTCCCATATAAAAAAAAAAAAATCAAAGTGAATTTAAAAATCTGAAAAAAATTCATACGTATTCAAAAAAATGAACAAATAATTTTCATGGCAAAAAAAAAAGGTAGGTCTCCGAGATATTTGGTAAACAATTTTATTTTTCATCAATTTGTTAATAACATTATGGAATTATTATTATGCAAGATTACTATTTTCAACACCTTTGATATGCTTGATTTTTTTTCAGATTTTTATATCATCCAGAGGTGTTTGCAATTTGCTCTCATTTCTCTGAAACTTATGCGAAGTGAACGCTATTCGCAGGGACTACCTTGAGCGACGGAACGGGAGGGCACAAAAAGCTACGGATTCTCGGGCCTCGCGTCCCTGGACAATTAAGTGCACCGTGAAAATCAGGTCAGCATGTGGAATACAATGGAATCTTACGTTTAACGGAAAGTTTCGCAGCAATAAACAGGAGTACAAGCGGCAATTAAAAAAAAAAAAAAACGGAAAAAAAAAGATAGCCCTGACGCTTGGCACAGAGCGCAAGTGGATCGCGTGCATATACGGTGTATTCATAATGCACAAGGTTCATGAGCGTGATCCGCGACGATGGTGTTGCGATCATCGTGAAGAATCGCGATGATCGTGAAATATACAAAAGTCGAAACACGCACGTGCGATAATCGTCGAGCGGCTCATCTTTTTCCTCCTCGTCGCCGTGAAGAGTTCGCCGATGGGAAGAATCAACCGTTCTGTGCAACCGCGCTCATACTCCTTTGGATATCCCAACGATACTTGCCACAGTTACCGTACGCACACGATGTAAATTACCGTCGTTAGACTCACTAAGCTTAACGAGTCTGCGGCGAGGCTGTGGACGCGCACCGGGGAGATGAAGAGGAGAAGAGGAACAAGAAGAGAGGAGCGCCGCAACCGACGTGCGTGTTTCTCTATCGTTAATAATAATACACATCTTCCCTCGAGAGCTATTAATGATTCGTAGCTAGAGCAAGTACGTAGAGCGTTCGTTGATGCTACCAGATATTAAGCGGCGATGGTTATTCATGGAAAATTTGAGAATTCTAAACTCGGTGTAAAGAATTTTTGAAAATTATCATTTCTTTTTATTTTTTTTTTAATTTTATTTTTTGAGGAATAATCAATGGCAATGAAATTCATTCTGCACCGACGAGTGTTTCACTAATGACAGCTTTGCCGACGTTGAAATAGAGCTGGAGTTTCTCAATTTTTTATTTTTTTGTTTCTTATAGTTTCATAGAATCAAGGTAGAAAAGTGAGTGCGTGAGTAATTGGTATACGCAGACACGATCTCACTTTCCTTGGTTATACTTGATCGAAATTTCTCGGAGGAAGATAGCTTGGAAGTTTTTGATTAGGTTGTGTCGACCTTTGGACCTACAATTCTCTCGAGGGGAAGGTAATTAAGAACGGAGCAATCGCGGGTGTTCCGGATCGAGCTGCATTTCTCTTCCGGATTGCCTCCATTGAGCTGTGATCGTTGAAAACTGGCTACAGTGATTTTAGAGTTATCTGGATATGTTGTGGTACACCTCGAAATTACAAACCCGTTTTTCACGGAGCTGGGATAGATAAGATCGAATGAAACTTTGACGATCGTTGCAGAAATATGACACGATATGTCGGCAATTTCAATTTTTCGCAAAATCGAAGACTTTAGGTATCTACGAGAAGGATCCTCAATGTTAATTGAAAGGATAAGAGCAGAAAGATCAGAAAGAGTAGATAAGAACAGAAATTATTTTAAAAAAGACACAGGATGAATCTTAAATACAAGTAGGAAAGATTCAACCTAATAATAGGAAGGATTTTAATCAGGAATATGAATGATTCTATATAGGGACAAGGGGACTCCAAGATACGAATGGGAGTGATCGTAAACATGAGTAGTAAGAATCACAAATACGAACAGGTTCCCAATTCGATGCTTCCCTTAAATTATCGACATGGTGTCTCGTACTTATCGCGTTGACGAGCGCCGTTGCAAACATCCATTAAGATGTTCCACAGCTCGTGCGTCGTAAGAACCGCCCTTAAAACCGATTAATCGACGAATTCCATTGCCTTCACCGATAAGATCGCTATCGCGTAGGCCAACGACCGAGCGGGCTTGAAATCGCAGTTAGGATCTCCACGATTTCTGTGACCGCTCGACGAATGTTCCCACAGGCACAACGGTCGTCGTGGTCCTTTGCCGGTGAGGCGCGATCGCCGGAGCGTGGATAATACTTCGGCGAGAGACTTCGGTGATAAGCCGAGTATAGCGTGTCCTCATCCTCGCCGTCTCTTCTCTCATCGTCGACCGCAACTTGCTCCGGCGAGGAAGAAAACTCCGAACCCGGAGACTGCCTCGATGCGATTTCCCGATGCACCGAGACTCATCGTCGGAGGCCCGCGGCTTTGTGGATCGCGAGCGAGAACCGCGTCGGCTCGAGCGAGGAGGCAACAGCTCGTCTGAAACAAATCGGTAAAAACACTTTGCGGATTAGAAGATTGCCGATCGATCGATTCGCGGCGGGTGCGACAGAGCGGAAATCAGGCGGAAGCAAAACCACCGGCTCAGCCGAGACCGCCGCGCCTTGACGACTATCATCCGCGAGGAGAGTCTCGCTACGCGGACCTTGCACTTGCCGGTCACCGGCGCGGCCGCGCCTCGGAGAATGCACTGTCCGGGCGCGTCGGGAAACGGCGCCGAGCGCAGCGGCAACGAGCCACCCTCATGGGAAAGATGAAAGTTCTCGCGGTGTGCTCCTCCTCTTCTTGATCGTCGTCGTCGGGCGTTCCGAGCAATTAGACGCCGAGATCGACTTCTTCTGGCTCTCGCGGTCGTCGAAGAGCGCGCGCTGCCGCCTAATGGTCAGCCTCTTCATGGTCAGCACGCCGTTGGAACTGTTACCGGTGATGTTGATGCTCGTTCTCGAGAGGTGTTTTTTTTTTTCGTTCTTTCTTTTTTTTTTTTTTGCTTGCTCGCTTGTCTCTCCTCTTTTCCGTCGTCTTCGGACGGCGCTTTCCCAAGTTCTGGGTCAGCGGGTCTCGCGATCCGTTAAACTTGCACCGATTCCAGAGACCCTCGCCTCTGACGCGCCTGGGACGGGTTTTTTTCTTCTTCTTCTTCTTCTTTTATCCCCACCTGAGAGACGCCGTGATTCTCGTGCCTCGATCGATTACGAGCGCTCACATGAGATCCGATGCGTCCAACGAAGACTGAACGATGCCCTGGCAGTTTTAAGGCAAATGTCCCAGCAATCGACACCCTAGGCAAAAATTATAAACTTCGATAAATTGTAGCTCGCACATTTAGACGTCGATAAGTTTCATTATACACAGTAAAAAATAATTTTGTAAAATCGTAACAGGAAATTTCGTAAAAATATTATTTTGTCAAATAAGTAACAAACTCGTTTGTCACTTATTCGAATATACGAACATGTCCTTTCATTTCTCGTGTCATTAGCAATTTTAGTTTGTACCTTTGTTTGTAAAACAAAGGTACAAACTAAAATTTTGTACCTAATTACTAATTTTGTAAGGTAAAACTTACAAAATTAACATATTAAAAATTGTGGACGTTTGTGGACAATAAGTTGTTGTAGAGAGTAAACATTTTTTTTTTTTTTTTTTTTTTTTTTTTTTTTTTTACTGTGTAGGCTGTAAGGAATCATTATACTCTTGTCAGCAAATAGAACGCTTAACTATTAGTACGGAAAAAGTACTTTAAGTACGGAAATTATTTTGTATTTTTATAAAAGTACTTTAAATACGGAAATTACTTTGTATTTTTATAAAAGTACTTTAAATACGGAAATTACTTTGTATTTTTATAAAAGTACTTTAAGTACGAAAATTACTTTGTATTTTTTATAAAAGTACTTTAAATACGGAAATTACTATGTATTTTTCATAAAAGTACTTTAAGTACGAAAATTACTTTGTATTTTTTATAAAAGTACTTTAAGTACGAAAATTACTTTGTATTTTTTATAAAAGTACTTTAAGTACGGAAATTACTTTGTATTTTTCATAAAAGTACTTCAGGTACGAAAATTACTTTGTACTTAAAGTACTTGCGTTAATTAGAACTTTTCGGTACTTTGTCCAGCTCTGTCTTCGTATGTAATGTCAAATTAAACTTAGGCAGTTCAGTCCTCGTTCACAGCAAAATTTAATCGGATATCACAAAGTCGCACCTTAATCTCCAAGTCACCACAAGTTTTCGATTTTCTCATTGTCACTGTTAGGACTTTACAAACCTCAAAGATTCATAAAATTTTGTACATAACTCGAAGGAAGTGGCGTTAATTTATTCAATCGTCGAAAAACACTCGTCTCATTCAGCGCTCTTTTATCGCCGACTGGTCAATTACTGGTGCACGGTCGATTACTGGGACGTTCGCCTCGACGGACGTTGCTCGAACGACCTATTCTCGACGAGGCTTTTGTGGTTTTTTTTTTTTTTTTTTTTTTTTTTTTTATTCCGCACGGATTACGTGGGTTTTCGACGTCCCATTGTCGTTTCGTTTTGAGGTCATGTGAAACGACTCGCTCGCCAACGAATCGTCCCAGCCATTATCTCCGGGACTATCAATGTTTCGTACGAGAAAGACTAACAGTCAGGATCCCGAAGATATCCGCACGAAAGCAAATTTCTTATCGAATAAAAAAAGCCAATCGTTCACTTGTAGAACTTTTATTCTCCAAGCGATGAACCTCCCCGAGCGAAGTTTCTTCGATGCAAAACGCAGCAGGACGTTTCATTAATGTATAAGGCAGTTAATACATTAATGAAATCTTAGTCTCACTGTTAAAAAAAAAAAAAAAAAAAAAAAAAAAAAAGAATGAACGAAATATTAATGTTCGGTGCATTAAAAACATTGTGAATACTTCATTTTTAATAATTTACTTTGCTTTCAATGAAAAAGTCAATCATAACCATCAATTTTTCATCACAATTGCACATTAACTTTAATATACAAGTTTTTCACATAAAAACTTTCAGTCCGGTACATTGAATTAAGAATTTTTTGTTTACAGTTCTCACGCACATATATTCAGGATGATTAACATTTCCAAGCGTCCTCGTGCTGCCGAATGCCCAATGTGCCTTCGTCCGAAGCGTAATAGATGTCAGCTCGAAGAAAGTACAATGAATTTCCGTCGCTCCGGGCGCTCTGTCGGTAAAACAGTCGCTTTCCATTCGTGCCCTCGTCCAGCATTCCCGCTAATTCATTGTCAGTTCCCGTGCTGTCAATTTCACCGCAGGGCACCGGCGACGCCTTTCCAACCGAGCATTGCCTCGCTTTCAGCGTTTTTTTTTTATTATTTCACTCTACCTTTTTCTATCGTTCAAATTTTCCGCTACAAAAAAAAAAAAAAAAAATTGATAATATCGAGCGCTCGAGCGCCGCGACAATCGACGACTTCGCGCGACCTTTCGTCCGTCAGAGTTCAGTGCGAGCTGTGGTCGCAGCGGCCGAAGCGGGTCTCCGAGAACGTTTACGATCGTGCGAAACCCGGTGAGACTCACAGTTGCATAGAACTTTCGCCCGGACGGAACACGCGCGTCACCCGAACGTGGAGAGAAGACGAAGAATCGCTCCCAGGCTTTCCGTGGCCGCTCGGACCTAACGACCGGCTGCGATGGGAGGCTCACGATCGATCCGGCACTTCGGGGCATAACGCTCCGATAGCCCATAGATGAGCAGCGAGATCACCATCTCCGTACAGAAACCGCACGGGAACCGCGGAATTAACGGGCCGTTTCTTCGTCGAGCATAAAACCACAGGAGGCTTCCAACTGAGAGAGCATCAGATCGCGCCGAGACGCGTCGAGAGCTCGTAAAACTTCCTCGTAACTTTTATATATTCTCGCCGGCGGTGAGAAGAGAGTCCTCACCGGATTCACGGTCTTACATACAGGTCTGGAAAGGACGGTGGTGGGGGAAGGGTCGCTCAGCGTCCGGTTTTCGAAGCTTCAATTTTCGGCCGCACGGTGCGCATCGGTGAGGGGATGTCGAGTGCGAAAGATACAGCGATATGTCGCTGTCTTGCTCGCAGCGCATTTTATTTGATTTGTGCCCCGTTTTGCAGCGAAGTGCCACACAGAATTTCGTCATTTTCGTACGATCAAATTGTCAATGAGAATCTTTTAAATTTTTTACACGCACGATTTTACACGAAACGCGAAGACAGAACTGTACGGTTCAGGTTAGTCCGGCAAAATCCGCCGACCACAGCGCTGCAAGGTGGTATTTTGGGCGCTACAAATTTGTTATGTCGAGCAGTTTTAGCCTATTTGCAACATTCAACAATTTATTGCCCCAAATCTATAGGTTATAGAGTAAAGTTTCATAAAACCTTTTCGACTCAAAACCGACCAAAGTATAAGAAAAAAAAATATCCGAAGTGAAAAAAAAACAACAACTTATTTTGTTAATTAAACAATTGCGATTAACAATTAAACGACCGGGTTTTCCGGAAAACATATTATATTCGTGATCGGGATGTCAAAATCTATTGAAATCCAACGAAGTTATTTCGGCGACCGCGGATTGCATACAGAAGCACGTCTTGCGTCTGGACTAAGGTAAATGTCCCCATCGCCGACCATGCTCCCTTTACCGACCATTTCGGCGTATAACTTCATTTACGAGGCTGCCAGTGCATAAAAACGTTTATTACTGGTCGAGAAATATTCAGAAATTTATATAGTGTAAAAGCATTGTAAAGTGCAGGCTAAATGTCATGATTAGTACACAATATTATTGTTTTTCATACCGAACGTCACGATCCGAGCGGTTTCTTAGAAGTGATGTTGATGAATGTCGATCATGTAAATAGTAAATATATCGGTAAAAATCCGTTTTTAATTAATAGTTCGAGCGTTAAATGGTTCGTTACAGTTCGATTTATATATTCCGAAAAAAAAAAAACAGTTGGGTAACCTTTTTTTTATTTTTTATTTACTGGTCGGGGCACAATGGGCACAATGAAACTCCCTACCTGTCCCTATTAGCGGACATGGAAACGTCAGTTCAGTTTCACTAAACCAATAAAAATGTAATAAATTTTATTTTGCTGAAACGTTTAGACTGAGTATGTACACAATGCTGTAGATTTCAAGTTCAAAGTCTGGACTTATGTTTATTTTTTCTTTGCAACCTCCGTCGTTCACGCTGTAAAAAAAGGTGGTCGGTAATGGGGGCATGCCTGGTCGGAATTGAACACAGCTGGTCGATAGATGACACATGTACTAGTTCGTCTTTATTTCTCATTATCGAGAAAAATACTTGACAAAATGCATTGAGTCTACGATTTTTGAAAAGTGTACGATTAAAGCTATCGATTTATGTGAAAATGATCATCGAATTCCCTTTTGTCACGTTTAACAACGCCATTCTTGTGCCTGGTCGGCCTTATAGGGGTCGGTGATAGGGACATTTACCTTGCTGGAAACGACGGGCAAATTTCATAGGCGAAAGTGGGCTCCTTAGTGTCCACACTTTTTTTTTTCTCACCGCTACCACTTTGCGGCGCTGTGGTCGGTCGATGTTGCGAGACTATCCTAAACCGTACAGTTCCGTCTTCGCGTTTCGTGTAAAATCGTTCGTGGAAAAAATTTCAAAAATTCTCATTGACAAATTGATCGTATGAAAACGACGAAATCACCTTTCCGACGCGCACAATGGAGCCGAAAATTGAAACCTCAAAAACTGTACGCTAAGCGACCCTTCCCTCACCACCGTCGTTTCCACAGACCTGTATGTAAGACCGTGGTCGAAACGTTCATCGCGTGAGCGAACTTGCTCGCGTCCGAGGAGAAGAGAGGAGAAAGAGATGCGCCTCTCCTTCCACGGGGGAACAGAAACGGAAGTGTTATGGAGAATCGCCCTTCACTTATTAGAATGTACGCCGAGTGACCATCCTCGCCGGACCGAGCGAGAGAGAGACTCTGTAGGCTACGGACGATCGATGACCGAGCTCTGTTACTGTGGCGTTTTTGCTTTCTCATCCACGTACGAACTTGTACGTAAAGGAGAGAAAGTATTGTAATCTTAAAAAAAAAAAAAAAAAAAAAAAAACAGATGACTGCGAGATTATGGTCTAGAAACTGGTTTTACATGCCGTAGAGCACAGTTAAGAGTATATTCTCATTTTCATCCGTCCGTTCTTCTGTCCGTTAGTCCGTCCGTCTTTCGGATCTTGAATCTCGAGTACTTTTCAGTCGTTCGGACTCCCACAGCTATTCGCACCTCCAAAGTCTTTCGGACCTTCCAGTCCTCGAGTCCATCGCTATTCGGCCCTTCAGTTTGTCCGTCTATCCAGTGCGTAGATAGATAATTCCGCCCGGTCCTTAAACTACTGAAGATGTTTTCAAATGCTTTTTTTTTTTTTTTTTTTTTCTACCGAGCTCACGCATTTAAACATCCGTTTTTGCATTTCTGTTGCAGAAGATGGACATCCCGCTCAAACCGGACAGTCCGGACCGGCGACCAATGCACCGGTCGCAACGCAGAATTTTCAAAAGGTCACGAATACGGAACTGGTAATTGGATTTAGTGGATTTTCTTTGGTGATGAAAAAAACGTTCTTCAAACGAATATTTGTTAGATTTCATGAACAATGCACCCAAATATGATTTCAATTTATTTCAGTATGAATTTTGACGTTGTAACGAAAATACGACACTTCCAGTTGAAAAGTGAGTTTTCCGGACCGGAAGTGATGGATTTCCAGTCGATAAATGAGGTTTTACACACGACGATCGTGCACAGCGTTGTTGTCCACCGCATTATTCTGTGTGCAACTCACCGAGAAACCCAGAATAGTATCAGAATGGTATAATCGGAATACAGTTCTTAGGGCCCAGCAGGCAGTCCCTGCCCTCGCGTTCCACCCAACCTGAAACCAACCCAAAAATCAGCCGATCAACTGGCGCATCAAACCAACCAATATTCCAACTTTATGAAGGCCGATTTAGGGTTGGTTTTTGTGAATCAACTGTAAACAAACTATTCTTTGGACACGATGAAAGGTTGATTAACGGTTGGATATTAGAAAACAACCCTAATTTCGACTTTAAGCCAATAATGGTAACGGTTGATTTTCAGTCGATTTTTCAAGCCTAACCATAAGCCGACCCGTTTGTCAAAAATTGTTGGTTTATGGTCGGTTTTCAACAGTCAACCACAAATCAACGATCGATGTTGTAGCTTAAGAGTTGGAATTGGAATTGATTTATAATATCCAACAATGAACCAACCTATCATCGCGTCCAGTGAATGGGTTGGTTTACAGTTGGTTTACAAAAACTACTCCAAAATCAACCATTGAAAAGTTGGAACACTGATTGGTATGGTGCACCATTTGACCGGTTGTTTTGAGGTCGGATGTGGGAAAAACTATCGAATCCCAACCATAAGTTACGGTTGGGAGGTCCGCGAGGGTGGGGTGACTTAAAATAATAAACCCCCTCCCCACCCTGCACCTCATAGAGTGTGAAACAAACATACAAACAAATCCGCAAGTTTCTAAAATATACATATACACGCGGTTATCCTATGTTTACTCTATCATGGATTAATTGGAATCTTGGAATTTTAAATTCCATTATCTATGCTATAAAAACCGAAGATCTGAAACTATAGCATATAGAATGGAATTTCTCAATTTTGAAATTCATTCTATAGTGCTATGAAAACTGAGGGTCATCCCTACCAAAAAGGTGGTTCATCTAGAGAGAGTGGGGGGGAAGGAGACAAGCATCCAAACCAACAAAGAAATCCACAATTTTCCAACGTATATATAAGAAAATATCTGCGATTCTCCGATGATAATTGGATCTCTAACTTATTTTTCCAGTTACGTAGCACAATGGTAGTAGCAGCTCGGTCTTGGATTCCCGAACACGGTGTTCTTTACAGGCGTCAAGAGGAGTCGCCCGAGTTTTACGTGACGCTTATGGTCTACAATTAGTCTGATAAGGGGAAACACTCGTTCCAAGACTGGGTTTCGCGATACGTCGCGGTTCGCGTAGAACGACGCGTTGTTAATTAATGATGCCGTAGAATATAGGCTGATGCCTTCTCGCGGTTCGTGGGGGGCACCATTGTTATTCGGTCCGCGTCGCGCAGTATGTACATACAGCACCGGTCCTCACGGCGAATAATTGTCCGTGCGCGTTCCACATACTCGATGGAATTGTGAACGACCGTGTCGGAAAACGGCGTTCAACCGGCCCTCTCGCGATATTCGATGCGGAACACGTATTTACCCCGGCCAAAAGACGCCTGGAAAACAAAACGGAAAAAACAATTCTTTAATTTGAATTTTATCTTCGTCATACCGATGGCGAATAAGGGGTTTAAAAAAAAAAGTTAGAAAATTTTAGACAAAAAAAAATAGAAAAAATTTGTCGCACTTTCGATATCTTTTGAAATCAAAATATTTGACAAATCTTCATTTTTTTTTCTTTTTTCAAACTCACTTTCTCAATTTTCACTAATAATAATAATAATAATAATAATAATAATAATAATAATAATAATAATAATAATAATAATAATAATAATAATAATAATAATAATAATAATAATATGTTTAGCACAAACGTTGAAAATGTTATTGCAATCAATTCGATTTCCATGGCAAGTGAACGGTTCGTGTCTAATCCGTCCGACCGTGAATTGAAGTTGAGGAAAAAAATTCTTTGGAGGAAAAACAGTTGGTCGTTAAGAGCGGTTTATTAAAACTTTGGGTAGTCCCAGTCGAGGATTCGTAACTCGGTGGTATCGTTTGCTGGTCTACCCGTCGCACGTTACATAATAGTCCTAAGCGGTCGAAACCGGTAGATCGATATCGGGCTGACCTTCCGGAGCAGGCCCGTCCATTACCCCCGTCGCTCCTTCCCGAGCTCAAATGTTTACACACTGCTTTTTTTTTTTTTTTTTTTTTTTCTTCCCCGTTCAAACACAACACTCACACATCGGTATGTTAATGGAAAGTTGTTGCCGATGCGCGGCAAACGGACTATCAGCGTCGATCACTTTCGACATTTGCATATTCATGCACTCAATCACTTCGCATGGAAGGAAAAAAAATAATGGTTTCCGGTTTTTTTTTAATTTTATTTTATTTTTTTTTATTTTTAGCTTCATGGAATTCGCATGTAAGAGAATGAGCGTACGAAACGAATTCTATTGCGTTTGCCAGACGGTGGACCCCGTGTCTCGGGTCCCTCACTATTTTATCGCTCCGATTTTCCAATTCCGACGACAGTTAAGCGATGAGCTTCGAGCAACGGAGAATCGAGGGTTTTTTTTTTATGTTTTCGGGATTTATTACTTCGAAATTTATCCTCCTTTTTTTCATGAAATTTTTCGACCTCAAAATATGGGAATGTTTGAAAATAATAAAGTCGGAGTTAGTATTATTATTATTATTATTTTTTTTTTACGAAAAAGTTTATAATTGCTATCAAATTATTATTCTTAATTTAATTGTATTCGATATAGTTCTTACTCTTTTATTCTCCGAAATTTTTTTTATATACCGCGATCGTTAAATTTACTAATCATGTTAAGGACTAACAATGAACTTCCTAAAAATGTTCTTGACACTCTGGATAAATTGACTGCTTTTTCGACGGTCTTCGAGCAACGAAGAATCGAGAAATTTTTATGTTTTCGGAATTTATTACTTCGAAATTTATCCTCCTTTTTTTCATGAAATTTTTCGACCTCAAAATATGGGAATGTTTAAAAATAATAAACGTCAAAGTCAGTATTATTTTTTTTTTTTTTTACCAAAAAATGTTACTACAAAATTATTGTTCTTAATTTAATTGTATTCAATACAGTTTATATTATTTTATTCTCCGAAATTTTTTCGATATACCGCGATCGTCAAATTTACCAATGACGAACTTCCCAAAAATGTTCTCGCTAGGCAGAAAAAAATTTACTGTTTTTTTTTTTTTTGTTCGCAAAAAATAAATGCAGTCTAAAAAAAAGGTGGTGATCGATTGATTTTTTTTTTCAGATGATCGAACCGTTTGAGAGACTGAACGTGGACGCACTGAATAATACGAGAAAGGCCGATAAGCACGTGCTATTCTTCAATCGAGTGCCGAAGGTGGGCTCGCAGACGTTCATGCAATTGCTCAGGCGACTGTCGTTGAGGAACGGCTTCTCCTTCAACAGGGACCAGGTGCAGAGAGTCGAGACGATACGACTCGCGCCTTACGAGCAGGTACTTACTTTACTATTCGCATCGTCTTATCGAACCACGGCTGAGGGCACTCCCGCTCCGACAGTAACGATCAGTGTGTCTCTTATCCGCTTCCATCTACCTTGCTGGTATTCTTCTCCTTATCGTCCTCTTCTTATTTTTCTTAATAATTCATCGTCGATTCTGTTAACAGCGTCAACTGGTCAGACTGGTCAACAGCTACGCCGAGCCGTCGGTCTACGTGAAACACGTCTGCTTCACTAACTTCACAGAGTGAGTCTCTTGCCATTCTCGGGAGGTCGGGACGATTTATCAAAGCGATCCTTATCCGTGCCGGGAAAATCAGATCGAATGTCTCGGTATCGTTGAAGACGAAAGAACGGCTATCTTTTTTTTTTTTAAGCTTATTGATTTATTGATTTATTGATTTATTGATTTATTGATTTATTGATTTATTGATTTATTGATTTATTGATTTATTGATTTATTGATTTATTGATTTATTGATTTATTGATTTATTGATTTATTGATTTATTGATTTATTGATTTATTGATTTATTGATTTATTGATTTATTGATTTATTGATTTATTGATTTATTGATTTATTGATTTATTGATTTATTGATTTATTGATTTATTGATTTATTGATTTATTGATTTATTGATTTATTGATTTATTGATTTATTGATTTATTGATTTATTGATTTATTGATTTATTGATTTATTGATTTATTGATTTATTGATTTATTGATTTATTGATTTATTGATTTATTGATTTATTGATTTATTGATTTATTGATTTATTGATTTATTGATTTATTGATTTATTGATTTATTGATTTATTGATTTATTGATTTATTGATTTATTGATTCAAAAAGTAGCTCATTTAGAGTTGAAAATTGTGCAAGTGTTACTTTTGGCAAAAGTGTAGGATTCGTAGTTTTTGAGTTACGCGCGATTAAAGAATCAATAAGAGAAACAAAACAAAAAAACTCAAATTCGAAAACTGTGAACTTCAGAAAAATTCTTCAAGAGAGTATTGTTCATGTTTAATGTGATATGAAATCTCCTCCATGATCGAAGCTCAGTCGGTAACGGAAACTGTAGTCGATTTTCACAAGAGCGCAAAACCTTTCAGA
Source organism: Amblyjoppa proteus (assembly GCA_963922035.1). NCBI lineage: Eukaryota > Metazoa > Arthropoda > Insecta > Hymenoptera > Ichneumonidae > Amblyjoppa > Amblyjoppa proteus. The sequence continues at coordinate 6,284,876 of OY998230.1, forward strand.
AGAAAATAAAAGATTGTTCGTGCCCGCTAGATTTTTAGATGACGAGACTGATAATTTGCTAGTTTGGTTCGGAAGAATTAGTTTTTGTTATTGACTGACTTTTTTATTATTATTATTGAATTGACTTTTGTTATTATTGTATGTTTTACAATGAATTTTCTATACTATTATCACAAAAAAAAAAATCTTATGCAAAGAGTAAATAATTTCTATGCAAAATAAAGATAGCTTAATTTTTCTTATTGAGCAAAATTTCAATGTCGATATCTCTGCTCCACGTCAGGTTCAATCTACCGCAGCCGATTTACATGAACGTCGTTCGCGATCCCGTTGAGCGAGTAATATCGTGGTATTACTATGTGAGAGCTCCGTGGTACTACGTCGAGAGGAAGCAAATATTTCCCGATCTTCCTCTGCCCGATCCCGAATGGCTGAAGAAAGACTTCGAAACGTGCGTCCTCGCCGGTGACCGCGAGTGCCGATACATCGAGGGCGAGTTTCACGAGGGCATCGGCGATCATAGACGACAGACCCTCTTCTTCTGCGGTCACAGCGAAAAGTGCACGTAAGTTCAAATTATTATTATTATTATTATTATTATTATTATTTCTTTTTCCAAATTCTCATTACAAAAATTTGTATTTTTTTTGTTTTTACCTGCAGGCCGTTCAACACGATCGGCGCTCTCGAGAGGGCCAAACTCTCCGTCGAGAAGCATTACGCAGTGGTCGGAGTGCTCGAGGACATGAACGCGACACTTGCGGTGCTGGAAAATTATATTCCGCAGTTTTTCGACGGTGCGACCGATTTGTATTGGGGTTAGTAGCGAAAATTTCAAATTTTTTAAAACATAAAAAAAAAAAGATTATATATACATATATTTTTAAATATTTTTTTTTTACATTTTTTAATATTTTTTTTTTTAAAGCCTAATTTATTCACTTACCGATAGCAATGATAATAACTTATCGACATTGTTTATTATTTTTTATGATTAATAGTAAACAATTGTTATTTTATTTATTTTATTTTATTTACATATATATTGACGGGAATAACCCTTTTACAAAAGAAATATAATATAGTATATTCATTTGCTACTCATTAGATAAATGATAATATAGTCTGTTCAATGCTTTCAGTTTTATTATTGTTATTTTATTAGTTATTGTTATTTTTCAGTTAATAATTTAGATATTTTTCATCTGCTAGCTTGAAATCGTTATGTGATTAATAACTAATAACAACAATTTAATTAATTGACCGTTAGCGTTGGGTTACATCGGGTTAGGGATAGGGCCGGACAGGCCCGATGCAGGAAGCGAAACTATAATCTCGCGAGGATCGGAGATGTAACGTTTGATTATGGGAAAGTCCACGCTGAAAGATAGCCCTGCCACTTGTGAAGTCTTAATAAGTAAATCGATTCGATGAATCTTTGTGAAAATCGTGCAACATGCATCCGTTACGTGAACGTGTGAAACTCGTCCAGTTGGCACATTAATGCGCTTTCTATCCCTCTCACCAGCGCGCCAATCGGGGAAGACACATTTGAAAACCTTTCTCTGCCCGCAGATGAGATGAACTCGTTCAAGAGAATAAACCGGAATTCGTTCAAGCCGCCGGTTAGCGAAGAGGTAAAGGATATTGTACGACGAAATTTCACCCGGGAAATCGAGTTCTATCAATTTTGCAAGCAGCGACTCAATCGGCAACTGAGAGCCCTAAAATTGCCGAACATTCTGCCAACGATGGACAGCAACAGCAATCTTCTTTGAGCCAGTGAACTTCGACTGCTGCTCTATCCGGAGCTTCCTATGAGACAATTGATGTGATATAGAGACTCCAAGATATTTGGTGACGAGTGCGACGGTGCGACGACTGAGAATGATTTCTTCCTTTCTTGGATTTCTGACCGGTTCGAGCAAATCGTACTGCCATGCAGCGTTATTTCGGCGTGTACACGAGGTTGTCGAAAAGAAATCGCTGACGAAATATGCGTCATCGTATTGGCCGTTCAAAACTGAACAAATTTGTTCCTTTGAGTATTTCTTCCAAAATTCGTCGTTTTAGAGTTACGAGCGGATGAAGAACACGACCGCGAGCGCCACCAGCGGCGGCGTCCTTAACTGTGTCGCTCACTCGCAGGCATGAGAAAAAGAGCTCAAACTCATAAACCATCCAACGAATCGAAAAAAATCTTAAAAGAAGTTTCTTCGGTTTCGAACCGTGAAAATGATCCTGCTAATTTCTTGCAAATTCTGTGACACCCTGTACAAATACTGCGCTGTTTAAAATGAAGAAAAAAAAAAAAAAAAACGAATCGTGATAATTGAGCACGGCGGACGAGCGTATAGATAAGCGGTGAGTAGTTGCTGTAACGGCAGCATCAGCAGCAGCAGCAGGGTAGTAGAATAGGAGGGAGAATGTCACGCGAGTGACACGAGGCAAACATTGTTCGAAAAAGTGCCAAGTAATCTAAATTTAATTATCAGTCGCTGAGCGACAGTGGGAGACTGTAATAGGACGGAGGCAATCGTTCGCTTGAGGATGCTCCGCGTGTACATACCCAACGAAAAGTTTTTCTTCGGTCAGAGTTTCGGTAGTTCGTTGAGTGACGAAAAATCTTAAAAAAAAAAAAAAAAAAAAAAAAAAAAAAAAAAAAAAAAATCTAAAAACACGATAAGCTGTTAAAAAAAATTGACAAAAATCGCATCGTACTTTTCATTGTGAATGTTCGCGCGATACACTCTTAATTATAATTCGTTTTCGAATTGTAATTAATCGAGATTCTACCCGCGTGGCCTCTCGACTCTATCGAAGGTCGCCGCAGGTCGCAGATATTAGCGAGGGCAGATTAAAATTATGTATTATTTCTGTTTTTAGTAATATCGCGAGACGAAGAATCGAAAAAAAAGGTTCTCTTTCATACGATTTTCTATTTATTGTCTTATAACACGTAGAACAACGTACAGATATATAATAATGATAATTAAAATAATAATAATAATAATAATAATAATAATAATAATAATAATATTCATAATATATTACACTATGATGTATACTTTATTTATAATTGTATATGAATATGTGTATTTAGAAAAAAAAATTATTTTGCATATTCGATGCCTCGTTCGTTGAATTTCGCTTTCGTGATCTTGACAATGTTCGCCACGACCTCGTGAGAAGAGTAGTTGAGCGATAATAATAAAAAAAATAAATAAAAATGGGTTTATACAATTGTATTGGGATGCGTGTCCACCAAGGATTGTATGACTTGGCGTTTCGTTGTTTCACAGATCGTTAGGCCAGATGAGCATGCAGCTGTCGTGGTACATCGCGCGATTTCATTCGTTTCGTTTTCGACGTTAAACTTAAGGGTGTGCACTTTCCCAGCCAAAAGTGAGATTCATTGATCGTTCTGAATGATTATGAGCTTTTTAAAAATTTTCTCATCGGTGTGTTTTTTTTTTGCATTCTCTAATTAGAGTTTTTGATTTTCTTTTTTTAAAGCTTTATTTGCGAATACCATCTTTCGACGAGCCGGAAATTTCCTGCAAAGGCATATCCAAAATTTCTAGCTTGTCGATTTCTCATAATGAAAATAAATTAACAAAGATTCCCAACGATAAGAAAATTCTGAAAAAAAAAATTATATCGATGGGCTAATTTCAAAAGTGTGTGTCAAGCGTGGCCCTTCCGGCGTTAGGCCATCGACATGTTATTCCAAAAAATCAAATTCATGAAAACAAAGTTTCCTGACTATTTACAAATAAATGTTTCATCGTTTTGTTAGTAACTTTTCGACATTGTTGTTATGTAAGTAAAATCAATGCTCGTGACATCGTCAGCGTCGTTTTTCACATTTGTGTCGCTTAAGAAACTACTGAAATTGCGAACGGTTCGATCGACGAGCGCTGGTCAAACAATTGGCCAAGGCAAAGTGGAAAATGATTAAAAAAAATATTTTCATGAGCCTCACTCAATTCTGCGCGTAAGATAAGTAAAAAAAAAAAAAAAAAAAAATGTCCCACCTGTTTTAAGACACCGTTCTACGACATTGCAAAACGAATATTGACAAACATGAGTTTATATTCATTTGACTCGTCCGCATCGCTCAACATATCCCCTTAATATTTATATTTCGATGTCCACACAATGTGGTATTTTCGTAGTCATAGTTTTTCTTGCTTTTTTTTGTTTGTTTGTTTGTTGTCTCGTCGCATCGCTCGCACAGCAGATTTACGGGCGGTTTATCGGTTATTTTTCATTCGGAGTATTATTATTAGCGGCGAGGTCGATTGTGAGTAAAAAAAAAAAAAATATCGCACATCCCTTCTCTTTTTTTTGCCGCGCACACAGGCAAATCATGCACGCGGGCATGCGCTCTTTAGTCGCATTCCGTGCGCAAAATAATTTTAGTGTATAAACCTCTGTGGCTTTCAGGTACAAATTCCATTCATTCCGTCATTCGTTTTCGTCAATTCTACTGCGCAGTGCCAGAATAAAATGAGAAATATCGTAAGAGGAAAATAAAAATTAATTACACGCGACGAGAGTTTACACGACGGGTTCGATCGAGATCTGACGACGGATCAATTATACAAGCTACGATTGACGATATAATTACAATTTAATGCGATAACATTTTCCCCGACTTATACAGTTACGGTATATCGACGAGCTCACTCGACGAACGACCTAACATCGTTCGGATAAAACTAACGATACACGACAGAAAAAACAAAAAAAAAAAAATAACATAGTCTTGCACCCACAGGGTTCGCGCCCATTTCTCTCACAGCCTATTTTTCTCATGCGATACTCTTCGTGCAATTTCCATCTAGACGAACCGATCATTTTCCCGGGAGGAGTCATTTTTCTGTGAAACCTGATCTTTTAAATCGATTAATCGATCGAATTTTCAATCGTTTAATCGATCGAATTTTCAATCGTTTAATTGATCGAATTTTCAATTGATTAGTCGTTCAATTAATCGATGATATTTTAATCGATTGATCGATTAATCGAACGAGTGAACATAAATGGGAGTAATGGGCTCGCCTGTTCGTTCTCTCATAGTCTCGAGCTACAAACACGTAAAAACTAGACCAATGATACACAATTTATAACGAACTTTACGATCCGAGTTGTCAGTACATTTTTTTTTTTTTTTAGCGCGTATTCGATAAATTCTCAGGCATTCTCTTCGTGATATTCTCAATGAAATAAAAAAATGTCGGAACACGAACGTTCGTTGTATGGCGTTTTATATAAAATAAAAATGAAAACGAACTGCAACTCGGAGTTCTCATCTTACAATGTCCTCCTACTGTTCTATCGACTAACCAACGTTACGATAGAGTTTTTTTTTAAATATATTTTTCTCGATTTCCATCACGATCACGGCTCGATATAACATTATTAGCGAGTTTCTTTTGTTTAACATTCTTACGGTGTACAATCTTTGTGGCGACGCTACGACGATAAAGAAATACGAATTACGTTCGATACGCTGAACGTCATTGATATTCGGTCAATTGTATTCAATTCCTCGTGCTTATTGGCGGGGATTTTTTGAGTTCCAGGCGGGACGATCTGCAGCTGTCGTTTTTTTTTTAACATCACATTCTCGACAGTATATTTAACTTTGCGCGATTGTAGATTAAGATAATGAAACCGATTTCACGAATCGATATGTATCGAATCGATGCCGGAAATCGATATGTATCGAATCGAAAACTACTGTCAAACAAAATATCGGAAAAGCGGCTTCAATTTCCTTCAACGCACTTGTTTTGAATCCTTTTCTCAAGAATCGTTGTCGACACCACTCAACACGGCCATTCTTCCCTCCAGTATAAAAACAAAAATACCAAATCGAGAGAACGATCTTTAAACTCAACGACAGCTGCAAATCCTTCCTCGGCTATGTAACAAATAATTCAAGCTCAGTAGAACGTGGCTGACCAGTCGCGATTGCCGGTGCTACCGGCGTTCGACGATTGCCCGGTGATCGGTATGTATCCCGGGTTTCCCGGTGTCGCCGGCATGCACTGGAAGCAGTAGTTGGCACCGTCGTTGTTGTCCCAGTACTGGGAGCCCTTGCACTGGAATCGAACGGCCAGCTCGAGTCTCTGTCCGACCTTCAGTGTGTGACAGTAAAGAACGAAGGTGAACTTGTCGCTGAAGCCGTCGCACGAGTTCGATGCATATACTGCCTGAAGGTCGCTGAAGTTTCGCCACGAATCGAGGCTGTAGCGGACGTGGACGGATTTGTGAAAATCGAGATTCCTGACGCGTACAGTGCCCTGTAGGCACATTATAACGGGATCCTGAACGACGACGTTCTCCAGGCAAACCTGTCGCTCCCTGACGAGATCGAGAAAGTTCGCTTGGCCACCGGGCTGCTGAAAGAGCGGCACCAGATTTCTGTCGAGCCTCGCACCGCTCATCGGACCTCTTGGCATCGTCGCCGCGTAGAGTGGGGTCGTGAATGTCGCCGGTCCAGTTCCCCAGAAGTTAACGGGACTCGAGTCCTTGTGGAAGACCTCGTCGTAGATGAGATCCGAGTAGGCGGAGTTCGGAATCTTTGGGATCTCGTCGAGGAAGGTCCTTACGTCGGCGAGGTCGAGGCCGAGGACGTCGGCGAACCTCACGATCTTCTTCCTGCCGGGTGTTCCTGGCGGGGTTTTGCCGGTTTTGAGGGAGGAACACCTTCGGACCCGCTGCGGCCGGTCCACTTCCTCCTCCCCGTTCTCGTCGAGCTTCGGCTCCTCCGCTTCCACATCGGCCTCGTCCTCGTCGGCCTTCTCCTTCTCGTCGCTCTCGAGGTCATCGTGACTCTGGCGATCGACGTTCGGGCTGCAGGCGAGCCTCTCGATGAGCCTCGACATGTCCTCGCCGCTCGCGCAGCCTATCCGGAGGTTGACCCCGTTCCTGAGGCTCTCCTCGAGGGTGGCGAGGCCGCTGCCGGACGGAGAGTCGAGGACCGGCGAGCCGGCTGCCTCGACGCTGCAGGAGAGCTCCTCTTTCTCGGAGGGTTCGATCTCCTCGACCTCACCGTTCGTGACGCGAGGCTCCTCGCTCGCGCCAGGTCGGGCGAAGTCGACCTCGTCGACGAGAACGACGCTCGGTTTAGCGGGGAGCTCCGAGTCGGAGTGGGACTTCGAGAGTCTCGTCTCGCCGACTATCGGCACGAGGCTCGACCTCGAGGGCGTCTCGTCCTGGAGGGAGACCGTACTGTCGTCGAAGGTGCTCCACAGGGACTCGTGACTCGGCGATGTGGTCTCCGGCGAGCTCTTGCCGTTGAGCGACTCCTCGGAGCTGCAGATCGCCGGGACTCCGGCCGGTCGCTCGTTCTCCAGGGTGACCGGGTTGCAGGACGATGAGCTCGATTCCGAGGACTCCTCGGAGGGTTTCTTTGAGTCCCTCCGGCGAGCCGGGAGTCTCGAGGCCCTCGGCACGGGACCGTTCGCCGTGTTGGCCTCGCTCTCGGTCGAGGTGCCCTGGAGGTCGAGGAACGTGTCCGAGGACTCCGGGTCGAAGTAAAGCTCGGAGTTCTCCGTGTCCGGCGTGCCAGCCATCGGCGAGGAGAAGACGCAACCCGACTCGGGGTCCAGACCGTCGCTCTCCGGCGGTCGGAGACTGCCCGGAAAACAGTGACACGCCTCGTGGTGGTTGCTCTGGAGGATCGCAGGGTTGACGAGGATGCTCGCGAGGTCGTCGGGGTTCGCCATTTCGGCCGGCGAACCCGAGACCTCGCTGTCGGGATGCTCCTCCGGATCGAGGTCGAAGTCGTAGTAGATGTCCGACTCGGGACTGTGGTGGGGCTGACGGTCGAGCACGCGCTCCTCGACCTGGACCGGCGACGACAGTGACGCCGCGGGCTTCGACGGGAGACCCGTCGAGCCACGCTGAGCCGACGTGCCGTGGAGCCAGGAGGTCTCGGTGACCTTGCCGGCCGCCGTGCGCTGCTCGTCCTCCGGCGAGTTTCCCTCGCCGCCGAGAGATGTCAGACGACGGTGGAGACGACGGGCGAACGACTCGGCGCGACCTCTGCAACTGTTCGGGAATAGCGACGTCACCAGGCCGCAGGACGAACCGCCGTGAGCGCCGCCCGGGGAATCCGTGCTGCCCATATCCGGTACTTCCGAGTGGCTCGCCGGATCCTGCGGTGCGCCGGTGACCTCCAGTCGACCCGCCTCCTCTTTACCGACGGTGTCGACCTTGAACACGAAAATAAACCGTCGATTAACTCGTGGCGGACAATAATATTGGCAGTTGGACGTTTCTACAGAGGCCAAGCCCGAGCAGGAATGGCCGTCGGGCCGACGTCAGGTCCCTGTCGGGCACTGCCTGACGCTTCATCAGGTCATGATGAGACACCCTTGTCTGGCCCTGATCAGGAATGTAACGCCATTGCCCTATAAGGTCCTGATCAGGCTGCCTGATCACAGCCTAATAAAGGTGCCCAATCGCCTCCCGAGGAAAATCCATTAAATAACTTTTATTTATTAGCGTTATTTTATCGGACATATGAACCTTTTTTATTTGTTGTTCGGATTAAATGAACTAATTAACACATCACGAAATGTGATGTAAATCACGGAAAAATTATTCTTTTTTTTTTTTTTTCACTCATGGTCGGGCTCGAACCAGCGACCTTGCCAATGGGGGACTGCGCTTTGGCGGCGCCTTAACCAACTCGGCTATCCACAACTTGGGAGATATAATGTCGAATGTACATTTAAGGTCCGTTAGAAGCATGCACGCGACTATGTATACTTTTATAAAGTGTCACACATGCGTTGCCAGCAAAAAATGAAATTTATTGAGAATTTCGAACAGTTTCCAATGAAATAAAAATCGGAAAAAATCAATGTAAGATACTAGGAACATTGATTTTGTGTAATAATAATGTAAAAAAATTGTAATAAATAAATAAAAAAAAATGTTCAGCAAATAATCGTGGAATCTTTTTTCAATAAATCGTTTGAATTATTTAAATTATTTATTTACTTGTTAACTTATTAAAACATTCAGTATCATTTCCAACGTAAGAAAACTCTATAAAAAAAAAAAAAATTACGAATTCATTTGAAATAATAAAGAAGGGTTCACTTATCTATTTCTCGAATATCTTAGAAGCATTTTTTTTTTTTTTTTTGAATTTTCATTACGCAAAATCAATGTCATCCAACATGCATATTGCATGCCTGGAGAAGGTTTGGTTGTCACTCATTTGAGGCGTGTGGAGTTTTGCCGTGATCTAAAATTTACCTATAAACCTAAATTTAACGTGCGTACGGTTTTGCTGTGTAGGGTCAGAGCGAAAAAAAAATACTTCTCCAGAGTTTCAGTATGTGTACAGATAAGTTTGCGTGGAGTCGAGTATTGTGCACAGTCGAGTCGCGTGTAGAGTTGCTGTTGTTTAGAGTTGGTCTGCGTACAGTTGGTCTGCGTACAGTTGGTCTGCGTAGAGTTGGTCTGCGTAGAGTTGGTCTGCGTAGAAATGACGTAATGCCGAAAAAATTTACCGAGGGGCGGTTTATGGGTGACGTCGGATGGCGCGTTCGATTCGCACGTGAGAGACTCGGGGGGGGGGGGGGGGTCAGAGGGGGGCGAGCAGCTGGCGCGAATTGAAGCGTAAATCTAGAGTAATGTGTGCCGGGCGGTTCGGGGCTCGGAGAGAGCCGGCGAGGGGGATCTTTCGAGGCATCGCTGATGACGAAAGTGGAGAGGTTTGATTGATCTTGATATACGTTGGTCGGAAGGTCGATCAACTTTAAGGAGGGAATGTTCTTCTTCGAGGCGGCTTTCGTGAACGAATCGGGTTTGGATTTATGATTTTGTTTGCGGCTATCGGAGGTCGGTAAATCATCTTTAGCCTTGGATCTTTGTTGCCTGGTCGAGACCATACTTGGATTTTTTTTTATTTTTTTTTATTTATTTTTTTTTTTTTTATGTCACTGTATCTGATTGTGAGATATAAGAAAAATAGCGACGGAAACTTTTGACTTTTGGGCGATAGCGGTCGGTAAGGCAGGCACCTGTAAATTGATATTCGTGTACGAGGTGAGAGTACGGCATTTCCGTTGTAAAGCCGGTTGTTACGCGAAAGATAGGACATTATCGCATTGTAGAGTAATCGTTCAGGAAGATCTGCTTCGAGAAAATTTTACAGTCTGCTTACCGACAATCCTTCGTGAAAAATTTAATGTCACCGTTTTTTTTTTTTTTTTTTTTTTTTTTTTTTTTTTTTTTTTTTTTTTTTTTTTTCAATACTTCCGATTGATGCGCGCCTTCGATCCGGCAAATCGATCGCATTGTCGCGCAAACGTTAAGGACATATGAAACGACTCAGTCGGTAAACACAATCTGTAATTAACGCGATTCAGAGACTGTAGACTTTTCGGGAAAAAGCAAACCATTAGCGGATGCACAATTTAATAACGCGTCCGATGATGATTCTGTTTTATCCGAAGCGTCAACCGATTTTAAGTGGCATTCATTCGAAAAATGCATCTATCTCGCACTCATGTGTCACGTGATAAATCTTTCAGATGGCCTTAAGAGTATTATGAACGACAAATACTCAGCCGGTAACAAAATCTATAATCGAGACTATTTGTCCTTTCCCGGACTGGAACAAATCAGAACGATCGCCGCGAAGCATAAATATCATGACAAATATGACTCGTTATTGTAGATTCCTCGTGACGGCTCTGTAATTTTTTTTCTTCCAGTAAAAAAAGAAAATAAGAGCGTCATGCCCTGCGTTCCATCATTCTGTAAAGACTGTGAAAATTTCATTCGACTTCATCGAGCCATCTCCGAGAAAAGTATGTTTAAAAATTTTCGGTGCGAATTTCGATATTTGGACGAAAGAAGTTTTCGTTACCGACCGAGTCCGGTCGAGTAGCGGAGAGACCGTTTCGCTTTCCCTCCCGGACACCTAAAAACGTACATTACATTTTCACACACGGTAAATAACAAAAGACATCTCTTGGCGTTTAATTATTTCGTCAAGCAAAAAAAAAAAAAAAAAAAAAAAAAAAAAAAAAAAAAAAAAAAAAAAAAAAAAAAAAACATGAGTTCAACCCAAGCGATCCCTCGGCCTGTTACATCCGGCCCGAAAAATGCGAGTGACTCGAAGCCAGATCACCTGGTCGTTCTGGCTTGGTATCAAAATCCCTGCAGCGACACGAGGTGCGAACGCATTTCATCGTCCCACGTACCGCTCGCTCTCGACCCGGCTGGTCTCTCGCTGTCACGCGCCAAACTCGTGGATTGCGTGTCGGCCATCGTTGCGAAAGATGCCTCTGCGAACCTCGGACTTTGCGAGCTCACGATATTCCGTCCCGGAGTCTTTTTGTCGCAGCAGAGACAAATACGATAAAGAAATATTTAAAAAAAAAAAAAAAAAAAATAGTACTCTTCTATAACGGTACTATTTTTGCATCGATTGTAGAGTGAACGCGTGCTGTCTGCCACGAGCGCAGCCCGGCCAAACCGATAATCGAATCACCAAGTGCGGTCGAAGGAAAATTAAACGGAGTCAAGGCAATAAGCCAAGATGAATTGATCCGGTTATCGACGAGGAAGAAGAGGAGACCATCGAGCGTGCATAAAATCGCATCTGTCTGTTGAGGCATCGATTTAAAAGAAATAAAAATGTAAAAAAAAAAAAAATGACCGAGTACGAATGAATGCAGAAGTGCGCAGAGCGGAGACTCGTCGTCAGAGGCCAATAGCCTCTCACTTGACTGCAGCGAGGCAACCGCTCTCGCTCGCGCTCGCTCGTTACGTAAGGCGTCACGTGTGCATTGACCAGTCCGGGAATGCCTGTGGACAGCCTAGACTTCCGACAGACGGGGTAAACACTCGTTCGCTTTGCATCGACGTGCTCGTCCTTAGGCGAAAGAGCCTCCCAGCGCCGTTCATGCTTAAAAAGACTCCGCGCAACGTCGTTCAGATAGACAAATGCGGCGATTGGCGATAAACGGTACTCAGAGGCTGTCGAGGCGAGGCGAAACGCTCACCACGTGACACACGAGTGCAAGAGAGATTGCTGCGTTTTTCGAATAAATGTAAAAAAATCGTTGACATTTCGGGTAAAAACGAAGTGTCAACGGACGCGGTATTGAATTCTACATTCGCTGATACTTTGCGCTTTTTCGCGCAAATTTTCGCCATCTCCTAATGCCATTCGTTACAGTTTTTGTTACCGACTGAGTCCGTTTCGACTCGCCTTAAAGGCACGCAGAGACTCTGTCGGTAACCATCAATATTTCGGACAAAATATAATTACGTTCTCTTAATACATATACATATGTATTATTATGTATACATATACATTGTATTTGAATTTTATTGATTTGATCTGAAATGCAGTATATTAAAGTGTATTAAAATTACCGGTGACGTCATTGAAAATTAAGACATCCGTATATAGAAATGATGTTATTATGAAAAATATTCATACAATATTGTTTTTAATATATCGGTAACGCAATATTCTTACGTACATGTCAATGAAATTTCGTACACTTTATATGCATAAAACTTCATGTATAAATTTCATTAATTTTCAAACAGACATTCTTAAGGGTGTATATACAGACGTATGGAATCCTAACTTTCCTTCGTCCGAAATATTAATAGTCGTTGAGAAAATAGGCAAAACGATTTTTTACCGACTGTGTGCGTTTCAACTCGCCTTAAAGGGCACATGCAATATTTCTCGCTTATATGCTTATACAGATGAATGAAATTCTGACTTTCCTTTGTCCGAAATAATGATTATTTGTGAATATTAATAGTCGCGGAAAAAATAGGCAAACCGGTTTGTTACCAACTGAGTGTTTATCAGATGCCCTTGAAAGGTCACGGCGATTCGTTCGCTGTACAGGAGAGCCTCGCTCCACCGGGCTGCTCGGGCCGGATTAAAAACATGCGAAACACCACGGCCGGTAGCAAGCGCCGGAAATAATTATTTTTTTTTTTTTTTTTTACTTTGAGACGAGGCGGAAAGGCTGTCGCAGCGCCTTAGAAGCGAGGAGCCCTCACTTCTCCGTTCGTTCGTGTTGGTAGTCTCGTCGACGTATCGGCAAGCGAGACTCTTCAGCCTCCGACCAATTGATTAACAAGGACAAATTATTCGAGGTACCGGCTGAATGATAGTCGCCGAACGAGTAATGACGCCTCCGTGACACGAAGTACACGCGTCACGACGAAAAACCTCGTGACTTTTTAAGAATAACAATACAATTAATTTACGATTTACTTTTTATGATTCTATGATTTTTTTTTTTTCATGCAACCGTTTCGTGAATAGTTTTATAGCACAACGGTTCTATCATTTTGTTTCGACGAAGGAATGTGAATTTTTTTTTTTTTGTCGAGGTTGCCAAAATTTAGTTCACGTCTTAGGCGACGAAGCGAATTTAAAATTTAATTTTTACTTCAGTTAGCGTGTTAGTTGAAGAAGCTAATAATTTTTTGTTCAGCCTAAAATGTCGGACATTCATGAAAGAAGATTGATTGCAGTTTCTGTTACCGACCGAGTCCGTTTTACATCGCACCAATAACATCGAAAGTACCTGGAGGAGTTGGTGAAAACGGGGAGTCCTACTGTAATCGTTGCGTGTGTGCGAGTCGGCAGGATGGTGGGAGAGGGGGGGAACGACATTGTGCTGCAGCTCGAGAGAAGACCGTCTCATTGAGTATCCGCGGCGAACTCTCCCATCACGATTACGCCGCGATCGTCATCTTGATTTGTTGCTCGGCTCACTCGCGACACTGACTGTGTATGCTCGCGCAATTTTATGAGTTACGACTCCGACGGGCGACGGGCGACGGCGAAATTACCGTACCACCTTATCTCGACGATGTTTATATGCGTACAAGGATAAAACTTCCCCCTCTCGAAATGTGGATCATTCGATTTTGGCATCCCACGCGAACGACATCGCCACTCAACGATCACGTGAAACCGACGTGACTTTCTTCGTTCTCTTTATCTATCGATGAATCGAAAGATGCAACGGATAATCATTTATCCCTGACGGCCGGTCTCGCACTGGGCACACTTTGTCTCGCCTATCGTTAAGTACACTTGATTCTAGAAGAATCTTAGAAAAAAAAAAAAAAATAGTAATGGACGTTTTTTCCGTCGATACTTTTATTATAATTATTATTGCGTTTTTGACTTTATCGTGATTATATGATTAATTAAGTGAAATTGATAGATGACATTTTTTATTCTATAAAAAAAAAAGGTAAAGGGGAATGGCAAATAAAATGATATTCAGTCGCGTCCCTTCACATTTCGCTCAATCGTGTGAATTTCGGATGTTGTATTGTCGCTATGTGTTTCATATGTTTGCCATTAATACTGTTGTCTCTGAGGTGCATTTATTAATAGCTACGTCTATTAGCGTCGAGATGATGATTCACTCGACTGTTTTACTATCGATATATATATATATGTGTGCATATATACATGTATATATACAGTATATGTATGCAAATAGTGTGTATATATATATCTGTATAGAACATACAGTCTCGAGTAGAGCGGAAACCCGGCCAGCCGAGAGACTAATTTTCCGAACGCGCGAAAAATCTTGAGCCAGGGATGCAAGCAAAAGACAAGCAGAAGAAGAACTACATTGAAAGCGCACAGAAGCTAATTTGGCTCGCCGGTTTCGGTGTCAAGGCACTGTCCGTTATAACTCGAGCTTCGGTTTATCGCAATAGCCTTCGGTTCACCTTGAATCTTTGCTTGATGAACTCTTATAGTATCTTCACCATAGTCACTTCCATGAAAAAAAAAAGTTGCATTGATAATGGCGACACGCCAGTGGAGAAATTAATGCCAATTGACGGACATGCAAGGTCAATTAATTTTCATAAAGAAATATTTTATTTACACTGATCATCCGTTGAACGCCATGCAGCTACCATTATTTACCCTTAGCATTAAAATTTAGTGGCCATTACCATTTCAAGACCACATTATCATGAATCGCCATTACCATTTAACGACCATTATCATGAAACGTCATTACCATTTAACGACCATTATCATGATTAGCCATTACCATTTAACGATCATTATCATGAATCGCCATTACCATTTAACGACCATTATCATGAAACGTCATTACCATTTAACGACCATTATCATGATAAGCCATTACCATTTAACGATCATTATCATGAATCGCCATTACGATTTAATGACCATTATCATGAATCGCCATTACCACTTAACGACCATTATCATGAATCGCCATTACCATTTAATGAACATTATCATTAATTTCCATTACCACTTAACGATCATCATCATGAATCGCCATTACCATTTAATGACCATTATCATTAATTGCCATTACCACTTAACGACCATTATCATGAAACGCCATTACCATTTAATG
The DNA here is from genome assembly GCA_963922035.1 of Amblyjoppa proteus. Taxonomy (NCBI): domain Eukaryota; kingdom Metazoa; phylum Arthropoda; class Insecta; order Hymenoptera; family Ichneumonidae; genus Amblyjoppa; species Amblyjoppa proteus. The sequence continues at coordinate 6,300,325 of OY998230.1, forward strand.
ACCATTATCATTAATGGCCATTACCATTTAATGACCATTATCATGAAATGCCATTACCATTTAATGACCATTATCATTAATTGCCATTACCATTTAACGACCATTATCATGAATCGCCATTACCATTTAATGACCATTATTATTAATTGCCATTACCATTTAATGGCCATTATCATTAATCGCCATTGCCATTTGATTACCGTTACCATTAAAAATAATTAATGCTGGTAATGGTGGGAATGATAATTAATTGCCATTAATAACCATTACCATTAGCAAACGATCATTGACGAAAGCAATCCTCCCCCCTGCCCCGTTACCTCAACTAATCACGACTCCAAACCGGACAAAATGTAAATGTACCGTTACCACACAACGAACACACTTTCGCAGTAATTCGAACGTCGTAAACGAGGTATGAATACCAAGAACAATGTTTATACCCCAGATTGCCCGGTGCGTGCGTTCTCCGCATTCTTCGTCCCGCATCTCGCCTCTCTTTCCAGAGTATCGTCACTCTGCGTCATCGCATTTTCTTCCCTCCTGTACTCCCGGTCGAAAACTCGATGATCCGAAACGTCCCGCGTTCGCCGATTTTCTTTCTCCCGTTCAGTTTCTCAGCTTCGATCAGTTTTCCTCGTCGGAGCGTCACTCGTCGTCGAGCTAGTTGAGAGACCACTCATGACTGAGGAGCCGACACAAGGATGCCGGCTCGTACTGCGCGTACTATTGTCGCTAATCGATCGGCCTGTTAGCGGTACGTGATCAGTCAAATCGGTCGAACGAAGCGCAGGGGAAATTCGCGTTTACGATTCGCGGGGTGGGACGCGCTGCTCGAACGGCGGACACAAGCGTACTAAAGTGTTCGACCGACAAGCTCGCGCCGGGCCATAGAGAGGAGAGAGCAGCAGCAGCAGCAGCCGCCGCCGTGCCGTCGCCGCAGCCGCGAACGGTTACGAGTCTTCTCTTCTGTACACTATACAGCGGCTTCGCATCACCAGAGGCGGCAATGCACCAACAGGCACCCGCCGTATCGCATAGCAACTGCGCGCGGAATACTGGTTCCCCGTGGTTTTCTAGTGTCGGCTAGCGGAAGAGACGAGGGTTAATGCACGCAAAAATTCGAGGGTGGCCAATTACTTTGTGTTTGCCGAAGATCGGCAGTTGTATACTTGGGGGGAGGGGGGATGCGTACTTTGAATGCTTGAAGAATTTTTTTAACAATATGTTACTTGGCATACTTGAAGAACTTGGAATAATCTGTTACTTGGAATACCCGAAGAACTTGGAACAATATGTTACTTGGAATACTTGGAGAACTTGGAACAATATGGTACTTGGAATACTGAAAGAACTTGGAATAATCTGTTACTTGGAATACTTGAAGAACTTGGAACAATATGTTACTTGGAATACAGGAAGAACTTGGAACAATATGTTACTTGGAATACTTGGAGAACTTGGAACAATATGGTACTTGGAATACTGAAAGAACTTGGAACAATATGGTACTTGGAATACTGAAAGAACTTGGAATAATCTGTTACTTGGAATACTTGAAGAACTTGGAACAGTATGGTACTTGGAATACTGGAAGAACTTGGAACAATATGCTGCCTGGAATACTTGAAGAACTTGGAACAATCTGTTACTTGGAATACTCGAAGAACTTAGGACAGTATGTTACTTGGAATACTTGAAGAACTTGGAACAATATGTTACTTGGAATACAGGAAGAACTTGGAACAATATGTTACTTGGAATACTTGGAGAACTTGGAATACTGAAAGAACTTGGAATAATCTGTTACTTGGAATACTTGAAGAACTTGGAACAGTATGGTACTTGGAATACTGGAAGAACTTGGAACAATATGCTGCCTGGAATACTTGAAGAACTTGGAACAATCTGTTACTTGGAATACTCGAAGAACTTAGGACAGTATGTTACTTGGAATACTTGGAGAACTTGGAACAATATGGTACTTGGAATACTGAAAGAACTTGGAATAATCTGTTACTTGGAATACTTGAAGAACTTGGAACAGTATGGTACTTGGAATACTGGAAGAACTTGGAACAATATGCTGCCTGGAATACTTGAAGAACTTGGAACAATCTGTTACTTGGAATACTCGAAGAACTTAGGACAGTATGTTACTTGGGATACTTGAAGAACTTGGAACAATCTGTTACTTGGAATACTCGAAGAACTGGGAACAGTATGTTACTTCGAATACTTGAAGCACTTGGAACAGTATGGTACTTGAAATACTGGAAGAACTTGGAATACTATGTATTTGGAATGCTTGGAAGCAGATGCACTTAGAACACTTTTAATGGCATATACTTAGAATACCTGAAGCGAGGTATACTTGGAATACTTAGAACAACTTGTCCTTAGCGGAATACTTAGAACAACTCGTCTTAGGGGGGGCGCAATAATTAGCACCTGGGGGACTTGGAACAATACTTGGAAAAGGCTGTGCTGTATGTCTATGCGATTGCCACACGGTTCTAATATTACCGAAGATTTTTTTCGCACACAATTTTAGTGTCTACAAGTAATCGTACTCGCAACTTTGTTTTCATTCGCAAGCACGAAGAGGACGAGTAGTAACTCGATCAATTTTCCACGGCAGCTTCCTCGAAGCCACCGAGTTACGGCTATTAATATACACATGGAGCGGGAAGGGATTTAGGGGTCACCGGGGTCAATCGAGGAATTTTGTTACTTCAGTATTCAGCTCATGGTATTTTGCATTTTCATTGGGACTAACAGGTGTTTTCAGTGTTGTTATTGTTATTGTTCGCTACCGGCGCGTTCTTAGGCTAGGCGAAACGATATATCGATATGTATCGAATCGAAACGCGGTACACGACCATTATTTTCCGACGTCGAAAACATTTTAACGTTCCCATTCGCTTTTATTATTCTTTGCTAAAGTCCGAGTGCGTCGCGTAGCCCCGGCCGTCATTAAACCCGTCACGGACGAGTTCTCGCGCGCCCACGTTGAATTCTATAATAGCTGTGACCGCGCGCGGTAGATGCACGACCTGCCGCAACTCTGGTGTATAATTACTCTGGAGGGTCTCGGAGACTGCAAAAGGGACAGAAAAAAGAAAAAAAAAAAAAAAATCAACAAGATCTGGGAAGACGATGTTCTCTGGAGAATTTCTTGGAGGATGATCTACTTGCTTCCAACAAAATTATCGTGTACAGCGTCCGCAGCGTTGAACGGTGCTGGCACACGAGCCCAGACGCTCGAGAATTTCCTAACGTTAATAAATATAATTCATGACGCGCGAAGCTTTTCAGCGATTCACCCTGTGCGCGCACACGACTCCCCCACCCAGGACCGTGACTGGGACGAGGCGTGGGCTTTTATCTCCGCGAAGTTTCGAGAATTTATTTTTACTAGCGCTGAGAACCTGACAAAATTTCGTACGCCGCCCCGAGCCGGGGCGACGATTATTGCATCGGAGAAGAGGAAAAGAAATCCGAAAGTCGTATCTCGTCGATAGGGTCAAAAGTTTCCGATCGAGCATGAACTTGGAAAACTTCTTTGACGAAAAAAAAAAAATGCTCTTTAGGCATTTTTGCCAGGTGGCTGCAAAGGTGTTTTTTTTTTTAATTTTAATTTTTATTTTTTAATTTCGTTCGAGAGGTGGCATGGATCGCAAAGTTCTCTTAGGTGCGTTACAGATCGGAAATAAAAACACGGTCGGTCTTGCATTCGGGGACAATGAGGGAGCAAACTTTCTCTTGGAACTTTTTCAATTCGTCGCACAGTTTTCGAGTTAAGGTGGTTCTGTCGCTTGGTATTTCACTTCGCATAAGTTCGAGAAATTTGAGACAAAATTGCAAGTACTTCTCGACGGTATAAAAATCTGAAAAAATTCATGCACATCAAAGGTACTGAAATGTTTGATCTCCCATAATAACAGGTCCAAAAATGTTATTAACGAATTAAACAAAAAAATTAATTGTTTCACAAATTACCCGACAAACTAATTGTTTTTTTTTTTTTTTATTACGTAAATGATTCGTTCATTATTCTGAATACGTATGAATTTTCTCAGATTTTGAAATTTGCTTTGAATTTTGTGTTTTTTTTTTTTTTCAATATGAAAATTAAAAAAAATTGAAAGCGAATTAAAAAATCTGAAAAAATTCACACGTACTTAGAAAAATGAACGAATCACTTTCATTAAAAAAAAAAAAAAAAAAAAAAAAAATAGGTTTCCGGAAAATTTGTTAACCAATCTTTTTTTTTCATCAATTTGTTAACACCATTTTGGAACTATTATTATGCACAATTAATCTTTTCAGTACCTTTGGTATGCATGAATTTTTTTCGGTATTTTATACCATCGAGAAGTACGTGCAATTCTCTCTTATTTTTTCTCGAACTTATGCGAAATGAGCGCGAAGCGAAAGAGCATTGAGGGTTGCGCCCAAAAGGGATCGCTCGGTCGGTGGCGCGTTTAAGATGATTTGCGAGTCTTTCGGTCCGATGACTCTCGGGCACTCAATCGACATTGTAAGAACACAGTAATACTCAGCGAGCAGCCTACCGATCGGCCTTTTCGATAAATGTAAAAATAGATCGAAGATTGGACGGAAAAAAAAAAATGGGGCAGATGCGTGGAACAGAGAAGATCTCTGGTGAGCAATTTGCCATGCTCGGCGCTTTGAAGAGTGCTCTGTTAGTTGCGCTAGTGTTGCCGATGTTCCGATTCTGCGGCTTGTGTTGCTGCTGACGTCCGACAAACTCCGAAAAAGAAAAGCCCAATGGATCTCTGCCAGAAGAGCGGCACGAGCCATCGCGTCTGGAAATAACTCGACGATGGATCGGAACAGGCCAACAGCCAGGATCTAATTTATTATTATTATTATTATTATTGTTATTATTGTTATTATTATTATTATTGTTATTATTGTTATTATTGTTATTATTGTTATTATTGTTATTATTGTTATTATTGTTATTATTGTTATTATTGTTATTATTGTTATTATTGTTATTATTGTTATTGTTGTTGTTGTTGTTGTTGTTGTTGTTGTTGTTGTTGTTGTTGTTGTTGTTGTTGTTGTTGTTATTATTATTATTATTATTATTATTATTATTATTATTATTATTATTATTATTATTATTATTATTATTATTATAGCCGAGTGGGGTGACCAACGAAGAACTGGGGCAGCGGTCGATCCTGATTGCAAATGCTCGCAAACATTGCGTTCTCCGCGTCCAATAATCTCAATTCTTAAATAACAACTGTGACTACCCGTATGTTCCTCAATAAAAAATTAAAGGGACAATATAACGATAGATCCGTCACCTAAATTTCCAAACAACGATTTGACTTACAATTAAATTCCCGTGCAACAATTCACCACATTCCTGATTTCCTAAGTCAATATTTACTTTTCGAAATTCAATAAAATCACTCCTAATGCAATAATAAGAATTCTACGCTTCAACAATGGAATCTTCAAGCCGGAAGTGACGTATTTCGAATCGAAAAATCAGTTGTTGTGCACGCATTTATAATGAACAGCGCACTTCACCGAAATGACACGGAAAACTACTACAAAATAGTATAATAGGGGAATAGTTAGCTTAAAAAAAATGGGATCTTCAAACCGGAAGTGACGTATTTTCAATCGAAAAATCAGTTATTGTGGACGCGTTTATAATGAACAGCGCACTTCACCGAAATGACACGGAAAACTACTACAAAATAGAACAATAGGGGAATAGTTATCGTAAAAAATGGGATCTTCAAACCGGAAGTGACGTATTTCCAATCGAAAAATCAGTTGTTTTGCACACGTTTATAGTGAACAGCGCACTTAATCGAAATGCACGAAATAGTGCCAGAATACTATAATAGGGGAGTAGTTAGCTTAAAAAATGGGATCTTCAAACCGGAAGTGACGTATTTCCAATCGAAAAATCAGTTGTTGTGCACGCATTTATAATGAACAGCGCACTTCACCGAAATGACACGGAAAACTACTACAAAATAGAACAATAGGGGAATAGTTATCGTAAAAAATGGGATCTTCAAACCGGAAGTGACGTATTTTCAATCGAAAAATCAGTTGTTGTGGACGCGTTTATAATTAACAGCGCACTTCACCGAAATGACACGGAAAACTACTACAAAATAGAACAATAGGGGAATAGTTATCGTAAAAAATGGGATCTTCAAACCGGAACTGACGTATTTCCAACCGAAAAATCAGTTGTTTTGCACACGTTTATAGTGAACAGCGCACTTAATCGAAATGCACGAAATAGTGCCAGAATACTATAATAGGGGAGTAGTTAGCTTAAAAAATGGGATCTTCAAACCGGAAGTGACGTATTTCCAATCGAAAAATCAGTTGTTGTGCACGCATTTATAATGAACAGCGCACTTCACCGAAATGACACGGAAAACTACTAGAAAATAGTATAATAGGGGAATAGTTAGCTTAAAAAAATGGGATCTTCAAACCGGAAGTGACGTATTTCCAATCGAAAAATCAGTTGTTTTGCACGCGTTTGTAGCAAACAGCGCACTTCACCGATACGCACGGAATAGTACCAGAATACTATAATAGGGGAGTAGTTATCTTAAAAATTGAAACAGACGAACAAATAAACAAACAACTTTGTCAAATATATATGAGATTATTTGCCGGCTTAGCTGGAGGACACGAGGTCACCGAACGTACGAGAATGAGAGTCCACTTCATCTCGGCGAATCACCTAAATCCTATTGGCCACAGTGAAGTCGCAGAAGGCGAAAAAAAAAAAAAAAAAAAAAAAAAAAAAAAAAAAAAAAAACGAACGAGAAGAAGCGACGGTTTACGATTGCGCATCATCCCTCGCCACCCTTCGGGCAACTGCCCCAACCGGGCTGATGTAGGAGAGGCGTACTAGAGACGCTCAGAACTCTCCACCACTTTCTATTTCTACGCCGAGTCAGCGACCGTGAAAATGTTATCGCTCGACGGACTTAGGCCCTTCTTGCGATAAAACCCTGCGACGAAACGTCCGATACGCTCGAGAACAAACACAAAGAGAAAAAAAAAAAAAAACCTCAAAGGTCGTTGAAACACGATTGTCTTCTACGAACGATGAAGAGCTTAAGGGGGGGGGAGGGGGGGGGGGGCAAAATAAAATACCACGAAACCGGCTTAAGACGGCAAATAAAACAAAAAGCGGTCTTAAAGAAGGCAAATAAAATACCAAAAACAAATGCTCAAGAGAGTCAATAAAATGGCAACAAAAAAAAAAACGCTGAAGAGAGCGAATGAAACAGCAAAAAATGGGCTTAAGGACGTTCGAACTTCAAGTCGAATGAAAAATGCAGCTACGAATTTCTTTTGAGACAATATCGCCACGTGTTTACTCTTCGCGACTGAAATTCTTCGAAGATATCCGACATTACGTTGACTTATAAAGATTAAAAATCCACGTACATCTCAACGACAAGATCATCTCACGATTGTGCGCGCTATATTCAATATTATAGTAGAGTACACGATTAATAATAATAAATGTAATAATATAAATGACAAACCAAAATATAATTAAAAATTGATAAATGAACAGTAATAATAAAATTATTATATTATTATTCAACTTTCAACTTTCAACTCTCAACTTTCAACTTTCTTTAAGGGGGTTTCGACGATGTCGGCATTTTTTTTTTTAATCGGTAAAAAAAAAAAAAAAAAAATACCATCGTCGAAACCCCCTTAAAGAAAGTTGAACCGAGAATGAACGAGAGCTTCGGCTTGTAATCGCTCGAATATCGCTCGAATAGGGTTTCGCTCTTGGCGACAATACACGTCGATTGTAGAGTTTATTTATCGAGACAAGTCGACGACACGCCAAGGCGGAAAGAGCATCGGCGAGCATGCGAACGATCGACCCGTTCGAGAGTCCGCAGCGAAATACTTGGTTCGCACAGTGAGCGATAACGCAACATCGACCTCACCGACACGTCCCCCTCATACAGTCCCTCATGTATATGTGACTAATGACACTCGATTGTACCGTCATCGATTATTCAATTGGAATCGATGTTATTGTTATATTTGATTGTTATTGAGCAACCACGCGATTGCTCGGTACATCGATCTGTCGAACGGGATTCTCTGCTCTCCACTTGCGCCAGGTATTATTTTAACGTGGCTTCGACGATCAAGCCACGCCAAAAATAATAAACGAGTAAGAGTAAACGGTCGAATATTTTTTAAAGTTTTCACGGGGCAGAAAATAAAAATATCTTTTTGTATAGATTATTATTATTATTATTATTATTATTATTATTATTATCAGAGGTGGGCAGTACTTAAATGAGTACTTATTTGGTACTTAAAGTACACTGAGAAAAAATTACATAGTAAAAGCAACAATAATGGCTTTTTACGACAAAAAATAGTTCCCAGAGGGAACGTTTACAGTTTATAGTTACGACAATTATGAAAAATCATAGTTGCAACTATAATTTTAATTTGACGAATTGAATATATACTATCAGAAATTATCTATGTAGACGTTCCTCCTGGGAACTATTGGTTATAGTAGAAAATACTATTATTTTTCTCGGTGTACGTACTTACAGTCTCAAAGTACTTTTCGGTACTTTTAGACTGTAGTACTATTACTGAGTACTGGTCCCTAAAGTAATCCCTAACTAACCCCTAAATTAAACCCAAGTACTTGTGCAATTTTGAGCGTAGCTTCGCTCTCTGAGGAAGCTACGCTCATAATTGCAATAAATGAGGAAAACATGTACAAATTACTTTGCGCCTCTTTCGTAACGTAAAAAAATGTCTGTCTCATAAAATTATTTTACTCCCAGCACAATATTTTCCATTTAAATTCCAAAAACGCGATTTTTTATGCATAAAATGCTATGATAAAGTATTATCTGGAGCTCTTATATATTAAGATTCATTGATATACTTTATTTTGATTGTAAAAGGAGAAATCCGTCAAATAAATAAATAAATAAATAAAATAAAATGGAGACCTTTTTCACTTTCGGCCACTGTACTAGATCCATACGCCCCAGATTTAGTTTTTATACATCCAGTCGATCTCGGTCACTGCCCCAATGTCCAGTCGTCGCAGTCCAGTCGATTAGTCTGTTACCAAGGATTGAAAACGACGAGTTTGAACGTTTTGAAAAAATGTTGACCCTCAACAGGGCCGTTTGATTGGAAAATTCTTCTCAAAATTTTGTACTCGTGGAACTCCGCCTATTCCAATTGAGAAGAAAAATTACTTTGTATTTTATAAAAGTACTTCAAGTACTTTTCAGTATCATGCCAAGCTCTGATTAATACTTACGGAAATTAAGTTTTCACTTATCGCTCTGCTTCTATATAATATACTATCACGCAAAAATATATCTACCGATTATTGTTTTAAATATTCTTTATAAGTATTATAAAAGTTATACAATACTTACTAAGTATTATTAAAATATATAAATATGATTTAAAAAAAAAAAAACTATTTCGATTTTAAAAATTTAATATTTTCAAAGGTTTTTTTTCAACTTTGAGAGTGAAAGAGGGAAAAAAATTCGCGAAGCTACCTGCATGAGAATATAAAAAAATTGTGTCAAATTAAGAAATAAAATGTCTCAAAATGGAACAAAAACTCCCGCTCGATCTACAAATCTGTCGCGCCAAATTTTATTTTTCAAAAACATTGAGCAAAAAATAATGTTTAATTTCCTCAAAACAATCAACACCCCCCCCCCCCCCCCCCCCCCCCGTTATATAAAATGAAGGCCAGTATGAGAACTTAAAAAAATTGAAATAAAAAAAAGAAAACAAACAAAAAATGTATTACGCAACTCGTCAGCTGTTTGCAAAATTTGCGTACTTTTCTTTTTTGGTTACGTCTACGATGGAGCTTTATATCCACGCGTCGACACCCACGAGTTGTCCGAGAGTCACTCCCGATCGCCCCCCCCCCCTGCTCGACCCCACCGTCCATTCGTCCGTGCGTCCATCGAAAGTTTATTTTGATCAGCGTTTTTTTCGTCGATGCCAAATGTCGCCGGGCGCGAGAGATCGGCTCGGTTCCAATCGGGCATGGTTTTCGTCGTTCCATTCGTCATCGTCGTGCCGATGCTCTCTCTCTATGTGCGTGTAACACGTACGCATCTGTTAAAACGCCGTGTGAAACACTCTCTCGTGTTTTCTTTGTCACTCCACTGCGGCCGCCAATGGCGCTGTTTCTCTCGCTCTCGTGGTCACGTGACTTTCACATGGCGTTGAAATGCCCGAGTGTGCGTGCGCGCGTGCTCGTGGCTCTCGTTCTTTTTTGTAATTCAATCGGCGCCAAGAGCGAAATGAATGAACGTGAGAAGTTCTCGGGGGGGGGGCCGAGAGCGAGACGCATGCGCGTGGAAAAAAAAAAATAATGTTTTCGTTTCCCTGACAAAATGTGGATCGTTGATAGTCAATTGACGCTACTTTAATTAATATTTCTTGTTACTGCAAAAAAAAAAAAAAATATTTTCATTTCTCTGACAAAAAAGTGGGTCGTTGATAGTCAATTGTCGCTACTGTAATTAACATTTCTTGTCACTGCGAAACAAAAATTGTTTTCTTTTCTCTGACAAAAAAAAAGTGGATCGTTGATAGTTAATTGTCGCTACTGTAATTAAGATTTCTTGTCACTGCAAAACAAAAATTGTTTTCTTTTCTCCGGCAAAAAAGTGAATCGTTGATAGTCAACTGTCGGTACTATAATTAAAATTTATTATCACTGTAAAAAAAAAAAAATAAATTGTTGCTCCTGCAGAAAACAAAATAAAAAGAAACTGGGTTCGTGACCAATTTTTCGGACAAAGTGGATTTACTTGGAGACACGACTGTCACGGGACGGTACAGTGATGTTTGCTGTATCGAGCCAAATTTTAAATACTTGCCGTCGGGAGGCGAGCACGGAAAAGTGTGTAAATATAACCGGGAGCGATAGATTAGACAAGGTATCGCGCCGTTTATCCCTCTTGTGTATATTATACTTACGAAATAAGCTCCGTGATCCGGCGAAATTGGAATTTTCACTCGTACCTGAGAAAGTAAACGAAAAATCTGTATTATCGGTGTTATTAAATGGTACAAACAATTCTATAAAAACACACTCATTCGACAAGACCATTTCCGCCAAAATACTATGCCAGACATTTAACGCTATTATTTTTTTGTCACCCCGTACATTTTTCTCAGTCTCATAATTTTTTGTCAAGTCCGTATTGCGTTTATCATTTTTTTTTTTCTCAACAATTTCTTAAAATGCAAAAAAAAAAAAACCTGTTTTTCCTTTGTTTCACTTTGAAAGTAGTTGCCAACTTTTGTCGCAAGTTTACCTCTCAAAACTCCACAATGCACTCACAAACTTGCGACGCTTTCTACAAGCCTCCACGTTTTTTTTTCTTTTTCTGCAGAATTGTACTGTTTTCGAGGCCTCAGAAATCGCCTTCAAAGAAATCAAATTTTTTCCCCACAAAATAATGAAAAAAAAAAAAAACACGAAGTCTCGCGAAGATTCTTTACGTGAGCCACATTTGGGTACGAATAAAACCGACATGTTTATAATCAATGAAATTTGCGACACGCATATATCGCAATAGATTATCGCTCGGCTAATTAAATGACTACTTACTTAACGAGCCGACACGACCGTGACCCGACACGTTGATTTCCCCGTGATGACCTCTCGCTTCGACGAACACTCGACGAGGAACAACAAACACTTTTATCGGCCGGCCACGCTCAAGCCGCAGTCATCCGCGGACGAACAAAGAACACAACACAACGAATCTTCGTCGTAGCCGAAGAAACTTCGCACTTGTAACTCGTTCTCGTCGCGACACTGTGTGCCCAAAAACTTTCCTTCACGTGTACTCTCTATAAAAACTTTGCGCCCGCCATTTTCTTTAGTTTCCTTATTTCCCTCCGCCGTTTCTTTTTCTTTGGATGTGTTATTATTATTCTCGTTTGATCGACGCACTGCCCGAGGATCGTGCGAGGTTTGCAAAGACAAGATAAAAGGTCGCGCCAGTACGATGGGAAGAACGAAATTTACACTATGATTTTTTTGGGTTCTATCTTTGGAATTTGCAGAGAGATGTTCCTTTTTTTTTTCTTCAAGTTTTATTGACGATTTTTTGTTAAATGCCCGCCGAACGTCCGCGAGCGCGATGCCGGATCTGCAGAGATTCCGCCGCGATCGCGGAGAAACTAAATTTACACCGTAAATGTTTAATCTTGATTTTTTTTTTTTTTGGGGGGGGGATTTTAAATGTTTACTTAATTTCAAGTTAATCGACGATTTTTATGAAATGTCTGAACGATATCCGCGACGATGACGATGTCGGATCCGGAGGGATGTTGTCGATCGACGGGCCGGACCTCGTGGAGGCGTCTCTCGCATGAAAATGACTGCCCGCGGTGAAACGTCGAGCGGTTCGACAGCAAGGGCGTCCAAGGTCGCAGCTGCGCGGATCTTCGACCGCCTCTCGCAGGTGCCTTTCGTCCCCGATCCTCGGAGGCAGAGACTCGGCCAGCGAGACGATTGCCCGCTGACTCCCGTAGCGGGCTGGCATCGTCGTCCGCTTTGGTTAAAAAAGGAATAACAATAATAACGTGAATAACAAGCTTTCGTCCAGAGTTGTTTGGATTAATAGCGGAGAGCTGCGAGATTTTTCCGTTCTAGTGCGAGATTATCCGCTCCCATCGGATGCGCTTGTCGAGTAGCGAGAGAGAGAGAGAGAGAGGAGGAAAAAAAAAATGGACGAAGTCCAAGCGAGAGCGGCAACAACACGTCGCGGCTTGAGAAAAACACGAGCGAGTTTAGCGAGTAACGTCTCGCTTAGACGCAAATTTTCTCCTACCATCCTAGCACGCACGGGGCATGCGCGCGCAGCGCCGTGGCGGGAAAATCAAAGGTTGCCGAAAGTTTTTGCGTACGACGAAATTCGCCGGAGTCAAGGAGCACCGGTGAACGGAGAAGAGGGGCCAACGTCGATCATTGGCTACTCACGAGGGAAGCGCGCCAAATTCAAATTCACTGTGTGGAACGCTTCTACGATTTTCTTTATAATCACCGGGAGGAACATTGTTTCTTTCGGTGATTGTCAATGTTCGGGCCTCAATTTGGGCAAAAAGAACTGACGTCGGTAAGGTGTTCGGCGCAAAAACCATTCATTGAATTATGTGCTCAGGATATTTTATGGGACACTTCATATTGACCCACAAAAAATTGCAATGCTACAAAAACAAAACAAAAAATCAAAAAAATTCAACAACAAAAAATTCTCGTATTATCCAAAATTATATGAACCCCCCAAAGTTGTGTAAATATAATTGCCTCAACTTGACCCTAAAATGGCAAAGGAAAGTACCGGTCGAGCTTATTTATTCGCTTATCAAAAACTTTTTTTCTGCCTTAAGAACGGCTTCCTCGAAATTGAATAAATCAGCTACCTAAGAACGTCCAATTTTCTTTTCATTGCCGAGAATGCAGCCAAGTCTGTTCCGAAAAGTGCCAAAAAAAAAGACCGGCTCGACCGAAGAAAAAAATTACCTCTCACAACGTAATGCAAAGCCAACTTTCCCTGACCGAACCGAAAAATCATTCGTAAAACTCCCGCAAAAAAAAAACGAATATCGTTTATTATATATTATTTTTTTTTTTTCGTCAAGAAGCTCGCTCGCTGGAGCTTATCGACGTCCGCGTCTCGCGTACAGCGCAGCGCGAAGGAGAGCTAAGGAGGGACAGAGCGATGCCCAAGCAGTGGCGCCCACAGTGCCACGGAACGCTAACACGCGATGACATTAGAGCGCGTGCCGCCGCAGATTATGCCGCATTGCGAGTCGTCGTCGCGATACGCATAGAACGAATAATACTCTCGGGTGTGCGTAACGCGGGAGACGGTTTACCGAAAAAAAAAAACAAAAACATAACATTATTATTATCATTCTCAAAAGAAGATAAACAAAAGTACAAAGAACGACGGGAGTAAAGAAAAAAAAAGAAATGGAAATAATTTTTTTGCTCGAGATGTGTGAAGGAATTCGTTGGCGGTCTCGAGGACCCTGAGACGCGGACTTGGGATCAATCGACGAGCGAACGAGTAACGGAAGCGCGTCTCGCCGAGAGATATACACACGGGAAGGGCAACGGTGGCGCAGAGAAAAACCGTTCTATATCTCGGCGGTTGGTACGAAGAGAGAGGGGGGGGGGGTTAATTTGTTTCTTCCAACGCGAGGGGAGCGCGAGTCGACCATGAACGTGCGTCGTTTACCCGGCTTCGTCTACCACTACAAACTTGTCGCTGGTTCGATCCTATCGAGCTTCTTCCTCGTCGTTTATCTGCTGCTTCACTGGGGCATCATGTGCACCAATCTCGAGGCACGGAGACATGTCTCAAACGTGGTAAGGATCTCGTTGATTTGATCGAAGGGAACGCTTTGATTGTCACACTGCGGCGTTAGCCTGTACGGAGGATTTTGTCACTGGGTGGGAAGACTGCGCGCAGGTACTATGGCTCTTTCGGTCACGCTCACTCGGTACGGGAAAGGGAGGAGAATCGCTTGCGCCGAGAAAACGAAGACGCTCATGCGTCTTCGATGCCTTAAATTTCGTGGACATTTTGTTTTTTTTTTTTCTTTTCTCAGAGGGTGGGGGGAGGCGCAGGTGTTCGATGCGATTTGTTTGACGGGTACGAAAATGATATGTTCAGCTTAAATTAAAAATTTTTAAATCAAATGATAAAATTTCATTGTTGCTATTAATATTTTCGTAAATTGAATAAATAATTAGGCGAAGTGGATTCGCGATAGCGAAAATAGTTTTCAAAGTTGTCTTTGCAAATGTTGTCCTATATGTGTCCTTGGTTATACGGTGAATATCGATAGTTAGAGCAAAGTTTACTCAGTCGGTAACACAGTCTGTAATAAACTTGCCTCGAAGATTATTACGCTTTACGTCGAAGGACCTTGCGTTTGGCGAACAAATAACGGAGACGCGTGACAAAGATAAATGTATTACAGTTTTTGTTACCAACCGAGTTTGTTTCACATCGCCCTAAATGTCAAACACGCCGATTGGTTCGTGTACTGAGGATTCGGATCGGAAGGACACGAGGATGACCTTCCGGTGGGTGTGTGACGACTTTCCCTCCGTCGAGCTCAGTCCCGGTCGGTAACAGAAACTGTAGTTAATTTGTAAGAAGCAAATTCTTACACTACAAACGGACATCACTGAAGATTCAACGAAGAATTTACTTGCGAACGCAAATTGTCGGTAAAGTTAGAGAAAAAATGAATTACAGTTTTCGTTACCGACTTCGGCAATTTCACATTGATTTAATGTCCGAGTTTGAATCTATTATACCATCGATTTAATGTCATAGGAACAGAGGTTTCCCCTACGATGACTCACGCCGTACCGGAGGAACGAAAATAAGGAGGGGCGTCTTTGCCTTTACATAATTCTTCGATCGCTGCACGCACGCAACGTCCATGCCAATTACAATCGTTCGTCGTTACATATTAAATTATAGTGATGCTGTGAAACGCGTCACGTGATACTGGAACACGAATAGCGATGAATCGCAGCAAAGAGCCGGAAATACACGCTTGACGCAGGGGATGATGATTACGATGATGATAATGACGAATTAAAAAAAAAAAAAAAAAAAAAAAAAAAACCTAATTGTACACTTTCCACAGTGCGGCACGCACACCGATGGCACGGCTTTGGGCATACTGTGCGGTCCGCTTTGCGCCGAGAGGAGCATACATTCCCTGGCGTGCGAGTCATTGCACTCGGGCAAAGAGGCCGTCTTCACGGCGCACTGGGAGGCGACACGCCTCGTCTTTAAAGCTTCCAGGTTGGCTCTAGAATTTCCGTAATTTTCAAAGGGTCGAACCGGCCGAAAAAAAACAAAAAAAAACCCCGCAAATTACAACAATCATGGCCAGCCCGTCGGCATTTATTTAAGCGTCCTTCTGGAACGCCCACTTCATTGACCTGAGCTAATTACCGACTGAGTTGTGCCACGTCCTAAGCTGATGCGCGACGTCGCGGTTGTCACGAGAACTCTAATCTACTCGTTAACAAGGATGTCGATCATTTTGGGCCAGTCATGAATTTTTGGGGTCTCGGTTCGGATGGACATGTCCGAAGAATCCATGTTTTCCTCTGAAAACCTAGCTCCGTTAAAACCACAGATTAAAAGTGGAATGTAGCTTTGGTTTCACATCGCCTTAAGACGTGTTCAACAGTTTAAGTTTAAGTTTCGGTACCATTTTCTTATATTCAAGTTTATTTCCTATTTTCTTATTTTGTCTTATATTCGGTTTATTGTTTAGTTTCATGAGTTTTTGTTTTACATTCGGTTTATTTTCGGTTATTCTGTTTTATATTCGGTTCATTATTCATATGTTATTTTTTAATTCTATTTGTATGTGCCTAGAGGAGCTCAGGTCCTACTGTACAATAAATGCTATATATCTATCTATCTATAGGAAAGAGCGTGGTCGGTAATAATAACTGTAGTTTGTGATATTTTTAACAATACTGACCAACATTCGTACGAACATTTGCACATGAACCCGAATCGATATCTGCTTCACGTAAAAATTGGCTGCAAATTGACTGGCACCCGTTAAAAAAAAAATGAATTACAGTTTTTGTTACCGACCGTCTCGGGGTGGTGTGGGGAGGAATGGGTGACACGGCCTTAGGGCAATGCTCTCGTCAAATCCTGCATTAGCTTTTGATTCGTGACACTGTGCAGCAACAGTTATTCAATATTGAAAATTCATGGTTTCAAACTGGTTCGACCCTAGTTATAATTATAGAGTTTAAGTTCAAGTTAATACGTATATTATATATTATATATTATATATTATATATTATATATTATATATTATATATTATATATTATATATTATATATTATATATTATATATTATATATTATATATTATATATTATATATTATATATTATATATTATATATTATATATTATATATTATATATTATATATTATATATTATATATTATACGACACAGTTGTCTGCGAGTGTGTAACAGTTCCATTTCTTGTCCCCAGAACGAGAGCTTCCTCCGAACAGTACGAGACGCTCTTCTGGCTGGACACCCTCGGGACCCGCCACTACCCATCCGAAAAGGACTTCGGCAACATGATCAGAGACCTGGTGTTCAGCAGGCTCAACATCACGATCGGAGAACATCAGATCCAGAGGCTAGCTCGCTTGCGCAACCACCGAGTCGAAATCGACGAGGACAAGAGGAGCCTCGAGATGGAGAACGTCTGGCAATTGGTACAGGAAAACGAGTACATAATTTCTCTCGTCTACGAGGACAGGGACGTATTTCCCCAGCTGGTCGGAACGTGCGGGACCTTCTACGCGGTCGAGTACGTCAGACCCATTGAAACGCCGACAACGGTCCTTGCCCTATCGGACTCCAAGCCCGAATGGGCCAAAAGGCTCAAACTCGCCGTCATGATACTCGATCTCCTCGAGGAGCTCGAGACAAACTTTCCCGAGCCCTTTTACCTCTGCGACGTCAAGATCAACCACTTTGGCCTGCCGCTCGGTGGTCAGAGGCTCAAGTTTCTCGATCTGGACGCCGTTTTTCCGAAGAGCGTCGTCGGACGCGTAACCGCCGACGGCAAGTCATGCGAAAAGCATGAAGACTGTGATTACTTCGATTGTAGATCTATGTGCTCCGAGAACAAACGTTGCGAGTCACCGGTTGTTAACAACAACATGCAGGTAAGTACATTGACATTTTTCCCCGACAGTTTTCACTCATTAGCGTGGTCTTTTAGTTTCGTGTTCTGATCAGCGGCTACGTTACTGCCACTCAGTCGGTAACTAAAACTGTCGTAGATAAATGAAAGTCATTAGCATCTTCCTCTGACACTTGAGTGGATGCTAATCACATTCTTCAATCCTTTGAGCCATACATTTTGACACTATAAAAACAAAACCTCGGTATTTCGTGTCAAGAAAGAAGTATAAAAAAATTGAAAACTGGGCGAAAGAAGGTGGAACACCCTATCGTCCCACCGTGACGCAAAGGGTTAAGGTGAAGTGAAAGTCACGTGACGTGGCCATGAGTGTGAGAGAGATAGTTGCAATGTTCAAATTAACTTTATTCAATGGTGTTAATTTTTTTGTAACAAAAATGAATTCGGATGCAAAAGTTACCGTGTGCATCCGGCTCGAGTTTGCTTTTACTTAAAAAAAAAATTAGCACCCTTGAGAAAAGTTCATTACAGTTTTTGTTGCTGACCGCGATATTTCACTTCTCCTTAGGGGCATGTGATACAGACTCGGTCGGTATCAAATCGCTTTCCCTATTTTCGTCGCGACAGTTTTCATTACCGACCGAGTCGGGTCGCATCGACGCCATTAGTGTTTGACTCACCCACTTTTTGTCGACCGTTACAGATCGTGTGCGAAAAGATCTTCCTCGGATGGACACTCTCGGGAACCATAATAATACCTGGCCTGTTGATGTCCGAGCATACCTCAAGCACTCTGGCGGTACTTCTGAGACAGTGCGCCAATCCCGCGGGCGAGACCAATCACTTGCCAAGGGCCGCAGTTTCCGAATCATCGAAGACGAGACTCTACAACATGCTGAGGGAAATGGAGCAAGAGACCAGCGCTTCCGCATAGTTTTTAGTATATACATAAAACAAAATACACAGATATTAATGCATTCGTACAAAGATACAAAGATTTATGCTCCCGCTAAGAGTCTCCGCGACTTTGGGAATTTTGCCTTAATAGTGTAATTGCTCCATCTCAAATAATCGTCGCTTCCACCACCGAGAGTTATGATAATGTATAAAATCCGATCCACTGTACGATACGTAGTCCGTTGTAGTGCTATCGATACGGAACGAGTATGCAAAACAACGCAGTACAGCATTTAGCGAGACACCAAAGAATAACTTATCTAGAATGTTTTTTGCTAGGAACTTTTATGATTATCGTGTTAATCCTTCAGAAATTCGCTTTAATTTTGTATACACATCTTATTCCATATTGCCTGCGCTTTTATCGCCCGCCGGGCATTAACATAGTCGGGTATACAAATCTTTTTTGTACCCTGTTATGCGTTAATAAATTACATTTTACACAACATTTCGAGATAAATCGATTTATGTCGAAAACAAAAAAATTGCATAGCCAAAGTACGAGCAAACTTGCAACGACTTTTACAATTTTTAATAGACAACTTTTGCGGTTGTTCGCTGAAGCAACCGGTAGAGTGACCGGTAACTTTACCGATGAAAATGGTAACTAACGTAACTCACCGGCAATTTCTCTACCTTCTTCTTTCCTATGGATTTATGCCAAAGGCCAAGTTCCGTATTCGCTACCTTGGGTGTTTTCGATTTGCCGTTATAATGATGATGCGCATGCGCACAATCGTTTTCTGGTACTCTGGTACGAATTTCCATAAAAAAACGGCAAAGCGCTTGCGCATGGTCATTTTTTGGTCAATATTCGCACCAGAAAACGCCTGTGCGCATGCGCAGTCACGTTGTAATAACAAAAAAAAAACGCCAAAGCGAAAACACCTCTTGAAATAAATTTTTACTTCAAACAGTTCACAAAAGTTTGAGCCGAACAGATGGCGCTACTTTCCGGTTCCAGTGGCGCCATCTTGCACATATCGCCGAAACTATATTCGACGTCGGATTATTTATCCGCCAGAGAAAATCGTGCACAGCTCAACCGAATATCGGAAGCAGACGAAGTGGGACGAGTCGTCCGTGAGTTTTCGTCGAGCGAGCTTCTCCCCGACGTCGACATGGAGCAAATCACAAAATTGAATATCGGACTTTATCCACCGGAGTACAACAAGGCCATTCACGGACCGTACGATCCGGCCCGTTTTTATGGCAAACGTGAGTTAATCTCTCCGTCCTTCGATCGGAAAATCTCGCCGCCGATCGTTATCGTCGGCTCTCCTCAGCCCTTTTTTTCCTTAAACAAAATTCGTATTTTCATTGTTTTTTTTTTTTTTTTTTTTACCACAGCCGACACCCCGTTCGGTCAGGTGAAGCTCGGCGAGCTGGCCGCCTGGTTCGGACGTCGCAACAAGACCCCTCGGAGCACCATCGCTCTCCTATCCAGAGGTACGAAATCTCGGGACACCACTTTGCGCATGGTCGCCATCTTGGAAAATAATTGCATAACCTTTAGGAAAAAAAAAAATAATTTTTTTCTTCTAAATCCGTGTCAAATTTGTGAAGATATAATTGTCTAGAGAAAAAAAAATGTTTACACGTGATTGAATCTCGCAGGATTTTGGACATGGCAGCACAGCTTCGGTCTGGCTAAGCGCGCAGGACTCTCCATCACCCTGCAGGTCATTGTTATGAACATGGCGATTTTCTATTACTTCAACTACGGAAGGATCAGTATGTATTCAAGAAATTTTATTTCTATTTTATATTGACGCATTCTGCAAAAATCGTACGTTTTTTTCTTTTTTTTCAGAGCACCACAAGGAGTTTAAGTATCACTAATTTGAAAGCTGCATCGTCGCTGTTACCATGGCAGTAGCGTGAACTCCGCTGTATCGACGTCAGAGTGTATCGTGGTATATTGTTCTAATAAAATCCAGCCCAGATAGTGTAAAATTACGATGCACCGTGTGGTTTAATTTAATTACTTTTTAAATAACAATCATTTTTGTTTGTCGGTCATTCGATTCCGTATATCATTTTTGGTCATCGAATTCCAACATTTTTTTGTCCAACACTTTTCTGTTTGTCTACTTTAGTTCCACGGGGCTCCTCAAGACCCCGATATAAGTAAAAAAATCAAGATTTTTTTTCCTGATACTGCAGTCTTTATTTAAGCCTGACTCCTCGGAACTCCTTCGTTCCATCAATTTTGTTTACTCGTGGAACTATTGCTTTATCAATTCAGAGAATAAAGATAAATCCAGGTAGATTAATTTTATCCGAAGTAGCGAGAAAAAACTGAGTCGGATTCGGACGTGTGGATGATACATAAGCAAAGAAATAGATGTAGTAGGATAGAGTTGAAAATAAAAACGAATAAAAAAATTGCAAGTCAATAATCAGATAACTAAAGTGAGTGGAATTGGCATAAGCGATTTGGACAAGAAACTTTCGTGGAACGTTTCACAATAGCAAAGATTCTAATCAAAAATATTCGGCAAAGAATACTCAACGTTTGCAACAGTTTTCAACTAAAATAATAAACAATAATAAAATTTAAAGGAACGTTCAATTGTCTACCGAAGAAATACATATAGATAGTCGCATTTCAATAATCAGATAACTAAAGTGGGTGGAACTGGCATAAGTGATTTGGACAAGAAACTTTAGCAGAACGTTTCACGATTACAAAGATTCTAATCCAAAATATTCGGCAAAGAATACTCAACGTTTGCAACAGTTTTCAACTGAAATAATAAACAATAATAAAATTTAGAAAAAACGTTCAATTGTTACCGAGAAAATACATATAGATTGTCACATTTCATTGTTACTGTTAAAAAAGTTCTCTAAGACAGAAGAAAAATTGAAAATATAGGAACAATTGTCCAACTGACAAATTAATCTCCGCCGATTCTTCTTTTCATCCGCAAGTTTGTTCGAGTTCTTTCTCGGCGTAAATTTCGAGTGGCGCCACCTTTTCGTCCCGTCAGGTGCCGCCACAGTGGCCGCGAAACTTCGGGAACGTGCTCGAACGCGAAATCGTCGCCGTCCGATAAATATAACAATCCTTCCCGAGCGACGGTGGTCAGTGTTTTTCGCTGCAGTTGCGAGCGATTGGTCGCGAGAGGAGGACATGACGTCGCGACCGTAATACCGTTAACGTTCTCGTCGTGTCGCTCCCATTAATTTGACCCCTCCGACTCGCGAGTCGTACACGTATTATTTTATTTTTTTTCTTCCGCCGAACTTCGCGAAAAGACAATCGGAGGATTACCTCGCGGGACACGAACGGGTTCGGAATTTTTTTTAGCGCAAGCTACGTGGGACATGGAGAGTCCATTGCCACACATAATGGAGGGTGCCGACAGCGAGTACTCGAACAAGCCGAAAGACAGGTTAATCAGCCTCCTCGATCAGATCGAGATGAGGGTCGAACAACTGCGGAGGGATGCGGCCAGACTCGAGGAGGAGAAGGACGCTATGCTCACTACCCTTGATACCCTCCGAAACAACGAGATGCTCATCGCACTCGAGGAAGGTTAGTTCGTGTTAAAAAAAAAAATACATAAAAGATAAGAAAATTTCGATGTGCCAACCGGACCGAATTTCGGCCACGGTCGATCTTTCTAGAACTCACTTGTTTACCCTCGATAGTTGAAATGGTTTTTTTTTTGTTGGTCAAATATAATATATTATTGTATAAATATATTATACAATAATATATTTATAATTATATATTATTGTCAAATAATATATAGTATATATAGCTATATACTATATAGCTCCTTTAGCATATGCTATGGATATACATTTCGTATCATAACATACCGTAGTATTTTATTGAGGTACGTCGCGAAGGCAATCCAAAGTCATGTGCATAAACTTTTGACATGTTGTAATCTAACTGTCAAATTTTGCTTCTACAAAATCTCGAAGGCTTTTACCGACCATTTGAATGAATAAATAGATCTTGAAAAGCGGTCTTTTTACACGGCGCTTACGGGTGAGCTGGCGAAATTGTTCTTCAAATCGTGAATTAACATACTCGGATCGAAGATAGAGAAAAAATATGAAGTCTGCCGACTCGCGAATCAATCAGGAATTCATGCGCAACAAAAAAAAAAAAGTTAAGTCACCGGACTAATTTTGAATGGAACCGCGATCAAAGTGCACGGTCTCGGACCAAATGACGACTCCTAACCTAAATGTCGTAAAAATGAAGTCTAATCCACACTAAACAAATAATCTGTTCAATCAAATTACGAACATTTGCATAGATGCTCTATTACTTTTTATAATATTATTGATGCATACAAAGTACCACATATAATTAATTTTTTATGTCATATATATATATATATATAGACGCTGATGTCTATGACTCCGAAGTACCGACATAGCTATGTACTTTAAAATATTTTTCGATCTTTTTTTTTTTTTTTTACGAAAATTTGAGTTTTTTACAGCGGATCGCGACGATGTTCTGCGATACGCCGATCGGCTATCCATGAGATGTCTGACCGTTGATGTTTTAGTCAAAATTACGCGAGATCACGTCCAAACTGAAGCTCTTTATCAGGTAAGGTTATGTCACAGAGTCCTGTGATTAAACGCTCTTACACGACCATATGTTGGCCAATAGTTCGCTTATTAAAGGCCTCAGAATCGAGACGGGTACCTCGGAAATTTATTGAAGCATTATTTTTGAATTAAAAAAAAAAAAATAGAACGTTTGGTAAAATTTGTTATATCTATTGAGGGTACATTTTTTTTTTCGAAAAAATTCAAAACTTCGTTGCAGCTCTTTAATGATACAAACATTTTTGGTAATTTTAATTTTTGTGAACTCTTGGGTCGATGGTGCCCGATTTTTTCGATTCGGGATATTTCACATGATTTTTCATAAAATGTTTAAATATACTCGAGATTTCATAATATTTCAACCCTCCTAATCTATCACCCCAGTGATCGATCAGCTAAGACGGATCATTTTACCCCATGCAATTAAAAAAATGTTATCCGAAAAATAATTCAAGTTGTTGTAAATTCGTCGGAATTCAAATTTATCAAGTTTCACTCCAATTGCACAAAATTGCAAAATTCATTTTGCCCCACATTTTTTTAAAATTCATCCAGACGCGCCGATCGTGTACAGCAGATGAAATTCGTATCTTAAAAAAAAAAAAGAATTATTGTGTAGATTGATTAAACTCATGAATCGACCCGGTCCATTTTACCCCACTCGCCCTCCCTCCCTTACGCACATTGTTTGCAACTAATTAAGTAATTGTTTTCTCACAACAGGTAAACGGTCTCATCGACACCCTCGTTGTAGGTCTGAGAAACGATCCATCCGGCACGCGTATGCGTTGCTCCGCATTCATGAACGCCTGTTCGTCTCACGGAATGGGTCACTCCGACAAGAATTTCGAAACGGCGATTCTCGGCTGCACCCTGGACGATCAGAAGCGCGTAAAGAAGAGGCTTCAGGGTCTTCTCGACTACATCGACAAAACCCATACGATAGAGCTCCAATGAACTACGAGCCGGTAGTGCCGTCAATGAGAAATACCGCTTTGAAACTCTCCGTCACTACACAACACACATTTATCAACACCGAATGGCCGAAAACATTTCTTACCGATTTGAGAGCGTGCGAGATGCCACGGTCGATAACGAAAACTGCAATGTATTTATTTATTTTTTTGCCGCGCTGACAATTTATGCTCGAAAAATTCTAAGGCTAATTCAAAGCTTAAGAAGCGATGAAATAGCTCACTCGATAATAAACACTGTAATTAATTTTTTTTAAATGTAAGGTCAAATGTAAATTCTTAGATGAAGCGGCACTGAAATCCGCTGCCGTGTCAGAATTAGCTTTTGATCGGAAATTATTGTAAGGCGTGAAAAAGATTAATTACAGGTTTCGTTATCAATTGCGGTTGGGCAATGAAAAAAGGGGTGTCACGTGGACTTAATTCACATCCGGCTCGTATAAGAAATTTGCGTTTGTGCGGAAATCGTTCGCGAGAAAAAGAAAATTAATTACAGTTTTCGTCACCGACCGAGTCCGAGATGGCATCGGGCGAATGTGTCACATCGCCTTGAACGGTCGAGTCATTGTCGAAATGTGGAATCGAAAGTGCGCTGTAACGCGAATATGTTTTGCGCAGTGCATAGCAAAGAAGACACTGCAGTCTCACTGTTGCCGTAAATTAAACATTTTTGTCGAACAATTTTTCTTTAGCCATACAGGAGACTAAGTAGATTTACAACAAAAAGAATTGATAATTTCAAGGTGACGCCATTTCCGACCGTCAGATCCGCTTCGGGTCTGACGTACACCGTTGATACTTCTACTCGGACCTCGATCGCAAAGATCAAACTCGAAGTAATTATTAATTTTTTTCATTGCCCTCCTTAGAAGTAATAAAAATCTTTACTCCGTACTTCAGGCGTTGCGAAACGGATTCGGTCGGTAACGAAAACTGTAATCAATTTTTATTTCAAGGGTCTTTAAGAGTTTCTGACCAAACGAAAATGATTGCCGGCAGACGATGCTAATTTGGTTTTCTCGGAAAGATTTTTTAGCCTGGACAAAAAAATAATTCATTACAGATTTCGTTACCGACCGAGACCGGCTCGGTGTGGGGAAAAGATTTCACATCGCCTTAGAAGTAAACTATGATAAAGTTTTTGCGAGAAAGAAAGACAAGATACAACGTTGTTTGTTAATAATTATATATCATTAAACCGTAAACGTGTACGCTTAAAATAATTTAATTAAGTTTGCACCGAACTCCAGTATTTATCTCGATGGCACAGATTTCCCCAGTGATTTACGAATAGGCGGGTGATGATTTTCCAATTTTCGTGGAACCATTCGCATCTCGATGAAAAGAAAAAAAAAAAAAAAAAAAAAAAAACGTCTCCTATCGAATAACCACCGACCTTTGCTAATTGTTTCGAATTTTCGTTACATCTTTATTCGGCTATTCGCGTGCATATTTTATACACGTATATAAAATGCTCCAAATCTATTCTAGTTGTAAACTGTTAAAAAGAAAAATGACATTAACAAACGGCTGGCCAATCCTTTCTAGAATGATCAAATTTTTTTTTTTAGACCTAGCGATTTTATATCGCGGGGTTTGCAGTCCCCTCTCCTCCTCCCCCTCCCCCCCGCAAACGGGACTTATTTTTATTGTATTTAAAAAAATCTTCCGTTATTTTTTTTTCTTTTTTCATTCCTGTAATTAGTTTACTGCGATGTGTTGTTTACACGAAACTCGCGGTACTATATATATATATATATATATACCTATATAGCGTCGGAAACAATTCCAGAGTATTTCGATACCCCCACAATGCGGCTTGTATAACAATTTTTATTGTCATCTCTGTGATAATAAAGATTCAGATGAAAAATATCCCAGTTAATTTCATTTCTGAAGTCAACCTGTAGACTGACCAAAATACTGTCAATCCTTCGAAGCGCCGAGCACGTCAGAACTTAATGTTTCCTTCCCTCTTATTTTTTTTACATAATATTTAATCTCGACCAATAAACCAAAAACATTGTTCAAAAAATACCACGCGTATCGTCGCTCGCAACCTGTGTCTCGTGTGAAAAAATGCCGAGGCACGAATATGAAAAATTGCTGTAGGTACAATTTTTTTCTCGAAAATAGAAAATATTAAAATGAATATTGAAAAAAATAAATAAATAAATTGAGCTTCGAATCTTGGAGTATTTTTTTGCTCTTTCGAAGCACCTTTACGGCCACTTGATAGCGTGGGATTTTTTTGTCCCATATTAGTTTGTAACGATAAAAAATAAAATTTAACTTCCCAGAAATTTGCCGGTCCGAGGCACAGTAGTTATTTTTCATCGTAAAAATTTTAATTGTCTAATTTTTCTTGTAATAAAAATGTCTTATTCCCTTTCGATATTTTATGGTACTCCATGAAGTACTTTCCAAACCCCAAAAAAAACGCATCTAAAAAAAAAACAAAAACGTAACGGATGCGTAAAGTGAATTTTGTACGGTGATATTTTTTTTCTAACCTCAAAATATATATAAATATATTCTCGATTTTTGGCTGCGCGCACTCTTCGCGAGTTTTGCTCTCTCCTCGCGCGAATAACTATGCGCGTCTGCGATCGCGTGACAAAATGATAATGGACGACGACGACAAAGAAAAAGAAAGGGCGAAGGTCGCGGTGCGAAGGGGCGTTTAAGGAGGCGCACTTTCCAGACCTGTATGTAAGACCGTGGTAATAATTCATACCCGAAAACGACTTTGCGCATGCGCAGTCGCGTTATAATAACACAAAACGCCAGATCGAAAGCGACTCAGTACGCTGCATTAAGTTCGAGCCAACGTCGAGAGATGGCAGTACTCGAACAATCCCAGACGAAAAATACAATTTTTTTTTTCTCTATTCCATTATCTCTTAGTCGTGGAAATTGCTTCACGATGCGAGCTCGACCTCGTTGCAGCAGCGGCAGCTGCTGCGTTGAATTATTATCATCTGTCATCGATACATGTTTACGGGATTGAGGAGATTTGTGTCAATCGCCACGTACTCGTACAACTATTTGCGAGAGCTCCGTTCGACTGATGCGAAATAGTCGTTCACCAATCGAACCCACGTAGAACGGGAAGACTCGACGTTGTTATGGACTTATATAATGACGGATCTGGATGTCGACATTGGATCGTTGTGACAGCGGATATTTCGGTACTTGGGGGCAGCTATTATAAACATGCATGCGTGTGAGACAGGCGTAGTAGTGACCTCGTGATCGCATCGGATACGTCGCGATGATTTTGCATTAAACTTTTCGTCGAAATCTCTCGATTATTATTATTATTTTTTTTTTTCAGACTATTATGACGTTCAGCGAGAGCTAACCCAAATTTTAACGTCGAAGAATTAACGATAAATTTTCGCTTCTGCGGAAATCAAACGATCATGTCGTCGACTCTGCGCAATGCGGACGGAATTGCCAGCATGTCCGAATTGCTGGAGCTGGCAAACTTGTTGAGAAACAACGGCGACAAAGTTCTGAGCGGAGCGAGCAAGTTGTCGCTCTCGACAAAACTTTTGCACAATCTGAACGACGCTTTTGCCATAATAGTGAACGACACGCAGGAATTTGACAGCTCGTTTCAAGTGTGCAACAGCTCGAAGATCGATGTGTTCAGAGACTTGAAGTTCCTTCATGATTTTGTACAAAAGACGGTGTGGCTGAAAGTTTCGCACACGTCCAGCGATCCTAGATTGAGCATAGACATCACAAAGTTTAGGCACTTGAGGTTCTTGGAACTTCAGAAGGTTTGCATAGATCTAGTTAGCGGGATCCAAGGGGTCAGAGGGCAGTTGGAGAGTATCTCCTGCACTGGAGGAGGAGGCGTCGGCACTGTTGGACGCTTGCTGGGTGAGGAGCATTTTTTTCAAATTTAATGACAAATAATAATAATGGTTAATTCCAATGGGGTCTGAAAAGAAATTCTGGAACACAAACAATCAAATATAAAATAATCGAATAATCAAATAACCAAATAGTCAAATTGTCGAATAACCAAATTGTCAAATTTTCCAATAATCAAATTGTCAAATTGTCCAATAATCAAATTGTCAAAATGTCAAATTAACAAATTATCTTATTGTCAAATGATTAAATGGTCAAATGGTCAAATGGTCAAATGGTCAAATGGTCAAATGGTCAAATGGGCAAATGGGTAAATGGTCAAATAGTCAAATGGTCAAATGGGCAAATGGTCAAATGGTCAAATGGTCAAACGGTCAAATAATTTACAGCTGCATGTGGACGGGATGCAGGAGTGGGTTTCGTGTGGGCCTCCCTGAAGCGTCTAGCTTTGCCCTACAACGGTCTCGGAAGATTGGACAAATCCCTCGAGCTCGCGCCTTGGCTTCAAACACTGGATCTCAGTCACAATCTCATTGTAAACGCCAGCGAATTGGATTGCCTACCGAGTCTGAAGTACGTCAATTTGGCCTACAACAAGCTCGAGGCAGCACCCGCTTTTAATAAGGCTACTTACCAAACCCTGCAGATACTCGTACTGAAAAATAATTATATCGAAAATTTGAATGGTATGACTATCATCGAGGTTTTTAGATGACATAATTTTTACCCTGTTGTTGCGGAATTATTGCCTTTACTCTTCTCATTTTTTCTTTCCACAGGACTCCAAGGACTCGATTGTCTCGCCGAGCTCGATTTATCTTACAACTGCTTGACGGATCACTCGGTTCTGTGGCCGTTGAGAACTATGTCGGCCCTTCTGTGGATCTCTTTGGAAGGAAATCCCCTGTCGTATCACAGGCGGCACAGAACGCTCACCATCAGGCACCTTCACTGGTTACTGTCCGCGAGGAAAGTGAATATTACTCCAATTTTATTAGCTCGTCAGCGGATCGTCTTCATCCACTCACGACGTCCTATCGCAGTTTGTTCTAGATCACGAATCCCTGGACAAGGGAGAAAAAATGCTAGTTGCCGTGAACCGTGTCTTCATGATGAGATCCACCGGTTCTCCGGCGAAAGACGACTTGGCCTCTTTGTCCGGTTCCATAACGTCCGAAGTCACGGCCGCGTCGGTGGAGAATTCGTATATTCACGATCTAATGTCGAGTCAAACCTCCGAGCTGATGGACAGTGCGGAGCGTGGCTTCTCGCGCAATAGAAGAAAAAAGCACATGCGCGAGGCCGTCATAACCGACGACGAGCACAAGGAGGAGGACACTGACATGACAGCGAGCGTCGTTTCGGCTTCCTACCTGGAAACTTCGACGGATCATCTCGAAACGAAGAAGCAGATCATCGCGCTCAGAGAAAAGTTCGGTGGTGAACATTGGCTTATCAGTCACGCCGGATCGTTCGTTCAGGATATTATGGGCCTGGAACGCTCGACGGGTCCGGAACTGAGCTCGGCGACCGGCGACGAGCCATCCTCGAGAGTCACCGTCGCCTCCAGCGTCGACGTTTCCTCCACGATAATATCCAGCGAAACATGGAACGAGGCCTCGCACGAAGATTCGACGGTCAAGAGTGCACTCCCCTCCGTCAGGATGCACAACCAAGAGGAAAGCGGCTACGACACGACCGACATCGAGAACGATAATAAGAACAACGGGACGACTGACGACGTGGAAATCTTTCCGAAAACTTTGGAGACCTCTTACGATCCGGAGGAAGGTGAGAAAGTTATTCCAGGACCGTTGTCGTCATTGCTATTGCTGTTATTAATTTTTTTCTCGCTTTACGCTTTTCAGAAAAGGGCGAGCTGTTTCTGGTACAAAAGAAATCGAGTCAGGACGAAATGGAAGAGTTGTTCCTGATCATAACACCCGAGTGAGTGGAAAAAAATATTGTCCTGAATACACCGGAGCTCGGCAAAGTACGAAAAAATACTTCAAGTATGAAGTACAAAGTGCCACAAGTACTTGAAGTATTTCTCAAGTACTTTTTGCAATTAGGTTCCTAGTAGTTAAGCGTTATCCAGGTTTTGAAAAAAGTCGCACAGTAATTTGCACCTGGCTTCTTCACTGTAAAAAATCGCTAACTGAATTTTCGTAATTCGTACTTTTGAAAAGCGTAGACAGATAATCATACACTGTTAGAAACAGGTATGCATCGAGTATACGTAATGCGAGCCTGTCCTCAAAAAGTAGTTGTACTTGGTGCTTGAAATCGTAAAAACGTACTTGTGTACTTCAATCACTGTCCAGCTCTGAAATATACAGTCTTGAGAGTTTTTTGTCCTCTCATAATAAGAATTGTTTGCAGAGATATCAAGGAGAGGGATTCGATAACCAGAAGGATTAAGTACAGATGGTCGACGAATAGCGTTCTGTCCTGCGTTTTGGGACGCGGCGAAGCTCCCACGATAGACTTTATATTCGACACGACGCGAAAGGATCGACAAAATCGAACGTACTTCGTGGAGCAGGAAGACGCAGCTGTGAGTTTTGACTCGCAAGATCTTACAAACCGTTGCTTCGTCAACTGCTTGACGATTTTCTTACGATGATTCTCGCTTCACAGAAAATAGTCAAGACGTTGGGTGAATTGATAAAAGCTCGTCCGATATTGCTGAAAGTGTTCAAGTGCATGAAATGCTCGACACACTTTTCTCAAGATCCGGACTATTTGACTGGAATAACGACGACTTCGGCCTCGAGTATGTAAACGCTATCGACTGTCCGCGGCAGTAAACACCGTTGTTGCTTCAATCATTGTCTACGTGCTTGCAGGTGTGAAACCTCCGAAATGTCCCACTTGTCGAAGCACATTGGTTATTCAAACCGATGAATTGCTGACTCCGGACGTGGAAGACGTTCCGAAAGATTCGGCACAGCCCACCGAACGGATGCTGGAAAATGTTGTTGACGAAGGAAATTTGCAACACTCCGCGTCGCACTCGAGTATCGGTGAGCATTTATTGGCCTGACGAGGCAAATAATTTTCTACCTCCAGCCAAGAGCTATCATTTGCCCTGCCGATTTAATTTCACGTTGGACCTCGAGAACGTGCAGTTCGATGCTTTCTTGATTTGTCTCGAGTTCTTCCTCAATACCGAACATATCGATTTTTAAGTTGCCTAGTCGAGTTTTAAGTTGTTTAATCTATTCACTGATTGCAGAGTTCAACGCGCGAGTAGCCCTGAGAGTATACAAATTTAACTTTCAAGTCTCTTAAATTCCTGCAGCTATCGCGTGACAGAATAGAGTGTCTTATCGTAGAGTTGCAAATCGTTACATATCAGATTAAAAAAAAATGTTTTCACAAACTGCATGCTTATTTTTATTATTTTGTTTTATTCGCCGCTGGTTGGCTCGTCTCTGAAGAGACTTGTGCCAGTCTCTTCTGCATGTCTAATTACTATGCTAATGATTTTTTTTCAATGCTTTTTGCAAAGAGAGCAGTCGATTAACTAATCGAACGCAATGATTTTACTTGAAGCTAGTGCTCCAATTTTCTCCGTAATCTCTGATATGTAACGAACGACACTCATCGTTACCTCTCAGCCTCGAAGCAACACTCGGTCAACTCGCTGTACAATTATTATCGGGAAGACGATACCAAAAAGAAAAATTGTCACCTCAGACTTTTCTTTGACACCTGTTATTTTTTGTTGTTGTTTTAACTTGATCTATGATTTGTCGATTGCGACTGTAACATACTAATCCCCGGTGCAGGAGGAACAGAGGGCGGATCAGTGCCCGTCGCCACTCCTCCGGTGTACTTCGACTCTCGTCCCAAAGCCCAAACGAGCTGTAAGCTTTAGTCACAATAATTCACACTAAAGCACTCTCTTCATCCTTTGGCAATCACCATGAATAATCAATCACTCATAACTCTCGCATAAGCGCATTTTCCGATCGGCGATTCTGCCGCCTTCACTTTAATTGCCATCCGCATACTGTTTGTTTCACAATGTTTTTGCCAAAAAAAAAGAAGGCTATTTTTCATACCGATCTCGTGTATCATTTGCAATATCGTTCACCACGAATCGATTGATAATTTTTGCGAGTACGAAAAAATGAACGATGACTGTGATCATGATTTCCCAGGTTCGGCGACCAGTCTCGCGGAATCCCGCGAGTCGACACCGTCGGCAAGCACCGTTACTAAACGGTACGAGAGCGACATAGAAATATTGAGCAATCCAAGTCAGAGTAGCATCGAAGTTCTGGACGACGGAACGAAGTGAGTTGGATCTACGAGTTCCATTTTTAATTTTTTTATTTTATTAAGCGTTCTCCGAACGATACTAATAATGCTTACGATAACGATAGGCTATTTTAATCGTGTAATCTTCTAATGATTTTTTTTGTTTGAAAAAAATAAAATAAATCCGCTCAGGGCGAGTTCAACGCCGAGTAGAAAAAGATCGTCGGAAGAGAGGCGCATCGCGATTGCTCCCACCCTCTTAACAATTCCAGACACAGCTCCTGTTATGGCGGGTTTAACAGAAAGTAGCTCATCAGGTTCGCATCTTCGTTATCGTTAAAAAAAATCATCGTAATATAATTTACTGTGTCGGAAGCGAAAACGTTTAATTTTTGTTTTCATTGACGTTTAACGCAGGTTCGTTGACTGACAGTATTTGCACGACTTACGAGAACAAAGTTTTGAGGCCACCGAGATCAGCGGGAAAGCGACAGAGTAGAAAAGTAACGGACAGCGAAACGTCGACGAATCTTGGCACAGCGAAGGACAACTCATCGATCACTCCCGTCGGCAATCTTACATCGATGCTCGGAGGTAAAGTTCTGCGAAGGTGAAGTTGAAGGTGAAGTTTCGTAGATGAAGCATTTGATTGATTCAAATATTTTTGCAGGACTGCTTCAGAGCATGAAAATCGGAACTAACAAAGGCTCGTTACCAAAGTCCGAGGAGGGAACCGAATTCTTAGGGAGCGACATACGATACTCTTACACGATTTTCTCGAGCGTCGATCACCGTATAAAGCTGCATTTAATATTGAACGTTTTCGAACAGGAGAGCGAGGAGCTCGTTATGCTACTCAGGGTAACGTCCCAGTCTCCAATCTATTCTCTAGTTTATATTAGATTAGTGAAACGAGTGCTAAATTTTCACAATCGTTTATCCAAAATGTTGTGCATTTTTTAACTGTAATGCACAATACCAAGGAAACTACTCATAACGATGTTCTTGCAAATACATGCACTGATCAATGCCAATTTACATGACGATACATTTTCGTTGAATGTTTTCAAAGATTGCTTATTTTTCAACTAATTTTGATGTACCAAGGCTCATCTAGATCCTCAAATATTATGTTACGAATTCACCTAGGACAATTTTTGATGGTTTTGACCGTTTAAAAATATCAGCAGCTTCTTTATGGGCGGAAAAGGTCATCGATTAAACAATGGGCGGTATTTGTCAAAGGTCATAGCTACAAAAAAATCTGCTTGGTGAATTCATAGAACAAAGTCCGAGAAATAAAATATGAACTGTCCTATATCAAAATTGGTAAAAAAAAATACGGATTTTCCTTTGAAAAAACCGTAACATGCAACAGTACGAATCAATCTTCTTTACTGTCAATAAATGCATACAATTTCGGCTGAATAATTGTAAAAATTTAGCGCTCATTTGACTAGAGTGCCACGCAGTAGTTACCTCAATAACCTGAGCTTCAAATGAGTGTTTTTTTTTTTTTTGTAACTCGACAGGCCGACATTGTTATGCAAGCTCCGGCTGAGACTTTTCAGGGATGCTTGGTATTGTCGACCTCGAAAGTCTACGTCCTGAGGATCAGTGGACCAGAGGGGTAATTTGCAATCCTAGAACAAACACCCGTTTATCCACGACCCTGAAGAAATTCTGCACGTGACTAAATTTCATCAAATTATAATTAGTTTAAATTAGTTTTGCCTCGTGCAAACTTCGCCCTGCGAAGTTGACTTGGGGAATAAAATTCCACAAGTGAACAATGTTTTTTATCTTCATCCTAAAGTCTTGCCAAAGATGAAATTTGATGTCATGCAGATATCTTCAGAGTAATGTTTATTCAAGGACGTCAAAATATTTTTGCTTCTTCCGTATAACAGTGAAGACCCGCAGCGATGGTTGCACAAAGAAGCCAGCTGGACGATGGACAGACTGCGATCGTTCGCACCGCTGCCGTTCAAGCAAGGAATCGCCGTCGAGCTGCAGCAGCCCAACAGACCGGTCGACGAGTCGGCTACCACAACGATCCTCTGCATACTTCAAGACTTTCAAAGAACCTCTAATCTTCTGTTCTATCTTAATGGTAACAATTTGTTTGTCTTCCACTAACATTGTGATGTCTGACTTGACGACAAAACGATTTGTCTTACCCGCAGATTTGCCATTGCCGACGAGTTGCGAATTGGACTTCACGATACCGGAGCAGTGCACCTCGGCTCTCCAGGGTCTGATGCTATCGTCGAAGAACCATCGCGACGGTGACACTATAAGAATCCTCGCTCTCTTCTCGTCTGCGAAACTAACCGTCGAGGAACGCGACGTTAAATACAGAGTCGGCGGTCTGATCGTTACGACCTCCGCACTTTTGTTGACGGGGGACAAAATTCGATGGCTCCTGCCGGGAAGCAACGAAAATGCGGTCACTACGACGGAACAGTCGATAAGCAACTTGATCGAAGTGGTAAAAAATCACAACCTTTCACATTTTCGTAAAAACAAAGATGTTTGACATTGTCATAAAACTAACGATCTTTCACATTTTCATAAAAATAACGATCTTTTACATTTCATAAAAATAACGATCTTTCACATTTTCATAAAAATAACGATCTTTCACAAAATAACATCATTTACCGTTAAATTGCCGTTCCGATCGATCGATAGTAATCGATTTCCTTGCGCTCGCAGATACACGACGATTGTTCCCTCGCTCTGAGTTTCCTGGACGAGGTGGCCGGAGTCGAGGAGATATGGACGCTCCTGTTCGTTTCCGCTGGTGCCGCCGAGGCCGTTATCAAAGCTATTCAACCTCCGTGGGAGGAATTGTTCTCAGTACCGTTACAAATAACTAACAAAAAATCGGATGTCAATCAACAATAGTAATACGATAGTCAAGTTAGCTAACGACGTATCAAATCGAATCATGAATCTACATTTAAGAAAGCTTGCAATAAGGTAAAAAAAAAATGTTAAAAATAACGAGATTATGTTGCAATACCTATGATTATCTATATAGAATTGTTAATCGATAATCTATCGTACACGGAGATTATAAAATGTGTCTCGACATTGCGATCAATCAGACGATTCTTGGACTGTGATATGTATATTTCGAATCAGATTTTTTCTGCTGTATATATAGTATATTATATATATATCTATATATCGATAGGGTTAACGAAGAGTAATATATCAATAAGTTTATATTGCTGTTCGAATGACTCGGTCGGGAGTGTTTTACCACTGAACGTCTCACAGATAATCGCTGACGCAGTGCCAAGTTTTAGATAATTTTCCGACGAAATATAACACACGAAAGATTTTGTATCTCGGTGCTGTACGTTATTTTCACTCGATACTAAACACGTTAATGAACGATTTTTATTTGTACGGACGATGCGACGTCTTTCTTTCTACGGTTCCTCTACGTTCCTACGCGCTAAAAAATTTGTTAACCGGTCCGGCGATAAATAATTTTTGCACATCGAGTCCGAAACGTCGAGTTATCCGCTCGCTATGCGAATATCTTCATTGTCCGAACGGGAAAAAAC
The DNA here is from genome assembly GCA_963922035.1 of Amblyjoppa proteus. Taxonomy (NCBI): domain Eukaryota; kingdom Metazoa; phylum Arthropoda; class Insecta; order Hymenoptera; family Ichneumonidae; genus Amblyjoppa; species Amblyjoppa proteus. The sequence continues at coordinate 6,336,400 of OY998230.1, forward strand.
GAGCGAGCTGTTGGTTTTTTTTTTTACTGTTACTCTGTATGGACAAAAAAATGTAAAGCGTCAAGTCATCCGCTCGGTATGCGAATTTCTTCATTGTCCGAAGATGAGAAACGTGCGAGCTATTGTTTTTTTAATTGTCTGCGGTTCGTTTATCGGCGACTGTTGCAACCGCTCACGCATCGACTCGAGTCGTTTTATGCGTCCCGTGAAAAATATAGCACGTCTCAATGTCGCATCCTCGCAAACATTGCATCCAACAGACTCAAATGTTTTCCAGTTGTTTAGCACCTGCGGAGTAGAATAATATCCGATCATTTTATTTCGCCAGTTGCGTTCAGACTCCGCGACGAACATTGCTCCCAAAGAGATCTCATTGTAACGGTCATCGATGGATTTATGTCGTTTCGCGATCCGCGTTAAATTGTGGTTGATCGTTGTAATCATTCTCGCCGGTACAGCCGACTCGTTTTTTCGTCTACACAGTTTCTGGTACTTCAACTAAGCTTGCCTTTTGTTTTTGTCATTCTTAGCGCAATGTGCGAGCGCCTCGTTTGGATACAGCAGGCGCTGTAAGTAAGCTTCTTTTTTTAAGAATGTTTTTTTTTTTATGAATATTATTTCTTTACGATTTTTTTTTTGTTAAGGACTTTGTTAGACTATAAAAAAAAAAAAAATTATAATTTTTTTTTCTTTCTTCAATTCAGCGCAACACATCTGGCCGCAGGAGTTTAAGTCCTGCGCCGGTAAGCGTCAATCACCGATCGCGATATCGTCAGCGAAATCTGTCGCGCTTCCTCTACCATCTGTCGAGATGAACGGCTACCACGACTATCTCTCGGGACCGATTACATTGAAAAACAATGGGCATTCAGGTCAGTGAAAATCCAGGTAATGAACTATGAGAGCCAAAAATCTTAATTCTACGTTAATACACAAGATTCATGCGTTTCGAGCCTGCCAGAAAAAGCCCAATATTCCCAAACGCTACTTCAATGCGTTAATAGTAATTTATGATACTAGTGCGATAAAGTCGTGCGATTGCATAATGCACCTTTGTCAGAACATTTTTTTCGCACAATTATCGTACCAAATTTAACCTTCACAAAGTCTGAAAATGTGGGTTATGCGCAGCGAAGCGTGCGTAAAACTTTTATTTTCGCACCGAGTGTAATAATAGTAATTTACGATACTAGTACGATAACATTTTTTTCATTAACGAGTGTAATTACACGATTTCTGAAAAAGTTTTTCGCACGAGTATCATATCGAATTTTACTTCAGAAGGTGTGAAAATGGTGATGAAACTTTAATTTTCGCACCGAGTGTAATAAAGTCACAAACTCTCGCAGTGGCATTGAGCGTGGACAAAGAAACGTCGCGAAAAAGATTGCCGTACGTATTCGGCGCGATGCTCGATCCAGAACAGGAGTACGAACTCGAGGGACTTCACTTCCATTGGGGAATGAAGAACAATCGGGGCTCGGAGCATATATTAAACGGTGTACGGTACGTAGACTCAATATTCATCATTAATCGAATACATAAAATCATAAAGAATTACTATCAAATCACTTCTTCAAGATTTCCCATGGAAATGCACATAATCCATAGAAACATGAAATACACGAATGTCAACGAAGCCCTAAAGTTTGAGAACGGTTTGACGGTTCTAGGGATATTTTTTCAGGCGAGTATTGTCACGATCGTCAAATACTATCCACTGAAAATTTCTCGATCTCATAAAAACAAAAAAAATTGTTTCACGATAAACCGTTACAGTTGCAAGAAGACAATAACGAAAGGCTGGGACCGGTGATAAAGAGCCTGCCGAATGTCCAGTGGATTGACCTTGAAGTGTCGATGAACGTGTCGATAGTTCTCGCGTCCTTTGTGCCGAAAGACACCGATGTATACTACACGTACAGAGGATCGCTGACTACGCCGCCTTGCAGCGAGGCCGTCACGTGGATAATATTTCCAACTCCCGTGCCGATATCGTTCAGACAAGTGTGTATTTATTCTTAATTACAACGCTTAGCACGCCACTTCGTTGCGTGAGTTTTCGTTTGTTTCTTGTTGTGTGACGCAGATGGACAAATTTAGAACGCTGTCAAACGGCGAGGCTGTGTTGGCAGACAATTACAGACGTTTACAGGACATTGGAAATCGCAAAGTCTACGCGAGAAGACTGACACCGTCATTCGCGAGCAACCCCGATATGATTGACTTGAATGTGACGGGATTGGATTGGTATTGGCAGTAGACTGCACACAATTATCGTTATTATTTTTTTGACCTACGTCTTTGAGCCAACGAGTCTAGTCTCTTGCGAAGAGGGCAATGTAATTTCGGACAATACTCACCGGTAAAACCTCCTCGAAAAACCATTTTACTGTCCTTACTGATCATTATATTGTTGTACACATTCATGTATAATTTCCGTGTGTATAAGAATTCAATATCATCATCGTTATGAAATTAATGAACGATTAAAAACGAAAATCCTTGCGAGAGTCGAAACTCTGGTAAACATCTGTTTCTTTCCTCTTCGCGATTATAATAGAGTGACGATCATAACGCTTGCTCTCACACCTGATGAAGAAATGCACCAAAATGCAATACTAACGATCAAGTTAATAATCAAATACTTCAAGTACTCTACAAAATGCAATACTAACGATTAAGTTAATAATCAAACACTTCAAGTACTCCAAGTACTTTGAAGATTGAAAAGTAATAATAATTACTTAACAATGGTGAAGAGTTTATTGAACTACACGAGTGTTTTTCATTCGATCCATTCGCGTTCGAAATCCTCCGTGATTTCGGCCAACTCGGCTCGTCCCACGTTCCATTTACAGTTTCACACGTTGCGCCTACGTTCATTTATGTTTGCGAACGAGGCATAGCATGTGCTTTGTATAAAAAAAATCGATCGCATTTTTTTGCGTGATACAAAACTTCAAACGAATCAAGTTTCAACATGGCACAGATTGGTAACGTGGTGAGTGGCGATTGATTTTGAACTCCTCGAGGGAAAAAAAGGACGTTCGCTCGATTCGGAGCGCAGTCTCTTTGCGAAATGATGTTTGTAGGTTAAGTGTCGCGTCCTTTACTGTTATAGTCGGCGGATCAGCTGATCGCTGGAACGAGCGTTTTGTCCAGACCCGCGGAAGAGTTCGAGAACGATGTGAGTTTATATGTGATGTATTACATGGAATATTATTCATCGTCGTCATTTTTCGGGCCGTCGATCGATCGACTCTCTTTGATGCGTGCTAGGCTATGAACCAAAGGACCCTCGGACTAGCATGCACACTAAAAACAAGCCACACTGTGGAACGAATCTTTTTCTGTAGGCACACACAATCCTTCACTCATCTGTCCTCCCAAATTGTAATTGTAGCCGTTTTTCTCCCGAAAAAAATTCACCGATTTTTCCCTGACCAATTAGAAATTTTCCTTGACCAAACTTCTAACGTCTATTAAAAGAAATTAATCATGCAAATTGAAAATGCGAATGAAACTTTCAGGCAACGATCGAGAGTATGTGGGCGATGAAGGCGTACGAACACGCGGAGATTTACTTCAACGTAAGTTCGATATTTCGCGTCCAGCGACGAGACAATTATCGTTCACGGTCCGATGCGCCGAATTACACTTTTATTTTCAGATTATTTGCTCCGTCGATCCAAAACTCCTGAGACTAACGCCCCACGACGAACAGATTTACAAGACCTTCAGAGAATTTTTTCCCGACCTCAAGGTCGATAAAATCGTCGAGGACGAATTGAAGTCGGCGGAGGGGAAGCAAAAGTGGCGACCTTACTGCGAGCAGTTCAAGGACGTCGTCGAGGACTACAGCTTCGGAACTCTGCTGAGGGCCGACTGCAAGGGCGAGTACTCGGAAGAGAACAGCATTCTGTGCACCAGAATACAGTTCTATGCCATCGAGATTGCCAGGAACAGGGAGGGCTTCAACAATGTTATACGCGAGATATTCAAACCCCGAAAGATCGCGAAAGATTCATAATCCGTAAATGTAATATCTTGAGGATAATTTTTTTGTTTCTTTTTCTTTTTTACAATAAAAATAATTATACAATATTAACTGTCGGTGGTTGGCGAGTGCGATTTATTTCTTTTTGCCGATACTGAGACTTATCAGTGGATTCGAGGCTCTGGCCTCGTGCTTCGATTTCGCACCGCTCGAGCCCACGCTCGCAGATTCTCTGTTGAAGCGACGCTTCTTCTTGCCGAAATTTACGAGACGCTTAAGAGACGGCGGTACGATGTATTCGGGCACGTCTTTGAGATGAGGCTGCAGTCGCACGGTGTGCAACGCTTTGTCCTGTCGCAACGACTGCAAGTCTCTCGGATTGTCCTCGAAATAGCTCTTCAATTTTGCGCAATTCAGCACCTCTTGCTTTATCTCTTTGAGACGAGCCTCGCGAACGGCTATCCTCGTCACCGCCTTCCAGGCGTCTTTGGCTCGGTACCTTCAAATGCATTGAGCAGCATGTTTACAATTTATCGATAGCAGTGACAAAAGTAATTGAGAATGCATTGTCAAAAATGTCAAGATCTTTGATTTTGCATAATAACAATGCGAAGTTAGTAACAAATTATTTTAAACATTAATTGTTTAAAAAAAATATCAGAAACCTTTTATTTTCTCAGTGTAAATGAATTCCTTGATTTTTTAAGAATTGTCTTACATTTCGAAATTCTTTTTATGCACATTTGAAAAATCTATGTAGAAGCACGAATTTCGGATACGTTTCTGTATGCCGATTCAACAGTACACACAAAAAGTTTCACGGCGATTGCACCAACAGTTCCATAGTTATGGCGGACGAAATTTTTAAAAACGGAAAATTCAAGTATGTAAGAAAATTCTGAAAACATTCGTGTGATTTCTAGAAAAATAACGAATTCAATTGAAGAGAAAAAAAGTTGACTGATTATTTGTTACACAATGACTTATTTTTTAGGAACTTGTTAACAACTTTTTGACATTATTACTATGCAAAATTAATCTTCTTTGCACCTTTGACATAGTTGATTTCTTTCAGATTTTGATACCATTAGGAAATGTTCAAATTCTCACTGAATCTCACTTTTGGCTGAAATTCTGGGGCTTTCTATTCATCCGTGGAAATGATTAAGATATAATGAAGGATTGATTTGATTGGTTCATTCTGTCAGACCACGCTGGTATCTGACAGAAGGGACCAATCAAATCAATCCGTAATTTTAACGTAATCATTTTCACTGTCGGATGAAAAACGCCAAACACTAGAAATTATAGGAACAATGACGACGATCTACCTGAAGCCCTCGACCTCGTCCAATTTGAATTGATAAGTTTTAAACAGACTCGAACGTCCGTAGCTCTGTTTCAATTGACTGTCGACCTCTTCGAGAAGAGCCCTCTCCCGCATAGCGATGAAACTCAGCGCACTTCCCTGATTCTTTCCCCTCGCGGTGCGGCCGGCACGATGGACGTAGGAATTAACGTCGAGCGGAAAATCGAAGTTTACAACGTTCGAGACAAATTGAAAGTCTATGCCGCGCGCCACACCAGATTCCTTGTCTTTCCGGCGTTTACCTTTCTTTTGCTTCACCACGTGAGGCTGCAAACAAAGATAAATTGACGTGTAAGTAATGTAAGTAACTCGCGGTTTTTGTGGCTCAGGTCCTTGGTGCTTTCGCTACCGAATATGAAATTCAAAAAACCGAAACTTTAGATTTTCGGAGATTTTACCGAAAATACGTCACTTCCAGTTTGAAAATCCCATTTTTCGACTGACAGTGACATATTTTCGGTTTGAAAATAATATTTTTTGAATAATCGGGGCCGGGGTCGCCCCCTCGATTCTTAAAAATTGGGACAATCAACTTTCGAATAGATATGCAAGATTAACGAAAGCAGCGTGAGACGATGTAAGCGTCGCGCAGTAAACTGACCTCCTCCAACGCTTTTTCGTCCGACGCGATTATTATGTCGTACGTGCCGCTGTTGAATTGCGTCACGGCTCGGCATCGCGAAGACGCCGGCAACTCGGAATTGAGAACGCACGTGGGAATGCCGAATTGCTCAAGAAAGAGTTTGAGCTTGTAGCAACGATCCACGGTGTTTACGAATATTATACTCTTGCCCCTGAAACGTTATAGACATTAATATTGAAAAAAGAACGAAACAAAAGTTAAAGTTTATAGTTGATAAAAAACAGCATCATTGGAGAAAAAATATTCGTTACCGTATCAAATGCAATTTCAAAAGTGCGTAGAGTATCGCAGCTTTGTCATTCTCTTCCGCGGACAAGCTGTAATGCGCCAATTGCGAGGGTGGAGCGAGCGGCGGTTCCTCGAGTTTCAGAACGGCCGGATTGTGCAGTACCAATTTTTTTAGCGACAACACGTCATCCGACAGTGTCGCCGATGCCAGGGCGGCTTGACAAACGGTCGGCAGATAATTCAGCACGGCCTTGATCTCGTCCTCGTAACCGAAGGAAAATATCTAAAAAAAAAAAAAAGTAAAGTAAAATCATTCGAACAACCCACGAAGCCGAGTTTGCAAAAAAAACTCCGTTTCTGCGAAAACTGTCATTACCAGATCCGCTTCGTCTATTATCAGGGTGTCGAGACTGTGCTTCAGTTTCATGTTTCCTGCTTTCAAATGTTGCAAAATTCGTCCAGGAGTGCCGACGACGATGTCCGGCTTTTCGGCCAAAAGGGGTTTCTGCGTGTTCAGGTCGAGCTGCGGACTGACGTCGACGCATCTCACCTCTCTGCAACACTTTGTCGTGAGACTGACGAGAACCTCGTGTATCTGCTTGCAGAGCTCCTTGCTCGGAGCCAGTATGAGCCCTTTAGTTTCCTGCGAAGACTGCGACTGCTTTCCAGTGAGAACCTTTTGCACGAGCGGCACCGCGAAGGCGGCCGTCTTTCCCGAGCCCGTTCGGGCTCTTATCAGGACGTCTTTGCCCTCCAGCAGGAGTGGTATCGTTTTTTCCTGGATCAGCGTCGGCTCGAGCCATCCGAGCTTGGCGATAGCCTGTAAAATTGCGTTATTCAATTTAATATCAGTTCAATTAAATTTATTGACGGATTTCGTCTTTTACACGATAACAAAAATATATTAGAGATAACAGTGTTAACTAAAATCATGAGCTCGTATATATCACAAAAATTATAATAATCAAGAGCTAGTGAAAAGAAGTTCTGAATATAATTAAAAACAGAAAAAATATAATTGAAAACAGAAACAGCCTGTCCAGAAACGCCCACCTCCAGGGACACCGGGCAAAGTTGAAGCAGGAGCAGTTTGAAAGAAAAACAGAAACAAATATTATTGAACAGAGTTGTTGAAGCATGGAACGCACTACCAGCTCCGACAAGCAACTTAAAATCAATAAATCGGTTCAAGAACATGTTCAATGCACACATCTGGATGGTGATTTTTATAAGTTGTAAAACATATTTTCTGTAAATTGACATAATAATGATAACAATAATAATAATTATTATTACAAACAGCTTAAAAGAATATAGTTATAACTGTGAGTACAAAAACACAGCGTTATCCAATTTTGTATGACCCTGAAGATATTTCCATTATGCAAAATTTCGTCATAGGCAAGTCTCTATCGATGCGCCACTTTAGGAAGAAAAAACTTCACTTGTGCAATTTCATTCTTTAGATGAACTTCCCTGAGCGAAGTTTGTGCAACGCAAAACACAGCCATTGTAACTTGGCGAAATTTAGTCTCACGCAGATATCTTCTTGGTCGTGATTTTTTTTAGTGATTTCTCCAGACCCCTCGTATTTTCAGGTAAGCCGTGACAACGGAAAGGCTTAATTAGTCTGAAGGTAAAATGTAAGATATCGCCTCGGTTTAGATTACATTGAAAAAAAATATATATATATAACCTAAAAAGATAGATCAATAAATCGCGCCTTACCTTAAGTATCCTATCATCAATCTCCATCTCGTGAAAGCTCTTCGGTTTCTCTTCGTTCTCCTCCTCGACTTGCATTTCGTCGTCCGTGGACATGATTATTTATTCTTTGATGAAACAAGAAAATGACACGTGCTACTGTTGTCAACAATCTTCGGCGGGCATGCCGATTGCTGCTGTGTCGTTCCGAGGGCGCGTTTCCATATCAGCTGCAAGTTGCTGCCAGTTTGGGCGCCTTATATCGTTATCAATGAGCCGTCTAAGATTGCTGAAAGATTCAAACAGCAGATCACGTTTTAACTTCGGGCTGTGAGTATATAATTAAGCTCTTCAGTAAAAGTCTTTAACAATCTATTGAAAATCAGTTGAAAGTTTCAACTATAACTTCTTGACTCGCCGAGTTCTTTCGCTTATCTCTGCAAATACTTCAATCACTCCTTTCATAATTCCCACCCAGTCGCCAGTCGAACATTAGCATTGCAGCAGAAAAAGCTAGAATTGGGCATAATAGTTTTCTATCCACATAGTAATCTCTCTCGTGAATCGGTGATTTCTTTCGTGAGATTGTTTTTTGAGTCGCCTGTAGCTACCTGGCATAAAAAAAAATATTCACCAAAAAAAAAAAGGGATTGGCTGCGAAAGTACAGAGGCGACCGATAATTCACTGAGTGAACGATATACCGTTCGGAGACTCGGAAGAAAAGACCTAAAGCACCGAGCATATGGATCCAAATTCGTTGACTGTAGTTAACCAAGAACCCTACAATTCGTTCTCCGTTCGCACACTGAGCCACGAAGCGCTGGCTCGAAGCGAGGGCCCGAGGAGTGATAGCCGAAGAACAGCGGGAATGCGCCTGCGCTCTATCCTGGCTGCATTCCAGAGTATACGTACAGCCAGGCCCCACAGGCACATAGCCAGCTCTCTAGAGTCCGTGTACTACTGTAAATGGAAGGGGTAGAAGTGAAACGAGCCGAGCCTGTGGTTGCTCCTCTGGAGAATCGAGTCAAATCGGGCCCAGCGCAGGCTCACCGACCTACACCATTCGATAACCATAGTTCTGTCATTCGTCCGAGAATTATATCGAGTGCAGATTTAGACTCGATCGCCAAATCCAGTGGACCGTTGTTTTTTTTTTCTCTCGACAAAAGTGCGGTAATGTCGAAAGATCGGGCATTGGAAGGCGCGTAATTGATCGATAGGGGCCCCAGTGAATAGTGGATTCGTCGTTTCAAGTAACATTCCAGCTGTACCAAGAGGTATTTGGAATGGGCAAAGATCAAGATGGAGGTGGTGGTGGATAAATCGGTGATTCTCAGTTATGTCACTCATTGATGCTGATCGTTCTGGCAACGACACTCGGGTACTTGTCAATGAACATTTTATCGCTTTACATAAAATATATATATATATTTTTTGTGTTTTCATACCTGCCGATAATCGACGGAGTTTGTTCGTTTATTCTAAATCGCGAGCATTTTAACTCGATCTTTGCATGAATTGCCGCACAACGACAACATTGTTCGCATTTAAGTGCTAATATTCTGAAATACGAAACTTGTGATTTTTTATATATGCAAGGGCTTTGTGAAAATCTATCGATCCAAGGGCCATATGTATGTTACATGCCCGTAACACTCTTGGATATAAGAATAATCCATTTATTATCTCTCGAGTGTAAAACTTTTGGCAATGTGTCTGTTTTTATTTTACGCGTTTACGCTGAAACATCCGTCTTGGGGGACGTTTTAGCGCTATATAAGACTGTCATGAGGCTCACTCTAATTCCACCACCTTAATGCAATAATAGTAATTTACGACATTAGTGCGATAAAACTTTCTCCGACGAGTGTGAGTTTCAGTTTTCAGCACGAGCCCAAGGCGATTGTTGCAGTCACACGTGTTAAGAAAAACTTTTACGCACGCGAAATGTGCCCGAAACTACTATTTTTTTTTTCACCGTGTGAAGTAATAGATCTTTCTCAATTCTTTATAAGGCATTCTATCCCCACTTCTTGCGCGCTACCACAGCGACACGTTTTCCCCTCACGTCCGTTAATCCTGTTTTGCGACGGTTTCGCGGGCTCGTCGAAGTTTTAGCCGCTTTAGATACAGTCTGATATATCTTTGATGTATCTGAATTATACTTCATTTCCACGAGGACTCTGTCACTTTTGTTCAGCCGACAATTCCGATTGCACGCAGCGAAAGGGAATGTGCGTTCCGTCTCTCCACTGAGCAAGATAGATGGACTGTATGGAAGAGGACGACCTTAACTTATCTGGTCGTATTTTAATGGCTTGCACGGTTGTGTTAACTTATCGGGTCGTTCACTGTAGACACACCTTTCTACACACCCTTCGATGAATAATAGATCTCTTCATTACAAGTCGAAGTTGAATCGTTGTTATGCTACTGTAGCCCATAACTCCACGACAGTGTTAGCAAGTATAGCCTGAAGAGTTTCAAATTAGATCATTATAAGCATACATAGCACGTATAAAGTAGTTGTTTTTTCCGTAATCTTTTTCGCATCAGAAAATCGTCGAAAAGATAATCGTGGTTAACTGATACGTTGTGTTTTTTTTTTTTTTTTTCAACGAGAAAGTACTCAGACAAGTGCCATGAAAACTAGCAATGTTGGCGCAATATTTGCGACATGTGCAGCACATGTAATTATTGCGCCAAGTGGTACTTTTCGTGGCGCTTGTCTGTCCGGATAGAAGGACTTTAAGCAGTTGGAAGACATTAACTTATTCGGTCGTATTTTAATGATTTGCCTGGTTGTGTTAACTTGTCTGGTCGCCCACTGTGGATCCACCTTTTTAAACACCTAAAATATTAAATTGGATCGCTGTAACTCTGGCCTATAACCCCGCGACAGTGTTAACCCTCTACAAGTCACATCGCCCGAAAACGTACCAAAACGGGACTAACGGACACAGAGTGGGGGCGACGCGTGACTTATAAAGGTTCAACAAGTATAGGCGCTAGAGTTGCGAATTAGATCGTTAAAAAAAAATCACAACAGGTATACTACTATATATATATATATATATATATATATAGTCTTGACAGCTGATTCGCAGCGAAACGCGAAATACTCGGGAGATTCTGCATTGAGCCACTGTGAAATTAGCTGCAGTACGCGGCGAGACGGCAAATGGCGGCATGTCTCGCCGAAATTCCGACATCAACAAACATGCTTTTGTTCCGAAAAGTCTTTATCTCTTTATCTATATGAGTTCGCATCAAAACGTAGCAAAACCTGAGAAAGACCCGGGTGACGATTCAAAGAAACTGCTTGCCAAATTTTGTCAAGATATTTTTTTTGTCGATTCCGAGAACGCCGAACTCGAAGGAAACACGCGGTCACGTGATCGCCTTGGAAAGCAGAACTCCCGTCTTTCTGACCCAGCGGGCAGACGGGAGATAGAAATTAAAAGGATACATAAGGTGTTTTCGTTTTCAGTGCAAGCCGAAGGTATTTACGTGAAGGTTATATCTATACATCCGATAAATATACTTTCCACGTAAAATAGAGCGCTCTGCTTCAGCTTAGTCTGAAAACGAGCAGCCCTGCACATCGTACAGAGATCCTTTCCACGATAATTTTCGTAAAAAAAAAAAAAAAAAAAAAAAACCTCACAACCGTGTTTAACCGATGCCTCGTATTTGTTTGTTACCAGAGCAGAGAATGGAATGGACGGAACGTGTCCACTTCTTCTATCGTCCTTGGTTGACCGGAGTGGCTCGGATCAGGAACAGATCGTCTATCACACGCAGAAGTTGGTGCTGTATTCCCCGGTTTCGGACTCGATCGACCTCGGCTATCACACGCTCGACAACAATGCCTGCAGATCGTCCTCGTCGCCGACGGTCGTCACGGTGCCGATTCGCCAGCGGGCGTCGATCGGTCAGCAGAAGCGAAATCACAACGTCGGCCTCGTCCATCTCGACGACGATCTGCTCGTGAAGATCTTCGGCTGGCTGAGCACCAGGGATCGCTGCATGCTCGCTCAGACATGTCGGCGATTGTGGGAGATCGCCTGGCGCCCGACGCTGTGGCGGGAGGTCGAAGTGCGCTTTCCGCAGAACGCCACGACGGCGCTTCGATCGATAGTGAGACGGGGCTGCCACTCGTCCATAAGACGCCTCGTTATCGACGGCGCGACTGGATTTTCCGGTGTCTTCACGTTGCTGCCGTTCTCAAGTCTGACGTCGCTTGTTCTGCGACATTCCCGACGTGTCACCGACGGCAACGTCACAAACGTCCTGGACCATTGCGTTCATCTCAAGGAGCTCGACCTAACGGGCTGCGTGAGCGTGACGCGAGCTTACACTCACACGGCAGCGTCGAAACTCGAGTCGCTTGATCTGAGCGACTGCCACGGTGTCGACGACTCCGGTCTCGTTCTGACCCTCTCCCGCATGCCCCATCTAGCATTTCTCTACCTTAGACGATGCTTTCGCATAACTGACGCGAGCCTCGTCTCCGTAGCCTCTTATTGCGCGAGCATCCGACAATTGTCCGTCTCCGACTGCTCGAGAATCACCGACTTCGGGGTTCGCGAATTGGCCGCGAGGGTCGGTCCGTCTCTCAGATATTTTTCCGTAGGGAAGTGCGACCGGGTCTCGGACACCGGACTCCTCGTCGTCGCGAGGCACTGTTACAAGCTGAGGTATCTCAATGCCAGGGGATGCGAGGCGCTCAGCGACAGCGCGACGATCGCTATCGCACGGGCCTGCCCGAGACTGAGGGCCCTCGATCTCGGTAAATGCGACATCGGCGACGCGACTCTCGAGGCATTGTCGACCGGATGTCCGAATCTAAAGAAACTTTCGTTGTGCAGCTGCGAGAGAGTGACCGACGCCGGTCTCGAGGCGCTAGCTTACTATGTACGGGGACTTCGGCAATTGAACATCGGGGAATGCCCGTGCATAACGCGAAGGGGCTACAGAGCGGTCAAGAGCTATTGTCGCCGATGCGTTATCGAACACACTAATCCCGGTTTCTCCAGTTGAGGAGAGAGAGGCAGACTTTTTTATTTTTTATTTTTTTGTCCTACCACGCTTCATAACCAATCTCTATTTATTAACACAAACGTCCTCCCGATAGCGGGAAATCGCTTAGCGTCAAATGTCGTGCAGGGAAGTCTTCGAAACTCGTTTGAGTACAATTCTTTTTTTGTACAATTTCTTTTTGTTTTAATTATTATGCCATCGGCGAAGAAATATATAGTATTTATTGTTGTAATTTTCTTCTTTTTTTTTTTTCTCACTTTGATGTAATTTAATAAATATGTACTACGATAAGGAAGCCGATGGATAGTCACTGAAACCCGAATTGCTCTTTCGACTCGGATAATTTGCTCGGCGATGCGCGCGCAGCTTGCCCGTTCATTGCCGAACCTAACGCTCGGCAATGTTCGTGCCGCGGATCTTAACATAACCTGGGCGATTGTTTTGACAGCTTTACCGAGCGACTGAAACAACAAATTCACCTCTCACATGTATATTACCGACACTCAAGTCGTTGCGGTTATTCGGGTTAAACAAAAGAGAATTGTTGCATCGAAACGCGTGTCATTAAAATTCCATGCGACAGGCGCTCGCATACGTTTGTAAATAAATCTAATCGCAATGGAGACTGTGACCAACTTTACACCAGAAGATGCGAAAGGTATGTTATGGGATAAATCGACTGTCGTCGAGGCTTAGGATAAAAATCTTACGATTTCGTGCAGTTGCCCTGAACCAAGTTCTGGCTGCTCTAACGGCGCCCGAAAATGTTCAAAAAATCACCGAGGCCAAAGAAAATTCTGGGAACGAGATGATGAAAATGATGCAGTTCGTATTTCCAATCGTGACACAGATTCAGATGGACGTGATAAAGAATTACGGGTTCTCCGAGGGTCGGGAAGGTATTGACAAATTGAGAAATTTTACAATTCCTTCTTCACGATTTCAATTGAGGAATTAAATAGTCGACTATCGTATAGAGCGGTAATTAGACATTTGAAAAAAAAAAATATCAGCGTACAGCTGCATTGTTTGCAGTGTGCGCTCTCTTGGTTTCAACTGTGTGCAATCAGTCGTTTTATGTTTTCTCACTATATATTTAAGCGCTGCAAATGTGTTGTAAAAAATTGTTAGCATAACACTTTTTTATGAAACCATTACTGTGTTAATTAACACGGAACACGGATATCGTTTAATGTTAAAGAAAACTGTTAATAAAGCAATCACTAGTAGTTTAAAAAAATTACCAGTTTACAGGCAACGTGTTAGCATAACACTGTTTGCAGTTTGCAGTGTTTTACTTTCCATTGTCTGCAATCAATCGTTTCATTTCCTGACTACACGTTTGAATGCTGCAAATTTATTATAAAAAATGGTTAACAGAAAATGTTGTTACGAATCAATTACTGTCTTAATTAATGTGAAACACGAACACCTTTTAATATTTTTTAGGAACAATAATAATAGTTGCATTAATTCCATTAGGTATAATCCAATTTGCCAAATTCATCAGAACTCTCGAGAGGGACGACCCGGAAATAGCTCAATTGAACAGCCAAGTACGCGCGTACTTCCTTCCTCCGGTTGCTCGCAGTCCTTTGGCAGAAGCGTCACTTTGAATTCCTGAACTGAATACTAGAATTAATACCTATATCTCATCGACATCTGTGTCGCTCGCAGTCATGGATAAATCGCACAGGATTAAAAAATATTTTTACTTTGCCACAGTTACATTTCCTTGTCTTTCGATACTTTATTTATATTCGGCCTTTGTTACCATATAAAATGTGAGTCTTTCTGATCATTTTTTTTTCTGCTCAGTGTCGTAGGTAAAGGATTTTTAATAAATAAATTAATTTTTTTTTGTTGACAGCGAAGAATGATAAATATAGACGATAGCAATAAGGTTAACAAAAAAAAGAAACAAGTTTTATCTATAGTAATAATAGATATAATGATAATAATGTAGGTGTTCAGACACTCAGGATAATTAAATTATATAGTACCTAGCGATAGAACTTAGAAATTTGTACATTTATTTGCATGATAATATTAATCAGTAGTATTAATAATAATAATAATAATAATAATGTTTATAATTATATAATCATTCTACTAAAATATATATAATAAAACAATTAATTGTTTTGTATCTGAAATTCACAATAAAGTTAAATTCCATCATGCTGCATTTATATTAGCTTGAGAACGCTAAAACAAAAAAATAACCCACTTCGCCCCGTAGCTGAACTTGTATTAAAAATATAACTAATAATATATTTTAAAACCGGTTTAGATTTCATGATAAATTCTCCAAGAAAAATTTTTAATTATATAAATGTATAACATTGTCGGCATTTGTGACAAATCTATCGCGTTTCCATTACTTTCAAGTGCACAGAGAGTTTCGGTTTATGTGAGAAAGTTGAATTGATCGTAGTGGATTCGTAATCTGCAATGTCGGTATTTATCTAAATTTTTTTATTTCAAATTGCCGATAGCTTGAAACGTATGAGTAATAAGGTACGACTCGTTTTTTTTTTTCGTTATATCTGCACCATATTCGCGGCGACGCGAACTTATCTCAGAGCTACGTAGTATCGATGGCTTAACAGTGCAACAGTCGTATCGGGTCTGCATAAGCCTTTTTGATGTAAGGCCATCGACACATATTCATTTGCTATTCGATCGATTCTCTTTGAATCGACGACGATGTTCGAAGGAAGTTTCCCAACAATTCCGCGTGAAACAGGAAACGAACAAGGTCGATCTTTCGTTTTCCTCTTTATCGTATTTTTTCATAGAAGTTATCGATGAATTCTGAAAAAGTGTTTTTCGGTAAAAAAAATTAAACAAAAAGCCAAGCTTCGTTCGACAATCTTTGGGCAGGCTTCGAAATAAATGCAAAAAAAGATCCGATCAACGCCCATTTTTTTAATCCCGCAGGACTCAAGCTGGGCCGAAAGACTCCTGAATTCCCATATTGCCGATAAATGGTAGCACGTAGAAAGTCGAAATCTCACCTAATTTTTGGAAAGATATCGCAGCATTGAGACGATTAACGACATTTGTTTAGAACACGGTGCGGCGAGATGCAGGACTTTGCGTTAAAAATTGTAATGTTGATAAAACGTAGTTTATATTTTTATTTAGAACCCGTTCACCGTTAAACTCTTTTAGATTCTTCGCTCATTCCCGGTTTCCAAATGCTCATTAACGATATAAAGTGTTCGGTATGAAAAATCAATAATTTTCGTACGCAACAAGGCTCCAATGTCACCGCAAAGATAATTGCATGAGGCTATATTTTATGAAGCTATACCGGCGCGTTTTGCATCGCACGAACTTCACTCGGCGAAGTTCACTTAGAAAATAAAATTTTCCAAGTGAACAATTTTTTTTCTTCCTAAAGTAGTACATTGACAGAGATTTGTCAAAGATGAAATTTAATGTCATGCCAGATATCTTCAGGGTCATCTTAAAATGCTACACGCATGCCGATTATTGCAAATAGTTATAGCTGCTGTGCTTCAGGACAAACGCATGAAAGTTCTTGCAGGCGTGGGTTGACAAACCGATTTGTAATCGACAAGACTGTTGTTTCAGTTTTTTTCTTAAGTAGCAAGTGAATTTACTATCCAATTTCAAATAAACATAATGTTGAGTTTACAATGGAAAATATTGAGAATCGACCGTTTTCCCAATTTTCGAGTTAACGCCTATAGATTCTTAAACACTTTTTTTAAAGTTTACAATGTCTTCTATGAAAAGTGCAATGCACACACGTCGAAAAAGAAATTGTGGTTTCGTTTTCGTATAACGAACGCGCGTTGCCGGTGTTACGTTCTCAACTCAGTTTCTGTTCAATTATAATGCAAAAAGTGCAATTACACGGACTTAGCATTGAAGCGATGTACTTCCCGAATGATTTATTCACAATCGATTTAACTGCTGCCTGTGTCGACGGCCTCGGTAAGATTCACAAGGATTACCCGTATGATCGGCGAACGATAAGATATTTACAATCAATGTACTCGTTTTCTTTTTTCTAGATTAATTGCATATGCCTCCGAAAAATCAATTGATAAATGACGATCGTCACGGAATTATTTCACTTCGACTTTACTAATAATTTTATTATAAATTTTAAAAGCCGCAATTACCAATAATCTTCAACGATCGTTGAAAGAATCCCGCAATGAAAAAAAAAAATTAAATAGCACATGTTTTGATCATTTCCTTTTTCTTCTCCCCCTTGCTTTTAAAGACTAATCGCCAATCGAACGGACTTTGGAAAAACTCCGTTCGCTTGAGGATATTCGATCCCTTCCTCGAAGTTCATGCGACTATAGTACTACTTCTTTCGGAAGCTCCAAACGCTACGATCGCATAGTAAATTTTAAATTAAATAGTAGTGAAAAGTTGATATTGACAGTGCTGGCGATGTGATAACGTATTGGAACTTTGAGTGTCTCAGTGTACTTGCTCCTTTCAGCCGACTTGCCGACGACTTAAAAAAAAAAATTATAATTCCCAAATATTTTACCGCGTTGACGGTAAATTTACTTCTCATGCTTTTCGATGAAATGTTTTCATCGTTTGTATTTTTGCGAATATCGAGAATTCGACTTGAACTATATTTGACGTTCGTGTACCCGTGCACTTGCGAGAATATGAACTATAGAACTATAGAGAATGAGAACTATATTTCTATTTATAGTATAACAGAAATAAAAAATATATATATTGCGATTTTTGTCGATAACTGACACAGGATCGGTAACTGAGACACCCTCAGTCCAAAATCATTATTCGGGCTCGCGATGTATCGTTGTGTAACCAAGAAAAAAAATGCATTTTACATCGAAGAATCCAGCAAAACATAATTACAGTATGTATACGTGAAGTTGAATTTCCGAAGACGATTTCAAATCGCTTTGTAGATGACGAAACGGATAAAGAGTAACCGCCACATCGTAAATTTCGAGGAAATATATAATCAATAATATATATGTACGCGAAATGGTATAACGTAAAGTGAACCCTGTTCGATATAATACACTGAATTATTGATTTGAGGAACGAATCTCAATTCTGCGCATGATTTTCTATTTTTTTTTTCAGTGTAAAAAATCGTTTCTCGTTATTTCTTCATTCATTTGTGTTTTTTTTTTGTTGTTTTTTATTTTATATATAAATATGGAAAGAAAAGAAACGATCATTGCGTTAACCATATTTTACACACTGCTCAAACGTGAAATCGTCCTACGATTCCAATCTCTCAATCCTCCGATTGATTCGTACTTAAAAATATACTATATCTGAAAAGAGCATGTATAAAACCTATTTATCTCCGCGGGGACTCAAGCGTTTTGTAGGTAAAGTACGGCGGCGTACCCAAGACCTTCGTAAACTTTCAACTCAAGTTTGGAGATGGACAAAATTTAATTCTCCTGATTTCGATGAAAATGAATTATCAGTTTTTATACAAAATCGTTATATTATTATTTTACAATTGCAGTTTCACACTGTATGGAACAATGCTGCGTCGAATTTTAACGAACAAACCATTTGTTTTTTACATTACACAATCAATTATCATGAAAAATATAATTGTTACCTTTTTTTTTAAACGAATTGAAAAATTCAATTTTCTCCATCTCCGCTGAATTTGGCGTACTCGCGCGGCTTTTGATCTCGTTATTCTTCGTTTCTACTGAAGAAAATAAAAAAAAAAGTCGAAGCTGTAGCGAGTAACGAGCAATGATTTCTGTATCCGCTAAATCAGGAACAGTAGATAGACTAGATTCTACGTAATCCATTAATGTTTTTTTTTTCTTTCCGTTCGATTTTACCGCGAAGCGTTACCGCACGAGTTGCCACAGAGGAAGTCCCTTCCATCATTTCCCTATATTGCGAAATCCAAATTCGATTTGTACCCTAGGCGTGAATCAGAACTTATACCGTACAGGGTTACAGGTGTTAAACCTTTAAAACGCTACCTTTTTTTTCTTGTTTTTTTTTTTTAGAATGCAACGCTTTCAATTGTAGTTATCGCTTGTTCTTGTTTCCGTCGTCACGGCCAGGCTACGACAGGAATGGATTGGCTGGTGTCGGTGTGTTCGCTGACCAGGGATCCTGTCGTATCTGGTTGATCGTAGGACGGGGTGGTGGTGTTGCGGTCGCAAATGGATTCGCTGAATACGGTACGGCAGCTGAAACATCAGTTTTTTTTTTTCTTCTCGATATATCCCGACTCCAACTCTCATCACATTCTACTAAGGACGAAATTCGAGTTCAAACCACGGTTACGTTTATAAGATTTCAACCTTCGTGTATTGGAATTCGTGAATGTAATTGGAATTACATTCACGAATTCCAATGTCCATTAACCCTTCGCGTTGTAGGAGCCTCGCGTCGAGCGTGACTACTCGACCTCGTCAAGTGTTCTATTCGAAATATAAATTTCAAAGAAGAATAGTAAACTATATTGACGATAAAAATATTATTTACCCAAATATAATATCGAGAACTTCAAAGAGTATTTTGTGGCGTGTTATTAACGTTAACGAGTTGTCAACTTTCGTGTTTCAAATTTGTATAAATCGTAGACTTTCCGTGTCTTTAACTTTTTCAACTTCTGTAACTTGTTACTCTGGAGCACTATAAGTATTCGTTGAGCGAGGATCCCATACGTAAAGGGTTAATCAACCGGTGTTTCAATGATAAAGTACACTCCTTAATTAAGCCAGGACAAACTCGTCAGACAAAAAAAAAAGAAAGTTCCACGATTTCTTCTCTATGTCAAGGCACAAATATCATAGCAATTCGAGGTCACCATGCTGAAAATCATCGCGAATACGAGCAGCGCATAAAACTTTTAAATACGTAAGCGAATGTCGATTCTTATCAAAATTAATCGATATGTAAACACCTCACTCGGAACACACATGCTTTTGTTTATTTGTCTTTTTTATCATGCGTCGATGCAGTGTTAGAATACTCACGAAATTACTTCCAATGAAACGCTATTTTGCGAACACAGAATTTAGAATTGCGTTAGGACGTTATCTTAACGTCGAGAAAAGAGCAGTGGCCGTAGATTCGAATATTGAGAGAAAACAAAATTAATGGATTTGTATAAACAAATAATAAAAAAAATTAATGAGGTACATAAAACTGTGGACGATCTGTAATCCCAATCGGTCGCTTATCAGGCTAAGTTCCGGATGTGGTTAGTTGTATCTGTACATACCAGGTGGTGACGGAGCCGCTGGCTTGATCGCTGAGGTGCTCACGAGATTGTCCAAGTTCACGAGAGCCGAATTCTCACCAAGAAACGACTGTGGTGTTTTCTTCACGGCGCCGGTGCTCGCTGGCAAATTGTCGCTCAGGCCACCGAAATCGAACGGGTCTGGTGACATTGTACCTCCTTCAATAATTAAACGCATTAATATAAATTAATAATTTCTAATTAAGTAAATTAAGTGAAGTAATATAAATTTATAATTTCTGATCGTTTAGATGTTCTGCCCCCCCCCCCCCCCCCGACCCCAGCTGCGCCATGATATGCGATATTTTCAAAAATTCGATATTCGCAAAATATGGAATCAAGTTCGAAATTCCGAAATTCCATACGGTATTCATTTCATATGGTATGGGTTTCCACATGCTGTGAACTAAGCGATCTATACGAACGCGCAAACCAACAAACCGTTAATAATTAATAATTAATAATTAGTAATGAAGTGAATAAACAAGATACTGTAAAAGAATATGAATAACCCGTAAAATCAAATCCAGCATAAATCGTAAAGAAACTATCAGTTTTAACTACATATTGGTAGACACCAAATGATGTATCTACGAAATCCCACGATTTCAAAATTTCGTGGTCGAACTTGAACAGTTCTCCAGATAGAAATATTTTATAGATAAGATAAACGAAGATACCGTTGTTCGTTGGTTGGGGGCTCGCTTCGAGTTTATTTCTGTTGCTGATGGCATCGAAATCGTCCAGATCGCCGGACGGGCTGACCGCGGAGCTTCCCTGACTCTGAATCGAAAAATGGTTGAAAACAGGTCCGGATCCATTGAAACCGTTGGTGGTGCGAGTGGCGAACGGAACGTCGCTGGTCGGCGACAGATTGAAACCAATGTTCTGTGGCGATTGAGCTGCGAATCCAATGTTTTGCGTGAGTGTCGGGTTGTTAAATGGCGGGGACGGCGTTGTCAAGGCTTCGACACTAGCCGGTGCCAGTGACCAGGGATCAACGGTAGGAGGCGAGGCGACCGTAGCTGGTGACGGCGCGGGTGCTCGCCACGGATCAACCGCCGCTGCTGGAAATCCCATTTCAATATGACATTGAACAATACATTAAATCTCTAAATCTCTTTCGGCAAACTCACTCAACACATTTACCTGAGGATCCTGACATCAGGAAGAACGCGCATGCAGAAACAAAGTCAGAAACAAACGTAACGGAAAATGTCAAACGATAAAATCAAAATCAAAGGATTGCTAATTTTGTTTTTTTTTTGTTGTTTATGGAGTTACAGGGGACATTTGGTTGTTGAACTTACTCGGTCTTTGTGGCGGCGCCGGTGCCCACGGGTCGATCGGCTGTGACGTACTCGTCGTCGGCACGCTCCACGGGTCGCTGGTTGTCTGCAACAACAATGCGATACCCGATTTCTATGATTTATCGGACAGTAGTTTGCGAAAATTGCACCGAGCAATATCGTCACCACATAGGCGGGTATCTTTCTAATTTCGAAGAATACCAATTCTAAGCAACATTTTTCGTAACTCTACGGATAAATGTTATTTAAAAAAAATACTAACTTCGAATCGTTTTCAAACCGGAAGTGACGCATTTCCGGCAAATAGTCTTAACTTAAAATTTCCGTTTTTTAAATTCTACAATGGAGATACGAAGCACCTGAGCCATAAATCTCTCGAATTTCGAAAAATACAAATTCTACGCAACATTTTGCGTAACGTTCTGAGATAAAAGCTATGAAAAAAAAAAAAAAAAAAAAAAAAAAAAAAACTAATTTCGGGTCATATCTAAACCCGAAGTGACTTATTTCCGCCATGACGACGCTTCTGGGCGAAAAATGAGATTCTCAAACCGGAAGTGACGTATCGTCGGTAAATTTACTCAAATCTAAATTTCCGAATTCTAAATTCCACAGTGGTTATGCGAGAGCTCAAAGTGCCCGAGCCACAACAACCCGCTCTTTACTAATTTAAAAATTACAGATAAACTTCAAATTTTTAAATTACAAATAAGAATCATATAAAAAAAATGTGTACCCATAACACAAATAACCAGTAAGGAAGTTTCACTGTGCGCATGGAAAACGTACCTTAAGGTCACTATCATAGACAGATAAATCCAGTGACTGGTCATGCAAGAAAATTAATAGTGTACCAAGTTTAAACGTTTGAAACATGCAAAAATAAGTGCGAAACCTTCATCCGTCTAGGACGGATGAAGGACATTGAAGAGAGTATATATATTGCGGCACGGAAGTGATCGCATACCTGGGGTCTCGGAGGTGGGGGGGCAATTGGTACTCCCCAGGGATCGACCTGGGCCGCTCCGCCGCTCGCTTCGCCCAAATTAACGTCCAGCAGATCGAGCATGTGACTCTGCTTCTCGGTCGGCGGAGCTCTGAAATGAAACATTGTTACTGCCACGATCGTTTTAACGCGAGCACTAATCAGCAAGTGACACGCGACGCTGGTCGCAAAGTTTTGACACGCTAATGACTCACTTGAAATCTTGCTGGCTCTGACTAAGAGCCAATTGCAATCTTACGTCGTCGCTGCGCCGTCTCTGTTCCTCTTGTTCGGCCTCCTCCCGCGACATCGCGAGTGCCAATTGCAATTGCAACTCTTCTTCACCCACGGTCTGGGGTCTGGCAGCTTCTAGTTCGGCTAAGCATTAATATTTACATTGCGGAGAGGAGTTTTCTAATTAAAAAATTAACATAACGCTGGGATCCGCACCCGTAGAGCCCTCCTCGCACATTTATCTGCTCGTGCGTATTCGCTTGGGGGATGTAAAGTATATATTTCTTTTTTGTGACGATTAAAGCAAAATTGTTCGTATTGTCGTATCGGCGAATTGGTAGTCGTCAGTGTCCGTTTCTGAGATGAACATTTTTATTCGAATAATGAGATTTGTAAAATTAATCCATCACGTAGGGAATAAATTTCGCGAATAGAAGTTCGCTTGCAGGTAAAGTCGATTAATCAACGCAGAAATTGGAGCTCGAATTTCCGTCCATGATTCATATTTATCAAATAATTATTTCAATAAAATTTGTTCAAATCTGGTGCTTCTTCGTTTATACGTCGTTGGATAAAAAAAAAATTCAACAGACTGAAATTCTTTTTCTTTAAGTCGTCAGTCTCTGTTTCTGAGACCAACATATCTATTCAAATAATGAGATTTGTAAAATTAAGTCGTCACACAGGGAGTAAAAATGTTCAATCGAAAAAGAAATTCGGGTTCGAAAGTACAGATTTTCATCCGTGAGTCATATTTATCAAACAATTATTCGAATAAAATTTGTTCAGCTCGCGTGCGTCGTCGTTGGATTTAAAAAACAACTCAACAGACTGAAATCATAAAAAACAAAAATGTGCGAAGTATTTTATACTTACGTTTAGATTCAGACTTGACGCGATGATACGGTTCCCAATCCGGAGAGCACAACTGTAACGATAAAGTGATCGATGTGAGTAAAGCAATTGTGATTGGACGATCAACAAAGAGCGACGCGACGTGACGGAGACTCACGTCGTTCAAAGTTGACACTGTATCCATCCCGTCACTTCCAAAACCACTAACGGATTGAGCAAATCGTTCCTTGGCTTTCAGCGCGCGAGCTCTTTCGTTCCTCAATCTCTCGTCGTCTTTTAATAAGGCCACTAATTGCTTCGCTTTCTCTCTAACGTTAATACCCTGGTCTTTCGGTCCCTCCATGTACTGGAAGTCTGCAACAATTTAATGAAATTTACACATCTGGACGAGACTAATTTCCGAACATTTTATGGTAAAGTGTTAATGAGGGTTAACAATGTTGTTTTTTTTTTACTGAATGAACTGAATGAAGTTTTCTTTTCTCAATGAACCAATAAAAAAAGCAAAGTAACGAGTGTACGAACGGCGACTCTGCAAGAGTGAACGACCTATGTCGCTTTTTTACTGAGCTTCTTTTTCAGCTTCTTTGCTTCCTTGTAAAGGAAGTTTCGTTTTGGTGAAAAATATCGGGTTATTAATGAAAAACGTGTTCAGAACGTTCCAAATCATCCAAAAGTCATGTTTAGAAAAAATGTTCGGATAGATGTGTGAGTGTGTGTCTGTGTGAATTAGAAGCGAAAAATTCAAACCGCTATAACCTGAGAATGCTTCGACCGGTCAAACTGAAGTTTCACACACAGCATGGGTGGTTCAAAGATAATGTTTTTTGTACTGAACTTCTTTGGTCAATAAATGGATAAAAAATGCAAGGAAACTGAGGATTGTGAGAAGCTGAGGATTGTGACTGTTCAAGTGAAAATGACCCATGTCGTTCAGTTTACCTTTGAGAGTCTGTATAGCGAAGATATTCTCCTTGCACTGTTGGGCAACTTTTTCCGTACCCGTTTTAATGAGATACTCGAGTAACATCAAGGCTTTGTATACGTGACGCCAATTTTTTCCATGATCGTTCAGTCGTTTCCAGATCATTTGCATGATCTCGGTGAAGGCCACGACATTGTAGGTGAGGTCGGCGATCTCGGCCATGAGGGTGCTGCTGGGCCCCCAGGGATCGTTGCTTGTAGCATTTCGCACCGCTTTCTGTTTAGTATTAAAATATTCATTAATATTGTTGCTTTGTATTTTTAATTCGATTTTTAATTATTACGAATTATGAAGTGCTGCGAATCATGAAAATCTCTCGAAAGTCCGATTCAGCCTCGGGTCTCTCACCTGAGCATTGCTGTAGTTGTGAGCAAGATTTACAATGTCCCGTCTGATTCCCGCCAGGTTTACTTGCATTACATCCTGCCCCTGTCGTCGCATCTGCAAAAAGGTGAAAATGGAAATTTTCATATCGCTTATTATAACAGTTGAAAATTGAAATTTTTATATCACTTTCTTATAAGAGTTAAAAATTGAAATTTCTACATAACTTTCTTGTAAGAGTTAAAAATTGAAATTGTCATATAACTTTCTTATAAAAGGTGAACATTGAAATTTTCTTATAGCTTTCTCATAATGTTTCTTTATTTTCGTCGAAAAACAACGAACCCAGGAAATAAACGCTAGAATCAAAGACACGCGACGTACTCTTGCAATATCGAATACTCACGTTAACAGATTTTTCGGAAACAGGCTTGTCACGCTTGTACCTTTACAGTTGTCTTTCTGAGGAAAAAAAAACATTTAAAAAATGTTAAAGCAGGTGTAACAGCCAGAAGATAATGGGGCACTACTATCTTATCATAGTTGAAGGGCAATGAAGATTAAATGTAAGCCACGCGACGAGTGGATTCATCAATCAATACATACTGAATTAAAATCTATCACATAAATACGCGTTTTTTTTTCACGTGTTTACAAACGTAGAACATATATGTGTTTTATATTATCGTAGTTCATAGAACAGGGATTCTTGGAGAGAATATTGACGAGTCGTGTTTGTGTCGCCACTCAATACTAGACTAATTTGCCTCCCCTCTCCAGTGAAACCCTAAAAGCCTTTGCCAGCCAAACGTAAAACGTTGCACAACACAGAATTCCGGTCGATGAAGCGAATTCGCTTTACGTGATAAATATTGTTCGATCACATAATTATGATCCGTGATCGGAGATCGGTAATTGATGCATGGGAGAAATTCGCTTGATCAATAGACTGATATTTCGAATTCGAAGTCAAATTAAAATTTATGTTTCAAACTTGTATTCATATTTCGAATTCGCTTCACGCGATAAATATTATTTGACTGAGTAATCAGTTCTGTGATAGGAGATGAATAATAAAAGCATGCTAGAAATTTGTAGGAGTAATAAATTCATATGCATTGCATTCGGAGTCATTTATAATCTGTAAAGGTTCGGCAGTGTTTTTAAAGAAATGTCGAAATTTGATTTAATTAAATTTATTGAATTTCTCGGAATTTTTTCGATACCCTACAATTGACCTTATAATCATGTCGATCATTAGTGAACTCAAATTAGTCCTGTGATGAGAGAGTAATAATTCATGCATGCGAGAAATTTGCAAGTCTCCCCTCAACCGTTTCCCATCTCAGATTTGTATTCGAACTTAAATGTAACTTTTTCGGAGTATTTTTTCGCCGTAAGTTTTTTAAAGACTTTGTGAAATTCCTTCCTCAAGGCTCGAACCGGACTCGGTCGGTATCGAAAACTGCGATCGACTTTTCTCACATGTTTTGGCATGGACGGTAAAAAAAAAGGGTCTTATTCATTAATCAGCTCACTCAGTACAAAACAGTACAACTATAAAAAAACAGACTCTGTCGATTAATAATTGATATTCAGTGATTTTGTGTTAAAGGATTCTTTTTGTAACGAGAACTTGCAATATTTATTTCTTTTTTCAAACTTATGTCAAAATCTTTTTTATTTACTTCCGCACCAGACCAGATTGCATATTATAGGTTTATAGCTTGCAAATGCGTTTAATTGCCAATTTCCAATGGAACCGTTGGTGACCTGTTAAATCATCTTCACTTCGCCATTCAAAATTTCTCATGAGGAATCTGGAAATAGAATAGAATCCAGGAATTCTCATGAGGTGTCTAGAAATATACCCGACATCACAAAGCATCCAGTAATACTACGGACGAGTAAAGGATAAAGTGTTCAGACTTTGATAGGGCTTCTGGCTCAAGGTTTACCTACGACACACAAAATTGACCCTGAATGTATTGATTCCCTCCTGACTTATCCCCTAACGAAGAAGCTAAAGTTGCAACGAAAATTTTGTACAATTAGCTACAGCGAAATTCTCATTTCAACGGTACACGAATAAAATAAAATTGCATATTAAATAATAAAATAAAATTCTATATTACAAATTCCCACAAATTCTCGTAGCTTCGTACTAAATTGAAAATTCATAATTTTGTCGCTATCCACCTTAACTTTCGAAACTTTCAAATGCTTGGATGTATCAAAGTGTTTTTTCTTTACTCGACTGTTGCTTCTACTTCAACGACGGTCAAACAGATTCCTCACTACATCCGCATAGCCATAGTCAAGCAAAACCTACAAGAGGTTTATTATTATTTGCCCACATTTACAAGCAAACTACACGAATGAAAAAATAACCATGTCGTTGCAAGACGATTTTTGGAGCAAAGCATTCATACATTTCTTACTATCCAAAACATTAACACTTGAAACTTTTAAATTCTTTGATGAGTCAAACTTTTTTTCTCTACTCGACCATTGCCCTTGCCCCAACAATGGTCAAACAGCTTCCTCGCTGCGTAGCTATAGCGAAGAAAAAAACCCATAAAAGACCTTACGCAGTCTATTATTATTTACCCGCATTTTCAAGCCAAACAACGCCAAAGAAAAAAAAACTAACCATGTGTTCGCAAGGCGACCTGCGGAGCGAACGATGAATTAACGGCTTAAAGAGAACAGCAACGAAAAGTGCGTAAATTTATCGCGCTTTACGCGCCTACGTTTACGTACACACCGAATAGACTTCGCTCATAGATAGGCTCGAGTTTCAGTGACACGAAGAATAGTTTCGAGAAAAAAAAAAAAAAAAAAAAAAAATGTACGATACGTCAGTTTGGAAAGGTGACGTTCTTCCTGCGCTCGTTGAAACGGGATTATCGGTCCCGATAAGGAAGATATATGCGCTCCCAACCGCAACAACAAAGATGCAGTTCGGGGACAACCTCGAACTGTGAAAGACAATAAGGTGGGAGAGGCGTGGGGGGGGGGGGGGGTGGACGACCACACACTTTTACCAAAATTCATTGGTTGAATTAAAGTGCATTGGACTCGGAGGTGAATTTTTTTTGTTTCCTTTCGCAATCGTAGATATACATGAGAATTTCAAAGAACTTTAGCCCGATTACTTTCTACTATATTCGGATAACGGCGAAACTCGCGTAAAACTCACCTTTGGCTCTCACGCAAAATTTGACACGCTAATTGTCGACCGAAAAAGTAGTAGAAAATAAAATACAAGCACAATTATGACAAGCCCATTCACAAACACTGACCAATTTAACAGCGACAAAACCAAGATGGCGGATAAACGTTCTCTGTGCCAGCCACACCGATTCACCGTGATGCATTTAACTCGAGGAAAGTGCGCGCAGGCGCCATCTGGCGGAGAGCGAACACGGGCCTCGAGATACATCGATCATAGGCGCGTGTTAAGCTAGATTCGTCGGTAAATTTTACGAATTATCTGACAGAGGCGCTGCGCAGTATTGGGCAGTATATCAGACGCGCACAGAATACGTCTACACGAAGACAATTGGACTTGAGCGATTGCCGGCACGGTATTTTTTTTTTTTTTTTTCTCGTAATTCCCCTCTTAAGGCTTTAGCTATCTGGGAGCCATCTAGCCGCTATTCTCATCAATTTTTATCTAATTCCTCGCTTGTAAAGTCCGCGGCTGCAGGCACTGTTACCCCCCCCCCCCCCCATACTGTATCGCATTTGCACGAGGACGCAGGGAAACTGCAGAAAACCTGCGCCAATACAGCTGGTCATTCTAACTGAGTCTTGATGTTCGCATTCGATACTTCGAGTACGAACACCAATCCTCAGAATTCGACCTCCCGCTCAACGGTTTCAATGCGCCAGTTAGTGCACGGCTAGGCGGTCACCCATCCAAGTACTGACCGCGAACGATTCAGCTTGACTCTGGGGACCACCGAAGCCGCACACAAACCGCGCATCCACCGCTGTCGGTCGCCGGCACGGTATTCCCAGTGGCCAGGTCGAGCGCCCCCTAAACGAGAGTGCCTCGGCCAAACTGAGAAGAAGAAGAAGAAGAAGACAACTGGACACAAAGACTGTACACCGTGGATGTGGGCACGCAACATATGACCACGAATAGACTGTGCACCGAGTCAAATATACACCGAGACAGTGGGCACATAACCAACTGAAAAGCCCAAAAACTGAGCACAAGACAATTCAACACACAAGCGCAGACAACTTCAGATAACGGAGTCAAATGCCCATGGCTTATTGCGGCAATATAAAGAGGCATTAGTGGGACGGTGGCTGATTGCGTTTTTCCAACTTGCGTCTGTGTCAGATTGCGTCCCCAGTTGTACTCTGTCCCAGCTTACACAAATGTTCAACTTACGTCGATCTCATCTCACCACGACGAGCTCAAGACCGATTTTGGAAAATCGTGATTCCATACAAAGGTAAGTGGGTAAATATTTTGTGTTAATATTTTTATATGTTATTAATATTATTTATTTGTAAATCATAATGAGCAATTGTGCTTTACAAATAAAGAATATTAATAACGTATAAAAATATTAACACAAAATATTTATCTCTGATAGTATTGTACCATTTAGAGCAGTTTGTTTTTGGAGCGCGTGTTATCGATCTTGTTCGAACCCAGCAGCAATGGGGATCACTGAAATCGGTTCGAACTGCAAGTGCTGTAAGTAAGAATCGATGACAGTTGAAAATGACGCAAACTGAGCCTAGCTCGAACGACGTGAAAAATGGTGAGAGATGAGACCGACGTAAGTTGACACAAAGGCAGGAAACCGACCGCGACCCGGCTTAGCCATCGGCAATAGGACCGGTCAGATTGAGATCGACGTAAGTTGGACAGGACGCAAGTTGGTCTGAACTCTGTCCAACTCGACGATTTTCCAAAATCGGTCTTGAGCTCGTCGTGGTAAGATGAGATCGACGTAAGTTGAATATTTGTGTAAGCTGGGACAGAGTACAACTGGGGACGTAATCTGATTCAGACGCCAGTTGGAAAAAAGCAATCAGCTACCGTCCCGGCATTAGTTCGCAACGCAATGACACGCAGTCACAATACTTTGACGATACGTAATCCATTTTGATGACTGTTCATACCAGATGTCTTCTTACTATCCACGTAGCATGGAAATATTTTTGAAAGGTTTCGGAAATATTTTGTCGAAGTATTGAAAATATTTTGACATAATTCTATATCGAAACTTACTGTTGAAATTTTTCAGAATAGTTTTAGAAAATATCTCAACGAAAAGGGAAAGCTTCCCATTGCCAGTCCAACTTTCATATACACACCCGCATAAACACCGAAACATTTGTATGTGAGGTCCGGAATATTTTGCATCGTACAAAATAAGATGCCGTTGAAATTCTGAGCGGCTATATTGTGTTGCGCAACAATCCGTTCTATGCGAATTTTCTTCATTTCCTGGACGTTTTGAATCGAAAATCAAGCGCCGAAGCATTTATGTGCTAGCGTTACAGTCCCGCAAAATTTTAACTTATACGCGTGGCATATTAATGGTCATAATCTATTAGAAGTATACGGTCATCGGTGTCCAGTTGTCGAGTGTTCAGTTGGCGGAGTGTTCACTGTCTTCGGTTATAGAGTTGACTCGGTGTACAGTCTACTTGTGGTCATATGCTTGCGTGGCCACATTCACGGTGTACAGTCTTCGTGTCCAGTTGTCTTCGTGTCAACTTTTTTTGTGTACACCTGATATACCGCCCAGTATTGTCTACTGGCTGAAAATTTCGTTTTTATTGAATACAAAACATTTTTAAGACGTATCATTAATCGTAAACTTAGGTGAAAATCAAACTTTCGCACTTACTCGATCTGTTCAATGATTCACAAAGCTATATGAGCAATCCTAAGTTCATTAAAATTTCGTCTCCCCAAAACCAGAGGTTTTGTAAAGATTATGCCAGGCGGGAAATTACTGGTCATTTAACAGGCACATAGACATCACATAATGTATAAAGAAAAAAAGGTGAACAGTGAAGTTTTCACATAGCGCGCGCGCATTATATCCTTTCTCTTCTTATCTTCCGAGTCCACTTGTGTTTCAATGAAATCGTACGAAAGACTGTTGAGTGTAAATAGAGGTGAAAATTAAACTTGCATTACTTACTCGTTATATTTAATAATTCACGAAGCTGTGCGAGGAACATTTAATAAAGTTTAATAAAGTTTGTGCTACATTTAATAAAGTTTTGTCTCCATAAAGCCAGAGGTTTTTTTTTTATTATCATTTAATCGGCACATAGATCTTACATAATGTAGAAAAAAAAAAAAAAAAACTGAACATTGAAGTTTCGACATCGTTTAAATTTATTCGCAGAGCAACGTCTTTGACAGAGCATATTCCGTAATTTTGTGGCTTTCTCGTGAAGAAATTTGCGCACAAAGGAAACATTACGCGGAAGCAAAGTGGTAAAAAAAAAAAAAAAAATGTACAGCTATTCTTTTCGTGTACACAATTTTGCCGGGTATTATCTGGCGCAGAGATGAGAAAGCTCAGGTTTCTTCTTTTGTCTCTCAATACCTCACTGAAGTAAAAAGAAAGAGTTGAAAACCGTTACAGATCCATAGATAGCTTCTTGGCTTCGTAGGTCTTTTTAAATTTTCAGAGCTATCGCATTTACGTGCATTTTTTTTTTTTTATAAAATTGAAATCGTCGAAAAATCTAAATGACAAGATTGAAGTCTGCAACCGCGAAGAAAGGCTGCAGCGGAAGATACGCGCTGAGACGACGATCGAAGCGTAAGAAGATGATAAGAAAGCTATTACAAAGTCCACCGAAACGAAGTGAGATGGGAACGAAGCGAGAGGACGTGCGCATGAAGTTGTAAGGGACGCTTTGCAGGGTGGGTCGAGTTAAGAAAAATGTGAGACAGGTCGAAGGGCTCGGAAATTAGAGGACGCGGGGGTGCGGTGAAAAAAAAGGAAGTTAGCTGCGAGCCATAGCTGGGTTTTTTAGTTTTTCGATTTTTTTTTTACGAAATTCAAATCGTCCTTAAATCTACCCAGCCGGACAAACGGCACAAAAAAAAAAAATATTTGCGACATGTGCCGCGCATGTCGCAAATTGTCGCAAATATTGCGCCAACTGCGTCGCTTTTGTGCCGCTTGTCGGGCTGGGTAAACGACAAACGACAAGCTTGAAGTCTGCAGCCCCGAAAAAGGGGCTGCACCGGAAGATATGCACGAGACGAGGATCAAAGCGTAATAGAAGAAAATTATTGCAAAGTCCACCGAAACGAGGTCTCGAGGTGGTGGGCCTTGCGGAAAAATGTAAGACAGGCCGAAGGGCTCGGCAATGAGAGGACGCGGAGGTGCGGTGAAAAAAAGGAAGTTAGCTGCGAGCCATAGCTGAACTTTTTAGTTTTACACCCCATAAATGTTCGGTGCTAGCGTCTCCGCATAGCATTTTTTTTTTTACAAAATTCAAATCGTCCTTAAATCCAAAGGACAAGCTTGAAGTCTGCAACCCCGAAAAAGGGGCTGCACCGGAAGATATGCACGAGACGAGGATCAAAGCGTAATATAAGAAAATTATGACAAAGTCCACCGAAAGGAGGCGAGAGCACGAGCGTACAAAGTCTCGATGTGGTGCGCCTTGCAGGGTGAGGCGGGCTTCGAGTTAAGAAAAAAAAAAAATGTAAGACAGGGCGAAGGGCTCGAGAGCGAGAGGAGGCGGAGGAGCGGGGCGAAGAGGGTGGCAGCGAGATAATGCTTAACAAGCCGACTTGAAGGCTGACAGTCGCCATTTTGAGTCAATACTTGAAAGACTTTGCTCATTAAGAATATTTTATGCCGGGGATCCCGGCTCTTAGTTCTTCTCGAACTGGTGGAGCACGAATCGGGGGAGCGAGACGAAGATCACAAGGGGAGCGGCGCAGCTTGGTCCTTTCTTCATTCCGCAACGCCATCGCCGCCTGCTTTCTTCTCCCTTCCGTCCTCCGTCCGCGAATTTCCCGTCGTTCTTTCCTCGTCCTCAGGCGGCGTTTTTTTTTTTTTTTTTTCACCCTCTTCAGTCGGAGAATATCCGCGGGCGCGAGGAGTCGCCTGGCTTTTCCAAAACCACCCTCCTCCGGCACGTTCAATGTGCGAGCGAACAGGAGGAAGTTATTTACGCAGCGCCAGTCACCCTCCATTGCCGAAGCGACGAGTCGCCATCATCGTTCACAACTGCGAAACGCCCTTCCGCACCCACCTAACGCTAACCCTCGCGAAGAACATTTAATATCGTTGAAATCTAAGGGCATCGGCGAGCGGCGAACAAATTTCGGGGGATCTCCGCGCGGAAATACTCCGACCTCCGCATCGAGCCTCATCGAATTTCGCTCGAATTTCTTCTCTTAACTTAAAGCACCCAACAGCGTCGGATTTCCCGAACTTCGAGTCGGGGGTTACGTTTGGGAAGTAAAAAAAAAATTCAATTGGTTTTTCTTTTCGATATTAAGAAATTCATCTAAATTGTTTAGCTAAAATTATAGGAATAAAATGATTTATCTCGGAGATTGCTGGACAAATAGGGAAAGTTATATCTCTCCGGTGAATAAATACTGAGAAATGGGCCGAGAAATGAACATTATGTGATAAATGCCCACACTTTCGGTTCTTTGGAAGAAAAGTCAATTGGCTTTTGCGAAATAAAACGATGTCTTCAAGTGCTTGGCAAATGCGAGACGATTGGGTAAAGTGACTAAAATTGTCACAGTATAGTCGATATTTCTGCAACGCCGCTATCTTTGCTGATATAGCGATGTTGCAAAAAGCCGGAAAGTAGATGAAGAAGGTGTAAAACCGATTTGTCTTGGACAAGAGCGAATGAAATTTCAAAAAATTGGCTATCCCTCCTAAATTGATGGAGACCTTTGCGCAAATCGAATGGCGGATCGTAAGATGAGAGATGCAAAAAAAAAATGGGCTGAACAAGTGTGCGACGAATACCGATAGGTCGTCAGTTTATGACGTTTCGATTGCCGGAGAATTTACATTCTCTGGAAAAAAAAAAAAAAGTCAAATGGTTTTTTTCGAAATTAAGAAATTTTATCGTGTACTCGGCAAATGCTTTGATGACACGAGTAAAGAAATTAATTCCACGAGTGACGAAAATTTTCATAGCTCCTAAGACACTTGTGCGAAGCGATTGTCTTGCCGACAGTGTTTGCGGAAACTGAAAAAAGTATGTGGTAAAAATCAATACAACGTCAGGAAACCGCCGATCGAAGATACGAGCATGAAAATATCTCCATAACATCAAATTTCATCTTCAATGTCTGTCAATGGACTGCTTCAGGAAGAAGAAAAAAAAAAAAAAATGTTTCACTTCCAGAATTTTATTCTCCAAGTCGACTTCCCCGAGCGAAGTTTCGGTGATGCAAAAACACAGCCGTTCTAACGTGGTGACATTTAGTCTCGTGCACATATCTTAAGGTTGATTCGAAGACGACGATTGGGTCAAGTGACTAAAATTCTCACAGTTCAGTCGAGATTTCTGCGACGGCCCTGACTTTACGAAGTTTCGATCACCAGAAGAGAATTTCCGTTTCGTGAAAGTTCCACAGCAGTTCCGTCCCAGTCGTTCAATTATCGGTCAGAAAAAGTCAACAATTTCCTGGACCACCCACATGCGTCGAATCCCCGATGATCGCAGCCACCCTGCGATGCTCCAAGTCAAGATTATTGTGTCAACCTTTTCATTCACGCTTTTCATCTCTTATTCATATCACCTTATTCTTTTTTTTCTCCTTTTTTTTTTTTTTTTTTTTTACTAAATCCGCAGGAGAGCCTTTCACGTCCGTTCGAACGATGTGAGCGCGCCGTGAAGCAAAGACAATGGACTATCGAGAGTCGCGAGCGAATCAGCCGAAATAAATCAAGCCCCGACAATGGACGAGCCCGAAACAATTGTATCAAACTTTAACCCCCCCCCCCCCCCCCATTTTTTTTTGATGATCTCGTTGTTATATTTTTTTGCTTTGGCATCCTTTCGGCGTGACGGGCCGCTGCTCTGTGTCGGGTGTTTTCTTCGTCCCTCTCGCCCATGTGTGACTCTCCTTTCTTTTTTCTCTCCGACCGTTTGACCGAATTCGCGCAACCCTCTCGAACGTCTCCCGTCACGCGGAACCGGCAGAGCCGGGTCACGCGCGCGATTCCATCATGCGAAATGCTCGGCTATGCTTACCGACGAACCGGCATTACCAAAGCGAGAACAATCGCACGTCCCGAAAGCGCATATAATAAGCTTCGCGAGAGTGAAACAAAAAAAAAAAAAAAAAAAACTGGTCTCGCTAGGTAAAACAATGCAATGGGGGAACTCGGTCGCTCCCGCCGCCACTAGCTTTCGCTCGAGCAAGGGGTTGGGCGAGAACGGACTTCTGCGTGTGTGAAATTTAAGAACCTGTAGCCGCGCGCCCAAGAACAAAACGTCGTGCAGCTGCTGCGCTGCTCTCTTCTCTCCCTCTCCCTCGATCGCTGTCCCTCCCGATATTCGCACATTATGCCCGTACCACTTCAGACGAACGAGCGTTTACTTATCCTCACTTGCGAGTTATCATCTGTTTTATCAAAGGAGGTGCGAATCTCCCGCCGGAAATCGTCTTATGACTTACTACGATTATTATTACGATCGTGGTTATTCTGATTATGGCGATTATCATGATTATCGTGATTATCATGATTATCATGTTTATCGTGATTATCATGATTATCGTGATTATCATGATTATCATGATTATCGTGATTATCATGATTATCGTGATTAGCATGATTATCGTGATTATCATGATTATCGTGATTATCATGATTATCGTGATTATACCGTGAAACTATGTGCAAATTACTTTGCACCTCTGTCGTAACGTAAAAAAATGACTGTCTCATAAAATTATTTTACTCTCAACCCAATATTTTCCATTTAAATCCCAAAAGTGCGATTTTTGATGCTTAAAATGGAGACCTTTCTCACTTTCGGCCACTGTACTAGATCCATACGTCCCAGATTTAGTTGTTATACATCCAGTCGACCTCACTCACTTACTGCCCCAAGGTCCAGTCGTTGCCAGTCGTTCCTCAACTGAGGATTTCCTCAACCGAGGATTTCCTCAACGGAGGATTTTCCTCAACGGAGGATTTTCCTCAACGGAGGATTTTCCTCAACGGAGGATTTTTCTCAACGGAGGATTTTTCTCAACGGAGGATTTTTCTCAACGGAGGATTTTTCTCAACGGAGGATTTTTCTCAACGGAGGATTTTTCTCAACGGAGGATTTCCTCAACTGAGGATTTCCTCAACTGAGGATTTCCTCAACTGAGGATTTCCTCAACGGAGGATTTCCTCAACGGAGGATTTCCTCAACGGAGGATTTCCTCAACTGAGGATTTCCTCAACTGAGGATTTCCTCAACTGAGGATTTCCTCAACTGAGGATTTCCTCAACTGAGGATTTCCTCAACTGAGGATTTCCTCAACTGAGGATTTCCTCAACGGAGGATTTCCTCAACTGAGGATTTCCTCAACTGAGGATTTCCTCAACGGAGGATTTCATCAACGGAGGATTTCCTCAACGGAGGATTTCCTCAACTGAGAATTTCTCCGACGCAGAAATCTGAAGTTTTTTTTTTTCAAAAAATTTCGAGATATCGAATTAAAACCTCCGCCATTGTTTTCAAGTGGCATATTTCCTAACCGATTTCATTAGCGAAAAAAATCTAAACATTTTTTTTTGGAAAAAACCCACTTTCGTCAAAAAAATGTAAGGGTACCCCCTTCTCATTTTGCCACTTTCAAAATGGGCGAATTTTGTTTTCCGGAGATATCGAATTTTTACCATCGGTATTGTCTTCAGGTGACCCATTTACGCATAGTCTTAAAACAGACTGTCAGAACTCTCACAGAAAGTGATCGGATAACGACCGACAACGAAAAACATATGACTACCTACAGACACGAATGACGCACGATTCATCCTCACGCATTAATACACTACATATGTCGGATATTTTATATCCAAAATAAAGTTACAGATGCCAATCAGCATATTCTAAACTTTCCTGCCACGTCGATGATACGCAGATTACTTGCCTGGGTCAAGAAATCTCGAGGTGACGTTTTGACAGCTGACAGTTCGTCACATGTCACCTGTCAAAATCGGAAATCTAGCGTTCATTGGGAATCACTGGAATCCGAATCGAGCGGCCATTGGGAATTATATATAATTATGATTATTATGATTATTATGCCTATGCCACTTTAAACGAGCTAATGTTTAGCGTCGCCCTTTATTTATAAATTATAATCTTTGACTCAAAGAAGGTGCGAATTTTCCTTCATGAATGTTCTCATGACGTCTCACGTATCGGTGACTCTTTCAATAACCTTTCCCCAAACATATCGCAAGCGTCCGGATTCGTTTTGATTAATTTTGCGCTACGATTGTTTCATGTTGATTAAATCTTCATTACTAACTCGGTCTTCACCCAAAATGACCACTTTGCGGCTGTTGGGACTATAATTTTATAACGTTTAGGCTTCTGTACCTCGAAGATCCGGTAATAACACATTCGATGACAAATTCCCGAGTGTAAAATTGACGACGACTTGTAAACGTATTTTGATTGCAGCACAACGAAGAAAGGAAGAACCGAAGAAGGAAATAGCGCCTATGTCGCTTTTCAACGAGCAGCAGCGCTCTCACGCTGTTCTTTGTTCACCCGTCCGCTACTTTTTTTTTTTTTTTTCTTTTCTCCCGGTCTTTTGTTTATCATGAGCAACGTGGTACGAGCAAAGCAAAGCGGCAACGAGGAACAGGTTTCCCCTCAGTCTTTCGACTGCGCGTCATGCGACTATGCCGCAGAGTTTTTAATTCAATTATCGCAGAGAGGCGAACCATGGTTCGCCATGGTAGCGAGTTCGTAACTGTTTCTCCGCTCTTTCTCGCCGTACTTTGCATACACAGCCGGTTTTGCCATTGTCTAAATGTTCATGCATCCACTTAATGATAATTCACAGGGCCATTGGACACCCTCAAGAACACCTCACGCAGCCACTCGGCAGGCACTCACAGACTGTGTCCGCGAAAAATTTTCATTCCGTGAACTGAAATTGAATCATCAGTGAAAATTTGCCCATGGAATGGAATAAATTACATTCCACGAGTTGAGTGACATATTTACCGGAAAACCGTCACTTCCGATTTGAAAATCTCATTTTCTGAGCGGAAGTGACATATTTCCGTTGTGGCGTCACTTCCGGTCACAAATCAAGATTTTTCAAACCTGAAGTGGCGTTTTCTCGTACGATGCCACTTCCGGCTGAGAACAGAGATTTTCAAACCGGAAGTGGCGTTTTCTCGTACGATGCCACTTGCGGTTGAGAAGAGAGATTTTCAAACCGGAAGTGGCGTTTTCTCGTACGATGCCACTTCCGGCTGAGAACAGAGATTTTCAAACCGGAAGTGGCGTTTTCTCGTACGATGCCACTTCCGGCTGAGAACAGAGATTTTCAAACCGGAAGTGGCGTTTTCTCGTACGATGCCACTTGCGGTTGAGAAGAGAGTTTTCAAACCGGAAGTGGCGTTTTCTCGTACGATGCCACTTGCGGTTGAGAACAGAGATTTTCAAACCGGAAGTGGCGTTTTCTCGTACGATGCCACTTCCGGCTGAGAACAGAGATTTTCAAACCGAAAGTGACGTGACAATTACATTTTTTTGATTTTTCTGCTTGATGTCAGTTCCGATTTTAAAATTGAGATTTTCACAGTCAAAGTAACGTTTTCTCGTACGACGTCACGTCCCTTTGAAAACAGAAATTTTCGAACCGTAAGCGACGTCGCAACCAATTTTTTTTTTTAAATATGTCTGCGTTACGTCACCTGCGGTTTGTAAACAAGATTTTCAAACCAGAAGTGACGTTTTCTCGTGTGACGCCACTTCCGGTTTGAAAGAGAACTTCCGGTCACAAATCAAGATTTTCAAACCGGAAGTGGCGTTTTCTCGTACGATGCCACTTCCGGCTGAGAACAGAAATTTTCGAACCGGAAGCGACGTCGCAACCAATTTTTTTTTTTTAAATATGTCTGCGTTACGTCACCTGCGGTTTTTAAATAAGATTTTCAAACCAGAAGTGACGTTTTCTCGTGTGACGCCACTTCCGGTTTCAAAGAGAGCATTTTCACACCGGAAGTGATGTGACAGAGAAAATAAAAAAAAAAAAAAATTCTCTGCCAATCAGTGGCGTAATAGCATTCCATATCCAATTGTTATTAGCGCGCTCGAAGAACCGGAAGCTTCGCTCTGGCCATCTACTCCGGCCGTCGAAGGACCGATATGGCATTTTTGCAGCCAGTTCGGAGTCAGCAACGTGCCGTTTTTCCAGTTACCGTAGAATCCCACCTGGTTCGTCTCTGGGAAGTTGGCAATCGACTGCGCTCCACCTGTGCGGAAGGGTGTTCGGCTCAGCGGGTAACAACGCCCTAAGTCTCGCAGGATACGGGGTGGATCATCTTTTTTGTTCCATTTCGCACCATCCTACCCTTACACTGTTCTCCTGCTCAAAGCCGACATTTTTTACTGGAAGAGATCACGTGACGTTTTTGCAAGATCGCGTGACATCGAGCGTGACCGTTCGATGTTTTGGAACTTTTTGAAAACGCTCATCGACACGAAAATGGCGAACAAAAATACATCTCTCTAAATCAAAGCCTCCTCTGTGACGAAGGAAAAGCGAGCCTAATCGCAGTCGCGGCAACGCATCTGCATGCGTTCACAGAACGTATCGTTTTATTTTAACCCCTTCTATTCTCTGTCTAAGCTGCAACCGGTATTCTCTAGCTCAACAAGTTTTTGTCGACCAACCCTATTGTTTCGCTTTCATTCTCTCACGTTCGTCAAACGCTTCGCGCTTACCATCGACGAAACAGGTCATCGCGGACTCGTCTTACTGTGTCTCTAGTTTCATAGTCTATGCTGTGCGCGAGAATGGTAAAAAAAAAAAAACATCGGAAAAAACGACCCGCTGCAAAAATGGAGACGCGACGGTTGGATCTGCGCGCAGTTCGTCGTGACGCTCCGCCGTCACTCGCGTTAATCAAGATAACATTGCTGATTAAGAATTCCGAGCGAATGATTATATTCCAACGTCGCAGCTAATAGAGATCGTAATTAAATCAGAGCGATGATTAAATGACAAGTATGTCGTTACACAGTAAAAAATAAGTTCGACATGGGTGCCAGCTGCCCTAAACGTAAAACATAATAAAATCATCGTCGAAGAATCAACACTAGGGCTGGTTTGCTCCTTTTATGTTGTTTTTTTTGTTTTTTTTTTCATTTTTTTTTTTTTTTTCATTCTCCGCACTTTGTCCGCTAGTAGAAAGATCTAATTGAGATAACGTGCAAATAAAAAATTCAGACTGAAACATAATATGCTAAGATCGTAGTTACGCTGTAAAAAAAAAAAAAAAAAATGAGTACGAAATTTAGTGCACCGACCCTGAAAGTTTGTATGCGTAAACTGGTGTATCAAGTTTCATGTACAATTGGCATGAAAAATACAGTGTATTAAAAACTCAAGAAAATACTTTACCTTTAATAATTTCCTTTGATATCACCACAAAAGTACTTTGAATCAAGTAATTTACTTTAATTGCACTGTAAATGTCTATTAATTTTTCATCACAATTGTAGAATTGCATTTAGTGCATCCGTTTTTGCATAAAAACTTCCAGTGCGGTACAATAATTTTTTTTTTTTTAATTCAGCAGTACAATAGAAATCGTATTTCATCTGTAATAAAATCGGAGCGCCGATTGAATGACAAATTTGTCGTAACGTCGATTCGCAGTTTTGCAAGGTTTAGCGCGCTAAGCACAAATCTGTCCAGAATCGTCGCCAATGATAGTCCGACATGGGTGCCAGCTGCCCCATGTCACGCAATGCCTAAAACCATCGTCGAAGAATAACCACAAGGGGCTGCTTTGCTCCTTTTATGTTTTTTTATTTTTATTTTTTTTTTCATTCTCCATACTTTGTCCGCTAGTAGAAAGATCTCCGGGATACCGCGTCCAGGTGCTGTCCGTTATGGGGTGTCCATTTGCCGCACCCAACCCCTAATCCTTAACCCTTTAACCCTTTTGGATCCGGGCATCCGCGCCTCTCGGCCCTTTGGTCGCTCGGTCGTTCAATCGGCTTGCCCGGCTAGTTAAAGATTCTGAAACAATGGTGGACCGGACTGCGCCCCGGATGCCCGTGCGTTTGTCGTTTAACGCGGCCCACCGGTGCGTGTGCCTTTGCCGACCGAAATTTTATATTAAATTTTTACCGGGAGACGGCTGCGACCGTTTCGTCTCCTTTGCCATCGTCACAGCTGCTTATTGTATCCGGGCAATGGTCGGGCACAAAAAAATGTTGCCTTTGTCCGGCAGCGCGCGATGGACCAGCATAATTAATCCATCGCACCGTGTCGGAGCCGCGAACCTTTCGCTGGGCAAAGGTTCGAACTTTTACGCTCCGGGCAAAGGAACAAAATTATCTGTCGTTGCCCTCGGCAACGAACCATCGGCGTAAACACTCCGGTGGGTCGCAAATGCTCGACAAAGTAACAGGATCTGTTAATGGTAATAGCAATGATCATATATTGTCACAAAAAAAATAAAAATGGAGCAAGTACTTTGCTTAGAGAATAAAATGGAAAAAGAAGGACGATCCGATACCCATATGTTTTTTTTTTACCCGGACCTTGAGTCGCGATTATTGTTTCGTACATAAATATTTGATTTATCTCAATCGATTGTTAACCGTGGTAATTTTCTGTACCAACGGGTTGAGTTTAATATAGTAAGAAATACATTTTTTTTTTCACATGCTGAGGATAAGGATACTGATTTTCGATTTCAGTCAGGAAAAAAATTCTTCCTACAGAAAATTAAGATTTCCAACCGTCGAATGATACATGATCATCGTTTCACGTGCTAGTCCCTTTAATTTTTAGTTCAATTGGGTTCAATTGGGTTGACCTTAATATAATAAGAAATTAAGTTTCTTATATCCGATACATCTCTTTGTACAGAAAATTCGGGTTTCCAACAGTCGATCGGTACACGATCATCATGTCATGTATCAAGTGGTTGAAGGACCATGTGCTTTAATATGAATAAATTTACTTACAAACGGCAAGGATTTAAAATGGTTAATTCGAGTGTTCGATAGGTTGCTATGATAATTACAAGGTCGGCCGGGGAACGACGAGAATGTACTGAGGAAAGTAAAAAAGGACCAAGTACTTCCCTTAAAAAATAAATAAAACGACGATCTAATTCTTGTAATTTTTCTTTTAGCTGATCCTTCAGTTACCATTGTCGTCTATCATACAAATATTTCGTTTATTTCAATTGACTATTAACTTTAATATAATAAGAAATTATCAGTTAAATTTTAATTTAATTTTTATTTCAGTTAGGAAAAAAATGTCTCACGAAAAATGAAGATTCCCAACACGCGATGGATGCGCGATCATCGTGTCATGTGTCAAGAAGTCGAAGAGCTTTGCATTGAAATAAATACATGTATAAAAAAAAAAAAAAAAAAAAAAAAACGAAAACCAGTGAAGACTCGACAGGGTTGTTCGAGTCTTCGATAGGTTAGTATAACAAAAAAAAAAACGAAAACCAGTGAAGACTTGAGAGGGTCGTTCGAGTCTTCGGTAGGTTAGTATGATAATTGAAGGGTTGGCAGGGTAACCGCGGGAGTGTAACGAGACGATGGCCGCGTAGGTCCTTCCGAGGTTGGTCCGGTGGTGCGTTTCACCCCACCAAGTGAATGCTGGTCGCCGAAAGGGTGACCCCTACATGTTCCGGCACGGTTTATAGCCGTCGTACAGAGAACCCCTTTGCCCTGCTCATGCAGAATGCACCACCAGCGGACCAGTTATAAAACGGTCGGCGGACAAATCTCAACGCGCTCCCGATTATGTTCGCCATTTGTGTTCACGAATGTAAAGAAAAATTGACGACGTTCCTTCTCCGCTTGATCACGAGTGTGTCGTGCATATTTTAATGCTTCGTGCATATCGGCGGTTTGCAAGTAGTTTTCGTGGCCGATTCGCACAATGCAGCCGCGAGCCTGCGCTACTAATTAGTCGCTTATTAACTCGTCGAAGGTGTGCCCCAAACCGGAAGAGCCTTTTTTTTTTTTTTTTTTTCTTCTTCTTTCAATCCCGATGTCTGGCAAAATTATCGAACGTAATTCGGCGCCCCCGTCATAACCGGTCTGCAGGTCCTCGTCCACCCTCGGCGTGTCTCAATTCTTCGGCCCTTTTTCCGGCCAGCTCTATCTCGTCTTCTTTCCACAATTCTCTCGCTGTAAACTTTCCGTCTTCGGGGCTTTTCTCCGGTTCTTCGCTCCCGTTTTCGTTCAACGCAATTAGCGATAATTAGACATCGCGGCCCTTGTTTCCGGGATCGAACCAAGTTTCGCATTATAGGGAACCGCGGAAGCGAACTCGAGGGTCATTATTTCTTCGTTCGGTGACGAGCGCGTGAAATGGTCCCGATGCTGGAGGACTTGGCAGGGTGGCTTTTTGCAATTCGCAATTGTGTGTCGGGAAATAAATTCTAGAAAATCGCGGTCGTTTCAATTTCGAAATCCATGCGCCGCCATTAATATTTTTTTGCGACTTAAATATGAAAATCTTATAATATGAATTATTGCTGCAAAGACACTTTATTTAACAGCGAAAATTCAATGAATCGTGAGTATTCGCTCGCAATCCAAATTGTCAATTAATTATTTATGATTTTTTAATTAAATTATTTTGAATAATATCCATTTACCTACATACAATTTCATGTACATATAGATACGGTTTTTGTCCGCTGCTCCGATTAAACGAGACTTGACGGTGTAGTTCGTAACAATTCGCACATTAACATTATTAATTTTTGCGAACTAAATACGAAAATCCTCTTATTCCAATTTTTGCTCTTAATAAACTTTATTTAATACCGGAAATTCAACGAACAATTCACGTTCTACCCAAATTAACGATTTATGATTTTTTTATGTTTGTTAATTGTATCTTTACCCCTAATTTCTGTTCTCAGAGAATCGTTTGAGGAAAAAAATCGGCTATTAGTCCAATTACCTTTTCTAAAATTTGCATGCACATATGGATGCGATTTTTGTCTACCGCATCGATTAAACAACAACGCTCCTCAACGACCATCAATAAGTTTGCTCAAAAAAATAACGGCACGATAACGCGTCACTTTTCGCGCTCGGTAACGGTAGGGACATCGTGTTACTTTTAAGAAGTTTACTTTCAAAAAAAATGTTCCAAAACTTACAAAGATGGCTTTTTTTTCGATCCAGTAAGTACGATTTCATTAATCAGAGATATCATTTATAAATATTGAACTCAGCATTTTTTCCTCCCTATTTTTTTATATGATAAGAAAGACCGGAAACGAAAAAAAAGAAAAAC
Source organism: Amblyjoppa proteus (assembly GCA_963922035.1). Lineage (NCBI taxonomy): Eukaryota > Metazoa > Arthropoda > Insecta > Hymenoptera > Ichneumonidae > Amblyjoppa > Amblyjoppa proteus. The sequence goes on from OY998230.1 coordinate 6,380,891, forward strand.
CGGCTCTAATGAAGAAACGTTTTCCGGCGGTGTTCGTAAGGACATCGCGAGGAGTTTTTCATTAAAAAAAACTAGTTAATGATTTCACACGGCTCGAGCCCGGATATTTCCTCGAAACCGTCAGAAGATCTGATAAAACTAATTATACCGACTCTATATTCGCACTGTACACTCGATCCACTAATGACTCTAATCTCCCACCAAACGGAGTATTTCGCTGTCCGTTATCGTAAGGAAACTGGATGTCGTTCGTAGCGACGATGCCTGAGCAGCGTGCGCTTCAATGGCGCGAATTACAGCGCAACGCAACGCGACACAAGTTTTCGCATATTTGAAGAATAAAATAAGGCTGTTAAGGCGCCGATTTAAATGGAGGTGCGTCACGCGCTCGACTCAGATATTTCATTGACAATTTTCATTTAAAGAGCGCGGAGAACGCAAGTCAAAGAATAAAATAAATACGTGACATTGAAAAAGAAAAATACATTTATCAAACTTTATTATCATTAATGTCATAAAAATGTATTATTTATTTATTTATTTCCATGAAAATGGGCTAAGCCCAATTCCAAGTTTATGGACTGTGACCAAACGTCAAAGAATATAAGCTGAGTATGAACAAAAATCAGGGAACATCGGAGAAAGTATAAGAGATAGATGTTACAAAACAATTCAGAAATAACAATTATTGTCTTCACAAAAATGTATAATAAATCAAATGTATTTTATACAATTATTTTTAATACCACGAGAATTAGACGTCCCTAAAGTTACAAACGACGAAGCGAATGTGCAGCGAATTTGCTTCGCGAAAGTCCTTAAAATCGATGGTTTCCACAGCGATAGAAAAACGAGAAAATTCGTTAAGACCGTAAAGTACACATCGTCCAATGGACGAAATTCCGAGTGAGTAAAATGTCGGACGTGTAGCAACATGGTGTTCGGCGAAGCTTCTTATTCCAGGGTTGAGGCACGTGCACTACCAGCGCACGCCATAGGGGTGGGAGGGGCCCCACCCACAATCCGGGCTACCTCGGCCCGGCCGCGGGGCCGTCGTTTCCTCGCGCAAAAGAACGGAGCCATTGATTTTGAATATGTAATCCCGGGTATTTTATTATTCCGCCATAGAGGGGTTGGACGAGTGAGCGGCGAGGGTGAGCGGCGCGCGGGGGGCGGGGGGGGGGAGGGGGGCGAGGGTGATACCGAACCGTACCAGCAGCCATGGCGGAGCGGGCGATTGGGGTGGGTGTGAGGGCGCCTGAAAGAAAACTCCGGTGAGCGAGATGTACCTATAGAATAAAAAGGGAGCGAGAAATTAGAGATGATAGAAAGGGAGTGAGGAATGGATGGTTGCCGCCCAGGTCATCTTTACTGCAACCCTCGAAACTTTTTCCTGGGCCCTCGAGCCGGCGTCGGTAACAACCCCCCGACCTCCCACCGCCCCCCCTTCGCCCCGCTCCACGCAGCTCCTCCGCGAAATCCCACCCTCTCCTCGGACGTTTCGCTCTCGCTTGCTTACTTGCTGCTTCTGCAAGCCCGACTGAAAGACACCCCAATCACCCCTCCCCCCTCCTTCCGCCCACCCCCCGCAGCGCCAGGCATGTTCCCTACTGGCCCTCCCGCCTAATTCACCCCCGGTCTTGGTCTCTCTTTCTCTCTCTCTCTCTCTCTCTCTCTCTCGCTCGCCGAGTCCTTGACACGTGATTGAATATTTTTCCGACGTGCCCGATTGGTTAGTCGTGGTGAAAACGAAGATAGAAATGAGGGAGAAAGAGTTCGCCGGCGAAGCGGAGGCAGAACAGGTCGAGAAACAGCCGCCCGTCAAGCAAAAGAATCGCCATGGTAACCGAGGCTACCACCTCGGGGTCGAAGCCGGAGGATTGCTCGGGAGAGGGTGATCTTCAAACCAATGCACGCGCCCACCGGTACAGTGCACACAGTGCACGTTGTTAATTCAAATATAACGACTGATGACTAATGTTGAAGGAGCAAAAAAAAAAAAAAAAATGAAACGGACGGAATTCCAAGGAAGATGGCTTGACTGGAGAAGCGTTAATCTCTATAAGGATTAATATTATGATTCAGATAGGATAATTACAATGCAATAGTCGTGGGAACGGCTCAAAAAACAAACCACAAATGTCATAGAGAAACTTTCAACAATTTCCTGCAAACTTCTTGGGCAAATCATATACGAATCATGACGAATCATATACGTTAAATCATATACGAATCAATGAGTTATTATATATTCATGATAATAATAATAATAATCATGATTAATTCAGTGGTATCATCGACACCTCTGAGTCGCCGTTGGCAATCTTGATAATCTAAGAGTAGTTCGAAACTAGCCGTTTTATAGCGAATTTTCTACAGACATTTTCAATACTTTCCCATAAATTTCTTGGGCCTAAATCGAATGCGAGGCAATCAGGCGTTATATATTATTATTAATAATAATAATAACAATCACGATTAATCCCATGGTACCATCGACACCTCTCAGAGGTGCTTGGCCATGTCGATTACCAAGGCCATCGGGTCTTATACTTGTCATAAGCTAAATTCAATCTGGATTCAGTCCCAAAACAAATACCGCTTAACTAGTCATTATTATATTCACAAATATAATAATAATAATAATAATAGCGATTAATTCAATGGTACCATCGACATCTCTCAGTTACGAAATTTCTTGAATATAAATCATATACGAGTCAACGAGTTACTGTATATTCATACAATAACTCGTAATAATTATTCTAATAATAGTCAAAATTAATTCAATGGTACCATCGACATAGCGACTTCGCGCGGTTCGCCATGTTAATCACCTAAGGCTTCCATGTGCTGTGCTGGCCGTTGGCTAAATACAATTTAGTCGTTTTATAGAGAATTTCATAGAGAGACTTTCTGTACTTTGCCATAAACATCTTGGGCCTAAATTACATACGAGTTAATGAGTGTTATATATTATTAATAATAATAATAGTCGTAATAATAATAGTCGTTTGATAGAGAATTTCATAGAGAGACTTTCTGTACTTTGCCACAAACATCTTGGGCCTAAATTACATACGAGTTAATGAGTGTTATATATTATTAATAATAATAATAATAATAATAATCACGATTAATTCAACGGTACAATCGCCATCTCCACGTTATGGTTCGCCGTGTCGATTACTTAAGGCTCGCATGTCCGATGCTGGCCGCAGGCGCGATTCAATCAGGTCGTCATCGCTGGAATTTCCACACGGCTAACCACGAGCGAATTCGGTTAAATGTCAAATTGACATTGGATTTGGTTATGGGCGCCGTAGGATCCGACGGGACATCGTGGAGATTTTGTCCAGTGGACCGTAAAAAGTCTCCACCGCTCCGAGGGTCGAGTAATACAGGGTAATGGCTCTAAACGACATTACAGCCAAAGCTCCAACAGGGGACAAGTTATAAAATTTGCCGATTACTCGAAATTCATCTTCCATGGTTTATCCGACGTACTCCCATTTGGATTCAGTAATGATTGTCTTCAGTCGCGAAATGAACGGCTGAAACTTGCCCCTGCTAATTGGTGCGCATCCCTGTTTCCCCCAAACCTGCCCCTAAATATTCACCGCCCGATTACCAAAAATATGGAAAGCATTGCGTGCGAAGAGCGCACAATTTTTTTTGGTTTCTGCACTGAAAAAAAAAAAAAAAACATTGTAAATTTAATGTACTGGAACTTCAAATTTGCTTAGATCATTTACATTAATTGAACATTAGTGTACTTTTTTGTTTGTTAAATAAAAATGTCAGATATTAAAATGACAAATCTTTTGCCCGAAGTTTACAACAATTTTCATTACGAATAAGAATTTTGCTGTAAATTCGCAACGCACGTGCTTCTGAAATTTCGGAGCCAGTTCATGTAAAAAAAGCTTTCAATACCGTTAATTAATTAAAAAAAAAAAAAAAAAAAAATTGTTTAAAGACTTTGAGAATATTTGGTCATATGCTTAGATGGAAATCGTGTCCGATGAGAAATGAGCGAACGAACCAGAAATGGTCGACGCGCAATAAGTTAAATCTTGTTTGCGTGGGAGGTTGCGGGATTCGTACCCGCTGGGTTGCCTTGACGTCGCCCTGGGGAAGAACCCCAGGAAGGAGGACCATCGTGAGAAGGGTGAGGTACGACGATGGTCGTTACCCATTCCTCTTCCCTTCGACAAGGATGGTGATATAAGCGAGCGGAATGAAGCTTGCAGTGTAGCTGGATGGTCCCGCGAAGCATCGACAGCCCGGACACAGTACGAAGATGAGGAGGACACCTTTGTCATCGATCGCATCATTAAACGGGACGCTGATTAAAAAAGTTGCCGCGACCGTAAGATCATTACAGGGCATCTCCACGCTCCGATTTCCGTACTTCTGCTACGTACTTCTCACTCCATCAAACCGTTTTCACTTCCTACATCTGAAGTACAAGCTGCTGTATCGTGAAATTGCAGTACGAACGACGAACTTCCACTTTACGCAGTTCATTGTTACTGAAATTTTACGATACTTCCGTACGTTCTTGCGAAGTGACGTACTTCCGGTATGAAATCATTGCCGGTGGAAAAATAAGATTTTCTAGCGCGAAGTGACATATTTCCAATATGACGTTACTTCCGGTTGAAGAAAGAGATTTAAAAAAAAAAAAACAGAAGTGATGTATTTCTGATATGACGTCACTTCCGTTTGAAAAATGAGATTAAAAAAAAAAAACGGAAGTGAAGTATTTCTGGTATGACGTCACTTCCGGTTGAAAAATGAGATTAAAAAAAAAAAACGGAAGTGAAGTATTTCTGGTATGACGTCACTTCCGGTTGAAAAATGAGATTAAAAAAAAAACGGAAGTGAAGTATTTCTGGTATGACGTCACTTCCGGTTGAAAAATGAGATAAAAAAAAAAACGCAAGTGAAGTATTTCTGGTATGACGTCACTTCCGGTCGAAAAATGAGATTTTCAAAGCTAAAGTGATGTATTTTACGGGAAATGTTCGGAAATATGAATTCTGGGTTTCTGAATTTCCATACTCCATAGCTGAGGCATGGAATGCCTTAGCCACAACAACCTGTCAGTAATGATATATTTATAAATTTTTGCCTAGTCCGGTAATACCGATTTTCATTGAAAATTCACAGGACCTAACTGTTCACTGAACATTTCACCGTGACAATTGACATAAAGCGCAACGTTTCAATCCTCACACTTACATACTTGTTCGATAATCCTCCTGTCTTACTTTCGACAAAATCATTTCCCGCTTCGCCTTTCGATATAATACGTTGAATTAAAAAAAAAAAAATCATGTTCGCTTGCACGAAGTTCTGATAACCGCAGACAGTAGCAAAAAAAAAGCATTCACGCCAATAGATTGTTACACAAACGACTGCAGGTATCTGAGAAAAATTCAATGACGACGCTCGTCGCGCCCGATAGTTTTCATAATTTTCTCCAGCAGGCGCTACGGGTTTATTTTAATTCCGACTTCTCCACAACTTGCAGCCCCTTGCAGGGGATTTCTATCCCACCGACGGTGGTGGAAAAGGGCTCACGACCCCCTGTACCAGTGATTCTCACCCTCTCACTTTGTCCGCCTCTCACCCCTATACACTGTGCATCTATCGGGCCTCAATATTGAGAAATTCCTCACGTACTCGTCTCATTGTCGTCTCTTTAATGCTGTACTAATCGATTTATGCTCTTGGAGAACAGCAAATACAACATGACGTCCCGCGATTGCCCCTCAATCTATGGATTAGCTAAATAAATCGAAAATTATCGTCAATGAAGTTAATTGCAGACTCTCCGTTTCACTCGCAGCATTTCACCAGCAGTTCAGCCTCCGCAATAAATCCGGCAATCGCTGATCAAAACAGATCCTTATAATTGACCGAAATTTTCCTGGCTACGGAATATCCCGCTGAGTCTTCGTGAACATTACAACTGCTCATGCGTTTATTCTCATTTAGTTACGCTTAATATCAATACTCTTGCGTAGAATTTTACAAAGTTGATTGCACGAGCTTGTTCTTTTATATAAATACTCGTTCCCTGTATGCGTGAAAAGGGGGAAACGCAGAACAGCAAACATACACGGGCGGAGCATTGAGAGTTAAACAAAAGTTTCGACTAAAAATTCATTTGTGTCTGAATATTAAATTCCTCATTTACTCAGTGATGCTCCAAGTGTAAAATAAAGCTTCGCATAAAATTTTACAAACTTCATTGCACAAGTTTGTTCTTTTATCTAATTTTATTATTTTATCTATCGGCTTCCTGCGTGAAAATGGCAAACGCAGAGCAACAAATATGAACGGATATGAAAGTAGTGTTTATGATTTGAAAGTAAAAAAAAAAAAAAAAAACACAAATTCGACTAAAAATTCATTTATGCGTGAATATTAAATTCCTAATTTACTTAGTGATGTTCCAAGTGTAAAAAAAAAAAAAAATTTGTTCCGTTAGCCGATTTATAGTGACACATTGCCTCTATCGCTGAACACTGGCCGGTTATCACACATCACAATAACGCATTCTCGACCTGTAAAAACATTTCTTATTTTTCCAAACTATTGTTCATTCCGTCCGACCAGAATCCAGGCAGATGTCAGCCGAAACACTTCTCTCTCCTCTCTCTCTCTCTCTCTCTCTCTCTCTCTCTCTCTCTGTCTACCTCGCTCTCGAAAAATGTCCCGCCGATTTGCATACCCGCGGAACGAATCATAGCCCTAGCGGGGATCTCTCCGGACGACAGCAGGTAGCCGTTTCCGGTTTATAAATTCTGCCTCTGTCCGATACACGAAGGATACTCGCGAGTGTTGCCGTGTGAGTGAGGTGAGTTTTTGAACGCTTGATCGTGTGGATCTCGCCCTGTGAAAATGAAGTGGCCCGTACGGCATTAATAACTGTACGAAAGAATGGCTGAAAAAAAAAAAAAAAAAAAAAGAAAAGAACGAATCTGACGAGAAGGGGCGAGCGGTAACAAACGCGAATAAATTAAATCATAAAACAAGTTTTAAAGCCGAGCTAACGGATTTCAGTCGTGAATTCTCCCTCCCCGTCGCTCGAGCGAAATATCTTAGACAAAGGGTTAAATGAAATTTCCGAAAAATCTTTCTGAAATAACGTCTCTAATGGGGGAAAAAAAAATCTGACCTTAATCGCTTCTTTTTTTTTATTGGAGACTCTCCACCCCCCCCCCCCCCCAGGCGATTCGTTCGGATGGCTCTTCGTTGCAAGGAGGATGACGAGACGGCAGGGTAGGAAGGAGGGTCACTTCGTTCGACGAGTCATCAACATTTTTAAGGCCTCGTTTCACCGACGGTTACGCCGTTGGTTTCTGATGATAGCGCAACGCTTAGTTCGGTGGCGCGCGAGCATCTTCGCGGTGTGGGCCTCCGATGGGGTTGTCGCGATGGCGTGTTTGCCGACGTTGACGGATGCTGAGGTGTTAACAGCCCTCTTAAACTTCCCCCTTTTGATAGCCGGGTATGCCGCGACGCCGTTGCCGTTCTTCATCGCGGTAGGCAAACTCCACAACGAAAACGGAACGTAGGTTGAATCGCCTTCGCTCACACTGAGATAAAGGATAGTATTTCGTGATGTATTGAACAGTTCCCAGGGGGAACTTCTGTACAGATCGTTTCTGATAGTGTACATTCAATTGATTGAACGATAATTGTGGTTGCAATGATGATTTTTTTTTTGTCATTGCTATTTGACCTTTTCCCAATGGGAACTATTTTTTATCGTAAAAAGTCACTATTGTCACTTTGACTGTGTAATTTTTGCCGAGTTCTCTGGGCGCGTTCTTGAATGCAGATTTGCTCAGACGTTCTTTTATTCGTGACTATCCATTGCTAGTGGGTTTGTTTTTATTGTCAACGATTCATCCGATTCTTTTGGCGTGATGCATTTCGTCCGTTTACGATGAGAGCAGAACGCTTATCAGGACAGATTTGTGTAAAACTGAACCCTGAACCGACAGCAGGCCGGAATATAAGAACTTTCAGCCGCGTATGTGTGTAGATACACCTCGAGTATTTCTGCATTTAGCCGAACAGAACAGAATCGCATTCAAGAAAGCACTCACTATCTCCACCTCCCGATAACCCGCCGAGGAAGATATCGTCCTTGTTCTGATTCCTCCGTCGCGGAGCACATCCAGACCTCTGTCCCGATTCCTCCGTCGCGGATGGGGCCACTGATCATCCTTACAAATTGTCGCGATGGATCATCGTCGCATTCATTAAATTATTGCTTCACTCTTCTGGGATCTTCTCCCCATATATTTTTCCTTGCCAAACGCACTACATCAACGAAGGGTTGGAAGATTGCGAGAAACGAAGAGGTATGCAAGGTACAGACGGGAAGTAATTTAGTCGTCATTTTCCCAAGAAAGTGTTGATTTCCGCATTTCCTACATTTCCTTAAAGTTCGAACTCAGGAGTAAGTGCAGCCATATTAGATATGGAGTTTCGTGATGGTGTCTTTTCTCGAGTTTGACGGACGCTGAGGTGTTAACGACCTCCTTAAACTTCCCCTTTATAGAGCTGGGTATGCTGAAATGCCGTTTTTGTTGTGTGCCGAGGCAGACACCGAAAACGAAAACCGAACGTAGGCTGAATCACCGCTTCCCGAGGCTCTTTATCTCCGCTTCCCGATACCCCGCTGGGGAACGCATCGTCCCCGTTCCCGATTCCTTCGTCGCGGATGAGGCCACTGATAATCCTTATAAATTGTCGCGATGGATCCTCATCGAATTCATTAAATTATTCATCCAGTCTTTCGGGATCTTCTCCCCGTATCTTCATCCCCGCCAAACGAACTATATCGAGCCCCGAATGACACGCTTCGAGTGGGTCGACTCGACGAACGGTTGTAAGATGCGCGAGAAGCGAAGAAGTATGGCAATGTACAGATGGTACGTAAAATGAGACGTAATTTTTCCAAGAGACTGTTTCTTCTTTTGCATTTCCTTGCAGTTCGAATTCATAGGAATAATTTCAGCCACATCAGATACGGACATTGCGGAAAATTGGTGAACTGCTGTATTCTATAGTGAGGGCTCGTTTTGATCTCCTTCGGAAAACTCGCGATCCGACAGCCATTGACAATCAGGACGATAGTTAGGAATGCAGTCGTTGTAAGGATATTTTCATCACATTCTACTTTCCGCAGGCAATCCTGGTCTTTCGACCGCTGCAATACACCGCCTCATGCCTCAGGTTTTTTTTTTTTTTTTTTTAGGAATTAGTATGGTATCTCCACGATGAAATTCCTCCCCGTTAGACGTGTCCGTCGATCCATTAAAAATACGGTAACTGCTCTTTGAAATTGCTCTTTTAGTGTTTCGGATGATTTGACCCTCGCCAATGAAGCTCCAATCCACCCTCGTGAGGTCTAGCGGAGCATCCCTCTATTTTCCTCTATTTCAACGCTTCTTCTCGACTTCTTTCTCTTCCTCTTTATCCTCTCCTTCTTCCCACCGGTTTAACGTCTCGGGTCGAAGTAACGCATAACGCTGCCTCTCGCCGAGTTTCGTAAATTCACCCTCGTTTCCATGTTGCAGGTTCGCGACGGGATGAGCGCGCAATGCCACCCTCCCCGGGTCCTGCCGGCGCTCTGAAAGCCAACACCGGAGCGCATCGATCCGAGCAGCGAGAGTGAAGGGAAGCCGAGAGGAGAGGCGTCGAGGCGCCTGTCGCCTTACTTTTTTCGGATACACTCTGGGCATAAGCGAGCGGTGCCGGAGCGGGATGCCGAGCGCAGAGCGTCATGTGTTTCCCATCTTCCTGCCCGACGCTCTCTGCGTATAACTTTTTCTCCCCGCGGCCACCAAAGCTCCGACCCGTTCTCTTCCTTCCCTCGCACATCCCGTTCACTCTCGACGCTCTTTCTTAGCTCCAGCATTTTTACTTTCGTCGCTTTCCGGCACGCCATTTTTATTTCTTCCGGCATTCACCACGGAAACGCTAAGCCAATGCGTGAAACGGTGAAGCTACTGCCGCGGAGGGCTCGGAGGCAAAAAAAAAAAAAAAAACCGCTGACAACGGAGAACTTAACTTCATTAGCGTGTCGCGATTCGACGTTACTGTCCTCGATAATCGTTATACTCTCCGGGCACGCGAATTCCGCCTGACCAATCTTTTTCGTGCGGCTTCCGTCACGCCAGGGTCGCCACGAAGATCCGACGGTAAGATAAAGCGTAATGCGCTTTACAAGTATTTTGTGTTCGGTGGATTTTCATTTTTTTTTTTTTTTTTCTTGTCGAGTTCATGTTCGGAACGTTGGAAAAAAAATTATTATTCCGAACGGCTCTGTGAAATCTTGCTGAAATCTGGGCCAGAGATTCTTGACGGTAACTTCACTTGCTCATGAAGCTTCAGCTCGATTGCCTAAAAATAATCTTTGCGATATTTTTTTTTTATTTTATTTTATTTTTTTTTTTGAGAAAATTCATTAAATTCAACTTCGGTCGATTCGGACCGAATTCGACAGAGTCGGTGTTCAGTGCTAAGCGTTCTCGTTTCATATTCAAGCTACGATTCTCACTTTTGATTTTTAATTTAACAAAAAAAAATCAATGAATGGCGCTGATCAAAGAAATTACCACGAAACGTCTCCGAACTAAAACGAATCGAATATAAGGCTGGTGCGCCGTAGAACCGAAAATTGGAGGACGTAGTCGAAGTCGTAGAAGAAACTTGACTGAGAGTTGGGAGAGAAGATGAAAAATAAATAAACAAAAAAAACTTTTCGTCTCTCGACTCCGGTTTTCCGTATTTTCTCTCATGGTTTGTATTCAGTTTCCGCCTCGCTTTTCTAAAAAAAAAAAAAAATGCCACAGTTCTCTGCTTAATTATCTCATCCGATAAAAAAAAAAAAAAAAACAACAAAATTCATAAAATTCCATCTCAATTCTTCGCTGAATTCTCAGCGAATTCAAGAGAGACGCCGCTCAGCGTTGACATTCCAAATTCGAGCTACGACTCTCACTTGTAAAATAAATGAAAAAAAAAAAAAAAAAATTCAACAAAACTTGCCGTTAATAAAAAATTACCTCGAACATTCTCCTAACCGAAAAGAGTCGAATGTAAGGCGGGTACATCGCACAATCGAATTCGACGGCAGAGTCGAAGTCCTGCGAGGCACGAGCGTGAGAGCTGGGAGGAAAGATAAAAAAATAAAAATAAAAATAAAAATAAATAAATAAATAAAAGTTTCCGTCTCTCAACTCCGGTTTCTCGTATTTCCTTTTTGCATTTGTCTGCAGTTCCAGCCTCGCTCTTCTCCCAAAAAAACACCACGGTTACCCACTTAATGACCTTTTCCAAATTTCGTTTCGATAAAATTCCTAAAGTTCAATTTCGCTTAATTCTCACGGAATTCAACAGAGACGGCACTCAATGTTGACCGTTCACGTTCCAAATTCGAGCTACGACTCTCACTACTAATGAAATTTATCTTTAAAGTCAACAGAACGTGCCGTTACTAAAAATTACCTCTCCTGACAAAAACGAATCGAATATAAGGCGGGTACGTCGAGCAATCGAATTCGGCGACAGAGTCGAAGTCGTACGAGGAACGGGCGTGAGAGCTGGGTGGAGTGAAAAAAAAAAAAAAAAAAAAAGAAAAATAAAAGGTAAAAAAAAAAGTTTTCGTCTCTCAACTCCGGTTTCTCGTATTTCCTCTCGGGCTCTGTCTCCAGTTTCCCGCTGGCTCCTCACCTCCAGCGCGATCAATAGCCTGTATTCTTGATGCACACACATTGTATCCTGCAAGGTGGCATACGCACGTGGGCGACCCACACCTCTGCCTCAGTTCCGCGGTATAGCTTCGCTTCTTTTTCGATCCCACCTACGCGCGTCGGAGTAGCGACGCCGAGGAAACGGCGGTGGTGCGCGAGGCGAGCCGAGAGTGACGCTTTCGCATAAGCTTCAATCTTGGGCCCCTTTCATCCAGTGAGTATAAGTAGATACGAGTGTGTGCGGGAGAGCCGGAGCGAAGAAAAAGAATATTCGGAAGAGAGACGCCGATAGGGGAAAGAGTGTATATCTATGCAGGCAATGTCAGGATATGTATGTGTGTCTGACTGTGTGTCGGACGTGAGGGGCGGCTTTCGGCACGTGGGAGGGGAGGCAGAGATGAAGCAAGGAACTCGAGAGACGGAAAGCTCCGCCAGGCACAGCTATCGGGAAACTTTTATTCCGGCTTTCGTTCCACCTTTTTTGCTATATGTCTATCCCTTCTTACGGCGAGCAGTGGCGGCTTTTCAATTCGCATGGGCGGCCTTTCAATTCGCGAGGGCGCACCCGAAATGCGATCTTAAGCGTCGAGATTATCAGAGTAATTTTTGGGCTCGCAATCATCGCCGATATAAAGTTTTGTCATTGGATCGGCAATCGAGCTGAGAGTCGTGAGATATTTTGGGCCCGAGCGCCAGCTCTTTCGCCCCGGGCGAACACACCGATAGCTCGAGAGATCGCGCAACTTTTCCCGAAAACAAAGTTTCGGCTCGAACTGGAAACTTCAATTTTTGAAGTTTTCTTTTTGTGGCTGATCTTTTACATCGGCGATCGAACTGAGAGTCGTGAGAAATTTTGCGCCGAAGTGCCGGATCTTTCGTAACCCGCGCGAACACTCCGACCGTCAGAGAGATCGTTCAACTTTCCGAAAATTAAAGTTCGAACGACAATCTTCGAGTTCTGAAGTTTTTCTTTTTTAGTGAATCCTTTGATGTCTGTAAGGAACAGAAAAATCAGCATACGCTATTTTTAACAAAAAATTGTTCCTTAAAAAAAAAAATGCCCAATTGCAAAATAGAAAATAGAGTGTTAAAAAAAAAAAAACTAAAAAAACTGACGCAAAAAAATGAAATAATGTATTCTGTAGGAATCTTTCCGAGTAACAAAAAGATCTCGCTGCAGCCTCTGCCGAAAACACAAATCCGACTATTTTAAACAAAAAATTGTTCTCTTAAAAAAAAATGCCTAATTGTAAAAGAGAAAATAGAGTGTAAAAATTTAAAAAAAGCGATTTAAAAAAATAAAACAATGTACTCTGTCGTAATCTTTGCGAGTAACAGAAAGATCTCGCTGCAGTCGCTGCTGAGTACAAAAGTCCGGCTATTTTAAACAAAAAATTGTTCTCTTAAAAAAAAAAAAAAAATTGCCCAATTGTAAAAGAGAAAATAAAGTGTAAAAAATTTGAAAAACCTATTAAAAAAAAAATAATAAAATAATGTACTCTATAGTAATCTTTGCGAGTAACAGAAAGATCTCGCTGCAGTCGCTGCTGAGTACAAAAGTCCGGCTATTTTAAACAAAAAATTGTTCTCTTAAAAAAAAAAAAAAAAATTGCCCAATTGTAAAAGAGAAAATAAAGTGTAAAAAATTTGAAAAACCTATTAAAAAAAAAAAAATAATAAAATAATGTACTCTATAGTAATCTTTGCGAGTAACAGAAAAATCTCGCTGCAGCCGCTGCTGAGTACAAAAGTCCGGCTATTTAAAAAAAAATTGTTCTCTTAAAAAAAAAAAAAAAAATTGCCCAATTGTAAAAGAGAAAATAAAGTGTAAAAAATTTGAAAAACCTATTAAAAAAAAAAAATAATAAAATAATGTACTCTATAGTAATCTTTGCGAGTAACAGAAAAATCTCGCTGCAGCCGCTGCTGAGTACAAAAGTCCGGCTATTTAAAAAAAAATTGTTCTCTTAAAAAAAAAAAAAAAAATTGCCCAATTGTAAAAGAGAAAATAAAGTGTAAAAAATTTGAAAAACCTATTAAAAAAAAAAAATAAAATAATGTACTCTATAGTAATCTTTGCGAGTAACAGAAAGATCTCGCTGCAGTCGCTGCTGAGTACAAAAGTCCGGCTATTTTAAACAAAAAATTGTTCTCTTAAAAAAAAAAAAAAAATTGCCCAATTGTAAAAGAGAAAATAAAGTGTAAAAAATTTGAAAAACCTATTAAAAAAAAATAAAATAAAATAATGTACTCTATAGTAATCTTTGTGAGTAACAGAAAGATCTCGCTGCAGTCGCTGCTGAGTACAAAAGTCCAGCTATTTTAAACAAAAAATTGTTCTCTTAAAAAAAAAAAAAAAAATTGCCCAATTGTAAAAGAGAAAATAAAGCGTAAAAAATTTGAAAAACCTATTAAAAAAAAAAATAAAATAATGTACTCTATAGTAATCTTTGCGAGTAACAGAAAGATCTCGCTGCAGTCGCTGCTGAGTACAAAAGTCCGGATGTTCATTGATAGGGACAAGGGTGTCACTGACGTGGACTCCCTTGGCCAAATTGCTCAGCGTCTTTTGAGTAAATTATGGGCGAGACTCTAAGAAATGAGGAAGCCACGTGCAAAAATTACTGTGCCCATTTTTTTATTACGAGATTTCGCTTAATCTTCTTATATCTTGCGGAGGTGGTTCGCGGCGTTCCTATTAACACCATCGGCAAGTGGGCACGAATGACGAATAGCTGTTTGCAAGGGAGGTGAGAAGAAAAAGGCAGAAATCCCGAGGTAACGGGAGTGTAATGAATGAGCGAGAAACCGGGTAAGAGAGAAGAAAAAAATAAGCAAGTCAGGGGTTGAGATAAGCTGGGAGGAAACTAAGATAAGAGACGGGGAGGGTCTGAGACGATCGCTTTGAGGGAGTGGACGGCAAAATCCATCGGAGGGTGGCGGCGTTCTGCGACCGACGTTGTGTCCGTGCGAAATGACTGATCGACCCTAATTTCACGTTGCTTCTCACAGTTCGTCGCGTTATCGATAATGCAGTTTCCCTTCAGACAATTTTACAATCAATCAATTAAAACCACTTGATGGGTGCAAAAAAATCCTCGGACTCTAATATATTCGCTAATTTTTGTTTTTTTTTTCCAGGTCCACTACAACGAGACTGTGCGAAATAATAGCTGGCTCTATTGCAGAGACAAATTCGCACTTCGTTCTTTCATACATAGATGCTCGTTGACTCGAGAAAACCGCCGAATATAAAAATTAATTGAATCAACTTCGGAATAACTTTTATATTTTTATTATGTCCAAAAAATATTACTCGTAAATTGACTCGATCGCTCATTTTACCCTATAATTTAACGTAGATACGTTTATTTTGTTACAAACAATTATGAATTATGTGGAAAACCGTACCTGCGTTAAATACACGAATAAAAATAAATAATAATAATAATAATAATAACAAATAAAGATTCATTCAACCAAGTTGGGAATAATTGTTATATTTTTATTTGTGCACGAAATATTACGTACAACGGACTTGAACATCAATTTTCCCTGTAATTTAACATAGACAACAACAACAACAACAAAAAATGGTTTATTTTGTTACAGAACAATAATGAATTCTGTGAGACCGCACCTGCGCTAAGTGCGCTCACGAACGAGGGCTCGTCTCGTTGCCCTAACGTGAGAACGAGTCACCGTCGACTCTCACCCTTGATCCATTTCAACTCGGCTCTATCGCTCTCAACGTCACGTCCGATATATACGCCACCGATGCTTATGCCCTGGCCCGCGACGACCCTCCTTATTTCATTCTAAAGGAAGATCGCATAAATCTGCATAGATGCATGTGACGAAGGTAAACTTTGACGCCCTTCTCGACATTTCTTCTTTTTTTTTTTTTGTTCCTTCTCGCAGCGCCTCACGTGTTCCATCTTCTTCGGCGCGTCGCCATTATTCTCCAAACTTTACGTCTCTCGGGTACACCCCGAGGAATTTGCATCTCCCAATCGACTGTATTGTTACCCAAATTTTATTCTGATATTTACGCTGTTCATTTATTTTTTATTTATTTTTTTCGAGTAGGTACACAAAGACGTGGTGCGAATAGGAGCGGTTGCGATGCATAAAAGGGTCAGTTCGTGGAGCTGCAAATGGGCGAGCGAATAGTTTCAGGCTCGAATCGAAGGCTTCCTACGGATATCGAGACATTTGGCACGTGTGCGACTTCCGTTCGGATGTTCGTTTGCTGGAACTGCTAAACGTTTCTCAAATCTGGAATTTAAGTGTAGGACGTTCACCTAACACATATATACATTCTCATACACGTCGATCCGATTGGAATTACCGATTTTGGAATGGATAATTATAATATAATTTCGAATACTTAATTATTGTATAATTCGCAATGGATTATTATACTTCATCGATTACAATTTCATATTAAACAGCAAAGTGTGCAAACACCTTCGCGATAATCGATAAATCACGAATCGCAGGTACCGCGCCCAAGACAAAAGTAAGGTTTCGGAAATTTGACCCTAAAGTATGGGACATAAAAAATCGTCGTACACGTTGATAACGACTGGAATTACCGGTTTTCTTCATCTTTTTTCCTCTTCGCAAAATCCACTGCTCGTATCGTGCCTGGAATGGATAATTATAATTTATCGATTGCAATTTCCTATTAAACACCTTCGCGATAGCCGATAAATCACGATTCACAGGTGCCGCACCTAAAACAAAACTATAGAGTTCTCGAATTTGGCATTTAAGTATAGGACAACCGCATAGCACACACGACTCAGTCGATACGACTGGAATTGCCGATTTTTTTTTCGTCTTCGTTAAATCCACTGCTCGTATCGTGCATGGAATGAATAATTACAATTTATCGATTACACTTTCGTATTGAACAGCGAAGTGTGCAAACACCTTCACGATAACCGATAAATCACGATTCGCAGGTACCGCATCCAACAGAAGAGTCCCGTTGCTCGTGTGCCCACAAAGAGCGCCGGGGAGAGCGAAGGTTGTGCACAAAAAAAAAATTGTATATGCATGCGTGCACGACGCTGCCCGGCCGTACCCACGGATGCAAGAGCCAATCAATCATTGCGATACCTGGAGATATAAGTGCGGGTTCGAGTGTCACTTATCGAACTCTTGAGTGCCAATAAAAGGGCAATGCGTATCGCGTAACCAATGCCTGCCTCTTCTAACTGTCGCGCATTCCGTCAGTTTCATTTTAATGCGAAAAGGGGTTCTCTGATGTATAATCCCATATACAGCCATGTATGATGATGCATATTCATGCAGGATCACGATCATATGTAACTATACATTGCAAATTTTTTCTGCAAACCATTACGCAAAAATGGCTTCGACAATATTGTTTCCGTGTTTGCTGGAAAAATGTCAAAAGGAAGTTGTAAAAAAAAAATAATTCTTATAAGATTTCTATATAACGAATATAAAAATATGCACATTCATTAGGAAAAGTAAGGCTTTACTTTATTTAATAATTTCCATCACGATAATAATAATAATATTTTGATATAATAACCCAACATCGATAAATACAGTACAAGAATGTTGTTAAAAAAATATTTTTTTAGGAATTTTAGTGAGCGCTATGCAGTGGAATTTCCGGTGTACTGTACAGGCACGACAGAGCCTATAGCGAAATGTGTCTTATCTATATATCTATATATATATATATATTCTCAATTAAGATGTTGTAGAACTGGAAAAATATCAACAGGAAGAGGAAAAAAAAAAAAAAATGTCCCTATACGATTTCCGTACAGTCAATTTAAAAGTACGCATATCGATTATGAAAAGTAAAGCTTACGGTATTATAGACATAACAATTTCCAACACAATGATAATCATATTTTGACAAAAAAAAAAAATAACCCAACATCGGTAAATACAGAACAAAAATATGTTTGAGAAACATTGTTTAGGACTTTTAGTGATCGCTACAGTGGAATTTCCGTCACACTCTACACCGGAGCGCCGGAGCGTGTAGCGAAAAGCGTCTTATCTATATATATCTATATACACTCTCAATTAAGATGTTTTAGAGCTCGCTTATGCTCAATTTTTTTTTTCCAATACGCCTCGACGACGACGACGAAAATTGCCCTCTCGCTCTCTATTTATTTTCTTAGTAAATTACTTGGGGACGGTCTCCGACACGACTGCGGGTGGTCGTCGAGCGAAGCACCGGCAGAAGCGACCTTTTCGAGAAGGAGAGCGGAAATAGGGGCCGAGGGGGGGGGGGGGGGTGGGTGGGTGGGTGGGTCGGTGAGAGTTAAAGACTCCTACACCCACCTGTTGAGACGGTCCTCATAATTAATTCCATTTCACACCACCATGACGACCATCGCGAGTTTACTGCACCACTACCAACGATAGAGCCAGCCAGACCGCATCCGGGCTCTTCGCTTGTCTCCTCCTCGACTCGGCAGGCGGAGTTCATTTCTTCTTCTTCTTCTTCTTCTTCTTCTTCTTCTTCTTCTTCTTCTTCTTCTTCTTCTTTTCTTTCTCTTCCTCCCTTCAGTTCTACTTAAGCGAAGTATTATTATTATTACTGACAGCACCACTGACCCGACAAGAAAAATAGAATGAGAGAGAGAGAGAGAGAGACGCGATGAGCCGGAGATAAATGTCTTGAGATTCTAGGAGCAAACGGCAGCCACGCGAATTGGAAGAGGTTTTACATTTCCCAAATGATTACGACGACGATAATGAATTTAGAGGTTTGTTAGTTTTTGACAACGTCGTTTGTCAGCGTCAACTGTACAGCGTCAACATTGTTTGTGTTTCAATGCCCTAGGGAATAAACTTATTTTGCATAATTAAAAGAGACACGGAACTGTCCCATTAAATCTTTTGGCTCATACTTATTTACAGCAGATTATATTGCGCCCGATTGAAATTCGTTGACGCTGGAGCGCTCATCCGTGTGTTTATTAATTCTCGAAAACGTTACTTCCGGTTTAAAGATCTTAGCTTTCGACCGGAAGTGACGTCATACGCGAAAACGTTACTTCCGGTTTGACGTCACTTTCGGTCGAGAAATGCGATTTTCTAACCGGAAGTGACGTCATACGCGAAAACGTTACTTCCGGTTTGACGTCACTTTCGGTCGAGAAATGCGATTCTCTAACCGGAAGTGACGTCACAACGCAAAACTCACAAATTTTTCTCAATAAAAAGTCGGTCCAGAACCGTAAAGTATCGTACATTTTTTTTAAATGCGAGATGCCCCATCGGCCATTTCTGGCGAAATGCGAACGGTACATGTTAGCCTCTGGAAATTGAGAACTAAACTCTCTCTCGAACACGCGGCGAATATCGATTCGGCTTGTGCCGCTGCCGCTCTGGCATTGCGTAGTATGGCGGGCCCGGCAGCGAGCATAATAAATAAGAGTTTTTCCGCGTGCACACGCGTCACTGGGTACGCCACGTTCCGGCAAAACCATCACCCTTCAATGCCCCCCCGCCCCCGTGCAGCACGTTTGCCGCCGCCGCTGCTACCCCGGTGTTGCGGCATTTACGTCACGACGGGAGGGCTTAGCGCGGGGGGCCAACGGGGGGTGTGCTGGGGGGGTGCACGAACGGACGAGCGAAGGGAGAGAAATCGCGACGGCGAACGGGGCGAACGACGGAAGCGAGAGGGACGAGAGACGCGGGGGGGCTTGTAGATTATCCCTTCTCGGTACCTTGACGGAGGGTGGGGCGGGGAGGGTGGGCGGAAAAAAAACCTACGGCCGGCTCGTACGAACGAACGGAACATCTCCCTCGAAAACCGCCCTGCAATGCCAGCCACCCCTGAATGCCCCCTCGTTCGTCACATCCCCGCCCACCACGTCCTCCACACACTCTCTTATATTTTTCTCCCTCTTTCACATATTAAAGCTTTTTCTTTTTTTTTTTTTTTTTTTTCTCCATCCTCCTCACTGACTCGCTCTCCTCACTTCGTATCGATTCGACTAGGCGGCAGCGTAGCCTGGCCGGGTTTTTGGCATCGGCGAGAACGAGCCGCCAGTTGTACGTGGAAAGAATGGCGGGGGAGGGACGCGCGGAGTGAAACAAGAAGAGGGAGCGCACGGCTAAACAATCCACAGGGTCAGTGCGACTATTCGAAACGGAAGAGTCTATTCGAGCTTCGGTCTTCAGGGATTGTCGAGGTTGTTGTCGTTCGAACCAAGAAATATTCAATTTTTTTTTTTTTTTTTTTTTTTATTGACGATATTGATTGTCAATAACTTTGTCGCGGAGAATTGGTTTCTGTAGGATGCCCTGGTAATGCAGCAAGGATGCGAGACCGAGCACTCGTTCGCCGATTAGCACACGAGACCTGGAGACGATTTCGCCAAAATCGTCTCCGTAAAGCCGTGCGTAGTCTCTTCGACTTTTTTCTTTATCCTCAGAAAAAATTAAAACAAAGCTCGACAATTTTTACCAGGGAATTCATTCCTGTGCGACGTCCGATAATGCAGCAAAGAAAGGATCCGAGAATGCGGAGGCGTTCTCCAATTAACACAAGAGACCTGAAGACGATTCCTCCAAAATCGTCCCCGTAAAGCCGTGCGTAGTCTCTTCAACTTTTTTCTTTATCCTCAGAAAAAATTAAAACAAAGCTCGAGAATTGTTTACCCGGGAATTCATTCCTGCGAGTCTTCCGGTAATGCAGCAAGAATGCCAGACCGAGCACTCGTCCTGCGATTACCACACGAGACCTGGAGACGATTCCTCCAGGATCATCTCCGTAAAGTAACGTGCCCAACTCTCTCCGACTTTTCTTTATTCCCGTTCCTCGCAATGCCGTAATGAAGCTTTCAAACTCGAATTAAAAGTTGAAAAATTGTTCTGACAACAGACAAATTGTACCCCGCTGAAGTAGGGATAGGCAGTTTGCGAGCGCGACACTCGATTTCGTAACAATGCAAACTTTTTCGACGTCCCCCCAGCGGTCCCGAACCGTCGTTGTGCCTACCGAACGTATTACGTTAGTTCCGAAGAGACCGAGAACAAATTATCGGACGTTGCTTCTTCTGTGCTTCTTTATAACTGTCTATCCGTTCGTCTGTCCGTTAGTTTTCACAATCACTCAGTTCAGCTGCAGCGGATCGGATTTCCTCGGACTTCGAGACAACTCGTAACTCTCGTTATCATAGTCATTGGAAGATCGGCAAACTTGAGGGACGTTACTCGTGTCCGCGCAAGTGGAAAAACGCAATAGCAATATCGACTACGATTTTTTTTTTTCGTTGTACAGCAAGAATTTTGTTAACGTAACTAATTAATCTACTTGATATAAGGACAACAAGTCTTGCTGTGACAGCAAGTTTTTTACTGCCGCGACAATAATTTATTTTTTGTACAATCATTTCTTTACAATTTATTATTCATTGTTTTATTGCGAAAGTGGAAAAATGGAACGGCAATATTGACTATGTTACACGTAGAAATTTTTTTTATTTTTAGTACAGCAAGAATTTTGTTACGGTAACTAATTAATCTACTCAATCTCGGGACAACAAGCCATCTGGCTGTTACAGCAAATTTTTTTTTTTTTTTACACAACAATCGTTTGTTTTGTTAATCAATTATTTATTTACAATTTTTTTTTTTTTTTTTTTTTACTAACGATTCAAATTTCGTCAGAGAAAAATAAAATTCCGTGTAAAAACCAGCGTTTCTCCTAAACGACAAATTTAATCGAAGTTCGCATGATTATTTCTCGCCCGACTGTGCAACATGCAAATTAATGCGTTTTATATGCACCGACTGCAACTCGACCTCGGTAGTTTTGCGGTGGATGGCTAAAAACTCAAAAAACTCGATCAAGAGAACTTGGTAGAATTTTTTCTTATGCAGATAAAGCGTTACAGATCCAATGCAAGACGCCACGTCGCGCAAGGCTCGTTATTCATTTATTATTTTCTTTCTTACTGTACGGCGCGATTGGAGAAAGTGAAATAAGGTCGTTAGCTCGAAAGGCGCGCACCGCGTTATGTGTATATATATATATATATATATAACCGGAGAGGGGTTGGTTTGCCGTACTCCCCCTTACGCGGAGAAGACGTCGCAGATGCCAAGGAGGGTGGCGGAGGCCGGAGAAGGTTTGGCACTCCACGGAGCTGCGATGGAAGCAACGAACGGAATCGAAGGTGGAGAAAATAAAGTCGCGCGGACTGAATTGTGTACTCCAGAAACCCTCCACCCCCCCACCCCCCCCCCCCCCCTCCGTCTTGTCGTGTATGCAATGAACATTTAATTGTATACCTAATGCCGTGACGCTCTCAGCGAGAAAACCCCGATGGAAATATGACGGGGATAAACGCCACGCTCGAATAATTATTGTTTTCGATGAAACACCAAAATCTGCGGTTAAAACACAAAAGCATTCGATATATATTTATTTATATCATATTTATATTATATTTAATTAAAAAAAAAAATTATTTTATATTATATTATAATATAGATTATATAATATAATTTATATCATATTAATTTATACGCCAAAGACCAGACTTTGTAATACGAGAGTGTAATGCGCGGATAGTAATAAACGAATTTAGTGCACTGAAAATTTTTGTTGCTGTTTTAATACAAATGCAGGTTTAATTGATGTTTGTGAAATCGCGCACCCTTTAAAATTTTCATGTTATCACCGGCGCGTACGGATGACGAGTGGATGAAAGTGCAGCAAACCGAGCGGTCGGTCGTTTAGGGAGCTACTGACCGCTCGGAGTTGCATCCGCTGCACCAGATGCATTCACCAACACAATCGACCGAGGTTTGCATTCCGGACAGCCCGGCATATGCTCGATGTGCGTGTGTGTCCCTCGTAGCAAGCGAGAGTGGCCACTGAGCGCCAACGAGAAGCGCGGCCCATGCCACGTAGGTGGAGCCAAATCACACGTAGATGCATCCATAGAGGATCAGCCACCCCGAAGCCGCTTTTGCCGATGCGCTTTTGCCGAATTTTTTTTTTTTTTTTTAGCAAACTTACAGCGCGATTCGCGCGCACTGTGTTGCGCGGACGATTAACGCGCTTCAATAAAAAAAAAAAAAAAAAAATTGACGCCGTCCGTGCATAATTTGTGCGTTGATTTTTTTCTATTTTATTGAAAAGTATCATTTTTGTTATTTTGTTGCTGTTTTGTTTTTATGCATCAGTTGAATGTTTGAATTTTCCTCGTTATTATGCTTGGTTTTTATTTGATATTTTTTTTTTCATTTTTATCGTACATCCGATGCCACTTAGGCGACACAAATCACACGTAGATGCATCCAAAGAGGATCAGCCGGTCCGAAGCCGCTTTTGCCGAAACTTCATTTATCTTCAATAAAATTAACATCGCGACTCTCGCGCACTACGTTCATTGACGCGTTTACGTTGCGTTGATGATTAAGGCACTTTAGAAAAATTTTACGTCCTCCCTGGTGTCGGATAATTTATCCGTTGTTTTATTGAAACCTGCTCGTTTTTATGCTTGCTTTTTATTTTATCGAAAAATGTATGAATTCTATTCTACCGTTTTTACCTACTCGTTAATTTATTGAATTTCGTTCCCTTCTAGCTTTGTTTTTATTTTATCAAAAAAAAATGCATAATTTTTATCACGCATTCGATACAGAAATTTCGCGTCATTTTCACGTTCTCCCGAAAATCGTGATAATCTAAAAAAAAAAAAAAAAAAAAAAACAGATTTGTATATTTAGCCTGACTTTTTTTTTTATCGACTGACCCGCACTGTTGCTATCCGACGACTACCGGGACCACTCTCTTCCCTCTCGGAATAATTCTTTTCTCCCATTCTCATTCCACTTCGGTCTCATCAGGCGAAGGGCGCGCAGCCCCACCTCTGGGCCCCGTGCAAAAATTTTTTAAAACTCCAACAAAGGGCCCCGAGCAAGTAAAAGTGGTACGTTTGAACAAAGTCGGTCCTACTGCGCGAGCTCCGCCTATGACGTTGTTCATAAAATATTTCTCCCTCTATCGCCACCCTTAAAAAAATTCGTACGCGCTATGTGAATTCGGATGGTCCCAAAAGTGTCGGAGTCCCCGACGGCTTCGCGCTATAATTGGCTTTGCGAGTCCCCGCATACGCCATACAGTAGTCTCGCGCATCGCATCGCCCTAAGCCCTTAATTAACATAAACTCCTGGCCGGCATCGAAATCTCGTTCGTCACGCACATAATCAAGCCCGTACGCTCGTCACCTTTTTCTTGGGAGTTTCCGATTCGGTTCGTCCGATCAACGACGTTACTCTGAGTTTTTATCTCGTTCAATTTTGTTTCTCAAAAGTTCTTGAAAAAAAAATATATATATATATATATATATATTTTCCGCGGTAATTTATATGAGGGAGATCCATTGATAATTTTATGTATTTTTTTTTCGGTACACCTTGCGCCTCTTTTTCAAGGCGGATCGGATACGGGTAAAGGATTAGCGGCACGGGGAGAGGACTGCACTTTTGCCAGCCTGAATAATTTTCTTTCGACACTGCCACCGCTTTGTTGAGGCAGTTTCTTCTCGACGCGCAGATGTATCGTGACGCGATAACTCGTATTTTGGGCCGGTGGTACGAAAGCCCATGCTGGGAGATCGAACGTGTGTAAATTTTTAAAAATACCTTCGAGTTATCAGTAAAAATTAATGAAAATAAAAATTATTTCCGAACCATGCGAAGTTTGTAAATTGAAAACAAAAACCACAATGTCAGGATCGACATTAATTTCAATGTGGATCTTCACCATTCCCATTGGATAATCAAGGTTCACTTTACTTGGACAATTTTTGTTTTTTTTCAGAATGTATAATTAACACGAAAAAAAAAAAAAATTGCGCAGCTTTGCGAACAAGAAATGTTCGATAAATGTGCAGATTATTTTTAGAGTGCAGATAGTGGCATTCAGTTGGTCGGAGATAGTTAAGAACCGTAGGACCGAAGTATATGAATGAGGAATTACATGGGCAGAGTAGTACGCGAGCAATTATGGGTGCGAAGGAGGCTGAAAGCTCTGAATGAAATTCCTCGTGGAACGAGTTCTTAATCAATGTAGAGAGTTGATTATACGGATCCAGAAATCCAATCCAAAACGAACAATCCAGATTCATCTTAATTTCACCATTTTATTAAAAACGCACAATTGCCACTAAAAAAAAAAAACAAAAAATGTGCACCTTTATGAACAAGAATTTTTCGATAAATGTGGAAAACATGAAATCATTTGTACATTTATGTACAAATATACTGTGCAGTATAGTGAAATTCAGTTGGTCAGAGGGAGTTAGGAACACCAAATAAGGTTTAGCGTTCAATGAAACGTACTCATGGCCGTAGGATCAGAGTATATGGATCAGCAATTGCATCGGCAGAGAAGTACACAAGCGATTATATGGGCAGAGTAGTACGCGAGTAATTACACGGCCAGAGTAGTACGCGAGCAATTATTGGGGCGAAGCAGGCTGGAAGCTCTCAATGAAATTCCTCGTGGAGCGAGTTCTTAATCAACGTGGAGAGTTGATTGTACGGGTCCGGAAATCCGATCTCCCCCGTCGAGAGGATACGACTCTTTTATATTTATTATTTTATCGTTCCTTAACTCTTTTGGGTTCCGGGAATTTTTTTTGCCAGGCGTTTGCCCTTTTTTGTCGAGGATCGGCCGAACCCGAAAAGGGCCCGGGCATGCACGTGACGTGCTGAAACGAATGGAGGGAGGTAGGGACAGGAACGGGCCCGAATGAAAAAAGAACGAAGAGGACAGTCGGACCGCGGCCCGGAGGGAGGGAGACACCGTTGAAGCGTGTGGGAAACCGGCCGGTTGTACGATATATGCAAATAAGACGTTTGGACCCTGGAGGGGCAATGCAAAAAAATGCCAACATTCACGTGGCATTGTGCTATCCCGCTTCCCATAATAGGCCAGCGTGGCACGGATCATATGTAAATCGGGCGCGCAGTAGCCTTATTCTCTTCTTCGTTCGCATTTCATCGCTCCCCTCTTCCTTCCTCCGAGATGAAAGAGTCTTACTGGTCATGAGACGTAGATAAAAAAAAGCGGACCTAGTTCTTTCCGTTGGGAAGCTTTTCTTCGTCGAACAGTCCGGTTCTCTGTTAATTCTTCGCACGAAATTAATTCCCATGCAATTAATCATTTTTTTTTTTTTTTTTTTTCTAATCGTGATTGGTTTTCGAGCGGAAGGGACTTCATACCGGAAAACGTCACTTCCGGTTTGAAAATCTCAGCTTTCGGCCGGAATTTATTTCACACGGGAAAACATCACTTCCGGTTTTAAAAATCTCACTTTTCAACCGGAAGTGACGTACTCTCGGTGTGATGTATCTTCCGCTCGAAAAATCTAACTGAGATTGTCAAACTGGAAGTTACGTTTTCCCGTATGACATCACTTCCGGTCAAAAATCAAGCTTCGTAAACGGGGAAGTGAGTTGCGATCTTGAAGGTCTCTGCACAGTGAGAACTGGCAACGAGGGAAAATTCACAAAACTCATATTATTTTTGTAAATTTAAACAGCCACCCCCATTCTGCCTAAAACCCTTTCCACGCACGCTGTCGAAGAGTTGAGCGGGACAAATCATCGAAGCTACGAGAAATTTGTCATGCAGAGATTTATCCCAATTATCATTTGTCGAAGGCGGAAGTACAATTCATTTTGCATTTGCGTGATTGCAAAAAATAATCACGCGACACCTAGAATGTTTCCTCTTCCAGATAAACGAGGTTGGTGTCTATCTCGTGCCCAAGACGATGTCCGAGCTCCTCGAGTACGCCAACCTGGATCCGATCCACATCTTCCGCTGGGCAATAGTCGTCCACGCTGGATCTGAAACACAACAAACTGGTTTCACATGGGAATCGTTTTCGTTCCTTCGTTTGGTTTCAATGGACTTTGGATCTGCGCGCTTTATACTCCAAGGGAAATGAATAATAATCGCGCGACTATTTCCGGTCGGAGGGGTGTGCGAAATTGTGGCCGAACGGAAGTAAAAGAATGAGGCATGCAAAAAAAAAAAAAAAAAAACACATTTCTGACCCCCGCAGCGGCGACATCCGGCGGAGCGCCGTGTCGTCCGCATAGCTGCTAGAGTACATCCAGGCGGGGATGCGCGAATGGATCAAGACGAAGAAGAAGAAAACGCGGAGGGGAATTCTACGGGGTAGCTCACTGTCGACTCTCTAAAATCGATTTACTTTAAGCCCGCGGTGTCAAACTTTCGTCGTCGACGTCGTCCGATGGCGCCAGCGTGTCCCTCCGGCATAAAAATTTGCGATTGGGATTTATTTTATTTTATTTTATTTTTTTTTCTAATTCGGTCAAAAGAGATTTCCAATATTGTCCTTTTTTATCCGTATCATTTTTATGAAATTGTTTTGTACTTGAATACTATAATTTTTCTGCGCGTCTTCTGTCACGTAGAGCTGAATGGATTTCGGCGTTAACTTTTTATCGAATGCAATATTATTGGATCGGATTTATTGAAAATTTATTGGCGATTCTGGAATTACGAAAGCAAAAAAAAAATATAGAACATTATATTTTTGAATATAAAATATTTAATTTACTGATTATAAATTGAATATAAAATTGATTATAAATTGAATAAAGTATATTCGTTGACTGACAATGAGATGAAATTCAATTGAATCCGATTTAGAAAAAATTTATTGACGATTCTGAAGTTACGAAAACAATGTATAAAACATTATGTTTTTGAAGGTAATATATTTATCGCGTTACTTCCGATGCTCCCATCTATTGGCGAGAGTCTCAAGTTTTTCACGCTGTGCCGAGTTACACAGGAGCACACATTTGTGCACCCCTATGCGAGGGGTGCACCCCCCATCCGGCGAGCATGGGAGGGGCTACGAATGATCCCGAGGACCGCGAAACCACCCCTCGGCCTGGCAAAACCCCCGTCAATTTTCCCTTCGTACCTCCCATTCGATCGGCGATTCGTTGCTAAATTCAGGTTCCGCGGTGACAATCTACCCTGCTGCGACTCTCAACCTGGCCACATACGCACGATTTTATGATTCTTTTTCGTATAATGAATTGACTAAATTTATTTCCGAGGAAATTGCGAGTCTCATCTACGGTTAATTATAATTTCTCGATTCGCATAAAAACAATTACAAATAATTACAATTGATTATCATTAATTAGACTCACCTGGAAATCGTGACTATGGTCGGCGGAGCCGGCAGAGCTGTGAGAAAAGATCCGAAAGTTCCGGTGATGAGACGATCGAGATCGTTCTGGCTCGTCACGTGATGAGGAAGATCGGTGTCGTCTCTGGTGCAGCCAGCATCGTGAACGCTCATCCAATCGATCTCCGAGTCCCCGTAAACGCTCGTGACCTCCCGGAAGATCCGCTCAGCAGCCTCAAAACTGCAAGCATGAAACGATGATGATTAAAAAAATTCATTTATTTTGGGTAGGAAGCGACCGAAAAATAACGATCGTACTCTTATGAGAAACGGCTTATTGGGTTCGTCGAGAGGTTTTTTTTTTTTTTTTGTTTAACTCTCAGGTGCGAATATATTTTGCCAGTTTCATTCCATCAATGAAGTTTTTCTTCGACAGCAACATGTCGTTTTCACTTAGGATAATTTGTCAATTTTATTTAGCCACTTTTTTGTTGTTTTTGCAACGAATATTCATCGTGACTTTTTATTTCGTTAATGAAAATAAATTCTGCCAATATGAATTATTATTAATAAAGATTCAAATATGCCCTGTGGAAATTACACTAAATTTCGGATAATTAAACACAAAATTACATCGACGGATTGAAATAAATTCCCGAAGCTCAATCCGTTTTTCGTGATTCGCGAAAGTTCTCAGCTTTAGAGCTAATGAATTTTGTCAAAACGCTTGTATTAAAGTACCAAAGTTTTTCTTGCAACGAATATACGTCATGACTTTTCGTTTTGGGAATAAATTATGGCCAGGTGGTGGACAACAATTAAGTATCCGGCGTACACGAGATGCGCGCCATTCTCGCTGACGCACAAACTACTTGTCTTACGAGCAAGCCGCCACAAGCACAGTTACACCGGTAATTCACTTCGCCGCCGTGTGCGCACTTCAACGTATTATTTAAACTCTTTTTTTCTTCGTCCACGTGTCGAGCACCTTCCGGAGGTGGCGGCGGCGGCCTTGCAAATTTCTTTTTCCCTCTTTTCTCCCTGAATATTAATTACTTGCCGATCGGGCACACCTGTCGCGGGAGCTGCTGTGGCCCGCGTAACTGTCCAGCTTACACGTTTCGCAAGTATCTCGAGCGTTGATCGCCGAGATGATCTTTCGCCGATCTTTTCGAGAGATTGCATCGGCGAGCAAGTGTGCCGAGAGCGTTTTCTCTTCTTTCTGTCGAGATGTATTATTTTTTTATTCATATTTCATAGTTATTCCTCGTTGGCGCATCCTCGAACAAAACAATCGTTTGACCAACTGGAGAATAATTATCTATGCAACAAATCGCTTCATCTTATTTCTGATCTTGCATAGAAGACATTTTGCGACATTTCGTGAGATATTTCGTTCGAATTTCACTGAAAATGATATTTACGAAAGACATTTGAATAATCAATTGTAGAGCTTTGCTTTAGGAGTCGACGAGGTCCTGAACAATTATTTGGAGGCATCGTCGATTTGTCCAACAGGTCTCATCAATTTATCCAAATAGCTTTCTAATATCTTGTAGACGACATTTTTGGCGACAGTGATATTTTTCGTTCGAATTCGCTGGAAAATAAACTTTATGAAAGATACTTTGATAATTAATTTTAGAGCCTTTACATCGGGGCTCGAAATTTCAAAATATCTATCTTTTTATTTTGAACTCCAAACTTTTCAAGATTTTGCATCTTTTTTCACATAGAGATACGGATGTATCTAAGTAATTACGAACAATTCTTGCCATTTATTTTGTCATCTATGAAAAAAAAAAAAAAAAAAAGAAAAATTACACAAAATGCCACATCGTAGGAAAAACTATGATTTTTTTTTTTTTTTTTTTTTTTTTTTTACAGAGAAAGAGTTAAATTCTTCGCAACTATTTTTAATCTGTGGCAAAAAAAAAGTACGAGGAAGCAATGTGCGGATTTCATCAACATATTTTTTTTTTCCCTCAACTCCGGTGACTGTGCGAGCATACTGTGCGGGGTTGGAGTTTGGTGCGCGCTCTTGGAGTAGATGATTGGATGAAAGAACAAAGTCATGGACAGCGGGGAACGAGAGTGAGACCGAAATGAACGAATGCGATAGGACAATGGCCCGCGCCGGTGAAAAAACAGTGGATAAATGTGCTGGATATAGAAAGGAGGGAGGAAACGGGGAACTACTGCCATCATTACCGAATGGGGGTAAGACCCCCCCGCCCCCCCCCCCCCGGTATATTTACCGATAAGGGGGTTATATTCAAATGGCGTCGAAGTAGAGAAGATAGACAGCGGGAAAGGCAGAAGAGAAAAAAAAAAAAAAAAAATGGCTCGATATTGGTGCGGGAATAATGCTCGGAACGACGAGGACGGAAAGACAGGGGTAGTTTCGCAGGGGATGGTTTTTTTTTTTTTTTGCCTCGTGACGCTTCTTCTTACCTCTCGGCCGAATCGGCGAGGAGACTGCGACTGCGTATATGTATATGCTATAATGCACGGGAGACAGAGAGCGGCTGGTATAATGTAACGTAATCAGATGATCAATTATTGAAGCGGGAGCAAAAAACAACGAGGGTTGACAGGAGGAGCGGGAACGTATACGTAACATGCAATATGCCAGTCCGGTGAGAGACAGAAGCGAGTCTCGAGGGCCTTAGAAAGTCGTTAATACCGGTTTTTTTTTTTTTTTTTTTTTTTTTTTTTTTTTTTTTTTTTTTTTGCTCCGATTTTTAGATAATGTCCCCTGGCCCTCGTTTGCTCTCGTCAGAATTTACTGATAGAATTTTTTTTATTTTTTATTTATTTATTAATTTTTTTAAAATGAGTCTGGAGCACTTTTCGCTTTTACGCTCTGCAACGTTGAGCAATGTCACTGTTATTCTGAATATTTTGGAGTTTATTGTAAATAAATATTTTTAAAAACTGCACTTTCAAAAAGTGCATTTTTCAAAAACTTCATTAAAAAAAAAAAAAAAAAAAAAAACTGTATTAAAAATATTTCCCCTTTGATTTTTCTGTAATAAATTGATGTAATGGTCTGTCTGGAACTTAATGACTTTTCTTTATCAGCTGCCGATATTATATACCAAAAATTCGAACGGCGCATGTCACCGGTGGAGGTTTTAACAGCTTTCGCAGCAATAAATCAGTCCGCTTCATCGTGCGAGCTCGATATAATCAACCGCGCCCATAATCCCCAGGCCCGTCTCTTCATACGCGCCTGTAGAAGCGAAAAAATAAAGATACATCGGTAACCGGATCCCCCGGGCATTGTCTCCATCATGATCCCGAGCAAACGCGATTTGGCCGCCTGTGTTTAAAGGGACGACGGGCAGACGCTTCTCGAGCTTCGCGACGAACAATACAAATTTTTATATTACATCAAACCGTCGACTCGGCTAACACACGCAATGCAGAGTCGACGCCGATGAACAATACGACAACATTCAAAAAAAAAAAAAAAAAAAAAATTGTCGTGACTGAAAAATATACAATCTGAACGAATTACTTTGTGTTTCACTATTTTGCAAAACCGCAATGTCCGTCTTCGCCATATTCGTGCCTTATCGTCACGTTCTTCGACAATACGGACAATTGCTGGTAGTTGCAAATGATTAAATTAGCAACAATCAATTTTTTTTTTTTTTTTGTTCTTTCAGAACAGCCGGAAAATTCTACAGATCTTAAAGAACAAAACATGTATTTGTGTCACTGTACTTGTATTTTATAATATTTACATTATACTATAATTTTATTCATATTGTATCATTTGCTAATCCCATTTTCTACTGTAGTACACTGTAAATTAAATAATATATGTAAATTTTGTGTTTCACTCAATATAAAGCAGTCAACAAAATGCGACTACACTCGGCAGTGTAATTCGACTGGTGAAGTGAGCAGGGTGGTCGAACAACGGCAGTGCAGCGTTAAAAATGTCAAGTCGGAATTGCAGGTATCGTTAGACGCGACGAAGGACGGATGAACGAAACATTGGTACGCGCACCACGACAGAGTGAGTGTTGTACCTGTCGATAGCAGTTGGCACGTGCCGTACGTTGAAAATACGTCGATTAACTCGGGCCAATAACAGGTAAAAGGTAGAAAAAAAAAAAGGTTGGCCCGTTTCTCGCCGAACGATGTGGCAGGTATCGGAGCGATCAACAGGAGGGGTTCGAACCACGCCAATCAATAGATATTCATCCCCATCGGGCCGCTCACGCTTCCCATTCACCGAAATCGGTGTGCATTCAGCTACAACCTGCACCCACCTTTATCCCTCGCTGTTGCAGGTCCCACTGTTACTGTCCGTCATTCTACGGTTCTGTAACATTGTCAACGTTTACGGGACGTGCAGAGAGTGGAATGACACACGAATCGATTACCCTAATTTTCGAGAGGCACCGATCGCGCCTTTGCGATTCGTGTGTTTTCGCAAGCGTACGAAGTTTCGTAAAAATGCTCTTGTTAAATAAGCGACAAACTCGTTTGTTGCAGGTTCGAATACAGAAAAACCTGTCCTTTTTTTTTTATTTCCCGTATTATCGACAGCTCTAGTTAGTACTTTTGTTTGGGAAATCAGAGCGGAATGACGCGACCAAAATGTTAACACATACTTTTATTAATGTACATTGAACTGTTGTGTTAAAGTTAATTAACAGAGTTATTGATTAACGCATATTAAACTGTGAACACCCATGGATAATGAGTCATAAACTGTACAAAATATTTTTAATACTGTGTACTAACAAACGTGTCTTTCTGAGCGGCACACAATGCTACATCGATTACAGTGATTGTAATGATTTTACAGAAAGTAACAAAAAAAATATGGAGGCCAGAATTTACAGAGAAAGACAATGGAGTAACTGGCATGCTTTAGCATTGGATTTACGCCCTTCTCGTTCTCAGCAGTCGATGTTTAACAAATGTAATTACAAGCATATTTCGTGTTCCAAAATCGCACGGAGCATTTTTAGTCGCAATCAGAGAAGGCTCGCAAAGATATTGAAAGATCGAGAATCTCTAAAGGCATTCAATGGCAGTGAAACACACGATCGGAAGTTATAAAATAATTTTGAAAAATAATTTATCATATCGCAAATAATTTGAGTTATATAAACGAAATACGCTAAAATAATCGTTGATAAAAAAATCACAATCGTAAAGTTACTGAAGAGAAGAAAAATAATCCTAAGTATTGCTAAAATAAAATTAAGCATAGTCGCCGAGATCCAATTATTTCAATTAATTTCCGTTTACAATTTAGGATCGAAGAGCGGAGCTCGAAGGGTAATTGTTGTCGAGCAGCCACCGGCGGGGTTGCCGCCCGGGTCCCGTCGCGCGAAATTAGCATTCGTCGGCCGGTCCGACTTAATTAGGTTACACGGGCCGAACGGGTTCAAGTTCACACGCTTCATTAAAAATTCCTTCGGGCTACGGTACGGTAGGAAGCTTACAATTGGCTGCATTCTAACAGTTGCCCGGTGCCTTAATTTCTGTCGCAATGTCATTCAATCCGTGCCTTGTCCTCGTCCGAAAGTCTTTCGCATCGTGCTCCACTTTTGATGTCGTTTCTTCGTTCGCGCGCCTCATATGCATATCCTTCCGGTTTTCACGGACTGGCATCAACGCGCAAGTCAAATGAAATTAGAATACCACTTAGACGGCCACGAAACTTTATGCGATACTACATATGCGTCCCATCGATCGGCCTCCTTTCTCGGGTTAACGAGGGTGAAACACCAAGGGCGTTCCTTTTTTGTTCTTCCTTCGGCGGCCCAGGTGCGATGGCTGCTGGCTCTTCTCGAGCCCGCGAACATCGCAAATTATTATTCGTCGACGCGTTTGCGACCCCATATGTGTTCTCGACTATCCCAAAATCGGATCTCCGAATCGTCATCCGTCTCCAAATTTTTTTCATATTCGTTTGGTTTGATCTTTTTCTCATTTCGAAAGAGAATCTGATAAATCTTATATATATATATATATACGTTGGGCAGTTGTTTGTCCAAACCGGAAGTCACGTCACTATCAGGTTGAAAATCGCATTTTTCGACCGGAAGTGACATATTTCCAGTATGACGTCACTTCCGGTCGGAAATTAGATTTTCAAACGAGAAGTGACGTATTTCTGTTCGTAAAGTTAGATTTTTTTTAAAGCTGCTAGCGATAAATGAAGTCGAATGAAGAAGCATCATTGAAGAAAGTATTGTTCGTAGAGATATGATTTTTTTTTTTTTTTTTTTTTTTTTTTTTTTTTTTTATATGACATATACAAAGGTAGACGTTAAGTACATCACAATACTTGGCCTATGATATTTATTGAGCGGGAAGAGATAGAGGAAATTCTGCATAATTAATGTTCGGTTGCTCAACGAAAGACCAATCATCCTTTTACCGTCTCAGTTGAACTTGGACGACTGTCATATAGTTTTCATCGAATTACTTCCGGGATTGTTGGAAATAACTGAAAGCAATTAGGTCTCCGGTCTATATTCATCGAGAAAATAAAGCGGACAGACGGATGAGAATAGGTCGGGACTCCGTGAATTGTCGAAGAAAAGACATATACATATACAATAGTCGTCCGAGCTGAATCTTGTCTAAAGGATTTCACAGCCAAACGGATAAAAGTTATTCACATGACTTTGTCATTTTTTTTTTTTTTTTTTTTTTTTTCCTGACAATATATCGAACGCGTGATTTTGTTTAAATTTTTTATCGGCATCAAAATGATCTCGGAAGTTCGATCGTTAAGAACGAATCATTGAATTAATATATGTAGTCCGATTGTTGATTTTTCGTTCTGGCTGTAGATTATCTTTATAACGGTAATCATTAATTTTTATAATTATTAATGGAGAGTCTAACTTAGAAGCAATTTAGTTGTGCTATTTTATCGACCGTGCAAAATTCACCGAATGCAGTCGGACGATTAATCGTGAGAAACTGTGACTGTGAAAAAAAAAAAAAAAAAAAAAAAAAAAATTGTAAATTTAATGTATCGGGATGGAAATTTTTGTGCAAAATCTGATCCATTAAATTTAATGCACAGTCGTGATGAAAAATTAATGAACTTTCATAGTGAAATTAAAATACATTATGAGAAGTAAAGTGTTTCAAAAGTTTTTTTTTATAATATAGTGACCGTTAATCGTTAATCGAAATATTGCATGAAATTTATTATACAAATTTGTGTATAAAAATTTCGATTACGAGTACATTAATTTTTATACGAATCTTCTTTGGTATGATTGCGTGACTGTAATGATAATATCTTCGTCGAACGGCAATATATTTTTATATCCAATCGCTTCTCGGTCTCCGTTCCAGAGAATTCGCTCCAGCGACTGCACTATCGACGCTTTGATTAACTTCCGACGGTCTTCGATTATTAAGCATCCTATCATTTATTATTATATCATCGGACCGGAGTCGCGCAGCTCGCCTCGACTCGATTCGCCCAATTAGCTCATTCGCGGCAGGACACCCGCCACGTCGGCGATGGAGCGCAAAAGAAAAAACGAAGAATGCCGAGACGTCCTGCGGGCAAAACGCTCGTTGAAAAAAAAAAAAAAAAAAAAAAAAAAAAAAAAATCCTTTTAATATGCAAATAACTCGCGGACTCGGGCCGGAGTGCTTTTATCCACTCGCAATTACATTAATTTTCGAATCGAATTTCAAATAAAACTATCGATTCTACGATTTACCAGTGATCAATTGTCCGACGATGTGGTGAAGAATTTTTAAACGAACATTCCCATTGCACCTGCAGACGAAAAAGACGAATGCCCGGAGCGATGACGGCCTCGGAGGGAACAGACGATTATCGCTGTCTTCATCGTATTTTTTGATCCCTCTGCACCAGAGCTATAATTAAAGGTCCGACCTTGAATTGGGAATATCGATTGAATCGACGGGTATTGCCTATTGTCGGCTGGTAATTACTTCACAGTATGGACTACATCGTGCACTGAGAGAAGGATCCAGTGAAAAAAAAATTACCAATCATCTGAGAAAAAATCACCATAGCGCATAATAATAAAATCTGAGATTATCGAAGAATTTTTCACCATATTTTATCTAAGAAAAATTCTTATAAATCGGCTGGTAATGACTTCACAGTATGGACTGCATCGTGCACTGAGAGAAGGATCCAGTGAAAAAAAAATTACCAATCATCTATGAAAAAATCACCATAGCGCATAATAATAAAATCTGAGATTATCGAAGAATTTTTCACCATATTTTATCTAAGAAAAATTCTTATAAATCGGCTGGTAATGACTTCACAGTATGGACTGCATCGTGCACTGAGAGAAGGATCCAGTGAAAAAAAAATTACCAATCATCTAAGAAAAAATCACCATAGCGCATAATAATAAAATCTGAGATTATCGAAGAATTTTTCACCATATTTTATCTAAGAGAAATTCTTATAAATCGGCTGGTAATGACTTCACAGTATGGACTACATTGTGCACTGAGAGAAGGATCCAGTGAAAAAAAATTACCAATCATCTGAGAAAAAAATCACCATAGCGCATAATAATAAAATGTGAGATTATCGAAGAATTTTTCACCATATTTTATCTAAGAGAAATTCTTATAAATCGGCTGGTAATGACTTCACAGTATGGACTGCATCGTGCACTGAGAGAAGGATCCAGTGAAAAAAAAATTACCAATCATCTGAGAAAAAATCACCATAGCGCATAATAATAAAATCTGAGATTATCGAAGAATTTTTCACCATATTTTATCTAAGAAAAATTCTTATAAATCGGCTGGTAATGACTTCACAGTATGGACTACATCGTGCACTGAGAGAAGGATCCAGTGAAAAAAAAATTACCAATCATCTGAGAAAAAATCACCATAGCGCATAATAATAAAATCTGAGATTATCGAAGAATTTTTCACCATATTTTATCTAAGAAAAATTCTTATAAATCGGCTGGTAATGACTTCACAGTATGGACTACATCGTGCACTGAGAGAAGGATCCAGTGAAAAAAAAATTACCAATCATCTGAGAAAAAATCACCATAGCGCATAATAATAAAATCTGAGATTATCGAAGAATTTTTCACCATATTTTATCTAAGAAAAATTCTTATAAATCGGCTGGTAATGACTTCACAGTATGGACTACATCGTGCACTGAGAGAAGGATCCAGTGAAAAAAAAATTACCAATCATCTGAGAAAAAATCACCATAGCGCATAATAATAAAATCTGAGATTATCGAAGAATTTTTCACCATATTTTATCTAAGAAAAATTCTTATAAATCCGGTACTCTCTAACATTGGTGGCGCCCTGACTCTCTACTACTGTGTGCTATCGTAATATCTCCCAAGTGACATAGTAATTTTTACTAGATCCCTCTCTCGGTGTAGACCAATCGGGTTTCTTCGTTTCATATTTGAGTACCTTGCGGTGCGAGAAAAACTCTCCAAGGGATGTAGATAAATATTAAAGTCAAGAAACGTCAACGTTTGACCAAAGCTACAAAAGCTGCAAGAAAACCAATCGCGTCACGACAAGAAAATATGTTAATAAACAAAGCTAAACTATAAAGAGCCCGAGAAAAAAAAAAAAAAAAAAAACCCACCTAAAGGCAAAGATTATTTGTCATAACACAAAATTGGTGTTCAATTTTTCTTTTTAAAGTTCA
Organism: Amblyjoppa proteus; assembly: GCA_963922035.1. Lineage (NCBI taxonomy): Eukaryota > Metazoa > Arthropoda > Insecta > Hymenoptera > Ichneumonidae > Amblyjoppa > Amblyjoppa proteus. The sequence continues at coordinate 6,418,584 of OY998230.1, forward strand.
ACATAGTTAACGAATTTAGTTGATGAACGATGGAAGAAAATAATCGTCGAAATGTTCTGGAGAAATTGAGCGCTATTGTTTGTTGTCAGCATAAATGAATATCCATCTAACGCAAAGATTATTTGTCATTTTATAAAATGGATATTCGATTTGATTTTTAAGTTGAAAAATTAGATCACGATTCGATAATGATCGTCAGGAAATATCCTAGAGTAATAATTTAAAGCAACTGAGCAACTATGGAATTGAATAGAACGAGACACGAGAGCATAGAAGAAAGAAGAGCAAAGCGAATCCCCAGAAAATATAGTCGGGGCATCCTTTTCCTGTCAGTTGTATCACGTAGAACCATCCATTCGAGAGACGGCGGACGCTTTCGTACGTGATCCCGCACTTATAACCAATGAATTAACGACTGCGCGAATGAATGTCAAGGTATCACGTGACTAAAACGAGAAACGTACGCGCTGGGTGGAGTGGGAAAAAATGGGGCACCTTTTTTTTTTTTTTTGTTGCACTAAATATTGCCGGTTGCTAGAGTCGATTGCTAAGACGAGATGATTGAGATTAACGTTAAGATTTATTTCGTGCATATTACATTTTTCGGCACTTCCAGCTACTATTAATGCTCCATTGGCCTCGTAAATACAATAATATTTTTTTTTTTTGTGAATTTCATCAATTGAACTCAGCATTTCCAGCCCTATTATAGATAACATAGATAATATCTATATTATCTATAATGATAATTGTCATGTAGAATATTTCATTTGTCGCACTTTCAGTTCTCTCGCGTGCATCGTAAGCCTAATAAACACAATAGTTAACAAAATTTTTAGAAACTTCATTCATTAATCTTAGCATCGTCAGTCCGTACTACTTTACACTTTCTCGAATGGCCAGTAAATGCTTATACACCCAGAAAGCGCATCTGCAATTTTAGTACCGCCGAAATTCCAGCGTGCAATGCTATTATGACGAGTACAAATTTTTTTCAGACTCAACTTTCCCAGTGTGTGTCCGTGTGTCTCGAAGAAAGCCTCGCCAAGAGAAAAGAATTATCATCCTCTTTAGCCTTTCCGCGAGGGTTGCGCTCCATCGCTCCAGGAAAAAAAAAAAAAAAAAAAAATTCTCAGGTATCGAGCTCTCGACGGGCGTGGAGTATGCAAATCGAGTAATGCAATGGGGTTCGCGGTAGCGTTTCGCTCCTCGGCCCGGTAACCCTTTCCCATCAATTAATTCAAGAATAACAAGGAATAGTTTCGGGAACACGACTCCCAATTCACTCCAATTGTGCCCTGCCCCAATGGCCTCCTTCCGGATTTTTTATCTTAGAGCTTGGTCCACGTCCTGAATCAAGCGTCGGGGCGAATTGCCGGGTCTCGAACATACACGCAGCGGTGCTGGATCTCGGAAGATCGCAGCCAGTCGAGTTATCCGTGGCAGGGTGGCAGGCAAGGCCATCGTTACCGTAGCGGAACATGAAAAAACGACACATTGTGATGGGCCATGACGCCGATCCGGAGGGTCTAGAACAAAGCGGACCCTATAAAAACTGGGCATGAAGGAGCCGTGTGCTTCCGTTGGGACGGTGATCAGCTCATTGATGTAGGTTCATAATAGTTGTGTTATATAGGTCTGCTGTTTGAGAGGAGGGGGGGGGGGGGGGAGGGGTTAGACGGGCCCTTTGCCCTGGGCTGCCCAACTCGCGTTCCTCGGTCTGGACTCACCCCAGTCTTCATTCGGTACCACGACATTAGAGTAGCGCCTGTTTCTCCTGTTAGCAGATTGTTTTTTGATCGTGACGAGTTGATCGAAAGTTCGCTTACAGCTTATCTGCGCGAGTTTATCGACGGAAGTTACTTTATTCGCATTGGTTTGTTCTGCGATTAAATACCGATTCGATACCGATCGATACCGGAATAATCGAGTCGTGTTTGATATCCCTAATAGCATTTTCGTTCAAGATAGGCAAATGGGTGAAATGTGAATTATTATTATTTTTTTTTACTTTACCAAAGTGTGATGGATCTGCTGTTTGGAGGGGGCTTAAACGGGCCTCGTGTGCTGGGTTGTCCAACTCACGCTCCTCGGTCCCGACTCACCTCACTCTTCATTCGGTACCGAGATATTTGAGTAGCATGTTTCTCCGGATACCAGATTGTTTTTTGATCGTGATGAGTCAATCAAAAGTTATCTTATAGCTTGTCTGCGGGAGTTTATCGACGGAAGTTACACTGGTTTGTACTGCGATTCGCAATCGAAGATACCGATCAATACCGGACTATCAAATCGGCATCCTTGAGAAGTGTTTAATGTCTCCGATAGTATTTTCCTTCAAGGTAGGCAAATCGGTGAAGTCAGAGTTCTTTTTTTACTTGATTTTTTTGCCTTACTACTCTAATGTCGGTACCACGACATTAGAGTAGTTCCGTTTGTCCTGATAGCAGATTGTTTTTTGATCGTGACGAGTTGATCAAAAGCTCTTTTATAGCTTATCTATGAGAGTCTATTGACGAAAGTTACTTTATTTGCAATGCTTTGTTCTGCGTTTCGCAATCGAAAATACCGATCAATACCGGACAATCAAATCGGTCATCCATTGACTCGCGTTCAATATCTTGAATACTCTTTTCCTCCAACATATCATGAAATGTGAATTAATATATTGATTTCCATAATAAATTTTTGATGGAAAATTTGCCTTCTTCCGTTCTTCCAATTTTTAAATTATTTTCATTTTCATGTTTGCGTGTTTATTTTCGTTAGTGAAGAATCGTCAGCCTCCCCCATTATCTGCATCATCATTCTGCGAGGGTGTGTCAAAATGGCTGACGGGAGCGGTTCAGCGATGGCCGATCATACATGGAGGAGCCTCGGCCGTATCGGCATCAGTGCGTCGCGGTCTTATCTCTTTCAAGTTTTCCCCCGGAGCCATCGGGCTAAGCGCCAATTCGAGGCATTTCTTCCCCTAACCGAAGTTCCGCAAAAAAATACGAATCCCCGTGTCGGTGGGACTGCTCGCGACTGGGGAACGTCGTCCCGAAGGCCCCAGTTCAAAGCCCGACCCTCACGCTCGATTCATCTTAATATTATTATTTCATTCCGGGACGCGGCATTGTATCGCCATCTTTCTTTCTCACCCCCCCCCCCCCCCCCCCCGCGAGGAACTCCCTCTAAGTCTTTCGCTAACGCCGAGGCTTCGACGGTCTAATCGTGCGAGCTGGCGCGAGTATTCTCGTCGTCTCTTTTTTTTTTTTTTTTTCTTTTTTATCATACTACTTTGATATCTTCCCCCGAAGCAACACCCTTCGCGTTTGGAAACTCCTCGCCCCCTCCTCGTCTCGCGGTACGCGACTTCGTTGTTCTCCGTCGCGAAGAATTTTTTTCTTCCCTGCCCTCCACAGCGAGTTTCGCGCTCGGCGTGCCTCGCACTTCTTCCTTCCCCATCTTTTTCTATCATCCCGCGCACATCCCTCAACCTACCACCTCGCACTGTCCACCTTCGGCGAGGCGCCGCTCACCATCACTTACGGATCAATAGGGTATGGAAGATAAACGCACTGTGGGGGGGGGACCCGAGAGTGAAGTGGCTGCGAGAGAGGAGATGAGAAAAAAAAAAACGTTGCGAGGGCTACGGTAGGGAAAAGGGAGAATTTCGTCGCTGCAGGGAAACTCAAAGACTCGTGGATGGAGGAAGAACGGAAATCGGAAAAGGTTTCGGAGGTTTTCGAAGGTGGATTGTATTGGCTGTGGTTTTTCTCTTGCACATGGGGGTGGTTCGGTATAGATGTATCGATTCTGTCGACATTAGTGTAGGTTCGCCCTTAAGGCGACAGCACACGGAGAAACAAAGATTATAGAAGTTCGTCGCTGCAGGGAAATTCAAAGACTCCCGGATCGGAGGAAAAACGAAAATCGGAAAAGGTATCCGAGGTTTTCGGGGATGGATTTTATTGGCTGTGGTTTTTCTCTTGCACATGGGGGTAGTTCGGTCTAGACGTATCGGTTCTGTCCATATCGGTACTGTTTCAATTTGTTCGATCGACCTTAAATGGCACACGGAAAAAACAAGATTAGTCTCCCAATAATGAACATTACCGGGGAGAGACGGGAGAAGAAAAATACGTTATGTGAGGGCTTGGGCCAGGAAAAAGGAGAATTTCGTCGCTGCAGGGAAACTCTAAGACTCCTGGACTGAGGGAGAACGAAGGTCGGAAAAATTTTCGGCGATTGTTGCATTGGCTGTGGTTTTTCTCTTACACCTGGAGGTAGATCGGTTATAGATTCATCGTTTCTGCCGACATTAGTTTCAGTTTGTCCTTGTTGGAAATTCTCCCAACAAGGAACATTGTGGGGGACTCGAGAGTGAAGTGGCTCCGAGAGAGAAACGCGAAGACTTCTGGTCGAAGGAAGAACGGAAATCGGAAAAAGTGTTGTAGGTTTTCGAAGATGGTTGTACTGGAAGGGGTTTTTCTCTTGCACCTGGGCGTAGTTCTGTATAGATGTAGCGGGTCTGCGCATATCAGGCTTGGTTTGTCCGAGCGACCTTAAGGTGATGGCACGGAAAAGCGAAGATTATTTTTCCAACAGGGAACATTATACTTCTTGGACCGATTGCGGTTTGAGAAGGGAGGACGAAGGAGGAAAGACGGAAGAGAATGTTGGCGTAGAGAAAATCGAAGAAGAAGGGCGGAGAGCGGAGAAAGTTAATTGAGGAAAAAGCCTCCGGATTTCCATAAAGCCTGTTCAAAATTTATTTATTTTTTTTTTCACATCTCAATACTGTGGCGCTCCAGTTACCGTCAATCTGATTCAGTCACTTTGTCAGCCTCTCCTGACATCATTGTATTTTTCAGATGCAGCAGTTGATATTTGACGGGGTAATTAGACCTTTTTGGGGTAACCGCTAGGCTGAAGAATCTAATTGTGAGATATTATTTTAGTACGGCAATTGACAAAAAAAAAAAAAAAACTGCGATTCAATAAATGTACTGATCTGAAAGAGGATGAAATAATTATCATAACTTACTTGGCCATAGATAATTCTTTGGAAAGGAGTTGACGAGAATCTTCTTTCTTATATCCTGCAAAACTATTTTTTCCGAACAATATCATAGTTTCTTGTTAATCTGAAAAATTTAATTATGAGCTATCATTCTACCGCAGGAATAAAAAAAAAAAAAAGAAAACTCCGGATCAAAAACTTTACTGATTCAAAACAAGACAAAATAGTTACCGTAATTACTTGGCCATAAAAAATTCTTTGGAAAGGAATTGAGGAGAATTTCTTTTTTCATTTTTTGCAAAACAATTTTTTCAAACAAGACAATTACATTTTTATTACGCCGTACACTGTAGAGGGATATTTCTCATGCGGATCGTTCACTTTACGTTGTCTGTGGTAAATCAATAAAGCCGCTGAGTTTCTTTATTCGGCTGCGTTTGAGGTAAATGATCGCCATAACAATATCAACGATTCGGGGACATCGCCGCGGCCCGCGGATAGCCAGCTGATGCAACGATATCGTATGTCGATATGAAACAAGTGGTGAGGCAATTTCGCAGGGGGTGAATCGATTCTCCAATATACTCCTCGTGCCGCATGCGAGATTATTCATGTGCTCTCTATTGATGAAAAAAAAAAAAAAGTTGTTAAAATGACAAAATTTCTCGTAACTCGACGAAATCCGAACGTCACGGGACATCGAATCCACACGAGGCAGACGTGATCCTTCGCGTGACTTGTAAGTCCAATTTTAACTAACTGCTTTTTAAATTCGCGAAACTTCCAATATTTGAGTAATTTTTTTGATTTTACTTTAAAATTTTTTTTTTTTTTTCCTGTAAAAGCGATACCGTTTATAGGCTCGTACCAGCCATCGACGTGTAGATATGAAACAAGTGGTGAGGCAACTTCGCAGGGGGTGAATCGATTCTCCAATATACTCCTCGTGCCGCATGTGAGATTATTCATGTGCTCTCTATTGATGAAAAAAAAAAAGTTGTTAAAATGACAAAGTTTCTCGTAACTCGACGAAATCCGAACGTCACGGGACATCGAATCCACACGAGGCAGACGTGATCCTTCGCGTGACTTGCAAGTCCAATTTTAACTAACTGCTTTTTAAATTCGCGAAACTTCCAATATTTGAGTAATTTTTTTGATTTTACTTTAAAATTTTTTTTTTTTCTGTAAAAGCGGTACTGTTCATAGGCTCGTACGAGCCATCGACGTGTAGATATGAAACAAGTGGTGAGGCAATTTCGCAGGGGGTGAATCGATTCTCCAATATACTCCTCGTGCCGCATGTGAGATTATTCATGTGCTCTCTATTGATGAAAAAAAAAAAGTTGTTAAAATGACAAAGTTTCTCGTAACTCGACGAAATCCGAACGTCACGGGACATCGAATCCACACGAGGCAGACGTGATCCTTCGCGTGACTTGTAAGTCCAATTTTAACTAACTGCTTTTCAAATTCGCGAAACTTCCAATATTTGAGTAATTTTTTTGATTTTACTTTAAAATTTTTTTTTTTTTCCTGTAAAAGCGGTACTGTTCATAGGCTCGTACGAGCCATTGACGTGTACTCCACACTGTATATGTATGCGAAGTGCGATTTAATGCGAACGCCGATATTAAACGTGGCGGTGCAGCGGCAGCAAGAGAAGGGGCGTGGAAGAACGAGCTCGCTCGTTTAATATCGCCAGATCACAACCGGCCACCAATGAATATTCATTAAACACATTTTTTTTTTCCGATTTTAATTACATCTCGTAAGCGGATTTCGGCTTGGCTCGCGTAGCATCCTCGCTCCGTACTTTTTTTTTCGTTCCCGTTCTCCCGGCAACTCCATATTCTGCCATTCTTTCAGCGTGCGCGTCGTATAATGAAATCCCCGTGGAACTGCGAGCAGACGTACCATTATTAATATCGCGATGCCCCTCTTTCGTCTCCGGCCTTTTTCTTCGAGTGTGCCACAACGAAATACTTAGTTATTAATTTCTATGTAACCGAAATCGTCCCGCGCGCAATTTTCACGGAGTGACTGCCGCAAAAGCGAAACGACTGTGATCGCGGAAAGGCTCATCGTAGAGGACCAATTAATTCAGCGATATTCAGACATTATTTATTTATATTTTCTTTTTTAATTTTTTATAAAATAAAAATTGTATGATTTTTTTTTTTTTTGAATACGACATTTAACTCACATTTAAATTATACAAATGTGAATCTGTTATTAAAGTCAATTAAATAAATAAATTTTATTTGTTTTTAATTTACAGTGAGACAATAAAATTATTAAAAAAAAAAAAATTGCTTTTTAGATTTTTATTGGAAACAAAAATCTTTTTTTTTTTTTTAATTAATTTATTAGTTTATTTCAAGTAAAATATTTTGTACCACAAGGAAACACTTGATTATTAATTTCGATCTCGGGGCCTTGTCAGGTCCCCGATGTGGCGCTCTTCAGTGACAAAAATTCCCGTTAGAGTATAACTTTTACCCGTTCTGCGCAAGCGCGGAAGAGTAATACAGGAACAGGTGCTAGCCATGGAATATTGGGCTCCTCGCTTTTAATTCTCACACTCGCGAATAACGCGAGATGCCGAGGAGCGAGTGTGGACTCTACCTCGCAATTTCTGCTCAGGCTTGCAATAGCGGTGGATGAATCCGCGAAGATCCGGCGAGTGAGAAAGAAAGCTTCACGAGGACGGCTCGCGGAGGTTTGCAAGGGCGATGGCGAGGGGGGAGGTGGGGAGGGTTGCCAAGGGCAACGCTAACGAGCTCCATGAGCGACGTCAGATAGGGCCAAAGCCCATGGCCTCCTGGCGGTATGGTTCTGTCCCGCGACCGCCATCTCCAATCCCCTCCAGCAGCCAGGAACAGCAGACGCTCCGGCCAGAACAGAGCACCCTGGCAATCCGGTAGCACGGTCGACCAGACCACCCTTAAAACCTCGTATACTTTCTGCCCTCCGTGCAGAAAATATCCCACTTGCTCTGGTTATATATGTCGTGATGTAAATGGTTGTTTTTTTTCAAATTAAGTTTGTGAGTGTTTTACAGTGAGAAATTTCTGCGCTGTAGATCTAAACCTATGTGCTTAAAGGCCCTTTGGGATCGAGCTTAACCAAAATCGATAAAGTTTAAAAAAAAATGGTGACCAAAATCAATAATCTCCTCCAGCAGCCAGGAATTGTAGACATTTCGGCCAGACCACCCTTAAAATCTCGTATACTTTCTGCCCTCCGTGCAGAAAATATCCCACTTGCTTTGTTTATATTTGTCACGATGGTAAATGATTTTTTTTTTCAAATTTTCTAATAAAGTTTCTGAGCGTTGTACACTCAAAAATATCCACGCTGTCGATCTGAAACTACTTGCAGATTCAAGATATCGTTGAAGGTCCTTCGAGATCGAGCTTGGCTCAAATCGGTAGAGAGATGCTGACTATCTAGGATTATTAAATAACCGAAAAATTGTTGGGTCTTTCTCCGCCCGTTGATTTAACAGATATCTAAAAAGAAAAAAAAGCGTTTCATGGGGATTCCGAGTTATTCCGGCGATCCGCTCGGTGTCGAAGACCGAAGAGAGACGCGAGATCTCTCAAGTGTTTTTTAATCTCATTCCCGAAGAAAAACAAACCAGAGAAATTCTGAATAAACCACCCTAAGAAAAAAATGTTCAATTGACGAAAACTAATTTCATTTTCTTATGATTTTCTTTAAGCACTGACGTTGCACCGAAGACACTTGACTTGAAAAATCAGCAACTGCGACCGGTGCATTTTTGCAGCCGACACGGTGTGTCTAACTCTTTCTCACGCGTCGTCTCTCATTGCCGTCTCACAAGCGTAGGTGAAAGCGATACAGAACGACAAGCATCATTCCTCCGGCGCACCGCATCAACTTTGGCTGTTCCTCGCGGGAAAACGAGTGCTGAACTCTGCCGATAATCTTGGTAATTCCGGAAGCTCCCATCCCCGGCATCCACCAAGGCGTATGGATTCCCTCCAGTAGTAGTCAGGTCATTACTTTTCACGAGTTGCTCTACCTCCGATGTACGCGTGTATACCCAAGAAGGAACCGAGATGAAATTATGGACGCTGGTTGTATGGGTCGGGCTCCGGGTGTACCGGAGTGGTGCCGCTTCCGCATGGTGTGTTGATATCGCGGGGCTCGAGCGGGGTTCGGGGTGGATCGGGCCGTCGGGAAGAGAGCCGGAGTGAAGCTTACTTATTGCTATATTTTAATATAACGACGGTATAACGATGCCTCCCGCCCCTCGCGTAACGTTTATTTCAATGCCCCGTACAGTGCGGCCAGCCCCGATGCTGATTTGAGCGGGACCGCTCGTCCGTCTTCGTCCGGAAGTACATCGCAACACCGAACACGACCGAGATTCCATGAGCTTGAATTTTAATATTCGAGCGGCTAATGGGAGATACCGAGGGGATGGTGGAGGAAAGAGCGTGTTATCGTGATTGCGCCAACGGACACGTGCTAACTACGCATGTTTCGCGGATAAAGCCCGATAATTCCGGTATTATTATGCACTTAAATCTACGTGCTAGCACGAGGTAGTGGAACATTCGTTAGCGTTTAAGGGGAAACTCCGTGGTCGAAGGAGATTGTTCCTTTTTCCTTTGACAAATCCTTTTTTTTTTTTTTTTTAATTAATTTTGCAAGAAATTTCGCTTATTATTTTATTGTTAACGTGCGTTTATTATTTATGTGCAAAGACGTAATGATGCTGTTTCTTGATATGTGGAAAAACACTGTGACATTGTCACTATATTTTGTATTATATTTAGATTTAGACGGCTATTTTGTAGTTCCGGTCGAATGTTCAATGTGTTGAATATGTTTTATGTTAATATCGTCGCTATGGTTGTTTCTGCGCTTTTGGTATTGCGTCTACCCTCTGACCTCATTTGTATTTGGAGTTCGCTCTCAAGCGACGCCGTTCTAGATCTTCGTAAGAAATAAATAAACAATAATAATAATAATCATTTCAATAAATACTCATGAACCTGAAGATTTGCATAACATCAAATTTACTCTTTGGCAAAACTCTGTCGTTGCTCTTGCTTTAGGAATTAACAAACAACAACAAAATTCTTCCCCTTTAGAATTTAATTCCCCAAGTGAACTTCCCCGAGCGAAGTTTGCGCGAGGCATCGATATAGCCGTTTATAAATTGACACTCAATCAATAGCCAAATACCAAATACTCAATCGGGAAAATTCATAAGACGGCTTCATGAAATGAAAGCAGGAGCCGCAAACTTGGATATTTGAGATTTATCATTGACGGATTGTTGACCCAAAACCAAAATCCGGTACGATGTTCAACGAACAACGAAGCATCAGAAGTTTTGCAATTTCTGACGTCTAGATTTTGGCGTTGCGCAGCGAACCGAAAAACACTCGTGCGCAAACCGGATCCCCGAGATGCCGACTCTACGGAAAAAATAACACCCCATGCCGGCTTATTGATCAGATCAAAAGTCGTCGGTGGAGTTCACCCTCCATGTCCATCCCCCTCTTCACCGAGGATCGGCCACCCCACTGAAACGGTGAATTTTTATTCGTGCGTCGTACGGCCACTCCCCCCCCCCCCCTCCCTCCCCCGCGCTTCCTATCTCGCGCCCTTGCCATCTCCATCATCATCATCCCCCCCATCGCTCCTCTGTCCTCTTAGATTTCCGCGAGTGCAAACGATGAACTCTTTGTGTATCTCTTACTATGTGGCATTGCGACAATCCTCGGTGGAATATGAACATGCGCATCTCTCTTACCCGACGAATATTCAATAACCACTTGAAGTACTCGATATTCGGTCGATATGTTCACATCGATCGACGGATATTAAAAAAAAAAAAAAAAAAAAAAAAAAAAAAAAAATGTTCAACGATGGAATATTAATTTTCATAAATGGTGACTTCTTCGGCTTCATCGAGATTTGTCACTTGATCGATGAAACATAAGACGTTATCTTCTATTAATAATTCACACAGATCGTTATGTCGATCTTTACAATCGGGTAATTTCATCTTTCGTCACAAGAACTCACTTTTATCGTCAGTTTCGAAAGCAAGGTGTAAAGATATTTTTATTTTTAGGAGTATAAGTGAGGGCACATGCTAGGGACCGTTCGGTCTGCACTGTAAAAAAAAAAAAAAAAAAAAAAAAAAAAAAAAAAAAAATTATATGGAATTTTATGCACTGGTATTACTCGAAGTTTTTATGCATAAACTAGTATATTAAATTTTCTGTCCATTTACAGTATAATTAACAGTATAATTAAAAACTTTCGAAACACTTTATTTTCAGCAATGTACGTTAAATTTAACGAACCACTTTTTGCATAAAAACCTCCAAGTCCGGTGCATTAAATTTACAATTTTTTTTTTTTTTTTTTTTTTTGACAGCCTAGTTGACATTCAGCAGACTTGAATCAGCCGGAGCATCCGCTCATATTGGATGCCTTTAATCGAAACGATTATTTCTATTGAAGACAGACAGTTCCGACCTGGTAAATCGCCGCTCGTTATTCGGTACAGTCTCGCAGGAGCGCGGAAAATTCCTCCAGGAGCTTCTAATTCGATTGTCGATTGAATTTTCTGGCTGCTGATGCAATTTCTCGTTCGCGACGTCGATTGTTCGATTAATCGGCGGCCGATTTATCAAGCACGATTAATTTATCACAATCGGGCGGCTCCGTCCGGCAAATTCACCCTCGACTTAGCTTCGTTATAAGTTCATCGATTGCCGATAAATAGGCTATCAATGTTCTCAGTCGATAATGCGCTAATTTGTCTTCGGGGACTCGCCGAGACATGCTTGATCAGCCAATTTCCCTAAGTATTCTGTCGCTGCACTCGGAAGAGGAGGACGAGGCTAATCCTCGGAGTTTCGTCGTCTCATTTTCATCGTTCGTGGAACGGAGGAATGGCGGACAATGACAGCGAGCAATTACCCGTGACTGTTTAAACATCCTCTGCTACTTTTTTACAAGCCCCGTGTCACATTCGACGTATTCTCTCCCATCCTTTTAATTCATTCCTCCTCGTCGTCGAATTCACGGTGAATTGGCCTCGTTATCCTCAGGTATTTGTGACGCTCGACTGCCTGTTAAGGGGTTACACCACCCACAGATTTATGCCAAATTGAATTTCAAAGCATTTTATTTCCTTATAGCCTGAACCTTCGAGACATTTTTTTGCTCAGTCGTCTGTACGTGTGGCATTCCGTATCAAGCCAGCCACTTTTTTCGACCCTCACTGAGCTGTCTCATAATATAATATAATATAATATAATATAATATAATATAATATAATATAATATAATATAATATAATATAATATAATATAATATAATATAATATAATATAATATAATATAATATAATATAATATAATATAATATAATATAATATAATATAATATAATATAATATAATATAATATAATATAATATAATATAATTAGCAGGTTGATGTGGTTCGATCCCTCGCTATGGATTAAGGAATTTAGAAACTGGAAGATTACCGGCAATTCCTGGCCAAAAAAAATGAATTTTTTTTTGCAGATGACGATAGTGCATTGCATTATTGTGCACAACTCACCGAGATGCGCAGAATATAACCAGAACAGGATAATATAGGAATACTTCTGTGATGGAGGACCCTGGGAGAATCCTCTGGATTCTTAGAAATTCGGACAAACAAACAAACAACTTTCGACACTATATACAAGATAATGTAACATGATACAATGACATTTTTTTTTCCGGGTGTATTTAATTTTATAGTCATGTAATAATGGCTTGATGCGAGGCATTGCGTCTTTGTGTAGGGGGTTTTCGCGTTGAAACATTGACATGGAAAAATATAGCTGTAACGAGGAGAAAAAATGTGAAGTACGAGAGGGGGAAGAAAAATGGTTGAGGATTGGTGCAGGGTGGTGGGTTTGCAACGTGGAGGGCTCGGTGGAGAATGTCATGGGTCGGCGGGCCACAGCGGTGAAAGCATCGCCGAGGACGATGTGCGGAAAGAGGGAAAAAAAAAAAAAAAAAAAAAATGTGAGAAGGAGGGAACGACGGTGGATGGTCTGGTTCTGGTGCTTCTCCTGTTGGTCGGATAGTTGGGTACTCACAAACTCGCCGAGACCCTCTAACGAGCTCTTTTCTTCTCCTCCTATTTATTTCTGTTCCTTATTTAACCAACTCTCGACGGCGTAGCTTCGTCCCTCTCCTTCTTATCCATCGTGTATGCCACTAGCCTGTTTACTGGCTTCGCATTTATATATATATATATATATATATATATATATATATGTATATATAAAATTTTTTTTCTATATATTCCCTCGCTTTTCCGCCGAGTCACCCGAGATCCGTGTAGTTTTCCAGTGAAATTCGAAAGTCCTCATCGGGCTTCCGTCTTTCCTGCCGCCATTCATATGACCAACCCTCACGCCCCCGGCAAGTCACCGAATATAGGTACGCTGAATTAAATACGAAGACTGTCGCGCGGATAATCCTCCATGCGGAGGTATATGCAAGATATATATGACGAAAGCCTCATGCCGTACTTTACCCCAAATATTAGCGAGATTGTTCAATTTTGCATTATCAGTTAATAATTGTCAGTACACGAGGGAAATTAGATAAGAGTACGTGATTGATTGATTTGAAAATTAATAGAACTAAATACAGTAGATAAAGACAGTAGATACTAAGCGAAACAATATTTTTCATATATCAAATATACTTTTCATGAATAATTGTATATTGTTAAATTATTAGTTAATTAAAATTGTTTATCGTTGAAAAAAAAGGACCTTCCTAATAGCAAAGAGAATCTCGGGTTGATGGACTCGGGTCCATGGCACTTTGTCAATGTGTATAATTATCCTTAACTATAAAACAAGTATAAGATGATAACTGTATGGATGCATTGGGAATAAATTTCTTTCACTACCAGTTAGTTACATTAAATATCAATATATTTTTAAATATATTTCTCGAATATATATTTTTTCCGTGAGTGTGCTGATGAACGTTTGAATTTGAATGGAGATCAAACAAGATCAAGCTGGAGAGGCTGCACCGTCGAGCAGTCGGGACGAAGACGGACGCGGTTCTAGGCAGGCGTGTTTCGACGCTGGATACACCGCAACATCCTCGATACACGTCCGAAGATCAAAGAGAGCAATGGTGCGCGCCAAGACACAGCGGGCAAACGTTCAAGTACAAAATCACAAAAGTTTTGGGCTCGGCCTCATCTACGAGGTGTAAACGAGATGCTCGATCCGGGAATAGTCGATTGAAAGGGCCGCAAGTCGGGCCCAATAAATATTGACCGGAGCCGATCCAGTCTTCGCACGAAACTGGTGAACTGTGAACTCGGGTTCAATGTCGTGGAACTCCAAACAAAAAATCTTTGGACACCGCCCGGCCGCCGGACGACCAGGGTACTCAGGTGGAAAGCTAGAACCCTTAATCAAATCTGGAATAGCGAAGCTGCTCTGGCCGGAGCGCAGCAATCCGTCTGGAAGTCCGTTCAAAACGGACCTCAAGCCGCTCGATTCCTGGACTTTCTTTCTTGTGTGATCATTAGAACATGTTGTTTCAGTTAAGGGTAAAAAATAAGTAAAACTTTATTACGAATATAAGCTCCAGTTCCTGAACTTTTGGATACAATGTAAGTAAGTAGTAATTGCCGACAATGGCGAACCTGCTCTGGCCGTAGCAACCCGTCCGGAAGTCCATCCAGACCGACCTCAACCCGCTCGATTCCTGGACTTTCTTTCTTGTGTGATCATTGGAACATGTTGTTTCAGTTAAGGGTAAAAAATAAGTAAAACTTTATTACGAATATAAGCTCCAGTTCCTGAACTTTTGGATACAATGTAAGTAAGTAGTAATTGCCGACAATGGCGAACCTGCTCTGGCCGTAGCAACCCGTCCGGAAGTCCATCCAGACCGACCTCAAGCCGCTCGATTCCTGGACTTTCTTTCGTGTGTGATCATTGGAACATGTTATTTTAGTTAAAGGTAAAAAAATAAGTAAAACTTTATGACGAATATAAGCTCCAGTTCCTGAACTTTTGGATACAATGTAAGTAAGTAGTAATTGCGGAGAATGGCGAACCTGCTCTGGCCGTAGCAATCCGTCCGGAAGTCCATCCAGACCGACATCAAGCCGCTCGATCCCTGGACTTTCTTTCTTGTGTGATCATTGGAACATGTTGTTTCAGTTAAGGGTAAAAAATAAGTAAAACTTTATTACGAATATAAGCTCCAGTTCTTGAACTTTTGGATACAATGTAAGTAAGTAGTAATTGCCGACAATGGCGAACCTGCTCTGGCCGTAGCAACCCGTCCGGAAGTCCATCCAGACCGACCTCAAGCCGCTCGATCCCCGAACTTTCTTTCGTGTGTGATCATTGGAACATGTTATTTTAGTTAAAGGTAAAAAAATAAGTAAAACTTTATGACGAATATAAGCTCCAGTTCCTGAACTTTTGGATACAATGTAAGTAAGTAGTAATTGCGGAGAATGGCGAACCTGCTCTGGCCGTAGCAATCCGTCCGGAAGTCCGTCCAGACCGACATCAAGCCGCTCGATCCCTGAACTTTCTTTCGT
This sequence comes from Amblyjoppa proteus, assembly GCA_963922035.1. Classification (NCBI taxonomy): domain Eukaryota; kingdom Metazoa; phylum Arthropoda; class Insecta; order Hymenoptera; family Ichneumonidae; genus Amblyjoppa; species Amblyjoppa proteus. The sequence continues at coordinate 6,434,240 of OY998230.1, forward strand.
GTGTGAACATTGGAACATGTTATTTTAGTTAAAGGTAAAAAAATACGTAAAACTTTATTACGAATAGAAGCTCCAGCCATTGAACTTTTGAATATGAGCTATATCATGTCTCGTTCAGTGAATCGAGTATGTAGTATATCTGTTGTTCGTTATCATCTAGAGGAGCGAACCTGCTCTGGCCGTAGCCTAGCAATCCGTCTAGAGGTCCGGATTCAGACTTCCAACCGGACTTCCAACCGGAAGCCCGTCCACTTCGGACTTCCAACCGGAAGTTCGTTCACTCCGGACTTCCAATCCCCTTGATCCCTTGACTTTCTTTCGTATGTGAACATTAGATTTGTTTTTAGTTAAATATGAAAAAAAAATTAATGAAACTTTATAACGTTTGACTATATTTCAGTCAAACATAAAAAATAAATGAAACTTTATTTTATGAATTATAAGCTCCAGCTTCCATAAATTTTGATAAAATGTATATCATGTCTCATCAAGTTAAATCAGCACGTAGAATATCTGTTGTTCGTTATCGCGGTACTCTCCGGATTTTCGGTTGAAATGTTGTCAGGTCAGGTCGAAGGGCCCTCGAGCTCAGCGAAACGGAAGAGGTATCGAGACTGAAGCCGCTGAATGGGAAAGACAAAATTAAAGATAGACGCGGAGCCAAGGCGAGGAGGCGAGAAAGAGGGTCGGCGGCCGGGGTTTCGCGAGTATTATCTTGTCAGCGCGGATAACGACACCTCGAAGGCGTTCCCGACAGAGCCCTCATCAATTATAAATCCGTTCGAGCCCGGGTCAAAAGCCTCGCGGCCGCGAGTCTGATCGCTGATGGTCCGAACCGCGAACTACGATACTCGTCCGGAATGAGAACATCACAGGGAAACCGGAGCCGATATCGTCTCGATATCCACATCCATTATAATCCACAGAATCCCGGACCGAAAGAGTGTCGTTAATTTGAGGCTGCATAGCGCTCGACTCTGTCGTTAAAAATCGTGGACCGTTCGATCGGCCTGAAAAATAATTGTAATTGTCGTGTTTATTGCTTCTGTGGAAAATAAAATAGTAGTCGTGCTTATCGATCAGAAGGTTGCACTTTCTTCGTTATTTTATATTTATATTTCCTTGTAGCTCGCTTCGTAGGAAGGCCGTCGTTAAAAATCATAGATCGATCAAACGGCTCGAAAAATAATTGCAATTGTCGTGGATGCTATTTTTATGGAAAATAAAATATTACTTGTGCTTATCGATCAGAAAGTCACAGTTTCTTCGTTATTTGATATTTACATTTCCCTGTAGCTCGCCTCGAAGGAAGGCCGTCGTTAAAAATCATAGATCGATCAATCTGCTTGAAAAATAATTGCAATTGTCGTGGATGTTGCTTCTATGGAAAATAAAATAGTAATTTTGCTTATCGTTAAGAAAGTTACGGTTTCTTCATTATTTTATATTTACATTTCATTGTAGCTCGCTCCAAAGGAAGATTTTCGTTGAAAATCAAAAATCGATCGATCGTTTAGAAAAATAATTGCAATTGTCATGGCTATTATTTCTACGGAAAGTAAAATAGTATCTGTGTTTATCGACAAAAAGTACAGTTTTTGTTCATTGATTTGTATTAAAATTTTTCCTTATAGCTCGCTTCGAATGAGGGCCGTCGTTAAAAATCATAGATCGATCAATCGGCTTGAAAATCAATTGCAATTGTCGTTAATACTCTTTCTATGGAAAATAAAATAGTCGTTGTGTCTATCGATCAGAAAGTTACAGTTTGTTCATTGATTTACATTTACATTTGCTTGTAGCTCGCCTCGAAGGAAGGCCGTCGTTAAAGATCATAGATCGATCAATCGGCTCGAAAAAATCATTGTAATTTTCGTAGATGCTATTTCTATGGAAATTAAAATATTAGTTGTGCTTATCGATCAGAAAGTTACAGTTTCTTCATTATTTTATATTTACATTTCCTTGTAGCTCGCTTCGAAGAAAGGCTTTCGTTAAAAATCATAGATCGATCAATTGGCATGATAAAAATAATTGCAATTGTCATGGATATTATTTCGATGGAAAGTAAAATAGTAGGTGTGCTTATCGATCGGAAAGTTACCGTTTGTTCAATTATTTAACATTTGCATTCCCTTGTACAGTTCGCTTCGAGAGAAAGGCGAAACTTCGAGAAGAAGGCGACCTGTTTCCTGTTTTCAAATGATTTTGGCGAGCAGCCCGCTCCGCCCTCGGCTGCAAAGGTGTCCGCCATTTCTATAATGAAGCCTTACAGATATCCACCTAATGATAAAGGCGGCAAGCTGTCATTACTTGGACGATTGGCGAGGCGCACACCGTCTACCGTTCTGCTCGAGACACCTTTGAAGTAGGGCTCCTCGGCCGGATATACTTTTTGCCTCTCAACTCGTTTCTTTCGACGAGCGAGAACGGATCCTGCGCCACGATTGCCGGTTTTTCATTTCTCACCTCCTCGGGCGTCGTATTATCGCGATTCGGATCGCTTTACGAGTTTCTCGCCGATAATGGCGCGAGCGCCGCGCCGAGGCGATAATAACGCGACGCGATTATCCGGAGAGCGTCATATTTCGAGAAGCAGCGAAGGAACGGAACTTCCTGAAGAATGTTTCCAGCAAGGATCCTCCGATGCTCCCTAAACTCTCGGCCATCGGATCTGTTGTCGGTAAACGGTTCGCGAACTGAGCCGAGGATCGAATCGCTCCTCCGACATGGCTCGTCGCACGCTATCCAATTTACGAACCGCTCAACCCTTCGTCGAGGCTCGCGGATCGTTTTATACACGGAAGCACAAAGGGTAGTCTGATTTCAGGCGCTCGTCGCTTCGATCGATAAATTATCATTCCCAAGACACAATTAAATAGTCTTGCAAAACAGATTAATAGTTTTGTATTTATAGATCCATCGAAGTGGCGAAAAAAAATATTGACAAAATTACCGTTAAAACTGTTTGTGACAATGAGTCAATGCAGACTCTAAAGACAAATAACATTCTAAAGATTGAGTAGACAATTATTTTTTTTCTTCGTTTCATTAATCACGAAACAAGCGTATTTGTCTGCTATTAGATTTCATTTTTATCTTCAAGCTATACCTATATTGTTACTATATAATTTTTTTTTTTTTTAATTTAAGTACTCATTACACACGTTTCACTTTGTGCGAAGACATTTTTTATTTTGATATTTGTTTCCGACTCTTTTTTTGTTTTTTTGTTGGAAAAACAAAAATGTTGTGGGCAAATTTATTGTTTTGTCGACAGGAGTGTCAGATAAAGTGTCTTATCGGATTGTTTTCATTCGTCGCAGCTCGAGGCTGAGATACGGCGGTGAGCTCTCGAGGCTTTTTACTTTCAAGGGAGACTGAAAAAACCCGACCGAAAAAAAAAAAAAAATAGGAGAGTAAGCTTGACACAGGGGTGCAACCCTTCGCCGTCGAACGGCGCTACGCACAAATGTACCCTGAGTTATCCCCAAAGAGAACTCTACCCGATCGATGAGAATGCAGGGAGTACGGGAAGTCTGCATTATCAACTACCCCATCGTGCATACGGAATCGTTGTCGGAAACTTTCACCAGATTACTCTGCTGACTATTTTTTCATTGAGGCAAAAAAATTCTTATCGCGTCACTGTACGTTCAGCAATTGCCGGAGCATGAACGTATGCGTTGCCGAAGAAGACTTACCAGGGATTAATGATTTCGCTTTAGAGAGAAAAATTAGTTCGTTAGTTTTGCTGTCATATGAAAACTTTCGAAAACACCATATGTGGTGTACAAAAAATTGGCTACGAGAACTTTTGTATGAATTGTTTATTTGTACGCTCGACGACGAGATAAGAAATCATTTCATAAGTTTTACTGTCTTATGAAAATTGCCAACAAGACCATAAATGGTGGAAAACAAAAATTTCTCGTAAGAACGTTTATGTAAATTGCTCATGTGCACAGTAGATGAGCAGATAAATTAACACATGCAACTTGACTTTATACGAGCCAGATAACGTAAGTTCGCCCCTCCTCGCGCTCCGTCTACCTGCTCGGCACGCAAACGAAACACTCTGGTGCCCTTTTGCTACCTACGGTCGAAATCGGCGGCGCCCTGAAAAGTGTCATAAAGAGGCAACGCTGTGTCAAGCTTCGTGCGAAACAGAGATCGACAAACCCCACGATACACGACTTGTATACGTGCATCGGACACATTCGGTTTATCATAAAGCAAAAGATATGTCAGACGGTAGCTTCCGGTGGATCAAGCCGATCCATCGAACGACTACTTTTTCCCTCTCGTCATAGAGATAAAACACTTTTCTCAAGGAAAAAATGATAAAATCTAATGAGCAAATCCTGAGAAGCTTCATCGCTTTGCAATGGCAAATTGAATTCAATCGGTAGAGCAAATATTTTCCAAAAAAAAAATGTACAACCTCTTGAAACCATAAGCGAGTATTGAAAAATACAGGTTTTTTTTTTTTTTTTTTTTTTTATAATGCCATAAGAGCTAAAAATTTTGAAAATTTCCTGACAACGAAATTGAAAAGACACGAAAGAATTTCGTCTAATTACACTCTTTTTGTTATGTTCGGTACATTAAGATATTGAGAATAATTTTGATCATCCATTATTCTCATTTAATCAAGAGGGATAATAAAGTTGTTTTCGAATTATCACACAGTGAAAAAATATAGTTATCTCTATTATACGGAATAATTTCCCGAGATAGAGTCCGCAGATATAGTTTCCGTCGAAAGATCTATTCAATCGATTGAACTATAATTATCTTTGCTGCAATGATTTGTGAATGTCACCCTAATGATAAAATATAAAAGTTCCCTCGGGTGATTGTACATTGAGATGAAGAAATGGTTGGATTAAGCAAATGTGCGGTGTTCAGCACATTTGCTTAATCCAAATACGTTGAAAGGTCTATTTTGTTGGTACAAAAGAATGTTTCTTTCGATCGACAAATTTTCAATAGATTCAAGCAAATGATCCTTTAACAGGACAATGCTTTATTTGTACCAAACAAATAACAGCTTTGAGGCGTATGTCACCGCGACTTTTGGTTAATCCAACCAATTGTTATTTTTTTTTTTTTTTTTCTCTCAGTGTATTTTATAGAAGAAAGTGACTATGTTCACTCCAACTGTGTTATTACTTTCGTAGTGAACAGCGTGTCCGGGCCAAAACGGATTAATCGGATGCTCAACGCCGCTCAAGCAGTGCCTTTTACCTCTCGCTAAATGCGCATAGACGGGAAATACACTTTTCTCCTGGACACCCGGCGTCTGAGGCACTGCCGCACAGAGCCGTGAATATTTCGTTGATATATAACTGAAAAATATCTCGAGCGTGTAATAAAGCGCGGGAGAAAAATGTCGAGACTCCGAAGCAAGCCTCGAGACGAGCGAGGCATGCCCGGGGAATGATATACGAGTATCATACGTCACAATCAGCTGCACGTGGCGCCCAAACGCTTGAATATATTCCACCGATGGTTCCTCTACTCCTCACCCTCCCCCCCCCCCCCCGCCACGGCCGTTTCATGAAATTGCATATCCACTGCATACCGTTAACATTATCCGGAATTGTTCTATTGAATCTCTCGCTCTTGCCTCCGTGCGGTGAGAAAGATCGATAGATAAGCTCTCCCGTTACCGAGAATAATATCGAAAAATACGTCAATATTATTTGTCCGAAATATTTAATTGTCCTTTCGTCGATATTTCTCGACGAGCTACATCCATCGAGTATTTTTACAGAACACGATGAATATTGAAAAAATATATTTATAAAAGAGTTAATTCATTGAATGAATTTTTTTTTTTTTTTATAGCGTAAATAAATTTATTCGATTAATTTGCAGATGGAACGAAAATTGCGATAGAGAAAATCAATTGATTCGCTCAATGTTTTCGTGTAGTAATTTATGTATACTGATGTATAATAAATTTTCTTGTACACAGTCTGAAGGGAAATTGTAAATTTCATATATTGGAACTTAAAATTTGCTCACATTACTTACATTCATTGAACATTGGTGTTCTATTTGGTAAAATAAAAATATCAAATATCAAAATTACATATCTTTTGCATGAAATTTACAAAAATTGAAAGTCAAAGCAAAAGTAAATGTGTTTGAAATTTCAGAAGCAGTTTACACGAACAAGCTTCCGACACCGTTAATTAATTTTCAAATTAATTTTTTTTTACAGTGCCGTAAATAAATTTGATTAGTTTCTAGATAGAACGAGAACCGAATAGTTCGAGATAGATAAACCGGAAGTCCGGAGCGTTGCTGTCCCTCCGAGGGGCGCAGGGCTGATCCTTATGGTCAAGGAACTTTTTACAACCCTCAGACGAGCGGAGGTACATATAGTTTTTCGTCACGATGGTTAAAGAGGGTGAACAATGGAGAACAGAGACAGACGGGGGGGGGGGCGTCCCGTTGCTCTTTTCCGTTGTTGCATGTACCTAGTCGTCGGAGCTTCTTGTACGAGCGATACGTACCACGATCGATTATATGCAGGACGCGCACAATGTGAGTCCTATCTTGCTTGTCTATCGGCGTCCGTTGAAAATATAACGATACCATATGCTAATGGCTCACACACGGGTTGTCTTGTACAAAAAAAAAAAAAAAAAAAAAAAAAAAAAAATCGTGCTTCGGGAGGAATGAAAAGGGATGAAAGCTGAGAAAAAGAAAAGGACGCAGAAAAAGATGGGACATCTCATGAAATCCAATGAAATTTATGTTCCAACTGGCAGGTTGTCGCGCTTTCGCTATTGTCTAAGGAATTTGAAATCTGCAATTTAGATTTCGGGCAACTTACCGGGAAGACATCACTTCCGGTTAGAAAATCAAATTTTTCGAAGTTTCGGAATTGACGTCATACCGGAAATGCCTTAATTTTAGTCGGGGAATCTCACTTGTCGACCGGAAATACCTCACTTTTGGTTTGAAAATTTCATTTTTCGACTGGAAGTGACGTCACACCGGAAATACGTCACTTTGGGTCGGAAAATTTCATTTTTCGACCGGAAGTGACGTCACACTTGTAAATTTTTCATTGAACATAGCACGTGAGATTTGTCAGAAGGCAAAACTCTATACGGAACGCAACGCACGCTTAAAACTAGGTCTGAGCCGCAAATTGGGCAGTTTAACTTGCGCGTTACCTTTCACCCCCCGCTTATCCGTAAGTGGGTAAAAATAAAAATGTGCAAAGTAAATTCACTCGCTCTTTCTCCGGTTCGCCGAACTCGAAGCATCGGACAGATAATATTACATAAAATATACAATCGATCACTGTGGATGTTTGCATGTAAAGCAGCTAAAAACAGGGCAATGAACGCTCCGGTGAATATAGAGTCTCGTAAAATAAAGCATTAAACCGAAGGAGATAGCAGAGCGGGCTTATGTATCGGCGTACCAATGATCCTGTCCGATCGAATCACGCTCTACCTCGTTTCACCGGATTTTCAAAGTACAAAAGCAAACATCGACCTCTTACCGCACGCACACCGAACAACCACCCTTTTATCCTCGACCCACCGCTATATCGTTAGGTACATTGAACTATATTCTGCACAGGTATTATGGAATTATATACATCGTCGTATACCGCAACGTCAATATGACGCGTTTTTGTTTCTTGAGAAAATTTCGTGTAACGACCTCAGCGAATGACCGCGTTAACGTCATTACCGCCTGTCAAGGAACTGCTAAATTCTATCGAATGTACTATTTCACACTGTACTGTTCTCCACATGATAAGTCAATATATTTTGAAAATTATCTGCGACAGAAGTTTTCGTTTTAAACGACGTAGAATCAGAATTTTTAATGATGACAAAAGTGTGTAATAGACTGACAAATTCTATCGAATATATTATTTCATACTGTACCGTTCACCATTCGATAAATCTACATATTTCGAAAATTAACTGTCTAACAGACAGAAACTTTTATTCGGCACTCCATTAAATCTGTCAGTACAGTTACTTATTTTACCCAAGTGCATAAAACACCAAATCAAGAGACATTTAGAACAATCCCATTTTATTAATCGGTAATATGTTTTATTGTCAATCGATATAAAAAGAGTTTTTTATTTTGTTATTATGATTTTTAAAAAATCCCTATGTACATATATATAGTATCGTATTTCATTGTAGCAAAGTCTCCAATGAGCAGGCAGAACTATGGTAGATTTGTCGAAATAGAGTAGAAATCGTCATTGTTCGTCTCACCACCGATTGGTCTAGGGCAGAGACCGAGGAGAAAAAAATGTTTTGTCGATTGGTTGCCGAGTTAACTTGTTCACTAGCAAACTCACCCCTCCACGTTTCCTAGCTCACCCCTCGTGGCCACTGCAATTTGGTGAGAAGGGGGGGGGGGGTGGTGGTGGTGAATCCACTCGTTGGATTACACTCCGCAGCATGCATCTCCGAGCCGAATCCACCACCGCTCTTCGCCTGCTCCAGGCATTTCCGTTAAATATGCCTCTCCGTTTGCAGTCCGTCGACTAACGTCCCGGTGCTTAATCGCACCTACGGGAATTACCGCGCAGCCACAACTGTTTCGATAATGGCTTTACTTTAACTTTGATAGTTACCGTTTCGATTGTCTCTACGATTTAAGAAATCCTCAATATTCTAGTTCAAGCGACGTTGCAACGAGCACTATAAATAGACGGAATCTTAAATTGTTAATATTCTCAGCGCAAAGACTTCATGAGCCAAAATGATGTGAATTAAAATTTTTTATTTTTTTTTTCTTTTTTCAGGTATCTCTCCGAATTTATGACTTGCAGTTCGTCGACTAACGTCCCAGTGCTTAGTCGCACCTACAGGTATTATCGCGCAGTTTCAATAATGGCCTTACTTTAACTTTAGCAGTTTTCATTTCCACTAACTCCGCGATTTAAAGGAATCTATATTTTACTTCAAGTGACTTTGCCACCAGTTTTTCGCTGTAAACAGACAGAATCAGAAATTGTAGAGATTTTCAGCACGAATATTGTTCACGAGCCAAAATGAGGCGAATTTTCGTTTTTTTTTTTTTTTTTTTTTTTTTTTTACTTATTCCTCCTCATTTATAGCTCGCGAGGGTTTTGTCTTCGTCGAGCCTTCGCTCCACTGCCGTATTACCGGAGAGACGACGAGTACGATGATCTTGTGTGACGTTGCTGCTTCTGGTTCTGCGCGAAGGTAGAGAGCTACACTCGCCGGGCGTTGAATTTCTGCTGCCGCGAGACGCCGGCTGAAATAAATCTTCAGCCTTGGGCTTTACATCACTGGTTGGCAAGCAATTTGGGCCGGGTGATAACTCATACGTGCATCGATAGTACCCCGCTCGAGTATATATGCATAATGTATTATGTATGTATGCATATAGTATACCGTCGTTCGGGTGTCTGGCTATGTGTGCTCCGTGCACGTATAACATTATGTACCTCGGGTGTTCGATGTATGGAGGAGTATGTGGCACGGAAGCGTGAGAAGGTTACAGCAGCGCCGAGGGACACGGGAGGATGGAAAAGGAAAGCGCGTCCCGGTGGCTCGAACGCGAGACAGGATAAGGAGAGGAGTGAACGAGGCCGATGATAAAAACCTCTCACACCCGCGGCAAATCGCGTGTGGCTGTGAGTTTTTGGTTTAGAGGCAACGAGAAAGAAACGAAGAAGTTAACAACCGCACATAGAATAGATGTATAATGAAACAATAAAACATGAGGGTTACGGCCATTATGTTGATAAGGTCGTCGCGCGGCATCGCCAGAATCCCCCCCCCTTCCGACTATCCTGCCAATTTTCCCGACCACCAAACCGAGGGATATCGCGAATCGGCGGGTCTTTCGTTCTTCTTGGAACCACTTTCTTCGGCCTTCTTTTTACCTCTTTTATATCTGCAGTTGGGAGCATTTTGCGAACAAGTTTGTTTGGCAAACCCTGGTTACGAGTCTAACTTTGTTTGCCGAACTAAGTGCCGAGCATTTTTGTGGTAACTTGAGCGCAAAGCTTGAATCCGCCGTCGTGAGAATTGAGCGGGGAAAAGCGATTTTCTCCGCGAGGAATCAAAATTACTGTGACGATACGGCTTGAATTAGCCGATTAACTTCACTTTAGTCACTTCTCCGAGGCATTCTGTACGATGGCACGATTGCACTCGGCATCGAACATCGATATTTCGTCTGGCTGCATTTGCCGATCTAATCCGATCGATTGGAGCTCCTCTCGCATATCAAATTTATCCTGTTCACGGCCGAAGCGGAGTACTATTTCTATGTTTCTAGCTCGCATGACTCTTTTTTTAACGCTTGATTTTATATTTGTAGTTGAGAGTTTTTTTTTTTTTTTTTATTGTAACTTTTAGGTGAAACCAAGTGCCAAACATTATTGTCGGTGATTTGACTTGCGTACAAAGTTCAAACCCGTTATCATAAGAATTGGGCAAGAGTAAGCGATTTTTCTACGACAAATCAAAGTGACCCTAACGGTACCGCTTGAATTAGCGGATTAACATCATTTTAGTCACATCTCCGATGCGCCCCGTACGACGGCAAGATTGAACTCACCATCGAACATCGATATTTCGTATGGCTATATTTGCCGATCTAATGCGATCAATTGGAGTCCCTCTCGCATATCAAATTTATTCTGTTCACTTTCGAGGCGGATTGATATTTCTACTTTTCCAGTTCGCATGATTCTTTTTTAACGCTTGATTGTACATTTGCAGTTAGGATTTTTTTTACTTGCGACTTTGTTTGCCGAACCAAGTGCCAAGCACTTTTGGTCTTACTCGACTTGTGTGCAAAGTTTAAGTCCCGTATGATGCAAATTGCGCAAGAGAAAGCGATTTCTCTACGCGGAATCAAAATGTTCCTAACCGTACCGCTTGAATTAGCGGATTAACTTCATTTTAGTCACATCTCCGATGCGCCCCGCACGACGGCAAGATTGAACCCACCATCGAACATCGATATTTCGTCTGGCTATATTTGCCGTTCTAATCCGGTCAATTGGAGCCCCTCTCCCATATCAAATTTATCCTGTTCATGGCCGAAGCGGAGTAATATTTCTACGTTTCTAGCTCGCATGCCTCTCATGTTGCCTGCACCGGTACGCTCCCTCTTTCAATCGTAGAGCAGAGCTCGCGTAAATCCTTCCTTCCACCTTCCACCCCGCGGGTACTTATAGGCACTCCCCGACTCATGTGTGCCCGGGATATCCGTCCGCGGAATCCTGAGGTAAAGGCAGGGCAGGTAACGTACGTACTTCTTTGCATATAATTAGAAGAGCATTGAATCCTGCTCTCCCCTCGAGTCCCCCCATCGCAGCCCTATTCAATAAGCAGAGCCACGATTCCGCTGCCGCTGCTGCTCGTTGCCCACTGCTCAACCTCGAATCCTTCGCTTCCTTCATGGTTGGCACATCAATATAAAAAAAAAAAAAAAAAAAAAAAAAGAGTCCTCCTTTTTTTCCCGAAGAAGGGTTGAGAGGTGAACGCTTCTCCCTTCCTCTTCCTCGTGCGCTTCTATTTCCTTACAAACCTATCGCCGGGAGCCGTCCGTGTCGTTCCGTATGCATATTACGTGACAATGGTACGACAGGATGAGGGAACCTTAGGAATTAAGCAACAAGGGCTTGGTCGACAGTCTCGGCGACGAGCGCGCCGCAGTGCACAGTCGTTGGCCGCCCTTTGCGGACTGGCGTGCGAAAAAAAAAAAAAATGCTACTGAGAACGACACAGAAGACAAATTTCCGATTCTCATTGGTCTTCATTATTTTTAACTTTTAAACTTTTGACATTTTTTTTTTTTTTTTTTGCAACTTGTAAGATATTACGCATTAGAGGCAATTCTCGGATAATTCTTTCAGACGAACTTCGGCTAGATGTTTTGCAGATTATGCTACCTTATAGAATGCGAGGTTTTATCGACATTGAACACTTTCTCGGCTGGTTTGACTTTCAACATTTTCCATGCGCACCAAATGTCGCCGAATCAAATTGAAATTAAACTGCAATGCCGGCGTCGAATGGGATAAACGTTTGAAAAATTAAAAAGAATTAAAAAAAAAAAAAAAAATTGAAACTAGTCTATGCGTTTAAGCTTTCGAAGCATGTGTATCACGGGCGATGCGCTACTTTGAATTCGGATAGAATGCATGAATAACCAACCGATATACTTGAAACTTCATATTTGTAAAAAAAAAAAAAAAAAAAAATTGGTTTAATTAAAAAAATTGTATGTTTCAAAGGGTTAAAAGGGCGTTGCATAAATATATTTACTCTAGCTAGCGCGTTGCATAAATATATTTACTCTAGTTCCAACTACTTTCCAGCACATCGCGGCTGAATACTTTTTTTTTTTTTCTTGCACCGTTCGGGCTCGCAGTGGTTAGCCTTTTCTTAGCGAGAGGGAAGGAAACGGATGGAAAAAAAAAGGATCCGTTCTTGGCGCGGAAATTACGCATGCAGGTAGTCGCGACGGCAGGGTTGGGGGGACATTGTCAAAGTCCTAGCTAGACCTCAGCGGGGTCTGATGATAAATCATCGCGCATTGAGATTTAGTTCGGTCCCTTCGATCGATCCAACATATTAACGAGGCTTCTTGAATTTGAATATTCAGCCGCTTTCCATTCTCACGAACGGGTACGCATACGCATAACTTTTCGTCAAAGCTCTAGGTTTTCTTTTTTTACAACTTACCTGGCTGGAGGCTCCGGGGCTTCGGCACAATGACTCTCTGATTTGATTTACAGGGGACGGAGAGAAATTCGGCGATCAGCCGGGTTCCGCGGATGCGACCTCGTGCATACATTATATGAGAGAGGGAGATGCATTGAATCGTCGAGAAACTGTTTTACACCGGACGATGGGACGTTCGGGTAATGTACAAAAAAAAAAAAAAAGTCTGAACAAACTTGATCGAAATTTCGTTCGATATGGACGAACTATATTTTTGTTTTTTTTTTGTAAAATTTGTATATCTTCCTGAGCTTATTAGTTGATCTTATTTTATTCAAAAAAAAAAAAATAATAATATTCTCTATTGACCACTATCGATGTGCACAAATTCGATAAAGTAATTTTTTTTTTTTTTCTGTTATCGAGAATACAACAAAAATCACTTCGATCAGCTCATGAAGCAGCGAAACTTAAAGATTGAAAATAGAATAAATAAATGACATGACAATAGTGTCATAACAATAATAAATAGAAAATATAATAACAGATATAATGAGTAGATAAAATTATAAATAAGACAAATAAGAGTGCATTTTAAAAACGATAAACAAACACCGACACATACACGCGCACACTCCAGAATTGAACACACCAGGATAGACGAGATTTGAATTTTGCGAAAATCGACGCAGCCATATGCATGTATGAAATAAAAGGATTTCGAGGAAGAAATGATTGCAAAAAAGGAACTATTATGCTTCACGCCAGAATCTTCGATTGAGGGACGTGCGCTTGCAAAGGAATCATTTATGCATTAAAGAAAATTTAAGAATATCGTTTTTCACCCACCAAACTCAAGACTGAGTTTGTGCATTCGTTTATTTAATTGGCCGCCAATCGATCAATCCGGAGTTGAGAACTTAAATGTAATAGATAAATAAAATAAATAAGATAAATAAAATAAATAAAATAAATAAAATAAATAAAATAAATAAAATAAATAAAATAAATAAAATAAATAAAATAAATAAAATAAATAAAATAAATAAAATAAATAAAATAAATAAAATAAATAAAATAAATAAAATAAATAAAATAAATAAAATAAATAAAATAAATAAAATAAATAAAATAAATAAAATAAATAAAATAAATAAAATAAATAAAATAAATAAAATAAATAAAATAAATAAAATAAATAAAATAAATAAAATAAATAAAATAAATAAAATAAATAAAATAAATAAAATAAATAAAATAAATAAAATAAATAAAATAAATAAAATAAACACCGTCACACACACGCTCACTCTGGGATTGAACACAGTAAGATAGCCTAGGATTGAATTTTGCGAAAATCGATGGAGCCATACGCATGTATGAAATAAAAGGATTACGAAAAAGGGCTCGAATAATACGTTCGGAAAGAAACTATTAATGCTTCACGCCACAATCTTCGATTGCGGAATGAGTACGTGCGAGGAATCATTTATGCACAAAATAAGATTTAAGAATGTCCTTTCTCACCCCCCCCCCCCCCCCCCCCAAACTGAGGACTCTTTGTGCATTCGTTTGTTTAATTGGTCGAAAATCGATCGTGACTGCGAATTTTATTCGGTCTCTGGGTCAAAGGGTCGCTGCCCCGTGAGTAGCCTCGAGACGAGCACTAAACCGTGTTTTGTTAATTACTAACTGCACGAGGGACGCGCGATCAGAACCGAAATGAGAAGCCCTTAGCTGGAATGGAGGCGACGTCGGGCGGCCATGCTGACGCCTGCGCAGTGAAGCTCGTCGAGGCACCCTCGCAGCAGTGGCATTGAAAAGGGGGTGGGGTCTCGATATAGCAGGACACGAAAGCATAGTCGCAAAACTATTGACCAAGCCATTGTGGAAAAATGACCCGGACTCGGCAGTTGACGGTCAAATTACGTGTAACAGAATGGATAGAGAAAAAAACGCAAGTACAAAACTGTATAAAACACGAGTATAAAACTTTTAAACTATCCTCGTTGTTACAATAAATTAATTCCGTATGATTACTAAAAACTGCTCAATTAATTCGATGAAAAATTATTCGTAATTCGTAAATAATACATTTTAATAATAATATAATATATTTTAATAATGTTGTTGCACTTTCCGATTTAAAAATCGAAAAAAAAATAATGTTTCCCGTTCGATATAATTAATTCGAAACTTTAAAGCCTTATTATTTGAATTGCTAGAAAAATGTCCAAATGTTTTCAGCGGTGAAACTCTATTTGCACACTCGACAATGACAATACAACATAATATAATATATTTTATTAGTATGTACTTTCATTGTAATTTCGTATATCTCTGTGGATTGTAAAAATCGAAGAGATTATATAATAAATTCCAAACTTTAACTTTAAATTTATAATGAATTCCGAACTTTGACGCAGTCGCTATTCAAATTGAAATAAAAATCCCAAAATATTTCAGCTGTAAAAATCTATCAGCACACGCGCGAATGAGATGTCTTGAAAGACAAATTATTTTTGTAATATCTGTATCATTAGAGTTGTCTCTCCAATCGAAAATACCGCGCGATTCCGGCGAATTTATTCGATTCGAACGAATGTGTCTTAATAGCCGGACAAGAAGAACGTTCAATTATTTTTTGCAATTTCGTTCCGCGAAGACGTTCGATTTTCAGGGGTTTTCCTATCGGCAATAAATATCTGAAAATTCGATAGAAATTCGAAAGTGCTAAGAAAAACGGCGACGGGTGGTTTTAGGGTGGCGCGAGAGGGTTCCTACAAAGACGCACGCACGTTTTGCGCGAGGCTTCGATAAATCCGTTTCCATATAAATATAACGTCGTGCGGATCTCGGGCGAGTGCGCACGTCGGGATTGCTCGAGGGGTTGTTCGGTGTTGGTACTGCGTCGGTGTGAGCGTCGGGACGATCGAGACGCCTACGCCGGCGTCGCGACGTTCGACGGTACAGTTCCCGTTGGACGGCTCTTCGAGATGGCAGAAACAACGCGCAGTCCTTCCCCGTCGTCGTTCCTGGCGTGGCTCGTTTTTTCCACGAGCCTCGAGAGCCTCGAAATAAGATATTTTTTTTTTTTGTTAACGAGTCACGAACCACCGTCCAACATCCGATTTTAATCTCTTCGATCATCAAACATTCCTCGTCGAGCGAAATAGTTTAAAAGATTATAATAAAAAAAAAAAAAAAAAAAAAAAAAAAAAAAAAAAAAAACCTTCAACTGGGATGAAAAATTTGTTTCGAAAGTTACTATCATACAGTCCGAAAAGAAAGATAACAAAACGTCGCGATCAACTCGAGAGCCGCACTTTTCGAAAAATTTCCGGTGTAAAGAATGTTTTTTTTTTTGTTCTTGTCTTTTGTCGTCTTTCTCGTAAATTCCTTTCCGTTCGACGTACTCGAAACACCGAGCACCAAAAATTTAAAAGAAAATCGAAATATCGCCGGACGACGAGAGATTTTCACAAAGTTCGCGGTTCGAAATTCGGAGTATTTAACACTGAGTTCACCATGGCGGATATAAAAAATGAAATATCGCCGAATTATACAACTAAGCTTGTCGGACAATTAATTTGGAGACGGTAAAATTACGGCGAGGAGTCGCCGAGTGTCTCCGCGAAAAGTCCGCAGCTGATTGTCGCCTCGCCGACCGGCCGCTCGGTCTTTATCTCGAATTATAATTACGCATCATCCCCACCATCGTCATAGACGCCGGTCTCGCGCACCAGCCTCCGCGGCATCCCCCACGCAGCCCGCCGACATGTTAATCACTCTCTCTCTTTCCCCCTCTTCGTTTTTTTATTTCGCCCGTTTGCTCCCATTGCCGCCGCTTTCGCGGATAAAATCGAGAACGGTCGTCGAGTTTTCGCGAACCACTCGAGTGTGTTTTTTTTTTAATCATCGGCAATTTCTTTTTTTTTTTTTTTTTTTTAATTCCAAACGCTCATCCTCAGCTTCATCCGCCAATCTCGCGAGCCGCGCGATCTTCGCATTGTTTTGTGAGAGAAAAAAAAAAAAAACAAAATCGGTCAACGAGCAACGTTCGAAAAAAAAAAAAAAAATTCCACCGAGAACTTTCCGGTCGGAGCGAAAATAAAAAAATAAAAAAAAAATTGAAGCAACCAAACGGGACGACCGTCGACTGCGGGGCCTCGGAAGATTCAACCGGAATCGGCGATCGGTGAGTACTTTATCGTATTACTACTGCAATTTTTTTTTTTTTTTTTTTTTCTCTTGCAGAGTGCGCGACAACTCGGCGTTATGATTCGATATAGTGTAATATATTTAATGTGAATCCAAACGGAGCCGCGCTTATCGAGTGGTCGTGGGTGATTTCGTAACCTCGTTTCCATCCACCAGCTCGCTCCGTATTCCGCGAGAGACGGAAATCGACGCTGTCGCAAGTAGTGCGAACCGCCGCGGCCTTACCCGCCCCTTTCGAACAAAAAAATAATTAAATAAAATCGAATTTATCGACGTTACTCCACTTTTCAAAGCCACCGGCAATTTTTTAAATATTTTTTGCTCCTTTTTTTTTTTTCACTAAACCCTCGCAAAGCCTCGAATTTCGTTACTAGATATACATCAAAATCGCGTGCACCGAATATCGATCGAATCGATCCCATTTAAAAAATTTTTTTAAGTGACCCCGAAGACATCTTCACCTCAAACTTCATCTTCGCCAAATCTTCCTCAATGCACTGCTTTATCAAAAAATGAAAAAAATAAATAAAATTTCTCATAGAATTTTATTCTCCGAGTGAACTTTCGCGAGCGAAGTTTCTTGCGAAGAAAAACACAACCGTCATAACTCGACGAAATTTTGTCTCATGCAGTCTTCGGGGTCATTTTTTTCAACTCGCCCTTGTCACTGAACTTTGCACAGTAAAGAAGAATTTCTTTCGACAAATGTCCGCAAACTTCTCGTTAATTTACCCAAAAAAAAAAAAAAAATTGCAAACAGTACAAACGATTTTTTCTATTTTCTTTTCATTGATAAAAGAAAAATTGTCGATATCAGCGGACAAGAAGCGTGTGTAGCTATTTTAGTGTGTGTCGCCGAACTGCCGCTGTGCAGAACTGCTGTTTCGGCGCTAGGACGTAAACCGGCTTCGGGGCCGGTTCTAAAGCCACTACCTACTGGCCCGTGCGTGGCTAGTACGGTATAGTAATAGCACGTACGCGATGGCAGTAGTAGTGGTCGTTGTTGTAAGGGAAGTGGGGGACAGACACCGGTTGCACTCATCAACCCTTCCACTTCCAGGCGGTGGTTCATCCGCCGCGGACTCGCCGCGCTCCTCTAACCCGCTCTGTCTCCGCGCTCCTTTTTTTTTTTTTTTTTTTTCACCCCACTTTTTTTTCAGCCTCCGCTCTTTCCACGCTGTCCCGCTCGCCTCCTGCGTACATATGTAATTACTCCACGGCCAGTGCCAGTGATTCGAGGTCGGGCCGGCTTCCTGCCCTCCGTTTTGTACTCGCTAGCTGCAGCTCCCTTTTATCTCCACTGGCGTACACGGAGAAAAATAGTTCTGTTTTTGCTGCCACGACAAGAAATTATTGACGAAGAACGTTTTATTAGAGATAATGAAACGTTCTTCGTTGATAATTTCCTGTTGCTACAGCAAAATATTTGTTGCCACAATAAAATATTTTGTTGCCACAACAAAATATTTTGTTGCCGCAATAAAATATTTTGTTGCCGCAATGAAATATTTTGTTGCCACGATAAAATATTTTGTTGCCACGATAAAATATTTTGTTGCCGCAATAAAATATTTTGTTGCCACAATAAAATATTTTGTTGCCGCAATAAAATATTTTGTTGCCACAATAAAATATTTTGTTGCCAGAATAAAATATTTTGTTGCCACAATAAAATATTTTGATGCCAGAATAAAATATTTTGTTGTTCCCATGTTAACTACGGAAATTAGTTATGGCAACAAAAGTTCTTGTTGTTCCAATAATTTTTTTTCTCCGTGTACACTGAGCTCTAGTGCTCAAGGAATGGTCGTCATTGATGCCTGGTTTTTCTGGTTTCTGTACCTTGCTGGATATCGAGGTCTTAACGGGGTCGAAGATGTCGAGCAGGAGAAGCGGCGACGAAAAGGGCAGAGAAACAAATTGGACAATAAATTTTGGACAATAAATTGTCGTAAAAAGTACAAATTTTTTTTACTGCGCATATAAAGTTGTATTCAATGTTTGCTTCCTCATGGAGGAACCTTCGCTTAATGGCTCGTTGCGCTGAAATTTGGGACGCTAAATAAAATGCTCTTGAGAAAAACACAATCGGTTACATGTGGAAGGGAAAATTGTCGGACCAAAAATGGTTTCAGATGAAATACAATAAAGATATCAAGCAAGACATCCAGCAACGAAACGGGCAAATAAAAAAATTACATGTAAGGTTTGCATTACATTTTTACCGTCTCGCTAGGTCGAAATTTAGGGCGTTACTTAAACCGTTCAAAAAGATTGCAACCTATTTTAGTTATTTTTAGTTCCAAATGTTCGAAAAATCGTCTTTCTGTTTTCCCGATTTTCGTAAATTTTCTCGCCGAAATTGCAACGTATTTTAGTTCTTTTTAGTTGCAAACTTTCGCAAAATCGTTTTTCTATTTTCCCGATTTTCGTAAATTTTCTCGCGGATGACTCGAAAGCCCTTGAGAAAAAGGCGTTCGCTCACGTCGCCTCGACGGGAAAAATCGTTGGGCCAAAAAGGGGTTTCGGATGAAATATAGATTGTCCGTTCGCGTTGCCTCGAATATTATATATTCGTCGCGGCCTCCCTACTGTTCCTACAAACCCTCGTGTCTACCGGCTTACCGTGTCTCTCGACTACCCTTGCAACCCTTTTTTTTCCTTATGTCTACCGGGGTCGCTGAAGCGGGCGGGATTCACCCGGCGCTACTTTTTGCCCAACCGCCCATCAGAGCAGCATCTACCGTCGTTCCTGCCTTTGTGTGTTTCGCCCCGCTCGCGCGCACGCGAACCCAATAATGAATTATATTTTTCTCTTCCACCGAAGCATAGATTATCATATTTTTTACTATCTGAAAAAAAAAAAAAAAAACGACACGGGGACCCCCGAAGCCCAGTTATCCGGAGCTACACACATGAGAGATAGACCCGGGGGGTTCCGAGAGGGTCGTCTCGCCTTTGGGCCGCGAGCCGAACGATCCGCACATAAATATCTCTCGGGGTTCTCACTCTACCTGCCCCGTCCAACTATGTATACCGGCTCTTTGAATATTATGTATATGAGTTCCCACTCGCGGGTTAAAACCGTTTGGAAAACTGGCGAAACATCCCGCGAGAGTGACACGCCGAACCCCCAACGGGAGAGTTCTCATCCGAACGCGGCGAACATATGGGTCGATGACGCATGTTTAATGATCCGGCTATCTATCCATAACCTTTCATATTTAATAATAATAAATTTATCAAGTATATTTTTAATAATATTAAATTCATCAAGTACATATTTAATAATATTAAATGTACACAGTTAAAAATAATTTGTTAAATAAGTGACAAACTCGTTTGTCACTTATTCGAATATAATAGAACCTGTCCTTTTATTTCCGATGTCATTGACAATTTTAGTTTGTACTTTTGTTTGTAAGACCAGAGAATTAACAAATAAAAAATTGTGGACGTTTGTGGACAATGAGTTGTTGTAAAAAATACAAACTTTTTTTTACCGTGTATCGAGTATAATATTTAATAATATTAAATTTATCAAGCATAATATCTGTTAAGAATTAAATTTAATATTTCATATTTGCTTGCAGCAACGCGTATATTATTTCGCACCCGATAAATAAAAAGAAATACCGTACATATATGATGAAACAAAAATCTTAGTTTTGTGTTTAAACCAAAAAAAAATGGCAAAAGCTAGAAGAAGGAATGGGCGAGGTGGCCGTTGCTTGTAGTTCTTACATCGTTGATACACATCCCATGTGTAAATAACAAGAAGACGAGGAGTTTCCCACATGGCGCTCGCCCTCGTGGGTAACCCCTTACCCGACGTCTTCCGGATGGATACCGAATAGTAGGCACGTTGTCCGTCTGTGCCATGAGCCCAGGTACAACGATACACTATACAGCACGCGTGAATTATTCACTGATCTTATCCGTGAAATTATATGTCTGCCTTGCTGGCCCTCCGACTATCTCTGTCTCCTCTATTACACCGATCCACGCTGAGTAATAGGAGCGGTGTATCGGAGGCCGATCTCTACCAATCTCCGGACCGTCACTCTGTCCTTTAATCGCTTTTTGCAAGGGATGCGTGGGAAAAAAAATCGATTTTTATGATTTTAAAGAAAAAAAATGAATGAACACTGCATTACATATAATTAATTTATTAAATATCATTTTAATAATCATGTTCAGCAATGCAATAACAAATTGTAAGTTTAATGTACTGAAGCGTGAAATATGCCTACATTACTTACATTAATTCAACATTGATGTACTTTTTCGCAAAATTAAAATATCCAATATTAAAATCAAAAATCTTTTGCCCAAAATTTATAAAAAAAAAATGTGACTGCAAAATTCCTTTAAGAAAACACGCACATGTGTTTGAAATTTCAGAAACAGTTTATGTAAAAAAAACTTCCAATACCGTTAATCAATTTCCGAACAATTTTCTTTTTTTTTTTTTTTTTTTTTTACAGTAAGTGTAGCAAACGATAGTTTACAATGCTTGCTCTCATTGAAGTGGAATTTGTAGGCGGACGTTAGCGTACACAAGCTCTTCAGGATCAGTTCGTCCCATAATCCGAATGTAACACCCAACAACGTCGAACGTTGCGGAACCGCTGGTGGCTGATTTATGAGAAAATGAGGCACGCAAGCGAGCAACCCTTTCATCGGGCTCGGCAACACGTATGTGCGCATAAACGGGGAAAAAAGGGTCGAGCGAATAAGCGAGGGTAATCGTATGCATTTTACTGTGATTCACGCCGCGGCACCAACGAACATACACGCCGCACGTACGAATGGAAATGAATTAAATGGTAAGAAAAAAAAAAAAAAAAAAAGAATGAGTGCGAAGGGCCTCTCATTTTTTTCCCGTAACTCGTGCACCGTGACGCGTGAAACTTTGCAATAAATTTCGATTATCTTCTTTTTTTTTTTTTATCTCTGTCTCGACTATTTTTCGTTGTACATCCGCGAAAGTACGGCGAGAGGCTGTAGGGACAAAAGGTCGGGGATGGAAGGGACCCGCTATGCGAGGCATGTTTGAGGTACAGCATTCGAGAGGGATATGGCATATTACATTCAACAATAGGACAGAATACACATAGCCGATACATTTCGATGTAACCTTTGCTCTATCAGACGTACCATGTAATCCCGCTGGGCAAACCACGTTAACTCAAATACTCCACTACCTGAATCTCCGTAGCATCGGCAGTACAAATATTTAACGTATCTCGAGTGCGCACTTCTATTGCATAATGCCGAAAGCGATAAGTGGCAAACACCTGCGAAATTTCATACTATATTACTACTGCTTCATCAGTTCGAGTTTCTAGCGTTGTCGCGCATGAACGTATCACATCCCGTTTGAAATTTTCAATTTTTGGCCGTCAGTGACGTCATGCTGGAAAACGTCACATCCGGTCGAATGCTGAGATGTTCAAGCCAGAAGCGACGGTTTCCCATGTGACGTCAATTTCAGTCGAAAACTGAGATTTTTTAATTGAAAGTGAAGTTTTCCTGTCTACTTTTCGATCATTTATGTTGCTGGTGGAAAATCACTGTCTTACAATTAGTGGTTCAAAATCACGAGCGATTCCGGCAGAAGTTTTAGGATTTACCAGAACAATTACGATCCATATTATTATCTACCAGTTTCAGTACAAGAGCTTTATGCCAATAACGGATCTGATGAGACAGTCTCAAATTGAACAGTTTGAATAAAATTTGAGATAGTTATCCAAAAACTGTTGCTGCTCAGTTGTATCGCCACTAAAGAAGCATCCATTGCCGGATAATCACCCGACCGTCCATCAGTCCCGTTTCGGAACGGTTTTGGGCGTCACAGTTTGCAAATGGTTAATTCCGTCTTACAAATACTAGTTGTTATTGATCGAAAGATTAAGCGACTTTTGGGATATTTCGAAGACTTTTGGGAGTTGGGGAGAATGCGAGGGGATGAGAAATCCGCCTCAATGACCCGTCATGACCGGCGTTATTGTGCTGCAAGAACACTAGAACGGGAAGAGCGGGATCCTCCGTGAGTCCCTTGATAGCGCTCATTAATAACGAGGGCCAATATAATGGCGTTTTAGAGAATAATGGCCCGTCATTCCGTCACCCATAGCGCGAGGGTAATCGTACAGTTCCCGTGTTGGGGGCTTAAGATTTTCATGGATCCTCCTCATCCCGAGCCCACCGAGGACCGTGAAAAACTGTTTGTACCGCACTCGGCTGCTACAGGTAGTCCCGGGTCAGGAAGGTCATCCTGTGTTCGGTCCGGGGTTTCACGCAAAAGGGCACAATGGATGCCTGCACCCTGATGATCGCGATGCACATGTGTGCTCGCACACAGGCGCGCTCATTCTTCCCGTCCCTTGCTCGGGCGCTGCCTCGTCGTGCTTGTTTCTTCCCTTCGTGTTCGCATGTAGAAACAAGAACGGAGAGTTTGAGATCCAGGCCAAGGGCTACGGGTCACGCCGATGAAAGTTCCTGAAATGTGCACCTGTTGCCCTCATGGATTGTCGATCGTTCATTCATCTCGTTCGGGCAATGGTGCGTCGTCCCCAATTCGCACGTTTTGACGTTTGATTCTTTCCCCTGAATAACAGTTGATCTTTTAGCCATTTGAAGATCGTCGGTGCTAGTTAAAAACGTCGAGAAATCAGTCATCAGAATCGATGGCTGGGTGAGTCGGATATCCAATATCGCAATCCGTTGGTCTTGATGGGGAATTTACCAAAACTGTTCCATATCCACTTTCACGAAAATTAGAGTTGCAAAGATATTATAGATCAATTCGTAATTTGGAATTTATACACCGCTTCTAGATAATTATTTTGTGATTCCCGGTAGATCAAGTTACTCGGAGGTTCAAGAAGCAGCGCAAACCAATGATTTTTCGTCGAGATCGATAGATCGGTAGCAGCAAGCAACGCGCAAGTAGCACAAGCTTCAAGTAGGCTTGCCAGCGCACATGACTGATTAAATGTGGAGGGATTGTCAATTGTTCATTCAACCCGTTCGGGAATGGTGCATCGTCCCCAATTCGCACCTTTTGACGTTTGATTCTTTCCCCCGAATAACCGTTGATCTTTCAACCATTTGAAGATTGTCCATTCTAGTCGAAAACGTCGAAAAATCACTTATTCTTATGAATGATTTTGCGACGTTTGTGATTACCAATTCTTATCGCTAGGTGGGTTTGAGTCGGATATCTTATATCGCGACCTCTTGATCTTGATGGGAAATTTACCAAAACTGTTGTATGTCCACTTTCATGAAAAAGAAACTGTTCTAAATCCACTTTCATGAAAATTAATGCAACGAAATTGTAGATAAATTCGTCATTTGCTATTTATACTCCGCTTTTAGATAATCATTTTGTTATTTTTGGTGCATCGAGTTACTTGGAGATTTAAGAAGCAGCGCGAACCGATGATTCTTCGTAGAGATCGATAGATGCAGGAAGGCAATGCGCAAGTAGCACAAGCCTCAGGTAGCCTTGGTACATGACTGATGAACAAAGAAGGGAACGAAATAAAATGGTATTCGAACTGTGCGCAACCCCAACGAGGGTTAACAATGCGACAGAAGATTTGTGCACTAGCTGATTTATGCCGGGGATGCGCAGGATGCGTGAGTACTAGTTCCGTGGTGCAGCCCTGGATCGGTCCCGGACACCCCAAACAATGACACACCAAATAGGCGGTTGATTGCACAATACTCGGATGTTTATCGAAGCATCATCGGTACGTGCCTCTCTTGAGCCACAGACACGTATGCATGCACATCGATTCATACAAATCGGATTGACCGGACCATTATACCTGCGTGCACACTGTCTATATTTCGTATAAATTCGTACACGTTCGTGTGTCGGTAGAGTCAACAGTCGAACGTTACACCCAATTTGAGACACTCAAACGATCGATTCAATAGTACCGTTTGATTCGCATTAGAAATCAAGTGAAAAAGAGATCGCTTTGGGTTCCAAACTTTTTGACTTTTCGAACGATTTCATTGAAATGTTTCTTTTTTTGTTTCATTTCTTCTCCTGGCAAATCTACCTTTCGTATAAATTCGTATATGTGTCCGTAGAGTCAACAGTCGAACCTTGCATCCAATGTGGGTCACTCAAACGATTGATTCAACATTATTGTTTGATGCATTAGAAATCAAGCGAAAAAGCGATCGCTTTTGGTTCAAAACTTTTTCCTCTCGGAGTATTACATTGCAATGTTTCTTTCTTTTACTTCTTCTCATACTAAATCGTGTGTCTCGTGACTGGAAGATATACCGCTTGGGCTCGCTATTTTACATCCAAGAAGCTTTTGATCCTTAAAGAAATGCCGAACGTGGATTATTCGATAGTCTCCACGTAAGAAAGTGCCGAAGTCGACTCAACATAAGCAACGATGAGGCTCTGTCGCAAGATTTCTATAATACCGCCGTCGTAAGAACTCCTTGCAATCCTCAATAGTGCCAAACTGGGTGGTAATAAAATGCCGAGGTAAGGAAGCCTTATTAGCTCCTTGAAGTTTCGCATCACAATAATAATAATAAGAAGAAAAAAAAAGGCGGAAAAAGAAGTTTAAGCTCGCCGCTCGGACGGAGTGAGGCCGCGTTTGCACTCGTTCTCAGCCAAGAGCCGGGTAATATGTTTAAGTCCTCTCTCTATAATCTTATATTTTATATCTCCTCTTCGCTTCCATAGCCACCGCTGCGGTGCGTGTAAGGAGAGCTTTGCGGGCTGAATCTTCCGAGGATGGATGCGTGAATCAAAATTGAATCTCCCCTCAACCACCCCCACTCCCCTCTGCCATGACGAGTTAATAATCATGATGAGGCGCTCGATCGAACCGAATACATAAATCCACACACGGACCACATCATGCAAAGATTTTTTCACGACTACAATTATTCTTTGCATTTTTAAATATAAAAAAAAAAAAAATTATACGCAACTCGCATGCACCCAGAAAAATAATTGATTTGATGGCGCTATTTATTTGATGTAAAATAAATATTTTTTTAAATCAATAAAAATGTTTATTTGCGTGTGTCCCTCAAGACAAATTCTCTTTCTGGGTATGCTGACGCGTTTCATCGAACCGCATACATAGATCCACACATGCATCACGCCACGCGAACACTTTCCATGGGTCCAATTGTTCTTCACGAACACTAGATTTTTTTTTAATATTTTTTTTTAAGAAAAAATTATACGCAACTCTCATGGTTTCCACAGTGCTCGTTCTTGAGCCTCGCCGCCCGGGAGATATCTACATGTCCACGGTATACGCGTGGCTCCGGTATAAAAGCGAACGAATTCAGAGTCGAGTCACTGTTGGTAAACGTCGCAGATAGGATCTGTGCTGGCTGCTGATGCCTCTGGCTTCTGCTCGCGGCTTTGGATTTCTAAGATACGTATGGAGAAGCGGGTAAACGACGAGGGGCAGAAAGAGAGGGAGAGAGAGAGACACGGAGAGGGAGCCGGAGGACGCAAGGAGGGTAGGAACGAAGCTCGACTCTTCGAGTAGCGCACAGTACAGCGCAACACAAGTGCACGAGAGCACACATAAGTTGGAGCACGTACGGTTATACGCGAACCACAGAGGGAGTGAGAAAAACCGAGTGAGTTTTTGGAGCTGGAAGAGTCGCGGGTAGGCCGGGTGGTGTGAGTATGTGGGGGGTTGAAAGGCGTTGCTTAGCAACTACCCCTAGCATTCCGTGATGGCCGCCACACACGGTACACACATACCCACCCCCTCCCCCCCCCCCCCTTTTCAACCCACTCGCTTGATGCGTTTTCCTCCTTCGCTCGCTCGCGTCCTTTTTGGGCTTTATCCACCCCAAAACCGCGTTGCCACCCCCCGCTCTCCCCCGCCCATCGCATAATACATATCCCCTGCACCCGACATTTGGTCACGAGAGAACGGGGGAGAGAGCGGGCCGCGGGTTAAATTCTTAAATTTTGCCCGAATTGAAAATTTCCATGTCTTATTCCCCCCCCCCCCCCCCCCTCCCGCCCGCCCGTACCCGCGCGCCGCCCCCCCGCTTCGTCGTCGTCAGTTTCCGTTGTCGCGCCCCGAGTGAAGAGGGTGGCTCACGTGACGGAAAGAGCAAGAGAACCCTGTGCGCACACCCCCCTGCCCCCCCCCCCTTCGATGGCGACAGCTGGAATCGACATTTTTGTCAAAGTGCAACTTCCCCGACGGAGCCGCCGGTATCGTCACCAACTGCTATGGCGAATATCCTCGATTTTGGATATTGCGTGATTCTTTTTTACTCTTCCTTGCGCTGGTCCAACCAGCTGTATAATGGAACGCGATGTTCTAGCCCTAGACTTCAGCGACGGTGGACGTTGAGTGACAAAAGTGTACCTTGTTACATTTAGATACGCAGCGTTTTGATTACTTTTATCTTCCAATAAAAGAAATTCAGTTCAGACTCTTCAATTTTTTCGAAAATCATTTTGATATCGGAACTGACGTTTTCAGGTATGTCGCGACTTCCGGTTGAAAACCGAGATTTTTAGGCTGGAAGTGACGCTTTCCCGTATGACGTCACTTTCGGATTGAGAATCTCACTGTTAAATCGAAAGTGACGTTACAGAGAACATTTTTTATCTGTCTCTGGAATGTTTCTCGCCCACAGTGGCAGAAGCCTCTGAATTAAGGAACACCCGACGAGCGCGCCAAGCCAACAGCCCAGTTAAATTAAAAAGCGTGTCGAGCCGCTGACCCACTGAGCTCGAGTGTTCCACCAAACGATCCATTAACCGCGAAGAAGAGCCTCGAAGTTCCAAGCGTCTTCTTCCGCGGCTCCAAAGTTCGTCGGGGATGCTGCGGGGTTTTGTCAGCGACTCTGTAGGAGCAGAACGCAGCCGGAAGCGGACGCGCGATAGTCGTCCACGAGGTTTCCGAAATCGCGGTGCGCAAGAGCGTCCGTTAATCGCACGTCGAGGCACGTGTTTCGCGGGGTCTGCACGCCGCGGCAGCTGCCGAAACACTTATGCAAATCGCGCCTCGGAGCCGTGGCCCGAGCCGCGCTCCCTGGAGCCAGCTGAGCTTTCGGCTTTATGCCACACTCCGTTTTAGCCACGGCAAATTTGCATCGACTGAATCGTTTCGAACTCTC
This sequence comes from Amblyjoppa proteus, assembly GCA_963922035.1. NCBI lineage: Eukaryota > Metazoa > Arthropoda > Insecta > Hymenoptera > Ichneumonidae > Amblyjoppa > Amblyjoppa proteus. The sequence continues at coordinate 6,462,331 of OY998230.1, forward strand.
TCTCTCTCACTCTCTCTCTCTCTCTCTCTCTCTCTCTCGCTCCTCGCACTCTATATACGTCGGCTATTCGTTTACCTCTCCTCATCGTGTCAGGACTATACCTGACTAGAGATGAAAGTGAGGAGAAGAAAAAGGAACAGAAGAGCCGGAGCCTGTGTGCTCGGATCGCTCACAATGCATATAGGTATACCGAACCTGGACGCGTGAGCGCGTGCATGTATAGGTATATGTGTGTGTGTGTGTGTGCGTGTGTGTGTGTGTAAAACGTACCAGGGTGGTGGTAGGTACCTGGTCTTCGCTGTCGCGTACAACTCACGACAATATCGCCCAATTTGCATACGAGCGGCGCACCTCACCCCCTTCCTCGTTCTATCTTACTCTGGTCGCTTTCCCCTTTCGTCTACGGAACGAAACATCCTTTATCTGGATATTTGAATGAAAAAAGAAAAGAAAAATCAATCGTCGAACGGAGCACGGAACGAGAGCCGGATGTGTCGTTCGCGCGAGCATGTAATTCTTCGGTTGGCAATCGTGTTGCGCGTACAATTTGTTATTTTTTTTTAACGGCTCGAAATTAGCGTAAGTTCGGAATAATGCATGGTTATATTTTTTTAATCACTTTTTTTTGTTGCATAGTTTCCTTATACTTTGATTTACATCGCTCAGTTGATTTGCATTGAAAATTCGGATAGCCTTATCTGTTGTTCATTGCTGGAAGTGTACGGTGAGAAAACTTACAGATTTTAGGATTCAATGCCTAAGGTTTATGTCTATTGCAACTTTATTTAATCCTAAAATAAGCCTATCGCAGAAATTCTGTGATCGAGCAAAGTAAATTTTTGATGACAATCGAATTAAATGATGGTAAAGAAAGATATAAGCATGAATTCGCAACACAAGCAAAGATGCAAAAAGTCTGAAAAAAAAATTAAAATTTCAGTATTATTTTTAAATGAAAATAAAAATATTTTTGTAGTTGTTTCTCCTCCAAATGCGAACTACGCTCGAGCGGCTTCGGGACAGTGTACAAGCAACAGCAAGCTTGAGAGACATGTGTGCAGCATCCACGAGAGCACGGGCGAAGGTACGCAGGGTCGCATTTGCGGGACGAGTTCTGATTTACATGTACATAATACGAATGGGAAGAGCGCGAGAGGAGAGAGCGGCACCGCTCCTCTATACCTAGCTGATTATTCGCTTGAAGCACGGGGGACATTTCGGTCGGGATAAAATGGAAGGATAAAGAAGTAAAAACGGAAGGAAAGTCGATGGGGTAGACGGCGGATCGTTGCTTCTCGCGTATCCGCACATATTTGCATATGTATTTAGTTCCCGTACGTGCGTTACATGTACGAGGGAATGGCGACAGGGCCAAAAGTTAAAAGGGCGAACGAAAACGATCCTAATATACTCGACTCGAGTTTCCTGGACCGAAACTCACTCAGCCGCGATCAATTTAATGATTTCTACCTTATGCTTCTTCTCGTTCTTTTTTTTTTTTCTCTCTATTTTTCCCCTTCTCCCTCCTCGTCCTTCTTTGGGCTCCGCGAAGTTAACAATTTTTTTTTTTTTTTTTCACATTTTTCACTCTATCCGAGTGTAGTGAATATGAACGGACGTAAAGGAAGTCTCGAATATGTGCGACCCGTTCACTGTATTGTATATATTTTTTTTATTGGTGTATATATTGTGTGTATATATATATTGTCAACAAGAACGGGAACACAATTTTATGATGTTTTGCATTTCTGTTCGAGAAATATTTGAGAGTGTTAGCATATCGTACGCGTGTATCCGGTGGATCGCTCAAGCGCAGTCAATTTAATGATTCGGGACGAATGCTATATATAATAATATATTGTAGCCCTCCATTCTTTCCTCGTTTTCTCACCTTTTCAACCTCATGTATTGTGTTTCTGAATTTTTTTTATTTACTCCAATTCAACGTGCGCGGTGGAGTCCAGAAATTTTATACGTCGGTCGTATCTCGAGTTGGGAGGAAGAAAATATTAATTTAAATGGGTATATTTTGCAATTTTATTTTTATTGTAATTTCTTATGTTTGTTTTTTCTGCTGAGATTTTTTTTGTGGATCCTGTTTTCGTATTCAACGCTTCTGTCTCACGATAAAAAATAGTCATTCGGAGTGAGGGCTTTTGCTCTCCTGTACCGAGGAGCGTTGAGTTTGTTAGCAACATTAGCTTCGGCCTATGAAAGAGGCTGCGACTCAGGTACGAATTCGGGGAGGAAAGGGCCAGCGGCGCCCATTAGGGGGAAGGGTTATGGGGGCAGAAGGGATTGAAAAAATTCTAGTGTTAGTATAGTCACGACTCGTGGTACGGTGCACTTCGCTACCCGATTCTCAAAGTGTTCCGCAAGTTGTAGTTGTACCTTCTGTGACATAGTTTGTTTTTCGTTATTCAAACTCAACTTCATCATTCTGGCATTCGTTTTGGTGATTAAAAAAATCAATTCGAAAGCCACAGAAAGTAATGGGTCATTCGCAATTTTTGTGGATCGGAGTGAAAGACGTAAAATTTTTGCACCAACTTTTTTGAGCACTCGCGGTGCCTTTTGAACATTCAATATCCGGATCGACATTTGGCCGAATACAGCCGAAGCTGGTCGCGAAAGTGTTAAATTTAACGAAGTTCAATGCTTTTCTTCATCCATACCCATCGAAAATACACTTGTTCAATCAATAATTTCTCCCAAAGTAAATATCGACTGTCATGAAAGACAAGGGCGCGCTCCACACCGTTTACACGTAAAACGACTTCAGATACGCCCTTTCGTTTCTCAGCACTCGCTATACGATAAATAAAATAGTCAGCCAGGTATAGCGATAGCATAGTCACTGGCTTGACAATTCCACTATCAGCGAGTACTCACTTAGCGCCCGGAAGGGTGGGGTTTCCGAGCGTGTTGCACCCGACAAATCTCGATATGGAAAAATTTCGCGAAACTCGGACAAATGTAAGCTGTCAGACGCAGGCAGCCTGGCATTGGATTTCGCAGTCCTGCCTCGACACCTCCGCATACTCGAGTTGTGCATGCGTACGTGCGTGTGTGTGTGTGTGTGTGTGTGTGCGTGTGCGTTATTCCGGGAAACATCTCTGCCAGGATGACGTTGAAGTAAGAGCGGAGAAAGCGTGCGAATGGCGTGTACACACAATGTCATTAATGTTTGCGCACTGAAAAATTCGCGGGGTCAAAAGTGCAGGAGCTTCGGGTGCGGCTCCGATTTTTCACTACATTTAGCGAGAGGAGAATTGAGCTAGACCGCCCACCTTTCGCATCCCTTCAATCGTCGTGGAGTCGTTCGCGCATATGAATTACCCGGTTTCGTGGCAAATTACCATTTCTACTCGACGTTATCGGAAATTTTTTCGAAAAAGTTTGCACCACTTTCACATGCATGACAAATTTATTGTGGAACGTACGTCACTCGAGGATTTTGGACACTTATATTTATCGAGTATTAAAACGGCGCAATCGACATCCTCGTACACGCGAGGATTTCTCAGCGAATCGTTTATATTTTCATTGCGTACCTTGTTACAGTGTATTTTTGTAATAAATTCATTTAGACAATCGCTATGCAAGATAATTTTTAATAGAGTCGTGAAAGAGGCTTCTTAAATTTTTTTTTTCTGTTAAATATAACAGTGATGCAACATTTTTTGCGAAAAGAAATTGAACTTCAAACGGCGATGAAACACCAACCACCCTGAATAGTTACTCGTCGGGGTTGATTAATTTTCATTTTTTGTTAAAGTAAAAATTCGTATCATGACGCGTAACCTGTTGTTTATTTATAATAAATTAATTTAGGCAATCACTATGCAAGACAATTTTTAATGAATGCATAAAGGAGTTTTCACAGATTTGTTTGACAAATATAATAATGATGCAAAATTTAGTGTGAAAAAAAAAAACGGAATTCAAACGGCGACGAAACACTAACTACCCTCAATAGTTACTCGTCAGGATGAATTCATTTTTTAAAAAGTTTATTGGCGATTTTTTCTCGTCAGGGTTAAATCATTTTCTTAAAAATTTGTTAATGAATTAAAAAAAAAAAAAAAATGAGTACCGACATTTTGCATCCCCCCGCAATTTTTTCCACCCAATTCCACAATGCATGTCGCTTTTGGACGAAGGCTCGATTCGAATTCCCGGCGAAAAAGCTTGTTTTCCCTTTTTCCCGGTTGGCCGGGGTGCGGCACAGCGTACGTACCGCGTCGAGATATGAAAATTCCTGTCGTCCTATACTCCGTACCCCTCGTATAGCACAGCGGGGCATGTGCATGTCTTCGCTTACCTCACCATCCTCGGTTCACCTTCGTTTTCCTTATTCACTTTCTTTCTCTGTCGCTACGTTGGCCTCTTGGGATCCCCGAGCTTCGATACGGTTGCCATTGCTGGCTGTTGCGTGCGCGCACACACACACACACACACACACACATACACACACACTTGCTACGTGGCATCTCGGATCCACCTTACTTTAGACAGGAAACAAGACGACAAAGAGATATACATGTACATAAAACGGCCGGCTTCTGCGCCCGACTGGCTCGCATACTTTTCAACCGTTCTTATCACATATTTTTGCATATCATACCAGTCTCGCCGAAGCAGCTCCTGGCTGCCTTTCGTATCTCGAAAGCCCCGAGAAAAGGGTCTCCAGAGTATGGGCATCCCAAAAAACGGATCCAGTATCTTTCCCTCCTCGTACGCTATATCTGTTTTGAATTCTGTCTGTTCTCACTGCAGCCTCATGCACGGTGGCGTATAAATTATAAATTATAAATTATAAATTATAAATTATAAATTATAAATTATAAATTATAAATTATAAATTATAAATTATAAATTATAAATTATAAATTATAAATTATAAATTATAAATTATAAATTATAAATTATAAATTATAAATTATAAATTATAAATTATAAATTATAAATTATAAATTATAAATTATAAATTATAAATTATAAATTATAAATTATAAATTATAAATTATAAATTATAAATTATAAATTATAAATTATAAATTATAAATTATAAATTATAAATTATAAATTATTGCAACATGTCACCGTGAAGTTTCTTCACCTCAAGCGGCTGCAAAATCTGCAGACTAAGCGGCAGTCATACGGTGGTCTTTTATCTTCTTCATTCTTTTAGCTGCACCGGTACGGTATGATACTCCGCATACGGGTCTATTTTCCTTGTCACTTATGGCCGGCGCACCTCGTGTAAGCTAGGTAGATCCGGCCGCGACGCAATCGGGCGCCGGGTCCAGATATTCCTATGCTTCGCTTCTTCCACTTAACCGGGATAAAATACTCGTCGCTCCCCGCGCCTCGCCGTTCTCACCTTTTCTCTTATTCCTCGTGCCCAACGCTGGAGGAAAAATATTCAGCCAGCTTACTCGACTCGCATGCAAATCCACTTCATACTTGATTTCTCGCGCGGCGCTGCTCTACTCCACCGCTACGACTGACGCGCTTTTAGAGTGGCATTATACCGCCGAGGGCTCCGATGGTTTTCAGAAGCAGTTGGTCGTACTCTAGCCGCACCCCTGTTGTACGCGCGTGGAGGAAAAATAAAATTGTTGCGTGTCCAAAGACTGTTCTCGTCGACGTTCAAACGATTTTTTTTTCTCGGTAGAAACAAATCCATAAAGAGGAAAAGAAAATTGTTTGCCTTGTGCCGCAGACATATTTTGGTCGACCGAAACGCGCAAGTGTTGGCCAAAATATTTTTTTTTGGTTTGTCAACTAAAATTGTAAATTTAATGTACCAGACTGAAAGTTTTTATGCAAAAACTGGTACATCAAATTTAATGCACGATTATAATGCAAAATAAATATATTTTTTCATTGAAATTAAAGTGAATTATTAAAATTAAAGTATTTGCAATATTTTGAATAGACTGAAAATTAATTTGCCATCACAATTGTACACGAAATTTAATATACCAGTTTTTGGATAAAAACTCTCAGTCCGGTACGCTTAAGTTTCATAAGAATTTCTTATTTCACAGTGCACAGTCGTTGGATTTCCGCAAACTTTTTTCTCCACGCACTACGAATTATAAATAATTCTTGCTGTGAATTCTTGTTCCGTTGCGCGAACCTTCCCGCGCCGTGCTGACTGTGAGTCGGAGAAAAAGTGTCGAAAAACTCCCCTCCTCGATTCTGCCCTCGACAAAAATTCACCTCCATTAAGCGACTTTTTGTTGATAATTCTATACACTTATTTCGCCTAAGCATTCCGCACCGTACTGAACAGTTTTATTTTTCATTTATTTATTTTGCGCGAGCATTCCGCACCGTACTGTGTAGTTTAATTTTTTTTTCAATTTTTTTTTTTTACATCCCAGTCCAATATGGGTGGACGAAAAGAAAATGGTGCCATGCGCAGAAACAGGAAAATTCTTTATCTGGAATAAATATAATCTCGCTATTGCACCTTACGAGCCATCGTGACACGCCGGCGTGCGGCCTCCCCAGCTTTTCGCGAAGGACGGGGGTTGTTGCGGGAGCGTTAGGGGTGCGTCATAACTCACGAGTCCCGGAGACTTCCTCTCGCGCTTTTGCGGGGCGGGTGGCGAGAAAAGAACTTTCACAGTTCTCGGTGCACGGGCTTCCCGACGTTCTGATACGGCCGCACACGCTTTGCTTGCTCTTTTTTCTCCTGGTCCACAATTCCACCTCACTAGTTTAAATCGCTCGGGGCACGAGATACAGCTCGTTGCGAAGTACTACGAAATTGTTTGGCGACGTACTTTGTCACTTTGTCACGCATTGGGATTTTATCGTTCCAATTTTTTATTTTATTTATTTTTTATTAATAAATAACGGGATATGATAGAGAGCGATGGGGATTATTAATACTGTAATACGGCAGGGTGAAAGTGAGTAATATGGCCCAGTCGGGCACGTTCAGATTCACGACTTTTACCCTATGAACATTTTCACAAAAAATCGTCTCAGATATGAAACTTGCAGGAAGCAGCACAGTAGAGACTTTGGAGCGTTCCATCGGGGCGTTGTCAAAGTCCCGCTTGCATTCATCATCCACATATGGCTCTTCGACAATAATTAAATTAAAAAAAAAATCAACTGAAAGCTATGGAGTTTTCGTAAACACACTTTCGAAATTGCGCACACTTGCCGATATTGCACATTTTCCAATATCAATAAAAAAAAAACCGTTTTGGGATCATCATAGATACGGTATTGCAAACTCGACGAAGGTTTTTTAAACATTTTTCGAATGCAAACGAAATGCCGTCGAAAGTCGATGAATGTCGCCGCCTCATATTAACTTTCACCCCCTCTGTGAATATATCGCTGCGCAACTTTTCCCGAATAGCCGTCGTAGTCGGATAAATAAATAAAATTTTTAAAAAGCATAATATAAAAAGGGGTGAGAGAGGGTTTAATGCAATAGTGAAGCGGCACTCAAAATATACGCTTGAAATACGAAATAGTAATAAAAATGAAAAAAAAAAAAATTACATTGCAATTTGTTCAATATCAATGAAAACCCCAATTTGGTATTATTATAAATACGGTGTTACAAACCCGACGAAGGTTTTTTTAAACATTTTTCCTATATAAACGAAACGCAGTCGAAAGTCGAAGAATGTCGCCGCCTCATATTAACTTTCGCCCCCCCACCGCGAATATATCGTTGCGCACCTTTTCCCGAATAGCCGTCGTAGTCGGATAAATAAATAAAATAAAAAAAAGAGCATAATATAAAAAAGGGGTGACAGAGGGGTTAATGCAATAGTGGAACGGCACTCAAAATATACGCTTGAAATATCCAGGCGCTTTGAATACGAAATAGTAATAAAAATAAAAGAAATAAGAAAAGGTAACATACAGGGAGAGGGTTGCACGCTCCCGTGCCACGTGAGGGCGGGGGCGGCATTGGGAATCCGACGAGAGGCTGGAAGGGTATACAGTTGGCAGGAGTGGCAAGCGGGTCTCTGGAAGCGGGAGAACGAACAGCATACGGCGTACGATACGTTGCTGGAATTTCATATGTGAGGAGACCCCCTTCCCTCCCCGTTCCCGTCTTCCTGGTCGCTGCCGCCTGCCATCCAGATCCTGCAGCGCAGTCAGCTTCGGCTCAACCTACTATATCCACCTATCTTCGGTTTTTTTTACCCCCCTCCCCCCCCCTCCGCCCCCTCCCCCCCCCCCTTCCGCCGTTCTGTCTCGGTCGCACCCCCGATTTTAGTCGCACACGTGAGCGAGCATGGGAAATTGGTATGGTGGGCATATCCACTTCCGAGTTTTCCATTCCTCCCTCCCGCCGTGACCTTATACCTTTCAACGGGAACATAATAAAATGAGAGGGCTGCCGCCTGCCGCACCGGCCACCCTCTCGGCACTCCGTAGCTTTCGCTAGTTAAATAGACGATGGCTATATAAATTTTGCGACACTCCTGTACAGGATTACCAGTTGGAAACGATCGGCGATTTGCAGAATCGGAAGTGCTGGCCGTAATACGATTTTTTCAAATTTTTCAATTTTTGTCACCCTTCGAAGGACATTTGGGAGAAGAAACTTGGTTGGTCGCAATGGATTCGGACCTAAATAACGTCTTCAGCGTTGACGTTTTTGAATAGTCGAAATCCGGCTCCTCAGTGACCCAACGGAAAGTTCCGATTCAAAAGATGGCAATGAAATTACACCATTACAGTTATCTGAAAATTGTTGGCAGAAAAGAATCGAAAGAAAAGGTCGCTGAAAAAACTCTTTTCCCTTCGAGCAACATTCGAGTGTCTAATGAAGAAGAGCAGACGGTGTCGACAAAAAATATCATAGCTTATCGCGTCGTATCATGGGTATTCAAATCTCGAGAACAGGAGGGTTTGCAATGTTGAAGTCCTCCCTTAAGGGCGACAATTATTGAGGTTCTTCGAGCGGAATGAGAATCCTCCCGACATTTCTCGACGATATATTTCCCGTCTCCTGTTTCCACATACACGGAAAATAATAAAAGGATAACAATAACAATTTTATTAAATTGCAATTTCAATAAATTGTTCTCCCCTTTCACGAAAATAAAATCACATATAACAAAAGGATTTCTCCCAGAAGTATCTTTTTTATAAATTTGAAAAAAAATGATTTAAGAAAAAAAAAGAAAATTCTTTCGCAACTAAAGACGGAAATTGTTGTTCCATTTGCCAAGCCTTGGGAATGGAAATTCGAAGGAAATTTTCGCTGAATTCAGTGTTCAATATCCATTCGTTTGTATCTTCCTCACGCATGTGATCTTCCGCTAGCACTATCGGTGAGAGCCTCGTGTGGGATCCTGCTTCGAAGAAAAAAATAAATAAATAAATAAAGGATGATAGAAAAGGGAGTCGATATCCCAGCGGCGTCGGTAAAAACTGGAGGGTGCTTTATGGATTCGTCCTCGTATCTCTCCTCTGTAATCCTCTACTCGGTTACACTGTATGTATATGTAAAAACGTGTAGTATATAAGGGCGTGTGTGACCGTGCGGGGCTGTTATTCGGAGGGTTGCCGCGCGCCGGGAGGGTGGTTGCGTGGGTGGTTGGGTGACCGGGTTGCCCCGGTGTCACGGGGATGCGGATCCCTGGGGGAGACGCGCTTCTATCTATCTTCCTTGCGCTATGCCTCTCGAGGAAGATAGGCAGAGTGGTGTCTGCGAAATATGTATGCCTCGAGGATCTAGAAAACACGAGGCTACGCCGCTACGAGTACAGCGAAAACGAGTCGGAAGAAGCCACGCTTTATTCGCTATACGTTATTCGTCTCATTCTCTAACTGTACGAAGAAGTACTTTTTTCCTGAAATTATAGTCCAATACCCGTGACTCGGGAGCATTTGAATTCCGGACTTTTGGCTGCCGTTTTGCGTTTGATGGAACTGAGCGAAATCTTAATTTTGTTCTTATGTCCATCAGACTGTCTAATAACGTCGGCTGACAATCTGCAATCTGTCACCACGCCAACAAGTTGAATTCTCCGGAATCCTGGATTTTTTAAAATTGGGGCCAAGAAACTACTTTCGAAAATGTTCACCCACAAGACACTAGCGTGTTGAGGAAGTTGAGCAATTTTTAATTTAACTACGTCACCGGAAGTGGCAATCGTACTCCGGAGTGGAAGAACACTTTTGGTGCGTATCCGAAATGTGGATTGTGGAAAAAGGCAGAACATTCGTACAGCCCACCCTTTCGAGAGTTTCCCCTATAGAAGACGCATGGATCACCCCCTACATATTGTTGTGTTTAGAGGTGGGGCGGCGCTGGACGCCATGCTAGGGAGCATGCTCATCGTTCTTGCACCACTCGATACATGACAAGCTAAAAATGAAAATGGAGTCTCGAAAAGAATGTAAAAAGAATGCGTTGTCGGATTTCTTGGATCTGGCTTGATGTTGATTCTAGGATGTGATCAATGCTTGTTCATGATTTGTACTGTTTGTTTTGTCTCAGACTGTCGATGTACAAAATCAAAATCGATCACCTCGAATCTCACCTCCGGATCTATGAAATAAATGCAGACTCGATATTTTACTTCAGCCATCTTAGGAGAGAGCTTCCATCAACCAAAACTTCTGACGTATAGAGGATTTTACAACGGGAGACATAAGCGACTCAGTGTTGCCGGTAAGGATTTTTGCTGCTCGAAGACTCCGGCAGACTTTGGCGTAATTCAATTTTGCCAAACGTCCCCCTGAATCTCTCTGAGAAAGAGGAACTAAGAAAAGTCCGCGTTCGACGTCGAACGTGGCATAGGAGTTTCAGCAGGATACCCAGCAACGTCAGGACCAAACGTAGATAGCATCACCGGGGTAGGTAGAATGAACTACCGCGGTCGGATATTTGAGTGGAAGGGTCTCCGTCCGTGCTTCGACGTCCTCCTTCCATCTTGGCTATTCGCATCCTGCTGCTCTGATGGGCGAGGAGTTCCAGTTGAAATAGGATTTTTCGTATTCCGGCAGACGTCAGTGCCATTACCGGTGTAGACGGTGAAGAAACGGGAGACGAGTTTCCTTTCGTATCCAACTACAGGTGCACGCCACTATCCGCCGAATGCCTTGGCCCCTAAAAATGGAGGGGCGACGGGTAGATCCTGCATACCGAAGTCGGACAGCAAATTGTGGAGGGGTTTACGACCCAGAGGAAATCTGTTTGCGGAGCAACCTAGGAGCGACCTAGTGAGAAGCTGGAGAAGAAGAGGGAAGAGTAGCGGAGCATGTCCATGAAGAAACTGGACTAGATTTAATAGCTGAGGGAGAGGTCAGTAGCAGAGCTGGGCAGATACACTATGTTTCAGAAATATGGATTCAAGTACCAAGTACTTGAAGTACTAAAGACTGCGTAGGACTTGAGTACTGACCCATCATCGTCTTCTGATTCATCGTCTTCTTCCGTTTTCATTGTCAATTTTCCCTCTGTTCCTGTTTTATTTACAGTCTCGCATATCGACGCTAAGGTAGGTATGCATTCACGAACAAGATATAAGTTGGACAGCAAATTGTGGAGGCATTTACGACCCAGAGGAAATCTTGTTGCGGAGCAACCTAGGAGCGACCTAGTGAGAAGCAGGAGAAGCAGAGAGAAGAGTAGCAGCGGAAATGTTCATGAACAATCTGAACAAGACTCAATAACTGGGCGAGAGATCAATAATACAGGGAGAAGGTATGAAGATGGTGATTTTGAAAATTGATACCCGGAACGACTATTCTTCGCGTGAGATAGCGAACGAAGTGACGTCTCCATCGTCTTCTTCCGTTTGCGGAGCAACCGGAATCGTCATCCGGAATCGTCGCATCGTCAATGGGGGAGCACAGTGGACTGTTGAATGCGCGAGGACAGGAAAGTATCAAGCCACAGCAGCAACCAGGAGGATAGTGGTCGCAACTACCAGCAATACGCATGCGCAGAGGGCGGAGAAGTAATGAAAAGTACGAAAAGACAGATCCGCCAGTGGAATCTTTCCTGAGGGACGATTGTGCGATGAAGCGCATTGCCAATGCCATATCGGTGATGGTATTGAGTCCCTATGAGCAGCAACAGCATGTGTGTCGAGGATTGGATACGCCAAAGGACAGAACGAAGGGAGAGTACGCTCTGAATTCCGCTGAGTGATGGTAAAACTTGAAAGCCAGACCGGAATTAGGTCTTCCGGAGCGTTTGCGGGGTTATTTGAATTCATCACACAAGGGAATGAGCGATGTGCTCTCCGGTGTTCGGATATAAGAAAATGATGACAAAGCAAGAAGCTTCTCTACTCTGTGTCTACAGAGTTCAATATAATATACGAAGAGAAAGACGAGGGTGAATAATACTGTATATATGTATTTTACAAAAAATACTTTGGCTCCGAAAAAGTAAAAATGCGTACAAATTCCTTAACAAAAAAGTCTTTCAAAATAATATTTTGAAAAAAAAAAAAAAAACATTTCACGCGAACGTAGGTCGGGCCCAAAGTAGTAAAAATTTGTCAGTAATTGAACCGGTCCTAAACCTCATATTGATAAGTTGCGAAAAGTTGGGATTACGAGGATAATAACTATATAATAGTGGAATAGAGTATGGGATCAGGCGACAACCTTAATTGTTATGAATAATTAATGGCAATATGTGTCAATGGGATGTTCCGAATGAAGTGCCGGATGAGAGTAGAGGACAGATCCTGCACGAATCCGAAGGGTGACCGAGGTGTGTGGTGCGAGAAGTGCGCAACAGGTTCCACTTAATTATTGAGCACTGTAGCACGACGGATACCCCGTTTCGTACAGCTCCGCCAATTCTCTCTCTCTCTCTCTCTCTCTCCACCCCATAATCCTCCGCAATTCACCTCCCTCACCGACAGAATCGTAATAGCAACCGGCTGGCTGTAGTAACGTATACGAGTTACAGGCAAAATGAAACGTTTTAAATGGAATAGTCATAATGAAATGTACAAAATGAAATGTTCATAATGGAATGTTTAAAATGAAATTTTTCGTAATATAACGTGTTACGCATAAAAGTAATTACGGATTCTCATAGGAACTGAAATAACGAAGGATCCAATTAATTGCTTCAATACTAAACGGATCGGATGAACGGTTGAAGATTGCGCAAAGTAATTCTACACAGTAAAAAATATTTTAGCAAGATCGGAATAAGAAGTTTCGTAAAGATAATTATGTTAAATAGATGACAAACTCGTTTCTTCAGATTTGAATATACAAAACCTGTCCTTTAATTCCCCACGTCACTAACAATTTTGGTTTGTACTTTTGTTTGTAAATCTGGAGCCCGATAGTGCGATCGGAAAATTAACAAATAAAAAATTGTGGACGCTTCTTGACAATGAGTTGTTGTAAAGCAGTACAAACTTTTTTTACTGTGTAACTGACTAGAAGAAATCCGAATATGAATATTGAAATTTGGCAACTGTGCCTCGAGCCCGTCGTCCACCAGTCTCTCAGTCCGTATTGGACGGGATAACACATGAAACTAGGGAAGTACACACGAGCTCTCTCGAATAACGTAAACGTAAATCGCAAAAAAAGTCTCCAGTATGAGGACGAACAGACGGAGGAAGCAAAACCCCACAGAGATGGTGCGCAGGGAGAGCAGCCCAAGAGCAAAAGCAGGAACTAACGAGAAATGGGCTCAGAACTCGCTGAGACAGTATTGATTTTCTATCCGTCGTATGAGAGATGCGTGTTTAGGGTAGTCCGCTGCTCGCCTCCTCCGCCTCCTTCCCCTTTTCCTATGTCGCTTCTTTCCCTCTTCGGGGTTCTTTTTTTTTTTTGCTTTATATCCCTCTCCATTTCCTTTTTTTTTTATCTTGGTACCTACCAGAGCGCTACGAGAGTTCTCCTTTGTCGGCAAAGAGAGAGACTGAATAATGCGTTCGACTCTCTTCTTTTCTGCTCGAGGATCCTCGCGAGCGTCTCGTAACGTACAGAGCGCTGTATATTTGCCTCGTCGTTACGCACGTACAAGGTTCTCTTCTTCCTCGCAGGATCTATTTCTGTCTTGTTCGGCAATGCATGTCTGCCACGGCGTCGATACGCGAGACGAGCGGGACAGTGAATAAAACAGGAACAGAGGAACGCAAAAACGGCGGAGATAAAGGAGAAAGGAGAAAACAAACAAATAATAACAATCCCAGGCATTTTGCATGGGGTGCGAGTAGGATTCGTTCGAATGAAGTGGATACTCCGAGGTGCGCAGATTTCTGGCACTCCAAGATGAGCAAGAGCCACGTGGACGAGCCAATGTTGCAGAGCTACACAATGATGGAATTGCTGCTATCATCGATTCGATATCGACCCCTCCAATATCCGGCACGGAAAGATTCAGCGCTCTACGTTGGCAATTCGGCCTCAAATAGATCTCGCTAATTTTTTGGAATTCTTTTAAAACACTGAGTAATTTCACTCAGGATGATCGTACCTATCGCCATACGATGGGTTCGCTATTGCAGATGGACATGGCGATGACCCAACACCATCGTTAAAACAACCTCTTCAATAACTTTATTTTAACTTAATCTCACATTCGTTTGAAGTTGCGGCTAAGGTGTTTTAAAGATTTAATTTGCAAATCTGTAGCCGAATCACTTGTCAGCGCAGAACGCGGCAGAAAACTTGTATTCGTCAATTTCCTGCATTCGATGGGCTCGTTATTGGAAGATGAACATGGCGTTGACCCAAAACCATCGTGAAAATTAGCCCATCTATAGCTTTGCTTCAACTTAACCATACATTCGTTTGGAGTTACGGCTAAGGTGTTGTAAATATTTCATTTGCACATCTATGGCCGAGTCAATTGCATCGCAGAACACGGTAGGAAACTTGTGTTCCTCAATTTCTTGCAGTCGATGGGCTCGTTATTGGACGATGAACATGGCGATGACCCAACACCATCGTCAAAACAAGCCCATCTACAGCCTTGCTTCAGCTTAACCATACATTCGTTTGAAGTTGGCGCTGAGGGGTTGTAAATATTTCATTTGCACATCTATAGCCGACTCACTTGTCAGCGCAGAACATGGCAGGAAACTTGTATTCGTCGATTTCGCGGTGAGGGGCTTGGGCGGTTGACGACCCAGGATAGCGGCTGCTCCCGGACGATTCCGAACTTTTACGAGGTCGTTACCATTGCGACAACTGCGCGGGGCATTGACGAAAGTGTGCCAGATTTCAGCTGAATAGCGGTATCGAGGTTTGTCTGTTCGCTCGCGTACGTCTGAACCGAATCTACTGGAGAACGCGGAAACCCTGGAAGAATCGTCGATGCTGGCGAACTTGACGACGCCAGGTTGCAGGCAAGCAAACACGGAGGTATGGAAGCACCACAGAGGTGCAAAAGTATCTCTGGAGCTCGATACACACGCCACAGCACTAACCGCTGCAGTATATCGGCCTAAGATGGGCATGGTTGCGGTTCCGACGTTTATCGGCAACGGAGACCCCGGCGCTGCGACGTGCCCCTGCATTTGCCAACTTTTACGAGTCTCTGTACCACCCCCTTAACTTTTACACTCATCCCTACTCCGCTTCGCGTTTACGTCGTATGTAAATCACGCTAATTCCGCGAGTTTACGCGGTCGTACACTCGAATCGATCAGTCCTCTGGTATCCCTGGCTTTCGCGGATGTGACGTTGTTTGTAAAAACGTACCGAGGTGCGTATCGATAAATCTCATCCAAGAGAATAGCTTTTGGTTATCGCGGCTGTTTAATTGCCTAAAAGAAAAATTACTAACTCTTCCTACATTTCAACAATTGGACATTAATGATCCAACGTAGTCCCAAAATACGGAGGATCACCGAAGAACATACACGAGTAAATCATAATAGTATTATCGATCACGTATTGAAGTGATCAATCCTACCGTTCTAATTTTTCGAATCCACTGCTGCATTCGTCCAGTATTGTTTCTTCAGGATATTCTTTCCGTGAAACATTTCTTTTTCAGGCTGAACAAAGTTTTCATCCCTGTCTTCGCGTCCCGCTCGATTTATCCGTGGAAAACGCGGCCCGGCTTATCTCACTCGTTTCCTTTCCGCGTTCTATCTCTCTCGACTATTTTCGATTTCGAGGATCCATAAACGGCGAGGCGCCATCAGCAAACGGGCTTCGTCCTTGTTCGCCACCCCGCACCGCGTCGTAGAAGCAACACGCTTCTTCCTTCCACGAAGATTAACAACACCCAACCTTCGGGGAGCTATCTTGTCGGGCACGTGTGCGCCTCGACGTTATACAATAAGCCGCGTACACATACGAAATGCGCAAACTCAAACACTCGTGGTGTGTGGACGTAGTGTTTCCTAGTTTGGAGAGCACGTACGTAAGTGTACGCCATATCGTGCCTTTTATAGAAAGGATAAGAAGAAGAAGAGGGCACCGAGCAGAGCACGTATCTACGAGGGCGTAAACACCCCCAGCGTCTCATAAACACCCTCATAGATTATACGCCCATTGGGTCAGGTGCGTCTCATGTGTACTCACCAGTGAACCAACAACCACCCTCGTCGCCAACGCCGCCCACACCAGGTTGTCGGCGCCTGTTCAACCGCGTCTCAAGTTTTCCCTAAATCGTTATCAGCCGCGGGTGGTTCACTACGGAGTGGTAGTTAATTGTTGTTGTCCATGGCAAAATGCTCAATTAAATATGCCCTTAAGACGCATTATTTCTTTACAAATCTTGTCTTGGCAGAACTTCCAAGTTTAATCGATGCTCTGTATTCGACCGAAGGCTCGGCGGCAACTCGGTCCCAAGTTTTTCCCAAAATCGTTACCAGTCGCGGGTGGTTTAATACGAAGTCATAGTTAATTGTCGCTGTTCATTGCAAAATGCTTAATTTAAAATGCTCCTAAGACTCGTTAATTTTGTTTAATATTGTTTTTACAGAACTTCTAAGCCTAATGAAGACTCTACTGTATCGCATCGAAGGCTCGGTGGCTGTTTAACCCTATTTAAAAAATGTCCCTAAATCATCATCAGCTGCGGGTGATTTGATACAAAGTGTCATCTCAAAGATGACTCGGCACAGTTCTCAAAAATGTTAGAAACGAACCTATAAGATATCACCGATGAATGACATTACAAAAAAAAAAAATGAAAAATAGCCTCGATCCCTTGAATCTTACTTGCCAACAAAACGTGCAAACTAAAGCCCAAGTCTGAAAGACATTCGCCAATGGGTTCCGCCCTTTCGCCAGGCCTTAATGTCTTTCGCCGAATAAAGTCCATTGTCGTATATCCATCTCGCACTCTCGTTTCCTCTCCGAGATATGCCAAAAAGGATACAGATAATGTATCGCCTAGAACGATACATTCTCTTCCCTTCACAGGGCGTCGACGCTCGTCTCCTCTCCTCCGGGCGCTTGGAAAGCGAGCAAAGGCCTCGGCTGAAGAGGAGATCCGGAGGAAGGTACAGGCAACCTATACCAGTCGGCATCCCCGTCGTGCAGGGCTGCTGCGGTGGATTATATCTTCCTTCCTCTCGCGAGAGATCAGAGTAACGCGTCGAGTGCTGTGTCTGGTCGTCGCGAGTGGGCAATCTATCACCTCCCGCCCCAGCGAAACCGAAGCTACAGCTCGCCGGATGATCGTGCCCGCGACCGACAACCCCACCTTCGCCGGGCCGAACCTTACGGCAGGTAACTCTGACTCCTTTGCCGCAGAGATAACGCCGGTACGGCCAATGGAAGGATGAGATGGCCGCCGCCACCCGACGCTTTTCACCAGACTCGAATCTCACGAGATAGCGCGATCTCTCACACCGCCCTCTTACTGCAACCCCCAGTTGCTCGTTCGTTCCTTCCCAGTTATAAACTTTATTCCACGACGACGTATATTTCCCTGGGCGCGCACGATGCGAACGTACCGGGCACGACCAAAGCACCGGATCTGAATATTTTGTCGTATAGAAAAAGCGCGGAAATATTGGATCGCTGGAAGCGAAGTGGCAGAAATTCCGAACCGCCAGGGCATCAGACTATGGGATGCGAGCATAGACTTTCTGAGAAATTGGGGCTCAAGCGGATTTTCCCATGTGCTTCCACGTGACGAACTCGCACACGAGATTGTATAACCCCTTGTGTTCGGCTTTCTCTTTCATGCCGTACGCCTTCCGCTCTTCTTAGCTGTTTATTAAGAAAATGGTTCTTGTTTCTCTGACAAAAGGTAAATCGTTGATGATTTGTTGTAGCGGGGCACAAAGGTTTGCGGCTGTGGCATCAAATTTGTCGCCGCAGCACGTTACATTTGTTCCTACATTAAGTAGTACATGGACACTTATTGACCCAATCAAACCAATGCAATATTTATTAAATATAAATGGCGCTTATCTGCATATTTCGCAAGTACAATTTCTTCTTTTTTTTTTGGCCCAGCAAGAACGTTGCCCATTATTAAGTTATCTACTTAGATAAATTAGTTACGGAGTCGACGTTCTCGCTGCTCCAAAAAAAATCTCCGTGCAAAGTATTCAGAATATAGGCATTAATTGTATTTTAAAAAAATGTTCGATCAACTGATTGATAGACTTAGATAAATTAGATACGGAAACGACGTTCTTACTGGACAACAAAAAAAATCTCCATGCAAAGTATGCAGAATGATAGTTATTTCTTGTACTTAAAAAAATATTGGATTGATAGATCTTAATGTATTTTTTTAAATCATTGCTATACATCGTAAATCTCCCGAAGACTGACTGAAGAGCGAAAGGGCTTTCCACTGATTGGGAGGACTTTGCGACCGGTCAACTTCTCTTTCGTTAAATCGTTTCATTTATGTATTACTTTCAGTTAATTTCATTGGCGTCCAGTCACAGAGACAGGGAATCTCCCGCACAAAAGTCGGGTTCACGCAAAGTGCTACGAACAGCAACAAGCAAAAGGTACCGAATAGCCGGAGGGTGGAGGGCGAATGACAAAATGGAAAACATCAAGAAACGCCGAATCAGCGTGTCGGGATGGGCTGATCTAGTTTACACTTGGAATTTATAGCCGGCTTTTAGCGTCTGAAATTGATTCGCCAAGTAAAACTGGTGCCTAATGGAATTTCTCCCCTTCCACCGCGTCGCTTCGCACATAGAGAAACCACCCGCTTTCCATATCGGCGGTGAGTGACGTATCTTATTCGACTGAAATATATTTGCACGGATTTCCACTCGTCAACACACGATAACCTTGACACGTGGGACAATTTTTTTATTTGCTTTTATTTATTTCTTTTTGTATTCAACGATTACAAGATGCGACATCGACGGAAGAACCATGGCCGATTATTTTGGTTTCCACTCGCGAAAAAAAAAAAAAAAAAAAAAAAATGGGAAAATGTTCAATGTTAACAGATGCATTACAACGCGGGCGAAAATTCAGACTCGGGTAAGCAAGGTGGTTATAGTCTTCCAGTCGGCTGAGTTCAATATTTTTTCCAGCAGCATCTCCGCCGACGCACAACTTTCATGTGGCCTTATTTTTTAAGTCAACGCGCCAGGCAAGAAGGCGCCAAAGCAGGCAGTGATTCATATTGTCGATTTTCCACAAGACTACCCGCGCTCGGCTTTACGCCTGCCCAGCGTTTCCTCCATTCGTTGCAATTTACCCTATAAGGCTACTTTCTGCCCCCTCCGTACCCCCCCCCCCCCGGTTCGCCGCTCAATGCGAAATGCATTAGCATCACGGCTTGCAAACCACATGAAAATATCTATAGACAGCACGGCCATAAACAAAGAGGCGTAATTTTTTTTTTTTCGACACTGTATAACATCTCACTATTGGCATTCCGGCAGTGCAACCGGCTGACTTTTTTCATATTATGGTGGAGAACCGTGTTTCCCGTTGAGGGTCGGACGCTCGGCTTTAAAGAATGTCTGTGAGAGGGAGCAAAGGAATTCTACAAGTCTAATATAATTTCTGCTCCCGAATAAAACTTAAAGTTTCGCGCATCATCGACTTGATTCGTCGTCTAAGCGGTCTTTTGCTCTTGCAAAAGTGATAAAAAAAAATTCGCATTTGAGACCGATGGCATGATTTTTTAAAATCTTTGATGATTTTTTTCTTATTTCTCTAACGGACACCTAAAATCCTTTGGTAAAAAAGATATATTAAAAAAAATTGCTCATGGCACTTTCTCGCAACTCGAAACTTTCCTTTCTAAGCTCCTCCAAGCTATTCAACCCTTTCAAGCATACATTTTTTTTTTTTTTTTTAATAAGTAGGAAGTTTTTTGCTCTGGCAAAAGTGATAAAAAATTCTGATTTAAGACTGATGACATGATTTTTCAAAATCTTTCATGATTTTTTTCTTATTTTTCTAAGCTACACCTAAAATCCTTTGGTAAAAAAAAAAATACATAAAAAAACTTGCTCATAGCACCCTCTCGCAATTCGAGAGTTTCTCTTCTAAGCTCCTCCAAGCTATTCAACCCTTTGAGGCATACATTTTATTTTTATAAGTACGAAGTTTCAGATCCATCGATTGGTTGTTAATGCACTTCTTTGCCGAATTCAAAGAGGCGTATCAGCCGTGATGCGCCGTACTTCAAAGGGTCAAGGATTTCGTTCCCGTATCAAAAACGCATCGAAGATACTTCAAGAATGAAAAGGAGCTTTCGTCAGATGCCGAACTTCGGGATGCTCGGAAAATTGCGCAGTGATCGTCGGGATATTCGGAATACCTGACTCGGCGTCTTTCATTCGGATTTTCGGTCTAAGGTCGAAGGAAGCGATGAAGAAAACAAGAGCCCAAAAAAAAAAAAAAAAAAAAAAAAGAGGAGACAGGATACGGGATTTCGTGCGTCTGCCTGTCTATCTGTCTGCCTTTCGTACATTTCCATGTCTGCGCTAGAGGGCACGGCAGCCGACGAGGACGACTTCTGCAGCGCCGGAAGATCCTCGGGCTTGGCATGAAAGACGCGAATGAAAAATATAAAAAAGAAAGAAAAAAAAAAAAAAAAAAGAAGAAGCTAACGGAAAGGGTAAGACGAGCGAGCGGAGGAAAAGGGGAATGGAAAGGGGGCAAAGGACGGAATAGGATAGGACGTAAGCTACGATAGGATATAGGATATAGTGGATGTATGTACGATATCTATGTATATGTATAAAACATGGACAGAAGGGTGAGGATAGTGCCGACGAGTGTAGACGATAGGGTAGGTAACCTAATAGAAGGGGCTTGAGCCGGCGTCATTGGCAGAAGGAGAGGCTGTCGAGTCCCGACGCGGTTTAAAGTCGAATTCAGAAACGCGAAACCCTCCCCCGAGGGTTGCCTCTCCACCCGCTCGCACCCACCCACACACCGCCGCTTCCCTATCTGCGGGGTCCTTCGAGCCCCTCCGACTACCTCCGACGGCAAAGGCGTCGGTAACCCACATACGAATTTGAGACTGTAATTTCATTCCTGTCTCTCCCTGTCTGTCCGACTATCGCGGAAACGATTCCGAAGCAAAGTAAGTTACACACATTCGAGGATTTAGTTTTGTAATTTATTGAGCGGTCCGATGGTTATCGGTATAATTGAAAAATAGTGCATCGGTTCGGTGTGTGTGTGTGAGCATTGAAATTGGTCATTGATAACTGCGTGTGGTCATTCAGCGACCGGAAAGCCCGCCGAAGAAGATGGCATGTGCGAAAATAGGGAAGGCTATTTGCTTTAGTCTCAAACATCGGCGGTCAGGTAGAAAGTAGGGAAGGAGATGTTTGAGACTAAAACGAGTATGTTTTTTATGCATTTATCTGTTGTCTACGAAAACCCAATTTTCATTCCTGGAAAATATTAACCGTATCAAGGAAAATAACGAAATCGATTTTGAGAGTCATTCTGAAGCACAACCAGAAAAATAATTTACTTGACGGCCACCGTTTATTTTGATTAAGTAAAATATTTGTTTGATTTAAATAAATATTTATTTCATTTGTGACTATTTACTTAATCTACATAAACAGTGGTCGTCAAATAAATTATTTTTTCTGGATGCAAAGTAAGTTGGGCACATCCAATGATTCAGTTTTATAATTCATTGATTATATTTATGTTTAGAATTGATTATTTATGTCTCGATGATTATCCGTACAATTAGAAAATAACGTATCGGTTCGGCGTTTACGATAATTGAAACTATTCAAGTAATCCTTTATCGCGCTAGTGCGATAGCATCAGCGACCGGAAGTCCCGACGAAGAAGAGCACGAATTGCATGCGACTTACCGCGGTCGGTAACAAATCGTCTTTCCTACTTTCTCCGTGGCATTCGATGTTTCCGGCAAATGCAAGTTAGGTTTTCATGCCTCAATCTATTGCCAACGAAAATCTAATGTTCTTTCGTTCAAGATATTAACCGTATAGAGGAAAACAAGGAAATCAATTTATTACCGACCGAGCAGCGGGCCGATTAACGGATTTTTAAGAATGCTTCGCATCGCCCTAAGACCGTCGAGCGATTCGTTCCTAAAAGGTACAGCCGAGTTTCCACCCGACAGGGAGCGCGCCGGGCAAGTTCGGTCGTACGCGAGAGGAAGAGAATGACGCCACACGTGCGTGAGCAGGTGCGAGATGTTCGCCCTTTCCATCAAGCAGTTTCCAAGGTTACGTCGCTAAACCACCCTTTCGCCACGATCATCTGAATTCGAAAAAAAACTTCACGATTCGAACTGAAAAAATCCCTCCAATCGAATCGGCAACGTTACAAACACTGAGCCTTAAACTGCAGTGACAAAAACACGTTTCACAAAACAAAAAAAATTGCGTATCTTCATTTTTTTTTATATTAAAAGGAAAAAATTGTTCGTCACGATGGTTCTGACTGACAAGCGCCGAATGGAATATCGAACAAAAGTGTAGAATATTAAAAATATTGAGGCTCCCAGAGCCGGGACCAAGACCCACCCTCAAAGACAACGTATCCCAGAATTCGGCTCTCGCCCTTTCCTTCCCACCGTTCCTCGTTTCACGGGTGCTCGTGAGTCCTCGCGGCTTCAGCCCATGGGAGCACCGCCAAACAATGAGGACCAAGGACTTGTATTTCAACCCTCTCATCCCCGAGTCTCGACAGTGACGTCCTGACATCCACGCCCCCAGCTCCCCCCCTCCCACGTATCGCGCTTTCGCGGCGCAAAACGTCTTTCCTTAACTCAACTTTAATAGGTTGCTCGATCGGCGTTTTTATTTTCTATTTGATTAGGGCACACAAGTAAATCATAAAATCTTATTTTGATACATATATATGCAAGTGGGATTTTGTCATAAGTGGAAAAACGGCATACTGGCTGCCGCAAGCCAAAACACCGTATCGGTATTTCTTTGGTACACCGACGGAAGGATCTAGTAAATATAACTAGATAGCTTAACGTTATAGTCATATTTAGTGTAATTATATAAAAGACTACTGTATCGCTTAATTGTGAGGGCCAATAACGACATCTTCCCTGCTCTCGTGGTGTGATCACGTGACTTTCACCTGCTCTTAAGAGATATTACCATAGCGGATAGTAGTACGGAACTAGGGCGCCATCTATGACAGGAAATACCGGATTTATAAGGATTTCTCGTAGATATTATGGTATAAAGTACTTGGACAATCTGGGACTTTTTTTTGTTACATAGGTGACACCCTGGTTGCGTACAACCATGAGCTACGGTAATTTTACTTAGGCAACCGGTAGTTTTTATTATATACTTCTCTCAGTTCAGTCAGATCGAAGCCGACGGTCCTTCGTGCGCTAATAAGCACCGTGTAATGCTACTATGTCACTGTATGGCATTTTTTTTTAAATCTCTGTCACGTCACTACCCGTTTGAAAATTTCACTTTTAGACCGAAAGTCACGTCACGCAGAAAAATTTGGCGAATTTCCGGAAAACCGGTCACTATCGGTTGAAGACCTAGATTTTCAAACCCGAAGTGACGCTGCAAAGAAATTTGAAAAAAAAAAACATTCGGCACGACGTCATGTCCAGTTTAAAAGTTAGATGGTCAAATCGGACGTCAAGTTACAGAAAAGATTTTAGTAGCCATACCAATGGTTAAATGACTCTTGAGTTGTTATTTGAAAATCTATTGATAAGATGAAATAAGGAAAAAGTTGATTAAGCTCAGAAAAAATCGAACACGTTTCAGTCGCTACCAGCGTAACTGCAACTCGTGATTTTTTGCATAAAAACTTTTTTTGCCGCGAAAATGTCACGAAATTCGTCGGGGAAAATAAATCACGAACCATTGGAACAAAAATTTTGGAATTTTGTAGAATTAATTGTTCACCGAAATTCCAAAAAAAAAAAAAAACTTTGTCTCCAAATAAGTACTGTGCAATCGAATCGATCAATTTCGAGGATCAGTCAGTGTCGAAAAACAAGTCCCACTCTAAATTCGGACGACTATGATGGTCTTCGTGCGACGAACGATGGTGAAGCGAACTCGTGATGCAAAGCGGCGAACTCAACGATTCCATTATGATTTGTGTCAGGGAAGATCTAGACTAGCGTCAGAAGGCCATGCGGTGCTCTAGTTTCGTAATGGGAATCATCTCTCACACCCCACAGTCCCGTCGTCGTTGAGGGTGGCCGTCTGAAGGTCGCGCCGAGACCTGAATGAGCGAGCAGAGAGGAGCACGCTGCCGACGAGG
Organism: Amblyjoppa proteus; assembly: GCA_963922035.1. Classification (NCBI taxonomy): domain Eukaryota; kingdom Metazoa; phylum Arthropoda; class Insecta; order Hymenoptera; family Ichneumonidae; genus Amblyjoppa; species Amblyjoppa proteus. Next base: position 6,486,982 of record OY998230.1, read on the forward strand.
CGACGGTGGAGAGTTGAGCCCGAAGGAAGTTTGTAGGAGTTGAAGCGGGCGAGCGAGAAGGCGAACGGAATTACGTGGCTGCGATGCTCGCGATGCTGATGCGCCTGGAGGGAGCGAAAGCGAGACAAGGGAGGAGAAGACTTTCGACGCGAGCGAGAGTGAGAAAGGGAGCGGGGTACAATTCCCCTTATAATTAATGTGTAAGGGTAGGTCGTGGCTCTCACTTTCTCGTACTAGAGCTTCCTTCCACGTGCTTCCAGGGGTCTCGAGCCAGATCAGCTGATGCTCGACTAAAGGATTCTAGAACCGGGTCGTTCACCTTGACTTAGATCTTCCGTTAATAATTCTCACCCCTCGGATTCCACTTCGCTCAACCCTTTGCTGCGGACACATATATGTGTATATATATATATATATATATATATATATATATATATATATATATATATATATTTGTTTTGTTTCGACGCTGATGAACGTCTAGGGAAGGACGGGGCAAAACTGGAGAGTGGGACAAAATGGAACCGACAATCAGGATGCATCAATGGGGCAAAATGGGACGTTCTAATATTATTGGGAAATGGCGTTTTTAAAAATGGTTTTAGAAACGCAATATTCGAACCATTTTAGTAGGTCCATTTTGCCCCATCGACGCATTCCGATTGTCGGTCCTGTTTTGCCCCACCGTCTCATTTTGCCCCGGTCTTGCAGTCCTCACCAACTGAGGCCCACAACAAAATGACCGTGGAGTGCAACGCGCGAGTATAAAAAAAAAAAAAAACTTTGTTCCAATTTGACTAAATATTTCTCTAGGCGTATTCAAAAGTGGCGTCACGCTATTTGATTATTGGTACCTATAAGAAACTCAGACGGTTCGTTTTCACCAGTGTCAGCGGAACTATAGTTTACCACCAAAATGTGGTAAAATTGCAATAATCCCAATTCCTATACATTTATTTAACGTGAATTTAGATTTAGATCTTCCATGGGTAGATTTTACTCTAAAACTGCAACGGACATGTGTTTCAAATTTCAGAAACTGTTAATATAAAAAAGCTTCCAATAGCGTTCATTAATTTCAAAACAAATTTTTTCTTACACCGTTCACCCTTTCAGCCAAAAATTACATTTTTCGACGTGGTAGACAAATTTAAGTACTCTGACCTTAAGATCTCGATATTAAAAAAATTTGTTCTATACAAATCATATGTATATATATATTTTTTTTTTTACGAAAACAGCCTCCTCGACGATGAAGCAAGAAGGGGTGGGAGGAAGATGCTGGCTCGCCGGCAGCAGGAGGGGAGGGGTGGAGGGGGTTTGCACATCGGTAACAATGTCGGATAGAAATAAAGCTCGAGGAGGTGCAGGGTAGCGGGTAGTTCGTTCGTCGAGTCAGGCTGAGCTGTGGCATAGAGGGTGTGGTGTGCGACCGGGCACGACGTATACGAAAGGGCGGGAGAGGGTGAGCGGAGGAAAATAGAAGGAATTCAGATCACGGGATGCCGCTGTGTGTGCTCTGCGAGGCACAGCACCGGGAGCTCAGAGAAGGGGTGGCCTGTCAGAGGGAGTGGGTGGATGTGAATCCCCGGGGGGGGGGGGGGGGGGGTGGGAGGTGGGTAAGGGGGGAGGGTTTTCGCCAGAAGGGAGAAAGAGTCTCCGGAACGAGAATGGAATCAATACGCGGTGCGGCGTGTGTGCTCTTCCTTGGCTCGGTCTCACATGCGTGTATGTACCATACACACTGCTCTACATTATGTGTACATGGTAACCATGGTATGTATCCCTTTTTCGCGAGGCCGGCTCGCACTTAAATTCCGGGATGCAAATACACAGGTCGTAATAATGTCGTTGCTTGTAAGAAGAATCGAAGAATCGAAGAATCGAAGAATCGTTGAAATGAAATGCAACGAATTCGGGACAATTATAAATATCTTACCGGTACATGTTTTTTATGTTAAGTGAAAATAATTGTGAGAGAGTTAAGTACTTAAATTCTGGGATGCAAATACAGAGGTCGAAATAATGTCATCGCTTGTAAGAAGAACCGAAGAGATGCATTTAGTGCAACGAATTCGACAATAACAAATATTTTACCGGTGCACGCTTTTTTGGAAGTAAAAATAATTATGGGGAGTTGGACACTTAAATTCCAGGGTGCAAATACACAGATCGAAATAATGTCATTGCCTGTAAAAATTGCCGAAGAAATTTCGAGAGACGAATTCGAGACAATAATAAATATTTTACTGGTGTATGTTTTTTTTTTTTTTTTTTTTTTTTTAAGTAAAAACATTTATGAGAGGGAGCAAAGTGGATCTTTCAAATGATTCAGAAGGTCGCATCGATTCACACGTCGATTTGCAGGTCAAGCGGAGAATATTATTATTTTTTTTTTTCGTTACATATATAGAAAGTCTGAACGAACGGATGAACGGACGAAGAGGAGTAGAGGTGAAGAGTAAAGTTAGGAGAACAAAGGGAAAGCGAGGGGGTTATTTCATACGACTGTATACGAATAAATCGCTGTGGAACTCTTCGTCGATGAGACGAAATCCTCGTGCGAATTTCTCATGGAAATCCAAGAGGTGAGGGTGGATAAGTTGCGAGTATAATGCTGCATTCGTAGTAGAAAATTCTTGGGATCAGCCAAGCCAAAAAGAATCCCAAAAGGGTGATCGGGAGCTCGCGTTTGTGAGGGTTTAGGTGGGAGTTGAGACCCAACGGTGTCTTTGGTTCTTGGAGAAGGAGTTGAGAATCAAAGTGTATCCAAAATCGATTCCCCATCACCTCTCTAATCCGCACAACACACACGTACACACATAGAAATTGAAAAAAAAAATCCTGTTCAGCCTAGAGTAAAAAATATTACTAGATTCAACTGATATGAACCAAACATTACAACCCCCTCCGATTGGAAACGCAGCATCCGCTTCATTGTTTTTTTGTCATTTTTTTCAGCTCACTGAACATTATCCCCAAAAAGCGGCACTCAATAATATGGATATGGATAATAGGGGAAACGACACTTCCGATTTGAAAATCTCACTTTTCCACCGGAAATGATGCCATAGGTGAAAACGTTCAAACTTCCGGTTTGAAAATGTCATATATATATATTTTTTAATAGTGCCTTCACGATCGACTGTATTCGAATCGTCAGTTCACCGTCACAATCGACCATTAATTGTCTCTTTGAGCGATAAGTCCACGCAAGAGAACACTCGGCACTGTCGCCGCTGCTCGTCATCACAAAAAAGATATTCCTCTCTCTATCCGCTGGAGGGAGACATCTTCGTGTTTTCACTCCGTGTGTATCCGCCATCTCGCATTGCCAATAAAAATGAAATACCCATCACGTATGATCGATTCGTCTGCGTTGCCGAGGCCAGGCAATTCTCTCTCATCCTCTTCCGCCAAACCCCCCTCCCCCCCCCCCCCACTTCGGCCCCGCGTCGCCCTAGCGCTCCTTCGTTTACCATCTTGCTCCCTCGCTCGCTCACGTCTTCGCTGTACCTGTCCTCCTCGGGATAGAACATGTAGCAGGATATAACCTCGCAGAGGGATGGCCGCAGATAGCGAAGGGGCGAGGTGAGTCTGACAGGATGGGGGAGGAACATTCTTTACTCTATCAATTGCTCCGCGAAGAGAGAGCTGCTCGTGCGCGCAACCCCGGAGCTATCCGGCTCGGGCACATGCGTGCACATACGCACGTCTCAGCCGACACTGTCTGCGTGCGCTCTTTCCTTCCTAGTGCTGATTTGTCTCGAGATCTTCCAACCCTGACGTTCCACTTCGTTCTCGTACGTTTTCTCCTTTTGTTTTGGTATTTTTCCCCCGTCAAAATGCCTGCGGGCGAATGCGGCGCGCACGGCAAAGTTTCCGCTTGTACTTCTCACTGTTGTGCGGCACATGTTCATAAACTTTTTGCCGCCTCCGTAAGCTTTCTGACAATAACAATCCAAACAGTAGAAAAGCCGAGTAAAGCGATCGATCGATGCACGGGGATGCTCCAAATTGTCCACAATGCGACCCAAATCAAGTTGAGTTTATTCCAATGATGCGGCTATGGAGACATGTTGTACGTTCACGAATAGTTGATTGAGCTTATCAGTTATCGGCCACAAAAACTATACTCTGAGACAAATATGAGCTCCATTTATTGCAAAGGCGAGGAACTCGAGATATTGCATTTTTTCTTGAAAAATTTGTTAAATTGTTTGTTTATTTTTTATTTAATTTGATTTTTAATTGTTTCATGTCGAAAGAATCTTGGAACACTCGAAGGGGAGAACTGAAGGAGATTGGGGATGATCTTTATCCGTCATCGTTAATAATAACAGGGTAAAAGTGGTCTATCATTGATTTACGCCCTGATCAGGGTGGACAATATTCCCTCCTTTTACGTCATAATAATACAAAACAATTATTGACATTATCGCAACGATGTTGAATTCTGGGAAATAATTGCCATATCATTCTTAGTGATTTTGGTTGTTCGTTGAAATGTTAGAACAATCCAGTAAAGTGGCGTAACACAGAGAGGTCGATATGTCTTTTCATATAAGTCTCGACGAATGGTGGATCATCTCGATTCCTTGATTTCCGATCAGATTGAAGTATACACCGCCCACGAGGAACGACGACATAGACAGGAAAAGAAAAAAAAAAAAAAAAAAAAACTCCCCTCGGATGTCCTGCTGTTGCCACGACGAGTAGAATATACTACTACCACTACTATATGTAAATATATAGGTATGCAGTGTGCGACAGGGTTGTCATGACGACCAAACCGAATTTCATAGGCAGCAAGCAGCAGCAGCACAGTACACAAGGCTGTGCGAGGTATAAGGGTGAGCCTCGTTCTGCACACGTCTTTCGCTTCTGATTGGACGCTATTTCTTTTTTTTTTTTCCCGATAAGCACGGCACATCACTCTATACATACCTACATCGAACCCTCTTTATGTGGATCGCGTGTGGGTGTCTCCTAGGCTAGGGTTGTCAGAGGGTTTCAAGAACGGAGGAAGAACTTCCTCGTTTTGGGGTCACATCTCCAAGCGCGATGCGTGACAGCGCCCCTTGAGCTTCGAGATGCTTTCTTTCTTATGAACGTTACATTGGATCAGTTTTTTACGTCTGCTTCGAGAGATTCTAGGTAATTGGCTGAAGTTCAGTGATGTGTGATTTAAATAGTCATTTTTGTCGGTTCGTTTGAGATGGTCAAAGGTGTTTGGAAAGAAATCTGTGATACTCACACAATCGACTGATTGACCGATCAAGGAATTTCTATGAAACTGCAAATTCGTCCAATGAACCTTCTCACAATGGAGACTTTTATCTTCATTGAGTTGGCACTGAATTACACTGTTTATCTCCCCGATAGACAATTCAATACGCTCCAAGGTCGGGCCAAATGGATTGTCTCATTCCTAACTGGGCACCAATCAAGCAGCCTGGTCGGTACCGTATCTGCTCTGTCACGTTTCGATTTGGCCCTGAAAGACGTCTAATGTCAACCAAAAGAAGAAGCGACACTGAAACTACCAACAACAATCTATAGACGAAAAAGCAGTAACTTATTCAGTTCCTGTTACAAGTAAAGGAATTGCACTGGGACCTTCGAAGGGTACCTTTCTCCCGTTTCTTCCTAGGCTCTTACCCTAGCCGGCGTACCTTGAAGTCCTGGAAGTCCTGCTGAAATTCGGCCGCACATGCGGAGTGAGACTTGACAAGCTCTCGGTGCTTCGAGACGTTTAGAGGTCTCTTCCCGAATGTCTTCCGTCCACCATTACTCACTCCGTCAACGGGTATCGACGGAGAGCCGTATCGAGTTCCTTCCGTACGTAACTCTACGGGAATGCCTCGGTGGGGATGCCGCGCGTGTGTTTATTTGTCCGGAAGTCCGTTCATAAATCTGGCTGTTTTCGAGTCGTCTCAGTGAAAAGCAGCTTCGCGCCTGTGAAATATGATAATAAATACGTGGAAGTGGCGTCGTGAAAGCCGAGCACGGAGAACAAACGTAAGAAGGTAAATCCCTGCGGAAGAGCCGAGGCGGAAGTTTCTTCTTCTTTTCAACTATGGCGAGCGGTACAGCGATCGGCACCTCGCCAGTGATCGGCAGCGCACGGCCATTGGCCGGCGAAAACATATTGGACGGAAGGCGAGAGGAGAACGGCGATAAATAGCGATTGGCTATTCTTTAACGTGTCAATAACTGCGCACTTCAAGCGAACTTTCTTCGCTACAACCACTCCACAATTTCTTGCGGTTCTTGTAGTTTCGCACAAGAAGCGAGACCGCCCGGCAACCTTTTTACCGCACTCACGCGACCCCGCCGATATACCGGAAGGCGAAAGAAAGAAGGGAGTACGGGAAAATGGGAGGATGAGGCGAGTCAGCAACGAACTGACTCCACGTGTGTCAGGGCTTCTTTCGCTAGGCTGTATACTCGCGAGAGTTTTCCGGGGAAAGTTTATAGATTACTCATGCGGATGCCGCTGCGGCTTGCTCAGGACGGCGTAACTCTTTCAGCTTTTCAGTCCACTTACCCTCCGTGCTCGTCGTCGAGTTGCTCTCACTTATCAACCTCATCGTCGGATCAACATATATTTAGCGGTTTTTGGACGTCGTGCCGTTGGATTTTATCGCAGTCTCGAGTTATCGACGAGCAATCTGATGATTCTTTCCAACGTGTTCTGAAGTTTCTGACGAAGTTGCGCATGCGCCAGGATATCTTACAGGATTCTCGGAACATTTCGGGAAGTTGCGGACAGTCAGTTAAATTTTGTTAAAATCTCGGAAATAATTTTATTTTGTGAACGGATAGTTTAACGAAAGTATCGACGAATTTCCTGGTAACCATCATTGGAAAATTTATCATATTTTAGTGATTGGTTTACGTTTTTATGAAATCACCGAATGGCCAAATGGTCAATCAAATTACAACCTGTTTTTAGTCAACCATGAAGACGAAAAATACTTTTCTCATTATTCGAACTACGTGGAACACTGATGGAATAAATTTTTCAATATTCTGAGAATCATCATTAGGAAATTTGTTATATTTTGATGACTGGACCACTATTTTATTGCGATGTCACCGAGCGGCCAAGTGGTCAATCAAATTACACCCTGTTTTTAGTCAGGTATAAAAAGGAAAAATAATGTTCTCATTATTCGAACTTCATGGAACACTGATCCGCAAAACTTGTCAATATGTGATTCACGAAGCTTGAAAAAAGGGCGATAATCGCCAAAATTGAACACGAATTTCTCGTTACTTTTACCGAACCCGAGAGTTGCGCGCAGTACATATCGGCCATAAAAAAGATGGAGATTTCGGTGGAGGAGGACTCGAGTAGCGACTCACGATGGAATATTTTCTCGGGTGTGCATGCATGCACTAACGTCGAAGACGCAGAGGCGTGTCGCATCGCCCTCCGGGCCTCGACAATGGTCTACTGATGAATGCTCGTATACATTTACATGGGAAATAACGTCGCCGCATGAGAGACGATCGACGAGGAGCCAGGAGGCGAGAAGGAGAAGAGACGTGGCGAAGCTACCTCGTCCAACGAATTCCACGGCATCGGAGGCCATGGCTGGAATTTTTTTTTTTTTTTTTTCTTTACAATTTCGTGGCGATAAAACGGCCGAGTGAAAGCAGCCCTAAAAGCCCGATCGCATAAATATACATACATAAAAATACACATATGTAGTCCGGATAGTAATTCGAGATTCATAATGGAATCCACTTGCGTCAATAATGATCGTTTCTCTTGTTAGCGTATGGAGATTCGAGCAAATCGTTATCGAACTCGGAAAAATATTGAATACCGAGAATTCAGGAAATGCAAACCGAACGCCATTCGCTCGTCGAAGCGATCGTTTCTTTCTGCTACGGTCTCGTCTAGGGATACGACTTGATTTAACATAAGATAACTTTATATCATAATTTATTGATACAGAGTTATCTTTAGGTTTATATTATAATTTTATGGTATAAAGCAGAGCTGGGCAAAGTACCGAAAAGTACTTAAAGTACCAAGTACTGAGTACCGCAAGTACTTTAAGTGCAAAGTAATTTCCGTACTTGAAGCACTTTTATAAAGTACAAAGTACTTTTTTCTTCTTAATCGGAAGAGGCGAACTTTCACGAGTACCAAATTTGCGGAAGAATTTTCAAATCAAACGGCCCTGTTTAGGGCCAACATTTTTTCAAAATGTCCAAGCTCTTCGTTTCCAATCCTTGGTAACAGACCAATCGACTGGACTACGATGACTGGACCTTGGGATAGTGAGTGCAGGTCGACTGGATGTATGACAACTAAATCTGGGACGTATGGATCTAGTACAGTGGCCGAAAGTGAAAGAGGTCGCGATTTTATGCATTAAAAAAATTGTATTTTTGGGATTTAAATGGAAAATATTGGGCTGGGAGTAAAACAATTGTTATGTTCGTATTCAGCGGGAAAAAATACATTGAATATAGCATTGAGACAAAAAAAATCGAGTGAACAACGAGTTTTCACTTTTTGAGCCACTTTTGAAAAAACGTCGTTTTTCGTGATTTTCGAAGGTCGATATCTTGGCTCCCAATGGAGCTAGGGAAAATCCGAGATGCTCGTCGTGTTCTACGAGAAAAAATACACAAGATAAGGTTTTGTCCAAAATTCTAGAAACGTTTTATCGGGCAGTTTCAGAACGTTGGAAAACACGAAAAATGGACTCGAAAGGGGTAGCTTTGGAATTTTTCGACGAAATTTTTTTTTCATTTTTTAAAATGAACTGCCACGTATTTCGGCGTATTTTTTCCCGCTGAACACGAATCCGCCGGCTTTTTTGGGACTAAAGAACAGTGAGACATTGAAAATCTCGATTTTATGCAAGAAAAATCGTATTATTGGGATTTAAATGGAAATTATTTGGTTGGGCGTAAAATAATTTTATGAGATAGACATTTTTTTATGTTACGGAAGAGGTGCAAAGTAATTTGCACATGATTTCCTCATTTATTACAATTTTAACCATAGCTTCCTCGACGTGGAAGCTATGCTCAAAATTGTACAAGTGCTTTAGTCTTAGTACTCAGTAATAGTACTTAAATTACCGAAAAGTACTTCGATACTCTAATTACGTACTTTAAGTACCAAATAAGTACTCATGTACTCAAAGCACTGCCCAGCTCTGATATAAAGGTATCTTTAGCTTTGTATTAAAATGTTGTGAAATAAAGTTATCTTCTGTTGAATATGTGACTGACGAAGTCACGAAAATTTGCACTGTTTTCATAAGCGAACGTCTTTAAAGCGCGTAAAGAGGAGCAAAGAGTATTAAGCATGAGATTCGAATGACGCCCGACGTGCCTTGGGGTAGTTCCCTCTAACTGTAGGTACTCGCACATGGCTTGAAATAACGGAGACCGGGGCGGTGGCACAGTTTAAGCGCGCCCAATATTGCCCTTTATAACAACAGTTTATGAAGCGGGCCGCGGATTCGCTGGCTGTACTCTGATAGTCGTATTCTGTGTGTTCGCCGAATGTATCGGGGAACCCCCGCAGCCTAACTTTACAAGGGTGGATTTATGTCCTGGAATTAATTAACCCAGAGCCCGTTCGATCATATAGGAGCTTTCATCTCAAGAGTCTCCTTGCAAACACAAAGCGCACGCACAATTATAAGCTTCGAGGTTAACTTTTTCATTTTTTAAATTACTGAATAATCAAAACTAACATATTAACATAAAAAAAAAAATGATTAAAATTACATTCTAAAATCATAAAAATACTGATATTATAAAATTTTTATTTAATTAATATCTCAACACGACAATCATATGGAAACATATGCGATGAATTTCGAATGATTTTGACAATCCCAACAGGCGATATGGCGCTATAATTTTTTTTTTCTCCCAACTTCGCAAGACTCTCCTTATAAATTACCGAATCTAACTTGCGAATCACTAGTTCCTCCCATCGGCGCATCGCTTAGCTACTTTCTCAACAAGCTCGAAACGGAAGTGAGGCACAAACTAAAACGTTTCAGGGCACACACAAGCCATGCGTGGCTACTTACGCATTTAAATCGAGCACACGGCGTGGCTTTAATCAATTTTTCATCGGATCGTGATTAGAGATAGCGCGCCCAACGACCGATCTCCGCGCACGTTTTTCACGTCCGACATATGCCGGACGCAGACATCGGCCGGCTTATCTTTCACGCATATCGGCATACAACTTCTACCTATCCTACCGTGTTTTTTTTTTTTTTTTTTTTTTTTTTTTTTTAACGTTCTATCTAACTGTCCCCTCCATATTTACCTGTGGGCATAGCGACGTGATACACAAACGTGTTAATTAAGTATCCATGACACACCCCTCGCGCAGAGATCAACGAGATCGAAATATAATACCGTGAGGTGTATACTTGTCGTATTATATCAACTGAGATGCTTATCGGTGAGGGAGGCGCGCCGTCACCCGGGAAAACATGGGGCATGTGACTCACCATCGTTTCTATACAGTTCGCATTGCATCGTTCTTCAGCCGTTATAATAAATTTTTTTTTTTTTTTAATCTAATTATAGAATTTCTGTGACACTGGGCATAACAAAAAAAAAATGATATTAATAGACCGAAATTAGTGCCTCTATGTTGCGGAAGCGGATCAAGGGTCGTAGCTGCAGAGCATGTAGCCGAATTAATTTTCTCCTCAGGTGGCGTGCGATTGTTGCGTCCGCTAGCTTCGTTTAGCTGCGTTATGGAACGTTTGAATGAAAAGGAGAGACGTTGAAAAAAAAAATAAAAAATAAAAATTCTCGCGTAATCGTAACGCAAATTTCCATAGGGGTTGACTTTTCTTGATTATTGTTATTATTATTGTGTAAAGACTGCCCGCCGTACGGCGAGCAGTTGCGAGGAACATCGATTCAATTACGAGTGCGAACGGTAAAAGGTGTGTGCGAGCGTCTTTTGAAATTCTTGCTATGGATTGCGAGAGGGCCCAGCGGGGCTACAGGACCCGTGGCGCGACGCTAAGGCCCAACGAGCTGTCGCTATAATTTGCATACGGCGCTGGAAGTGCCGAAAGTTTCGCGGGTTAGACGCATTTTTCTAGCGCACAGTGGCGAAAGGCACATGAGGGACTGCCGAGAGGCTCTTGGGTCGCCCTTTCTTATTTTAATGCACGAGTCACAATAGAATGCGCCGAACAGAAGTATATAAAAAATATATATTTTATCAAAATATATTTCACAGAAATGAATATTTAAAACATATTTTATAAAAATGAATATCTAAAATATATTTTATGAAAATGAATATTTAAAATACACTTATATTTAACGACGCGACGATGCGCCGTTGCGCCTGTGGCGAAAATCATGTGGTCGGGAATTACACATCGTTCGATAAATGCGACCAAAGCGAAGGCATCTGTGGGTATCGCTTGTAAGGTCGTATGAGAGAGCGGAGCGTCCCGTTTATTCTTGTGATAATATTCCACGAGAGCTTGTTCGTCATGCGCAAAAGCGTTTGCTACGAGAAAGGGTTATTCGTAATTCTTTGCCTTCCTAATTTTCTCTCAAGTTTTAATTTTCAAAGTTAACCTATAGGAATTCTTTATTGTTGCCTATCTCCCGTGTACACGGAAGAGCGTGAGTCTGTTATGATATCGGAATACAATCGCCATGATTGCTTTCCAAGAAGAAGAAGAATCATCGAATGATCGTACGAGCGATTGTATCTGCTGCTAAATCGAATAGAGCTGTGCGCAGATGCGCCTGCCGAACGGCAACCTTATTTGCATGGCGGTGAAAAGGTTAATGGATCACAGGGGTCGTCCTTCGAAAATCGGTTTACCAGACGACCGAAGCGTCGGAATAATTGACGAATTGTTAAAATAACGAACGAATCATCGACATAACGAACGGATCATGGAAACAACAACCGAATCATCGAGATATCGAACGAATCATCGAAATAACGAACGGATCATGGGAATAACGAAGGGTATCGTCGAAATAACAAACGGAATCATTGAAATAATGAACGAATCATTGAAATAATGAACGAATCATCGAAATAACGCACGCATTATCGAAATAACCAAGAAATCATCGAAATAACGAAAGAATCATCGCAACAACGACGACCAAATTCTACAAACGATCCGTGTAATCCGAAGATAAAACACCCGACATAGCAGAGTAGGAATAGAAAGAAAAATTGCCACCGAGCAACGGAAACTCCGTTCTATCTCAATCTCGCCTTCATCGCCGATTGAATTCGGTTGGGGGTTGTTGTTGCGGAGGGTTGGTGCAGCGGTGCACGGGATTTAAAAACACGGCTTCGCCGTGAGATCGCGAGAGCCCCAGTGCACAACTCGGTTAGCCTCTGGTCCCGAGAAATTCCAGCTCTTAGTCGCATTCTCTCGCCACACCGACGCCCACCCCCGATCCGCTATCTCTGCGTGCACACACCTACACACTCGCATCCCGAGTATCGTCTATCTGGTCGGATGGATGGATCGTGGATGAATGCCGCGCAGGTTGGAGGGGATGTTAAATCGTGCGGTAAATTCGCGTGCACTTCGCTCTATCGGGAATGGCGAGCGAGAGTGGGACGCGCGAACGGGAGACCGAGGCACGGAAGAGGGAGACGGCCCGGGTAATACATCGCATCGTCGTTTTCCTAGTCGTACAGAGCCGAGGAATAGAGACGCAGCAGAAGCAGAAGAAGCAGCGTAAGTGCTGGCGGAGGAGAGCATTGGAACGGGGTTGAACGGAAACTGCGCGCGGGGAGGCTAGTCTGATCAGTTTATAAGCGCACATTGAGTTATTGGTAGCTCATCTGCCCCGTCGATATCCGGCTGGATGGCTCCGGCTTCGAATTCGTATTCGAGGTTTCCTCCTTTTTTTTTCTTTTTTTCCTCTCCTTTCTCTCTCTCTCGATCCGTCCGCAGACCTCACTTTTTCGAGAGCCGAAGGTCAGGATGGCGATGCAGAAAAAAAAACTTGAGCGAAGAGTCGATGAAGAAGATTTTTTTTTTTAACTTCTAGGATCGAGCATTTATTGGACATTGAAGACTTCAAATAGAATAATAAAATAATCGGTCCGAAGAACTCAGGTCGAAGGCCTTTTGCCAAGCTGTAAAATTAGCATTAGGTCGGTATAAAAGTTAGTAGAAAAAAACAACTGTAAATATGAACTTTTTGACAAAAAATCTCTTTTACTACTTCTATTAATAAAATAATAGATCGCATTATTTCGGGTATGACGTCACTTCCGTTCGAAAAATGAGGCGGTTTTTAAGGCGGAAATGGCGTCACACTGGGAAAAGGTGACTTCCGGCCTAGAAGTCAAATTTTCAAACCGAAAGTGACATATTTCCGGTACGATGGCGCTTCCGGTGGAAAAATGAGATTTTCAAACCGGAAGTGACGTGAGGAAAAAAAAAAAGGTTAAAAATTTTTCTTAGATTCTAAAAAAAATGCTCTGCGCGCAGTGAGAGGCGTTCGTCATCTTTCAAAAGTCGAATCGTCATGGTCTCCCCTTAATCTGAATCGAGTCTGCGAGAGCCGCCGACATAAACTTGAAGAAAAAAAAAAAAAAAACCTCTTACGCCGAGCGCTCGCGCTGAGTACGAGATGAAGAAAACGAATCGATATCGTCCAGGCCCCGACAGTTTACAAGTGTCACAATAAAGCTTTTCGGTTTCGAAACAAAAATGATAATTCGATTTGAATCCATTTGCCGGATTGAAAGAATTTGTCGGTAAATCGGTTTCGCATGTTGGAAAAACAGCGGAAAAACGCTAGCGTCTGGTGCAAAACGTATTGAACACGAGGGGGTGCTTGAGACACACACATATATATATATATATACGTGTTTATGTGAATTATACATACAATACGATATACAGATAGCGATACGAAAGGATGGCAATTCAGACTGTAGACGCTTGGTTTTTTCGTTCCCTCGCCGTGGTTATAACTTCGTATTACCGAACCGGTGGTTGTCGAAGCCCAACGAAAGGGTGCATTAGAAGATTGTGTCCGACATTTGTTTACGAGGAGCAAAAACTCCCCTGCCCATTCCTCTTCCGCTGCGCGACTACTGTACGCCGCGAAAAGGACCGAGGAAAGGGTGGGCTGCTTCTCCGGACCTTTGTGTCTCGTCGAGCTAAGCGGTTCCTCGTCCTTTTCGGTCCTTCTTTATCCCTTCATCCGCGTCTCATATATTTCAGTACTTTGTCAATTTTATCCTTTTTCGGGGTTTCCGTGGACCAGGCTTACCGCTCCTAAAGCATTTCGTTTAACGGAAGAACCGATACGGAGTAAAAAGAAAGATGACACAAAAAAAAAAAAAAAAAATGAATCCTTCGACCGGAAAGAACGATTTTCGATAATCTTGTCTCCAGCCGATATTTAAAATGGCGTTTAAAGAAAAACCACTGATCAATTATTCATAATACTGTACAATAATCTGATCACTGATTAATCACGGATTATAATCACTTATATATTGTTAACTTTTCGTGGATAAATAAGGCGCGTATTAGATTTTGGATAGGATATTATTAGTACAATCGCAGTTAAATATCTCGAGCACGAACTGTCAAACGTCTCTTCTCTCAGAAAATCCGATCAAGATTGTTTTCATCCGGTCAATTCTCACCTCTATATTCGTTACGATTATAATGAACAGGAAATTGGGCATCGCCCGTTTATCATAAAACAATCAAAAAAAAAATAAATAAATAGATGATACTGTCCCGTATCGAAATTAGCAAAAAGATGTAAATTTTCATTGGAAAAAATGTATTAAAATAATAATAATTCTTGCACGCCCCCAATCAATCCACCGGACACGGGGGAGTCATTGATGCGCCGCAGTAAGGTAGAATTCGCCAGCTGCCGATGCACTCGGAGGTGCAAGCGGTCGAATTAGCGCCGACGACGCGAGGAAGTGCGAATAAACTGCGGGATAGACGAAAAAAGTAATCGATTTCGATAAGGTTGATTTGTGCATCGACCTGCTGCCCGGCGGACCCAAACGAGCTATATATTTCTTCCTCGCGGAGGATGCTATTTTCTTGTTTGTTATTTTTTTTTTTTTTTTTTTCAAATTTCTAATTACCGCTTAACGATCCGGCGGCCGACTCGGAGGCCCCGAATTGCAACGGATGGCCCATCCGTGCAGCTTATCGGATCTGCGCCGATGCACAAGCAACTAGTCTTGCACTATTAGATTATAGGCGCGGTTAGAGCGATCGGACTTGGTTGCAATAATTGCCAATTTCCAGGCGTCCCGGCCAATAATAACGTGGCTGATGCCAGCTACTCCTGCTGTTTCCCCCAAGGAGCCTTCCTTACCCCGAGTTCCAAGTGTTACACTACACCGCTATTATATAGACTGCGAACCGTCGAACCTGCCGCACAGTCATCCGGGGTATGTCGACCTCTGTCCGGATCGTCGGGTTAGTTTTTTTTTTTTTTCCCCCGGTCTATTTCCAGGCTGTTCGACGGCGCGACTCTCTAGCTGTTGCATCGTTTATCATCGTTAATTAAGTTCTCTCGGTGTGTCGCAGTCTAATCGGGAATTATTGGAATCACGATAATCCAGAAGCAAAGCCGGCGGACTTTGTTACAGCGAGAGGGGATGCAATTGAATTGCACTTTAAGCGTTCTGATCACGCGAACGGAATCGTGAAAATCGCACGAATTAAATGAAATGCTGAGGACCGATTTTCCTCTACGAGAAAAAGGCGTCAGTGAGCCAATGCAGTGAAATTCTAGAAATAAAGTCAGCGCGGCAGAAGTACCTCAATCGATATATGTGAATACTTAATAACAAAACACGGATGGTTATCGTGAGAGATGTCTTTTATCGTGAAAATTTAGTTGAAAATTACTTCTCACTTTTTAGATATATTTTTTTTAGTCGTTCTAAATATGTTCGAAAAAGCATTTGTCGAAAAATGTATAGATTCTCTTCTCTTAGTAAACATGAATATTCGCTTCTTACCGCGAAACACAAAAGAAACGAAGTGACCTGTTGTCCCATCAAATGGCCGATCAATATGATTATATTAATCGTAATATCAATGTTATTTTACATCAATGATTATCAATCGAATTACTCACCGAGGCGACGAGATATTTTCGTATCCCCTGAGATTCCTGTGTTCCTCTAGGTGTCGAAAGATTCCTTCGAGCTCGTCGAGCTGTTCATTCCTGGCGGCGACCGCTTCCTTCAGAATCTGCCCAAGCAAACCATAGAAACATCTCAGTTTGCGGATCACCGACTATGGAAATTCGTACCAATAAATAATAAATAATAAATAAAGCGAATCAACGAAAAGAGCAAGGTAGTAAAAAAAAAAAAATCCAGAGCGCGAGCGATCGACGCCCAAAAATAAAATGGCGCCTCCTACAACGGGTTATTGCTCGGACGAGTGGCTCGTTGACTGGACGAGCACGTCGGAAGCGGTTTCCACGTGTAATATTATCGAGTTATTGGCGACGGGTTGAAGAGCGAGAGAGAGGACGGCGAGATA
Organism: Amblyjoppa proteus; assembly: GCA_963922035.1. Classification (NCBI taxonomy): domain Eukaryota; kingdom Metazoa; phylum Arthropoda; class Insecta; order Hymenoptera; family Ichneumonidae; genus Amblyjoppa; species Amblyjoppa proteus. The sequence goes on from OY998230.1 coordinate 6,503,544, forward strand.
GTCGAGAAGCTGGCGATAAGGCTTGTCGGATCACCGGCGGGATGAAAGAAGGGACGAGGCTCGATCGAGAGATAGAGGAACGATCGATGAATACCGCTCTCGTACGGGAAACGGGACGAAAAAAAGCTTATGCACTGTGCTAAAGTCAGAGACGAGTACAGAGTCATCTTGGTCGTGTATCGCGCAAGGACAATATATCGGCGGGATTACTGCATGTCGGGATGAGTTGATGGAGCAATATAATGCGAGAGATATGCGACAGACATAGATAGAGTCAGGGAGGACTCAGCCAATGCTAATAATCCCCATTGTTGGGCATCTCGTGCCGCGACAGCGATCCAAGCACTCGGACAGAACGTTCGTAGACTCGTCATCGTCGATTGTATGGAAAGTGCACGAGAAACATTTCCAAGTATTCTGGTTGTTAGTTGAAAGGCATAGATGAATTGTCAGGCAGCTGGAAAGTATACTTCTAAATTTTTATTTCGATGATAAACGGAGGAAAAATCATCACTTTTTTTTGTCAAACATTTTTGTTCTGTCATTTCTCCATTACGGTCATCGTCGATTGTATGGAAAATTGCACGAGCAACATTTCCGAGTATTCTGGTTGTTAGTCGAAAGGCATAGATGAATGGTGAGGCAGCCGGAAAGTATAGTTCTACATTTTTTATTTGATGATAAACGAAAGATTAATCATAACTTTTTTATCGAACAATTCTGTTCTATCATTTTTTTTTTTTTTTTTTTTTTTTTTTTTTTTTATTGCTGCTTGTCTGTCCGTGGCATCCGGAAATACGATTACTTCACGAAGAGACTTCGAAACGCAGCGAGAATTTCTAGTGTCATCGCCAATCGCATGGAAACAGCACGACTAACATTTCCATCTACATTTTTTATTCGATGATAAGTGGAAAAAAAAAAAATCATAACTTTTTCAGCGAGATTTTCAATGCGTGCCTTCAACGTTTTATGCAGAATATAGTTTCAACTCTGTTCGTCAATAGTTTATAGAACTTCGTCTTACGTGGGAAAGAAGTTATGAAAAAAACTGGTGAAAATGTATGCAAAATTTTACATCTAAGCTAAAGCTACTAAACATGATTGATGAACGCAATCAAAGGTCAATTGCAAATCTACATTTTATATATTGAAGTGACACAGCAAATTTCATTGCCATTTAAAGCCATTCTATTTCTATTCTATCTGCATTGTAGGACATGTAATTTTTTTGTTTCCCCTAGAAACATTAGGGTATCGATCGAGGCTGCACACGAATTTAGATAAACGCAGATTAACGCCTCGTTACGAGAATGATGTGTAGATTATGCTAATCACTTTTACTCTCATTTCGCCCTCGTGCCGGCATTCTGGTGCGTGTTCGATCAACGCGACCATGACGTGCGGCGGCTATATACTATTAGGCCAATATAAGCATTAGTGCGAGCCCTCGTAGCTCACAGTTTCACGCTGTGCGAAGGGTTTACCCGATAATTATTTCGCGAAGCATCGGGGAGAAGAAAATAGGAAAAGAGGACCGTACGAGCGGGTGAGCGAAAAGGCCATCGATCTTGTGCGGCTCACGGGCGTTCCGTGTCATTTCAGATTGGCCGTGATCAAGCTGTTTCGATGAGGTAGTAAAAAACAGTGGAGTGAGAAAAGTTGAGAAAATTGAGTTGTTGCAGATAAACAATGGAAAAGTGATCAATTCCGGAAGTACGATGACGTCGGTACACATCTTTGCAATTGAAATTGCGCTAGACCTAATCGAAACCAGTCCCTGAATGACCATCCAGTTTGGGACTCAACTGCATTCTTGACGTTGCTAATTCAAGAATCAAGAATATGCGCCTGCGACACAAAAATGATTTGTCGCCGTGTTTTTTAATCGGTTATAAAGCCAGCTGACTAGGAAGCCTGCCTAGGAATTTGCATGATTCTTTGAAACCTTATCAATCCAAAAATTGCCATGGTAAATGAGTATTCACCATGACAATTTTGGATTGATGTGGTTTTTGCGGTTCATCGGTCTATCACCAGATATCCATGAATTTCCATTGCCGCCTTTACTTTCCACACGAATGGTGTCTTCTTCTGGCTGTGTTGTTGCAGATAAATAACGGAAAAGTGACCAATTCCGGAAGTAGGATGACGTCAGTACATTTCCTCGCAATTGAAATTCCACTCGCTCTAATCAAAACCAGTCCATCAATATCTATCCAGTTTGGAACTTATCTGCAGTTGGGATTATAAAGAAACAGGCTCATATTCTTCATCCTTGAAAGAGCATTTCACAAAAATGATTTGGCGTCGTATTAGTGAATCGGCTATGAATCCATCTGCCTAGGAACGCGACCTAACAGTTGACGTACTATGATTTTTTGAAACCAAAATCAACATTGCCATGACAATTTGGGATTGATGGAGTTTTTGCGGTTCAACGGTCTTCCGCCAGATATCCATGAATTTCCATCGCCGTCTTCACTGTCCATGCGAACGGTGTCTTCTTCAGGACGTCACAGTGACTTGTCCACGAATGGAATCGCCATCAAATGTCATAGTGGCATTTCAAAATGAGTTCTTCTCGTCCTCGCCTTTGTCCGTTTCTTCGGAATCTCCGGAGACTGCAAGGTCTCCGCGGCAAGTCACGATATCTGTTTAATTGCATCGGCTCGTTCCCCCGTCGCAGCATCGTTCCTCATTATTCAACGGACCGACGGCCGTGCGCGCGGTTAGATCGGTAATATTTATAAAAAGATTATGTAATGCAACGAGACGCCCGAGGTAAGTCGGAGGCATCAACGTCATCGTCACGATCGGTGCGGTTACGCGAGAGGCAGAAACTCCCGGTGCACCTGGTAGTCGAACCGATGATTTTATCACGCATGCCGATCTCTCGCGATTGCCTGTCGGCGCGGACTCGGCTGGATCTCAAAACTCGTGCGGATGATGCCGCTGAAAAACGCGTCAATTGCCCATCACTCAATGCCTCGCGTTTTATGTCCGTTCGTTCAATAAATAATCTACGGTAATTCGCAGGCAGGTACTTCATAATCGAAGGCCGATCTTGGATCTTGGCTCACAGATCTGACAGACTGATCAGGCGAGCGTGGCGTACGCTTGAGCCGACGTGAAATTCCTTCCTCCTCGCGCCCAACCTTGACTCGGTCGGTAACAAAAACTGCAATGATTTTTTTTTTTTTTTCACTGGCGCCGACAACTTCCGGTTGGAAGCACATACTTACATGAACTGCACATCGATCCAACTTCGTGTGGGAATTTGCTTTTGAAAGTAATTAGTCGCACGCACAACAATAATTTATTTGATGGGCAAATAAGTATTTATTTGATTAAAATAAATATTTATTTGATTAAAATAAATATTTATTTGATTAAAATAAATATTTATTTGATTTAAATAAATATTTATTTGATTTAAATAAATATTTATTTGATTTAAATAAATATTTATTTGATTTAAATAAATATTTATTTGATTAAAGTAAATATTTATTTTATTGAAATAAATGTTTATTTACATGAAATAAGACTTTAGTCGCGGGTGCCCGTCAGATAAACGATTATTCTGGGTGCGGCATGGTAAGGAAAAATTCATTACATTTTTTATTATCGACGGTGTTATTTCATGTGCTCTTAATGATTGAACCTGCGGCGACGGTTACGCGTGTATACAACGTGGATTACGTTTGACTCATCAGGGGCGTGTTCCTGAATTATTACGTTGTTGTTCTACTCAAACGGGTGTTAGATAGCCGAGGAAAAGCGTGTTGGATATATTCGCATCCGTCGTTAGTCTGTAGGAAGGCGTTTATAGGTGTCCTGCGTCCAATGGATGCGTACATATAGGACGTGATGTATGTGCTGCCGCTTCTGTTGCCACTCGGTATTCTTGGCTAAGCGGGGCATGAATAATTAATAATCATGAAACGGTACGCGTTAACAATGTAGAATAATATATAGGATGTGCGGAGTGTGCTCGGACTGCCTGATCGAGTACGCTCCGTGGAAAAACATATGCCGAGACGCACTGAGGTGCCGATTGATCTTGGGTCTAATTTTGGATCAGGTACAAATAATTGAAATTTGTGATTACAACTACAGTCGACCCCGGGAGTTATTTCAGAATTTCATTGGGATTTATCTCTCACCTTGTATCTTTATATATAATTGTTTTTTTATTTGATTTATTTTACTTTTGCCAAAGTAATTACTTCGCAGTCGGGGATCTTCATTTTCTTATTTTGTAGTCTTCTTTTTAATTACTTGGCCGCTGGTGCTGTCGACGATTAGCTTTTCGATACGACGAGAATGACTCGAGCATAACGAGCGGCATCATGAATCAATAAGCAGGTGCCGTCATTAACAAGCCACAAGGTGCGCTCGCTGAGCCCATCGTGTTTCCTCGTGCTACGCTTTCCTGGCGATTGGCTAGATGCGTGAGGTACAAAATCATTATGAACTTCTAGTCAGTATTTTTTATTGCGAACTATTTTATATTTTATATTTTATATTTTATATTTTATATTTTATATTTTATATTTTATATTTTATATTTTATATTTTATATTTTATATTTTATATTTTATATTTTATATTTTATATTTTATATTTTATATTTTATATTTTATATTTTATATTTTATATTTTATATTTTATATTTTATATTTTATATTTTATATTTTATATTTTATATTTTATATTTTATATTTTATATTTTATATTTTGGGCCCGTAATCAATGCTTGGTCCGATTCCCTATCGCAGCCGTATTCAGACCGTCCGGGATTAACGAATGGCACGGTACCGTAAATAAACCGGCTAAGCGATATAGTCGAACATCCCGGAAGCTTGTAACAGTCGAGCCATCGTTTTCCCGTCGCTGTTAATGGTGTACACATACCATTAACCACGATAATTTAAACGCTTCCATTCGACAACGTTAAATATGCGTGAGCCTTGCCGATTGAATCGAGATACGTGGATCACATCTCGAGAGCGCAAAACTCTTTCTCGTTAAACTCGTTCAACGCAATAAAAGCCGCACATTTCGCGACGAAACGATGTGGGACTCGTCGCTTTTTCATTGCTTTATTTTTCCGCCGTCTCGTAAAGTCATCATTGCAGTACATTGCGTGCCGAACCGATGATCATTCATTCGTCACGTATGAAATAACGGAGGATCGTGCGGAGAATCGATTAGGTTGATTTGTGGACGGTATTGCACACGCGGAAGAAAATAGTCCCGTGTGTGTCGCAATTAATGTACTCGCGGAGACTTGGCAAATCAATTTTCCCGCAAATACGGCACGAACCTTTAATTTTTCGATTTCTTGATAGCAGAGTCGTAATAGTACACTGCGCGCGCGTTTCTCTCGAGTTCGAGAAATAAACGGCTTACTCAACGCATGGGAACGTCCGTTCGCTCATGCGAGGCTTCGCCAAAGGGTGCGAGACCATCAAAGAGCCATTAATGATTTGGTAATTGGGCATGCTTGAGGGTTCATAACACCCGACCGAAAGAGGAAGCGGCCGGGACGTTTATCATCCTGCAATTGCCCGTGCTGAGAGGAATATATTCAATTCAAGAATCTTGGATATATTTTAGAAAGTTGTTTGTTTGTTGGTCCCAATTTTCTAGAACTTGGTCGGTCACCCGAAGCACCCTTTTCCACCCTGATTATTCTAAGTTTCCCTAGGGATTTCCCTCCCAGCTCCTGATAACTATTTCCCTATTATACTGTACAACTGTATCCTATTATACCATTCTAGTATATCCTATTATACTATTCTACTATATCATATTATACTATTGTCTATTACACTATTCTGGTACTATTCAGCGCGACTTGGTGAGTCGTCGACAACAACTGCATTGCACAACTGCCATCGTGTGCAAAACAAAAAACTCACCGGAATTCCATCACAAAATATTCCGGTGTGAAAATCTAATTTTTCGATCGCAAGTGATCTCGCACCGGAAATGCGTGACTTCCGGTTAGAAAATCTCGTTACACGAAAATCTAAATTTCCGGCTTCTAATCTCCGTAAACCATAACGTGGGCGTTTAAGACCCGAGCCTCAACGACCTGCTAGTTTGTAATAATTAGCCTTTGATTAAATGTCAGCTGTTATGCGCGCGATATACCGCGCTGAATAGCGCGAGCACTTGAGACTTTATAGTAGGCAATAAAATGCAGAGACGCCAGCGAGACACCGATAAAACGATCGGTGCGCAGGAAGTCTCCAGAGCACTGTAAAAGTCATTCGCGCATGCGCACTCCCAACGCGCATTTTTTTTCTTTCTATAAATTATGGATAATATAGATTTCGACACGTATTGTGAACATATTAAATTCTAATCTTATACACTGTGAGTGCCAAAGAGTACAATAGCATGATATTAAGGATACATGTAGAAAGGATCTATGTAAAAAAGATGATATTAGGTTAAAACATGCACAGAAGCACTGTCAACTGTCGTTCCTTAATTCTGTGCCATGGTTCCTATAACATAAGTTCTTTATACTTTATAAGATGATGTAAGGGATGGGTTGTAAAAGGCGATTGAAGCCATACATTGGAAAATAAAACTACTGCTACTACTAGATTTCGACACGTATCGCGTTCGCTACGGATGATGATCCACGCTTTGTTCAGCTGGAGCGTACTTGCCGAGGCAAAAAAAAAAAGATGCAGAAGCTCATGAGTAATTGGAGTATTGCGAAAGCAACGTGCATGCGCATGTCTCGCGAACGGATCGGCGAGATACCGGACTCCTCTTGCATATTCATCATCCTTCGGTATTAGCTAATTTCGATAGACGTGTGGAACGAACAGAACGTCGTGTACTCAATCGAGCGAACAATTAATTCCCGCGTTCAGCCCATCTTCTAGCGGAGCAATCGCGAAAAGAGACGCGCAACAATAACTGCACATCCCATACGCCTTGATACAAGTATAGAAACATCAAGGCCGACCCACGTTCCTCAGCTTACGCATCGGGCTTATTAATGACTCAATCGCGCACCTACTTGCGAGGCTTGTCACTATTATATTCACGACTGACACCGCGTATACTGACATGTCGCACCTTTACAATAACGCTGAAACTTATCTGGTCGGCTTATCACGTCGGGTCTCAAATGTACAAGCTTGACGTAACTTTAATCCTTGCACAGCTTGCCGTGCCGGGATTATTATTATTATTAACACTCTATTATAATTACTATTATTGATCGATGCCATATAATTATGATTATAATTATGATAATAATAATAATAATAATAATTATTAATATTATTATTATTATTACCGAATGCCAGCGGGGAAAGAAGACAATTATGGGTTTCATTGCAATTAGCTAATCGGGCCAATTTCTTTGAAAAATCGTGTTAATCACGAGCTTGCCGTTCAGGTCCGACGAACAAATGGACATTAAAATCATGGCTGATGGGAGAACGTGGCATTCAATGAATATTAACGATCATGAACAGCTCGTGGGCAATCGCCATGGTTACAAGGACAAGGTCAGTACCGATCTCGCTCCTTGCAATGAGTGATGATTCACTTTTAGGCACGACCGAGCGCAAAACGAGAAGAAGTGCCTTCTACGTTCGCCTTCGTGAATACCGTTTCTGTCGGAAAACAAGTTGTTAATACCAGTTTTCCGTCCGAGTGTACGTGACTGTGTTTCAGTGTCGCGAGCATTTGTGCGAGTGTTGTTTCTCAATTTAAACATCGATAGGAATATCACTCGGAATTCCTTTTGTGCCATATTAAAGTGACATTTTTTTTTACTTCATCAATCTTCGTTGACTGGCAATTTTTGCTAATTTTTTAATTTTTTCGATTAACTTTTGTCCTCGTAGAGGAGGCAGTTTTATTTTTTTTAAATCGAGATTTGAAGCCTCACAACGACGAATTATGCAAATTTCAATTGGCAATTTTATGAGAAGTAGACATTTTTCCTATATTACGAAAAAAAGAAGTTGCAAAGTAATTTGCACATGACTTCCTTATTTATTACAATTTCGTGCGCAGCTTCTTTCACGAGGAGGCGAAAATCGATCGACGAACTTTCTCATAGAAAAAGCTTTGGACAAATATTTTTTAATTACATTATATAATAATTTTTTTTTGTTTCTCTACGAGGGTGCGGCGAGATACGGCAAGAGTAGAGAAAAAGGGATCGAAAACGGTCCCACGGTCAAGTTCACCTGTTGCACAAAAAAAATCTTCGGTCTTGGCCGCTCCCGTGGCGATAGATAAATCTTTGGGTTCGAACACCCGTTGGATGGTTTATTTGGAAGGGCGCGTAGAGGATTTCGGGGCTATTCGTGGATCTGCAGGTAATCCACCTGCCGCAGTCTACTATTCCAGATCCCGTAAACCTATTCCGAACGCTTGTATCGGGAATCTACGACAACTCCTTCTCTCGCACGCCTCCCTTTTATTATCCGGCAGGTACACCGTACCAAAGTTTGCCCCCCAAATATATCGGGTTCGGAGCTGCCAGGCTGTCCTAGAGAAGCCTGCGCTTCTGACCTGTTTCTCCCTAGCTCGCAGGCCCTAAAAACTGAGAGTTTATACGTCCTCTCTGCATGTCAGATTCAACCCGTTGCATTTCTTTTTTTGGGTCTGTTTTAATTGCGCAGGTGGCCGGGGCGAAGAAAAAAAAAAAAAGAAACAGTTGCTGAACAGGATTCTCACTTACGGAGTTGATTTTTTAGATCAATTTTTGTTTTTCTATACCTTCTTTTGTAAGGAATATATTTGTCATTAATATTTTTATGAATTTCATGCCGTACGAAGTATAGACAGATAATTAGAGTGTGGAAAAAGAAAACGAAAAAAAAAAAATGGTAGAAACTGTTAATGCCTACAAAAATTAATTAATTAAACTTACGAAATTAAAACTTTATGTTCATTCTCCGGGCAGTGAATTTTTAAAAATGACTTTAAATGTTTTAATTGTCGTGGTTGATAATGGTCCAACAGCGAGGTGAACGTGCCGCTAGCTACATCGGAACTACTTAGAGTTTCTCGGTAAAATCAATGCTGACCGCTAAAAATTGGTGTAACTGCTAAAAAAAAAAAAAAAAAAAGTGAGTAAATTTAATGAAACGGACTCGAAGTTTTTACCCATAAAACGTACATTAAATTTAACTTACAGTTGTGATGAAAAATTAATGAAACTCTGCAGTGAAATTCAAAGTAAATCGTCGGATATAAAGTACTTTTACAATAAAATTAAACTAAACTATTAAAGCCAAACTATTAATAACATTTTAATATAATGTACCTAAATGTTTCATCACAATCATCAATGAAATTGAATATACCACTTTACGCACAAAAACCTCCAGCACCGATGCATTGAATCTCACAAGAAATTTTTTTTGTTTCCCATGATCTTAAGAACTCGAATTTTGACTCCCCCTGAAGGATTTAGCGCTAAGTGTCCTCCTCGCCAGCCGTGGAGTGTCGCCAGCATTCGATTGTCCGTTTCATCGAGCCGCCATTCGCAACGGTCGGTAAGTCGGGAATCCCATTTCCGCGAGTAGATTCCACACCGACCGACCTAAGTTTCCCGAATCGCTTACGCCAGCCTGCAGAAGCCGTCGAACTCCCGATAAGTCATACCTTCCCTACCCTCAACCCCGAGCCACCCGCCGTCGCTCGGGACCAGGACCAACCCCGGTCGCCTCGCAACTTCGCAAGATAGCGCCAGGGGTGTTTCAACCCCTCGCCGACGGAAGCGTCTGTCACGTGGCGCCTCTCGACAGGATTTACCGGAAGCTCGAAGAGATCGCAAAGGGCGCGCCGCACGATTCCCCGTTCGCCTGGTGGGGTGAGCCTCGCCAAGGGTGGGACAGCTCTCCACCGGCATCGAGGAGAGAGGATGCTCAAATTCAAGTCGCGGAGGCGGGGTTTTCGCATCAGCGAAGCGTGCCGCAAATTCATGGTAGGGTTGGAAGAGGGCGATTCGACGCCAGCGCGCGTTTCTTCTTTCTCCTTCCCGAATTCTCTTTTTTTTTTTCCCCCTTTTTTTTCATGTTCGCCACCCGCTGCCCCGTTCTTTTTCCTTCGCTGTCCTCGGCCGGCTCCCTGCGCGTCGGACGTTACTAGGCGGAGTTTTGAAAAACACGAGCGCGGTGTCGGAGAGTGGGGCGTCGCCGTCGTCGTCGTCGTCCTCGTCGCCGTCGTTCTCCGGCGACATCGCACCGAGGTGCTACCGGGGCGAAATGTGACTTTCCTTTTAGGTTCGCCGAGCGCGCAGAGAGCTCGGCGTGGGAGTCGCCGGAGGGGGCCGTTCTCCTCCGGTTCCATCCCGATGGTGGGGGGGGGGGGGGGGGGACGAGGAGAATCGGCAAGGCGCACGAGAATAGGGAAAGTGCGCGAAGGGGAATCGCCGTGTGCTGGCTCGAGCCGCGCTCATCGAGAGAAGCCAGTCGAACGCGCGTGCTACAACCCTCCTTTGCGCGATCTCTTCGTCAGCGTCACCTCGCATTCCCTTCGTCGTCGGCTCTCGCGGCTAGCGCGAGATATCGCCGCCGGTGCGGATAAATTCCTTCCCGCAATCGGCGTCCAATGAGACAATTCCAGTGAAGCGCGCATCTCGACGGCTCGTCCGGCTCGGGCTGCCGCGTGATAGTGTCACGTGAGAGTGCGGATAGTTACCGATAGGCGAGGGGCGAGAACCGGTAGCATCGAGGAGAGGCGCGCCCGTTTCACTGTAAAGTTCTCGATCCAGGATCGATTCACTTGGCGACTCGATAGGAGAATTCGGATCCTCAAGATCACGAGATGCTGATCGGTTACTTTGACGAAATCTCGCGGCCGATCTCGAGGCCGATCTCCAGGTGGAGAATCTCCAGGTCGATCTCGACCTGGCACGATTCGACTGCTCAGATCGGGTGGATCGCGAGCGCAGCTCCGAGATTTGTCGCAAAGTTTTCGAGCGCGAAGTTTCCGGTACCGATGCGGAATGATTCGAACGGGAGCCTCGATCGGCGATCGAGTCATTCGGGACGGTTCCGTTTCCGGCGCAGGTCCGGAGGGATCGTCCTGGCGGGATTTTTTTCTTTTTATTTTTATATTTTTTTTTGTGAAACCGACCGTTCACGAGTGCGTATGAAAAAAAAAGAAACTTGGGGAACGCAATGAGGACGAGGAGGGCGAGAGACGCTGAGTGACTTATCAGCGTTATAAATAAACCGTAGTGCGATAGAGTGGACGAGGGGGCCGCGCCGTAGCGACGATAAGCGGCCCGATGCGATAAAGCAGTTCTTTTTATCAGTAACAGGCCATATAAGGTCGTGCACGCGTGCGCTCGCGAGCTACACCACGCTGGTCGGGCCAGCGTGTCGCGGAGGAGGCTTTCGGGACGGCCGAGGGAACGCGGCAAACACTTCTATCGCCGAATATCTCGATAGCCTCGGCAAACAAGATCCATGAAAAATTTCGAACTGTCGCACCGCGCGTCTCTGCAGACTCGCGGATGGAATCACGTGACGACGCTAATCTCCGTGGCTTATCTTGCGAGTCGGGAGAGCCGCTGCACCGCGCGAACTCCGAAAGCTTCTATCTGCTATCGTGTGAATCGATTATCCTGGCGGGTGAATCTTTGAACTGCATGCGAAGGATCCGAATAGCGGTGTTGTAAAATTTTTCGTTCGCTGCGAACCGGTTCATTGGCATTAAAATGAAGATTTCGGCAAATGGTCTATTTAAGTGCCAACTTTGTCAACTTTGGAAAGTTCATACCAAATATTAATTTTGTTAACATTAAGAGGTTAATGTTAAATATTCATTTTATTAACACTAAAACGTTAGTGTTAAATAGTGATTTTATTAGCGTTGAAACGTTAATGTTAAATATTCATTTTATTGACATCAAAACATTGGTTTCAAATATTAATTCTACGAAGATTTCACTAAACATATCTTTACCGCAAAGATTACCAAAAAAAAAACAAAACCTGCCGATTCGCGACTGTCAAAAACAGTTCAGCGCAGTAGTTGAGAACGCCAACGAATAAAGATTTTTCAAGATCGAATTCCGAGTGCCGGCGCTCTAAAAAAGAGGTACTCCTCCATACAGTCCCCCAAAAAAGTAGCCTCCAAAAAAATGGTCTCCGATCTAAAACCATAAACCTCCCAGCGTCCGACGCCGCTGTTTTTTTTTTTTTTTTTTTTTTTTTTTTTTTTTTTTTTTAAATATCAAAAACCGTCTCCTCGGTGCAGAAACTCTCGAAGGTAGCAAAACAGCGGTATGGGATCGGAGCGAGGTGTGCGCGTCAGATCGCCGAGGCGTTCTGTCTCCCCACCACCTCGGGGCAAGCGTATTTCCCCACCAGGGTTGTTCATCCCCGCCCTGTTTCAGCGGCGACGAGAAGATGCGGAGGTAGAGAGGACAGAGCTCGTCGGTGCGGAGAGTCGACGTAGCCGTCGGAGGGGCGACGGCGTCGAAGGGGAATATCGAGGGAGCTCGACGAACCCCCCCTCCCGCCCCCTCCACCGCCGTCCGCGATACAATTCTCACCCTTCTCCGGTCTCCGCAGCGCCGCCGCACGCAACGATTGACGCTCGGCGTCGCGACGCTCACGCGTGGAGGGTAGCGACAAATTTGACGGCGAGCGATGGAAGCTCGGTAGGCTTGCGACGATAAGCGCCGGCGAGGGAGCGGGGGGTAGTTGGGGGGGAAGTCGCGGATCGTCGGTGGTGGGGCGGGGTCGGTTCGGCTCCGAGACCTCGGTCGGGGTGGTGGTGGGGGGGGGGGGAGGCGGCGGCCGGATGGGGGCAAAGCTGGTCCAAGTTGGCCGGATGCCACCACCACCACCGCGGCTGCCGTCGCCGCTGCCGCCGATCGGCGCCACCGCGGGGAAACCGCGACAGTGGAAGAGTTACGCGGTAAGGGAACGAGCGGCGTGACTGTACGGGCAGAGCGCGCGGCGTCGTCGGACACGCAGATCGTCGGAGTGGGTCGAAAAGAGCGGGTGCCCACCACCGCGGCTGCTCGTCGTCGTCGGCTTTGCTCTCTCCTCCGGGCTCGCGTGTCGGATACGGGACCGAGAGGGCTGCCCATGGCGGGGCGGCATAACCACCGGGCCAGCATCGGAACATCACTGCTCTCGTGCGCGGCGAAGAGACGGGCGATCAGGTCGCGAGGCCGAGACTGGCAGGTCCGCGGCACCTCAGTCGACACCGAACGGACCGGCGGGCAATCCGCATCCGATGCCGATGCCTATCGGCCGCGGGGAGACGAGCGACGAGCCTCCTGTCGGAGACGACTTGGTCTTCGTACGGGTCCGCGGCCTCCCGCTGCGAACGTCATTGGGGATTCTGGCTGCGAAGGCCGTCGGGGATTCTGGCTGCGAGCGTCATTGGGGATTCTGGCTGCGAACGTCATTGGGGATCCTCGAGGGCGCCTCGGCACCGGCCTGGACCATCGAGACATCGCGCCAGATCGGACGATCGCGAGACCCGCGATGTCACAGGGCGCGATGATGGAAGTGTCGATTCAAGGTCCAACGATCGGATAAGCCGACGATCGCGGATAGTTCGGGGGCGGACCAGAGACCGGATTTATTATTCCGGACGATCGGCAATGATCTCACGGACTCGGGATTCCATGGGGTGTTCCTCGAAACCGGAGTCTCGAGGAGGCGAATCTCGGGCGCGTAAGTTCGGAGGGGTTGGAAAAACCTCAAGTGACTACGGTTTCGTAATTCTTCGCAGATCCGAGTGCAGGAAGTGTCAAGATGGTAAATTATTAAAAAAAAAAAAAAACATTGCAGTGTAATTCTCAAGTGGTTAATGGAATTCCGGAGGAGCAGAACTTTAGATTGAATACTCTAAAAAAAAAAAAAAAATGTTGCCTAACGAAATAATTGATCGAACGGCACGACTCGGGCGAACGGTCTTCGCGGCCCGACGGCCGCCGAACTGTTTGTGCGAATCATGTGCGCTCGCACCCATCGCCGATCTCGTCGACTCGTCCGATCATCTCGCCCAGTAGGTAAGGATACGCTCATGCTATTTAAACCATCTCTTAGAAATCATAAATAAATTAAAAAAAAAAAAATAATAAAAAAAAATGGACAAAATAATGTCTCGTTGCGCAATCCAGACTGATTCGACTTGCGACGGAATCTTCGGAGTCCCACTGAGATTGGACGCCCATTGATGCGTCTGCAGGTAGCGCTTACGGCACAATGCGTTTCCAAACACTCTTTTGGGAAAACTTGTCACAATGCTATATAATACGCGTCGTCGTATTGTCGTGCGGCTGCACGACGATATATCCACCTGTTAAAAGTCGGATTGCGAGGCCCCGTGAAGTTGGTGCGTGTCTCGAGTGTTCGACACTCCCGACACTTTTGGTCGGTTTCGCTCGCGGCGTGTACACCAGCAGGTACTCGGAGGCATCCCGACCGAAGGGTGCTCGGGCGCGCTCAAGACTCACGAGGGTACGAACGCGGGAACGAGAAAGAAAAATTGTTTGAAAGCGGCGGTTCCCACCGGGGCGCGTGCTGCAGGTAGAACAGGTAGCGAGGAGACCATCCCGAGATCCGCTCTCCATCCGTCCTGAATTCCCATGACGGCGAACCACGGAGTACGAACGCGAGCGTTCCGCTTGTCACGCTTGCGTTGGTCCAGCTACGCAAGCCGCAGGAAAAGATCCTTGATCCCGTATTTATCGAACTGAGAAGGTGCACGGGACGGAGTTTCTTTGAAAGCGGAAACTCGCAGGCTCTCCTGCACTGCTATCGTTACCGAACGGATGCTGCGATGCTCGCGTCGCGCCTTCTCGTTCGGTACTCAAGACCCGACTTGCAACGCGCGCAGTAAAAAAAATGTAGACTTTTGACTAACTTTTTTTGTCCGCAAACGTCCACAGTTATTATTTTGTTCGTTTTAGAAACGAAAGAAAAAAAATTGGGAAACGAACAAACACTTTTGTAAAATGCCGAAATATTTCTTTTAAAATAACGAAATATTTTTGTATGCGCAACATTTTTTTGTAAAATTATCAAGAAAAGAATGGTGAACGTTTGTGGAAAAAAAAAAAAAAAAAACATCGGTACGACTCTACTGTGCAGAGTATTTTTCGTGGTGTTATCCGTCTTTATAGCGTTACTTGTCACTCGGCTAGACACACTGAGGACCAAAAAAATTGTTGGATCAACCGAAAGTCGCGTTACGTTCAAAGCTGTTTTCGGTAAAATTTCTTCGGTACAAATAAAGTGTTGTTTTCTTGAACGATTATTTTCTCAAGTGGATTCAAAATTTGTCGAGTCAAACAGACATTTTTGTCGTATCGACGTTGTAAATTTACGTTATACATTTAATTTACTGGAACTTGAAAGTTGCTTACATTGATTACATTAATTAAACATTGATCTACTTTTTCCTAAAGGTTAAAATACCTGATATTAAAATTACATATCTTTTGCCTCACATTTACAAGTTAATTAAAAATGAAATATCAGCTGCAAAATTGCAACGCCCATGTGTTTCAAATTTCAGAAACAGTTCATGCAAAACAGCTCACAATACCGTTCATTAATAAAAAAAAAAAATTGTTTGCAGTGCACACTTTGTACGTATTGTACAGCCATTACTTTTTCTCGGTGCATTAACACTACACATTTGGCTAGAGATCCTCGCTTTTTAATACGGTACTCGACGAATTTAACGAGTAAATTGGAAATTAATAGTTGATTCAACGTAATGACAATGCGTATGCGACAGAAACACACAAACACCTTGGAAAGGTGAAATTCCTAAATTGGCCGATGACGGACGATGCGAAATTTTTATCGCACTCCACGGAAAGTAATAATTTATAGCCAGTATCCTCGCGAGGCTTGTACTATGTTAGCCTGCCAGTTTTATTTTTCCCCCCTTTCACAACGAGGAATTTTCATGAAGAGACCAAAATTCCTACAAAAAAAAAAAAAATCCGACCATAGGACGGTTTGTCCCTCTTTTCTACTTTCATGGGCCTCTTCATTATGGACATTCAAAACCCGGAGTCTCGAGTCTCTGCGACCAATTACCATTACACACTCCCTGTCCAATCGCCTAATCCTATCGTAGTGAAAGATTTTTTTCTACTGTCCGAACCATAAACACGCAACGCCGTCTCCGAATCACGTAAGAACGCTTCTTTCGGCCGGTTTCCGAATCATAGTTGCTTCGGTGCTTCGCCGTGAACGATTGACGATAAGTACCCACTCTGGCGCCCGATGGGGCACCAAGAAATTTATTTCGAAACGTCAAGTTGTCAGGTAAAAATTCCTCCGGCTTGAGACTCGGAGCAGACGGAAGATCCTGATGGTGGCTGTGTTAGGTAAGGGACTCTTCGAGAGTCCAACCCTTAGGAAAAGGCCCGAGAAAGCGGGTCGAGGCAAAGGGAAAATACCTGCTCGGAAGAGTCAGGCGGCTGGCTGCGGTATAATAAAGTCGAGTGAGTGATTTGTTGAGATATAGGCTTCGTCGATAGCCGCGGACGTTTGCCGACGGCGGGTCGACATTCTTCCCGAAAATCTCAAGAGCCCTGCGCAGACGAGCCGTAACTTATTTTTTGTCTCCAACGTTACACGTTTTTTTTTATTTTATTTTTTTCACTCTGAGGGTACGATGATTAAAGAACTATTGTCAAATAATCGCTGAT
Organism: Amblyjoppa proteus; assembly: GCA_963922035.1. Lineage (NCBI taxonomy): Eukaryota > Metazoa > Arthropoda > Insecta > Hymenoptera > Ichneumonidae > Amblyjoppa > Amblyjoppa proteus. The sequence continues at coordinate 6,520,246 of OY998230.1, forward strand.
CGGTATCGATTTTTTTATCATTAAAAAATAGAATAAATTTCAAAGGTGAGAACGGCGTCGATATCGTTGCTCGAGTGCTTAGATTTTTCCCGAAGCCTACCTCTATGAGATGACGACGATTAAAGATCTATTGCCAACTAATCGCTGATCGGTATCGATTTTTTTTTTTTTTATCATTAAAAAATAGAAAATAATTTGAAACTACAGTGCAAACGGCGCCGATACGGTTGCTCCAGTGCACAGGCCCTTCTTTTCCCCCCCCCCAAAACCCACGTCTTCGAGACGACGATGATCAAAGATCCATTGCCAAATAATCGCCGATCGGTATCGATATTTATTATCATTAGAAAAAATCGAATAAATTTCAAATTAAGGTGCAAACGACCCCGATACGGTTGGTGGAGTCCTCAGGGCCTTATTTTTCCCGAAGCCCGCCAATAATCCCCGAGAAAGCGTGCAGCGAGGATAATCGATGGCGGAGGGTAACGTTGCGCCCCCAACGAAAAGTCAAGGAAGCCTCGGACGAAAAGTTTTCAAGATCCGCAGGGCGTTTCGTGCGGTTCTCCGTGGCGCGGGCTGAACGAGGGCCGTGTGACTGACTGCGCCGGGGAGTCGTACGGCGAAAGGGCCTAAGTAAGTTCTGGGCTGTGGCGCGGACGGTGTAGCCAGGGGGCCCGGCCAGAACGGCGCATGGGCCCCTATTATCCGATCGTGGAATTTGAGATCTTGGGGCCCTTTCAGCCGCGCGTCAAATTATCCTCGAGCACAATGCGCCCGTTGATTGATATCTTCAGTCGTTGCTGCTGCTGCTGCCGCTGCTGCCTTCCTGCTCGGCCTCGGAGCTCGCCTGCCTCTTTGGTGGCTTCTTCTGATGCATCGAAGCCCTCCTGCAGACTCCGACCGCTTCGGTCCAATCCTTCTATACGCTTCACCGTTCTTCTTATTCTGCTCTTTCCTCTTTTTCTACTTTCGGAACTTCTTACTCTTTTCTTTCTTTTTTTTTTTTTTTCTTTTTTCTCTCGTGGTGTAGCGCGCGTTCTCCGGATCTCTCTCCGCCGTTCGACGGGAATGCCCACCGCCTTCCTTGTGCATTGGTCTGTACAAAGCCCAGGGTCGAATTTTTTCTTTTACCCTTTTTTTCTTCTTTTTTTTTTGTCGTGCGGACCCCACCAGCCCTTCCACTTAATTTATCCTCAACCCCTTTCTGGAGCCGCACTCTCTTCTCCGACCCACGGTGCGTTTCTCCCCCCCCCCCATCCCGCCCTCTCTCTCTCTCGCTCTCCCCCCTTCGGCTTCATTCTCCTCCGGCTCTCTAGTTCTTCTTGCCCTTTCTCACTTCCACTCCGCGCGCACCAGTGATAAAACCAACGACTAATAATAGCGAGCCTTCGTTGTTTTGCCGCCCTTTTGTTTTACGATTTTATGGCACCGCCGTGAGAGTCCGCAAATTACCGGTAACGGGCTTGAACACACAGCCTCCGCTTTCTTACGCATCGATAATTTAATATATCGCATTGTTTGCTATAATTTTTTATTTCCCGTTCGATAGCTTGATAAGAGATTTTTAAATGCATTTTTTTTTTAAACTCCTGCAAGTTTCTCTAGTCGTTTGTGCGAAAATATATGTTATGATTTTTCCAAGAGCATTTTTTTCCCCCGATTGAAGTTCTGAGCGAATTATTTTTTTTTCTCGAAGTTTTTTTTTCTAACCGTACGCACGAATTCCGATAATCGCGTCCGCGTTCCGACATTCCTGAAAGGCAATACCGGAGTGTAGCGTCGTGCAGCGGTTCCACACGTAAATTTTACGAGCTATAACGCGCATCCGCGATAACTCGACGCTATAACTGCGAAGGTATTTTCGGGGTGGGGAGGACCGGAGACCGTATTTCAAGTATTCGAATGCGCGTACACGATTCAGACGATCGGAAGTGAGTTTTCCGCGCCGCCGGCGCCGTTTCTGCATCCCCGTCTCCGGCCATCGCGCAATCGTTGCACCGTCGGGCTTGCCGGGACGCCTCATCTCTTGTCGCGACGCCCTGGCTCGTCGTCGATTTTCCCATCGACTGACTACGTAACGAGGTTACATCCACCGCTTCCGCCTTTAGTGCTAAGTATTTGCTCGCGCCATTTTTTTTTATTTTTTTTTTCATTCTCGTTGACGAGGGTGGGATTTTGCTTTTTTGCACTCTTGTTTCAACGTAACGTCGAACTCGATGACTCATATTCTTCGGCTTTGCGGACATTTTATTTTTAAACGTGCTCAAGAGAAACGCCCCAGTTTTTAAGTGGTCGTTTGAGGGATCGTTTTCCAATATTAAAAAGTATATTAAAAAATTTATAAAAATTATGGTAAATGTGGAAGAGGTTTTTTTTTTTTTTTTTTTTTTTTTTACTTTTTCTGATACTCGCATTGCCATTTTTGGCTTAAAAATTTCTGGGCGAACTTTGGTGACTTTTGGTGACTTTTATTCTTCGGCTTTACGGACGTTTTGTTTTTATCCGAGCTCAAGACAAACGACTCAGTTTTTAAATGCTGTTCGCGCTCGTTTTCCAATATTAAAACGTATACAAAAAAAAAAAAAAAATTAAATAAAAATAATAAAAATTATGTTAAATGTGGCATTAACAAATCCGCTAAGCGAAGCAATTTTTTTTTCTCATTTTTTCGATTCTCCAATTCCGAGTTTTTGCTTAAAAATGTCTGGTCCTACGAGCTCGTTTTTCATTTTATTATCGTACAATAACATTGCGCGCCCTGCAACGCAACGTCGATCGAAAGAGCCCGTCGATAGAGATTCCGACTCGGGTTCCGAATGCCGGAATGTATCATCGATCAGGTCATGCGTGACGTATAAATATTGTATATAAATAAGATCGGACGGCGTTCGTACCTAGGCTCTTATTTATGGGATTTTTATGAAAATCCGCGGCGGCAGGGTTCGCCGTTTTGACGGCTATGCAACACAGCCATTACAAAAACCGTTGGAAATATTATTATTTCTCGTTGAGGCGGAGCGCAAAAGGGGTTGGCAAAGATTCTCTCGGTCTCCGCGGCGCAAGGAATATTAATGACTAGTCCTCGGTGCTACCTGATGTACAATAACAATAAATTAAAATAAATAAGAGAAAAGGGCGAAGATCGAATTCTTTCGGTAGAAATTCTGACGATCCGCGATACAGCCAAAGAATATACAGTGTAAAAATAATCCTAAGGAACTCGAAATTTTCTCACATTACTCACATTAATTGAACATTAATTTACTTTCGTCAAATAAAAATATCATATATTAAAATTACGAATCTCTTGACGAAAATTTACAAAAACTTGCTTTAAAAATTAAAAAAAAAATTTACTGTAAAATTGCACACGTTTATAAAATTTCAAAAACAATCGGTGTAAAAAAGCTTCCCGCGCCGTTCATGAATTTTCCAATGAAATTTTTTTTTTTTTACAATCTACATTAATATATATTTATACGTGCAGACAGATAGACACTGTATATGCTGAATGAAACTACCGGCAGAGCCATTAGTATCCTCCGATGGTATTATAATATAATATACGGCGTACCGGGGGGGGGGGGGGGCAGAGGGGGGGGGGGGAGAAGGGGGGCGATATATTACATCGGCGTTGAGCGAGATAGTGAGATAGGCTCGGTCACGAGGCGTGCACGAAAAAGGGTTGCAGCTCCGGTGCAGGTAGACGCCCGAGCATCTAATAATGCTATGGAAATACTATGCCCGATCCCGCCGCGGCGGCGGCTCGGGATGTGACGGGTAGTAGTGCGTCTTTGGCCCGAATATCTTTCGTCGATTTCGAAGGGACTATCCGGAACCCTCCGCAAACTTTCGAACTCCATCGGCAACGACGAGAATGGCGAAGTTCCATTCTCTCGCTCCGCTCGATAGGGCGGACTCGGAAGCTCAGATGGAAAATTGAACACGTCACTTTCGCTGAACTTTCGATACTGCATTTTACAGGGTTAACGAAAATATTACTAAATTTTTAAATTTTTTTGAGGAAGCCTTGTTTTTTTTGGAAAATTATTTTTATTTGGCTTTCGAATCAGCTTGATAGCTTCGCGACCAGAGCAGACATTTTTTATACTGTACTTTACAGGATTTAACGAAAATGTTACAAAATTTTGAAATTTTTCGATGTAGCTTTGTATTTGTAAGATAATTTTTATTTGATTTTTTTTTCCGATACTTAAATAGTGAAATTTTCCCATTGCTTGCTCACGATCTTATTTTGATTACGAAGTATCCTTTACGAAGAAGCCCAAAAATTTCCGAAGATAAACAAATGAAAATGAGACGAGTGAAAAATCTCAATTTTCAGTCTACCGCTACAGTCAATTTTTTGAAACCCGCCAGCGATCCGGACATGCGTATAAAAAGAGAAGATAATATAAAAATAATATCAACAATAATATTAGGTTAACGTACTCGAAATTCTAAGTGCGGCTTGACCGAGGCCAGAGGCACCGAGCGCTTTCGCGTACGAGACCGTTCGGATGTAATGCACGGGCTTGTGTGCATCAGAAAAGGCCCAAGACTGAGAATACGAGAAAAAGAAAGGGGCAATCACAAGCGCAGCATGGGCAGAAGCAATGGAGGGAGAGATCGGAAGAAAACAAAAAAATAAAAATAAAACAACAAACCAAAAACAAAATGAAAATAAAAAGAAGCACGTCGTGAAGATATAATGCAGAGGGCCGCAATATTTGGTGGGGTTCGGTGACCGAGAAATTACACGGAATAATTTGTGGGCTTGGGATATAGCCAGCTCTTTCGGCTGCTCTACGGGGAAGCTGATGCGTTTATAATAGCGGCTCGGGTTACCGCGAAGAAGTACTCTTTCGCTCGAGGCCAGCAGCCGCGGGATCGCGAGTGGCAACCGAGACACTAAATAAGAATAAACAAAAAACAAATGAAAATAAATATAAAAAAAAGTATCGGCGACGTTGGCTCGGGGTTGAGTCGCGAGTCCGCCGATCCCGGTGGCGCTTAACGACGATTCTCGCCTTCCCACGTTATCGTGTTCCCGAGAAACTTTGCAATTAACGAATGCTCGCCCAACATTCGCGTATAAACATCCGGATCAAACGATACAAGTCAACTGACCCTTGTTTATTGGGCGAATGAATATTAAAAAAAAAAAAAAAAATGCAGATAGACCCGCAGAATCGGTAATTTGTTTCTCGCGTTTTTGTTACATTTTTCGGGGTTTAACGAAAAGAGCCGATTTTAAATGAAAACTGTGCGCCTTTAATTGAACCTGATTCGTAAATAAATGAATAAACATGTAAATCAATAAACAAATAAAATCATTCGATCACTGCAGATGCTTTAGGTTTGCAGACAGTCTGGTCGTATGAATTTTCGGAGCAGTTTCGCATGATTTTTTTTAAAAGTATTTTGTTACGAATTTTCTTCGACGCACACTAATGATTTTTTATTTATTTTTTTCTCGTTGCAGATTTGTCGCCAGGTTTCCTGCGGAGCGCTGAAGTGTCGCGCGTCAGCGCTATGGGTTTGGTAAGGACCGAGCCGCGGTAAATATCAATGAAGCAAAAAATGTCTTTCGGCAGCAGAGAGTTCGGTCGAGAAATACATTTTTTTTTTTTTTTCGGACCCCTCGGATCTAGCGCCGTCCCTCGAGTTTCTCATATCCGAGTCGGACCGTAATTTCTAACCCTTCTCTCGCGCGGTACAAATATCACCTGGGCTCCGGCTGTGAAGTCCCTCGATTTTTTTTTACTCTCATGCTAATAGCCGCGGTCGCGCAGCGTATATCGTACGGTCTATACGACGTGCACGCACGACCACCGTAAGCTCGCACTGCACCGGGGGCAGAGCCTCTAAAAGCGGCTATAGCATCTGAAAGATGGTCCGACAGCTGTGGTCCCACTGTGGGAAATCTCTGCCCACACGCTGCAGCTAAGACAAGACACGGGACGACGATGCGAGCCACGAAAACCACACACGCCACAACGAAATATTTGACCCACTGAGCTGCCATATTAATGGCCCACTTCGGACTTTACGACGTGGACTATTCGATATGTTAACCCTCCGACCGGCAGGATCCACCACGAAATTATCATTTGCACCGAAATATTGCTTACCCGATGCAATAAAATTTGGGAATTCGTAGAGCGCGGTTTTTCGGTTCACAACAACTTGGAACGCCATATTTCGATTCGAAATAGCGGTCTTCCTGCAGCGAACTGGCAAAAAGATCGCTGCGACCGGTAAAATTCACCACGAAATTCGGTTCGAAATATTGTGCACCGACGCAATAAAATTTGGAAATTCATTGAGCGCGGTTTTTCGGTTTACAGTAACGTTGAACAATAGTGTCAACATTTGGTCTCGCTGCAGGAAGATTGCTATTTTTGTATTCTTAAAAAAATGTATTCTATTCAAATGCAGCCTAAACAGTAAAATAAGTACATAAGCTTCTTGTCCACAAATGTTCACAATTCTTCATAGGTTAATTTTACGAATATTTTTTTGTAAAATTGACAGCAACATAATCGTGGACGTTTGTGGACAAGAAAGAGTTTGTTGAATGTACAAATCTTTTGTACCGCGAAGGATGTTTAAAGAAGCGCGCTGCGGCTCGGTGCGCGATACTGGATTTACTGGTTTATTAACTGTCCATCCAATTTTTATTAAGTGATGCTTGGCGAGACGTACAGCGGTGCAGTTAACGTCGTAATTATTGTAATCGAAGGGCGGGAAGACCGCAATTGCGAATTCAGCGGGAGGAGCAGCTACCGGACTATGCCCGCTGCGTAAAGTTCACAGAAAGCGAGGAGTCGTAAAGAAAAGGGTAAAAAAAAAACAGGAAATTGCAAAAAAGCGATGAGAAGCGAATCTACAACAAACAAACAAAAAAAAAGCGTTAAAGAGGCGTATGAGTTCGCGCGTGATGACTCTTCCGCTTGCCTTCGTGGAATCATGGTATCCTGGGTTCTAATCAGCGGCCATTAAGCCCGGTTGAAAAATTGTGACCATCAATTGTAAGTACGAAAAATCGCGTGGACATCAAAACGTGCGTTATTTAAAACAGGTTGAGAAATTACCAAGTCGAGTGCGATTAAAAGGCACGATGGACTTAACAATTTCGCGAGGTAAAAAATCGAACACTGACAGTAGAATAAGATGCATCGATGTTAACTGTTGAATTGACCGCGGCGGTAAATCGCAAATACAAGTGACTCGAAGTAGAGCAGCGAGGAAAAAGTAAATGTTCCGTTGAATTATTAGTTGAAACATTCAACCGACTCGGCAAACTATTAAAATTAGAATTTAACTTTTGGCATTTATGAAATTGACCAAAGTCAAACGACTCAATCGTCAGGCGACAATGACGGCGGAGTTGGTGTGTTGAAATCGCGAAAAACGAACGGGAACGCGAGCTCGAAACGGAACACTGGCGCGCGCATGAAGATAACAATTGACGCTTTTCTTTATCGCGACAGGACAGAAGAGACGCGACGAGAGTGGAGCGGCGGCCGGGGCCAATGACTTCATCGATGATTTCATATCCTATTATTCTTATTATTCTCGTGCGTTCCGCGATTCATCGGAATCACACTCTGTTTATCCAACATCGTGAAACCACTTGAAAAACACTTTCGCAATTGTGTTAAATACAGTCCGGGCCACCGTACAGTCGAGCGGAATTTCAACCCATTACAACGCCCGTTAAGCCACCTTTATCAAAGACCAAAAAAACATTTGTATATTGCAAATTTCCTGATATAATATTCAGACAGGTTCGCCAATTTGTCGACTTAATTATCTCGATGCCCATCTCTTTTCACGGCATAATTCGTGTCCACTGCAATTTTCTAGATTTCTGTCAGCAAAATTAATTTCTTTTTTTTTTTTTTTATATTTCCGTTCGAAAAACTTGTAGAACCCAAAAATAAAAAAAAAATGATACTGAGATCAGTGAAGTTAATTGAAGAAGATAATGAACAACAAGTTAATGTTTGCGAATAAAAGCGTCAAAATAATTGAGGGATTTAGGTTTGTAATTAAAATTAATTAATTGATAATTAATCGCAATTCAGTTAAATGCAGCCCGGGGTGTCGTACTATCTGCGCGGAATATCATCCCATTAACTCCCAGTAACCAACCTTTATCAATGAGCAAAAGAAAAGGTCGCACAAACAAAACTGTAAATTTTCTCCATGACATGTTTGGTAGAATTCGCCAATTTGCCAATTAAATTTTCTCGGTGCTCTTTTCACGGAATGATTTGCGTCACTAAAGAAAGTTCACCGCAGTTTTCAATACCAAACTGCGGTGTCTCGCTTTGCGCTTACGATGTTTCCAAATTTTTTTTTTTTTTTACAAACCCACCGGATGAAAGCGTTGAATTCGCAACATTTTCATAAAAATGAAGAAGACGAACGACAAATGAACGTTCGCTAATAAAAGCGTCAAAATAATTGGTGGACTTTAAGGTTTCTAATTAAAATTAATGGTTAACGACCTGCTGATCCATACGGAGTTATTTTTCGGCCTGGCTCGCGGACACTTTTATATTTATTTTCCTGAAGAATGAAGTGCCTGTCACACTCGGGGACTCGGTTTCTTTTTTTCCTGCCTCCCCCCCCCCTCCCCCTCCCCCGCGCACCGGTTGCGTATTTATTCTTCTCTTCCATCCGACGGTGCTCTCTCTCTGTCTCAAAGAAACGAGCCGAGAACCGAAACTCGGACCGACAACCCAGAGCGCTCGTTGGCGCAATGAGATGCCATTAAAAAATTCCACAAGCGTCGTGTCTCACGCAACCGGGCGTTCGGGGTCCGCAACGCGTTAGTACGTTCCTTCTCTGCCGCCACCGGTACTCGTTCGTTTCACAGACAAGCAGAAAGAAAAGACCGCACAAACCGAAATACCTTAATAGCGGAGTTGAAATACGAGACAAGCATTTTCCAGATTTAGGATACGTTTCGCAAAAGCGGTGTGAAAGGTGCCTTTACAAAAACAGTCGACCGAATCTGACGCAAAATTGTAATGCATCGGACCTAAATATGTAATATATTATAATATATTATATTATATTATACAGTCATAGGCAATTGAAGTGGAACACGATTTTTTTCGCCTGTTTTAGCAAAAGTTGGACCCTTTCACGTAGACTGTCGCCAAAATAACGTTGTTCCACTTCAATTGCCTATTACTGTATTACATTACATTATATTATATTATATTATATTATATTATATTATATTATATTATAACGAGATACCTTCAGCGAACGGTATCGAAGAATTGACCTTAGAGCGGGAAAGAGTTTGCATAAAAAAAAAAATTATAGATGGAAAGGTTGAATAACAATTATTGGAACGCTAGTGGTGACGCGAAGAAGCAAAGTCCGCACGTGCGTAGCACAATTAATGTGTTTCAATGGCCGTTGATCGTTCCCGAAATGAAAGTTTCGGCGGACAGGTTGGTTCTTACGAGAGAATTGCATTGCATTCCGAAGGAATTTACCCGCACGTTACTTTCTCACAGCCGCGGGGCAATTATATTATTTATATGCAGGGTGAGGCGGAATTTTTTTTTTTTTTTTTTTTTTTTTACCGTTGTTGCCGATCGATGACGTTTAGTCGATCTTTGCTCGTGCAGTCGGTGAATATTTTCAGTAACTTCCTGAATAATCTTCTGTAGACTTGTTTGCTCAAGTAATCGTAATGAAAAAAAAATGTCACGTGTTAAAAAAAAAAAAAAAAAGCTTACGAGTAATTATTGAATTTGAACTCTTTAAATTCGTAATTTCCTTGAAACATATCGAAACACAAACGTTGAGTTCTGAGCGGCCGCCCGATAGCCAAACCAAGTCTGCGGTACTTGACGTGAGATTTTTTTGCTTTGTCGACGAACGCTTTGCTTTTCCCGCTGGGAAATCGATCGTGTACGAGCATTCTCAGGAAAAACTAATTACGTTACACTACTATTGGGAATTTGGCTTCAAAGGGAAAGTGTCTGACGAGCGTTTTACGAAATTTAGCGGATAATGAAAATACCTAACATGAAATTCCGGCAACGTTAACTATGCGGGCGCGTGTTGTGCGAACTGTGCGTCGGGAAGTTCGCTATATTCGGACAGAGACAAGCGGGTTGAGGGCAGAAGAAGAATGCGGGTCTCGCCGGTAAAGCTCGGAAGGCGATTATCAAAATGGGTAATAAAATTAATTTAAACGCCGAAAGGGTTTGGCCAGTTGCGCACAGGACAGGGATTGCACTTAGAGAAACGAAGTAAGTGGCGATTACTTGAGCTTGGGAGTGTATTGGCGAAACGACCGAGACGATAATATATTCTTACATGAGACACTCGTTAGGGATTTTAGTTTTATATTCCAGATACGTAATATATATAAGTATATACATCCATATATATATATATATATATATATATATATTTATATAAACAATATTGTTTGTATATATAGTGCAGGTTGATATGGACTATGGCATTTAGAAACCGGAAATTTAGGTTTGCCGGGATTAACTCGAAATTCGTCATATCCGGTTTGAAAATCCCAATTTTCGATCGGAAGGTTTGGAGGTTTGAAGATCTCAATTTTCGACCGGAAGTGACGTATTCTCGGCATGACGCCGCTTCCGGTCGCAAAAAAATGTGATTAACAAATCGGAATCGACGTACTTCAGGTATCACGTCACTTCCGGTTAAGAGAACTTCATTATCACGTCCGTCTCCGCGGTTGCTTCTCTAGTGCGCTACGAGAATTGTTAATTCACTTTCTGGGACTTAGCCGATCGACGGACGCTTAAAATTCTCTGTGTGCTCCGGGGTGTTGTGCCGAGCCTATTAAAGCCTCGCGACCAATGAAAAATATTAAGTACTCCTCGAGAATGAAAGCCCGTCCTAGAAACTACCGTGCGCATCGCATTCGTTGTGGAATTTCATATTCCAATGAATCGAACAAAAAAAATCTCATCAAAGCATCGACGAGAAAAATTCCTCCCGGCAAGCGCGACTCACATTTTCCTTTATCTACGTTTTTCTCCCTCGCTAAGAGACCTAAGTAAAAAAAAATAAAATAAAATAAAACAATACAACGAAAGAAACGGCGTTGGTGGAATTAGAGAATTCAGTGAGTGCACCCCCCCCCCCCCCCCCCCCCAAAGAGATCGCAGATAGGCGAGGAATCAGGCGCATGCTACCGAGCGGCATTGAGAGATAACGAGGGATCTGGAAGATTGTCGGTAGCGGGAGACCGCGTTGCCGATAAAGCCCGGTGAATCTCCGAGTCCCTGCACGGCAGTTCTTGAAAAACAAAAAAAAAACGCAAGAAAGGTTTAAGACCGGATGGAATTGATGACCACGGGGTTAATTGACCGAGCGGGAGGAATTCTCGTGCGGATGGGCGAGAGTCTTTTGAAGTCGGGTCGCTCACTTAGCCGAACGATGCGTATCACAGATTCCTTTGATATGATCCCGAAGTGAACCAATGACGAAGTCCCGTGTCGGCGGGACTCGTCTTTCTTTTGTGCCCGCTGATTTCTTTTTATCCTCCTCGTCATCGGTTTTCCGACCGCTTCCATTAACGGCCTTCCCAGGCTTGAAAATTCAGCGGTAATCGAGAAAGAATTGTTTGACGATCATTGGGAAGGTTATTCGGAGGTAGACTCGCGCACCCGGAGCCGAAATCGAGGCTGCCGGGCCTCGAGGAAAAAAAAAAAAAAAAAAAATATGGCCACGTAGGCAAGGGTCTGTGCTGGCGCGAAATTTGCATGTTCCTCTGGTCCAGGTGTTCAACAATTTGCATAGAAGAGGGGTGGCGCTCCCAGATTTCACCCCGAAACACCACACGCTCTCGCTGCGTCCCGGGAATCCTTCGATCGCCCCACCATCAACGGGAACCGGCACCGTTATGGGTTACGGGCTCAGCGTGTTGCGTCGTTAACCCGGCGTTAAAGGTCTCTCGGTACATTCGTCAACCCGCCGATCGCTCGGCCTTCCGTTGAATTGTTCGGCCACCGAAAAGATCCCCCGTAGTACTCCGCCGCTCCCCGCGATGCCCGCCGAACACGCGAACCCAACCCGTCGCCCTCGTGTCGGCGCATCGGTAAACTTAAACAATAACTGCAAACTGATCGACAGATCGAACCTAACGAGGAATAATCACCCGATGAGAGCTATCGGAATAACCATTGTAAAGCAATTATCGGCCCGATATGGCGAACCCCGAACCGGTCTGACAGTCAATCAATCTCGATCGTCAAAAAGGTTCGGCAAACATTTTTTTTGCACCCAAATGTAAAAAAAAATTACTCGTTAATTCGTCGATTTTACTTTTTTCAACATACACGTCGTTGAAACAATTTATTGGCAAATTCGTGAGAAAAATATTCGGGACACGTTTTTGGACTATATATTTTTTTTTTTTCAAGCATACGATTTATCAAAAATTGTTTACCGTGTCGTTGTGCAGATTTGGAAGTGGAAAAAAAAAATAGACTATCTAGTCTTTCTTGGTGGAAATTATACTTGACGTTGGCTTTAATTGTTTAATCAGCATCTCAAACAACAACAAAAAATGCTCATTAATTTTATAGTTTACAGTAAATTTTATCATTTATAGTAAAAGTAACGATATAAAAAAATCGTGGACGTTTCAGGACTATTTTTATTTTTTTTTTCGAGAATACGAATCTTTTTTTAAATTATTATTATTTGCCGCGTGGTTGTGCAAATTTGAAAATGAAGGAAAAAAATACACTATCTCGTCCCTCTTGGTGAAGACTGTACTATTAATTGTTTAATGAGCCTCTCGTCGTCGCGAGGAAATCTCGTTTTTGATGTTGGCTTGTCGCGCAACATCTGCCAACGTCGAGGACGATCAAGTGCCAGGCATAACTTCGCATTGAGTGTATATCGCACAATGCCGCGGTGATAAAGCGGTAAGTGAGCGCTGGAGTCGAGACGATAGGAGTGAGAAGTTCCGTCGGCCATGCTTGGGATGACGTCACACTCGTGTGGGGCACGCAAACTATGATATACGCTCGACACAACTCAGCACGATTCTACTTCCTCGTAGTAATATTGCCCCCTGCTTCCACCTCTTTCGCAAAGCGATGTTTTTTTTTTTTTTTTTTTTTGAGCCTTTAGTTTATTGCTTTCTATATTTCCTTTGTTTTACTCCACGCATGCACGCACGCTCGTGGTATCGCACGCACGTTATCGTCATGTTATCGATTACAGCGGCTCGGTTATGTAAATTAAAATAAATACAAAGCGATAAAATGAAACGCGACAACATCGACATTTAACATTATTGTACAATATCGCGAATACACAATTACATGGGAATATATTACAATTGTAATCTACTGTCCGGAGTTATTGTGATATTTTCCGCGGAATTACTTCTGACTTTTTTTAAACGGCTTATGATCAAATTTGATGTAATATTCGATGTGTCTTTAGCTACATCTTAGCGCTTCTTTATATCGTACAGGGTGAGATAATATGAAAATTAGAGGAAGATATTTTAACTTTATAATTCTATTGGTTCAAAGTTTTGAGCAGGAATTTTAGTTCGCGAATGGAAAAAAAAATAAAGAACATGTAAATAAAATCCTTGACTGAAAAATTGTGATCCGCTAAAATAATTAAATCATTTTACCGCCCGTGAGAAAGTCTGAATATATAAAGTCAACGTGCATTTCACCGACGGCAGCGGGCGTAACATACGATACTTCCTACGATCGATACTTCGTACGATCCTTCTCATAGACCAACTATGTTTCAATACGAGCTTTTTGCAATTTAAAAAAAGTTTACATTTTTACTTCTCGAATTTCTTATAATATTGGTAATTGGTCAGATTATTCAAACACTTCACTGCCCGTAACTGTCATACAAAAATGCACCTGCGCCTTGTTAGTTGGGTGTCGAGAACAAGCTAACTACGTGTGCATAGCATAGAAGAACTCCCGACTATACGATAAAATTTTTTTTTTTAAATAGACGTTGACATCCCGTGTGAGCAGGAATGGCAGTTCGTGATTGGACGAAAAATAAAACAAAAAATAAAATCTTTGAAGAATTGTCATTTACAAAAATAATTAAATAATTTTCCAGACCCCGAGAGAAAGTCTGAATGAATAACTTCAACGGACGTTCCACCGACGGCCGCGCATACCTCTCATTCCGTAAAATTATACGATCCTTCTTGTAGACCAACGATGTTTCAATAGGAGCTTTTTTGCGAATTTTTCCAAATGTTTACATTTCTTTCTCCTCAATTTCTTATAAGACTGGTAATTGGTCAGATTATTCAAACAGTTCACTGCCCGCAACTAACATACAAAAATGCACCTGCACCTTGTCAGTTGGGTGTCGAGAACAAGCTAACTAGATGTGTACAGCATAGAAATCCCGACTATACTATAAAAAAAAATAAAAAAAAAAAAAAAAAAAAATTGACGTTGACATCCCATGTAATTATTAGCGAGGAATGCAACGGCAAACGTCGACTGTTACTCGTCCGGTTCATTGCATGCGGCTCTTGGCTGCTGCAACAGCGAACCAACCAGCGACCGTACGCCGACCGTACTGTAATATGCTAATAAGGGGTTGAAACTCACTCGTGTGACGAGGGATCGTCGGCGTCGCGTTCACGAGGAGACTATAGCCACCTCGATTCTCGTGGTATCGCTATTAGCACGACTCTTGCGCTACACGGTTACATCTGTATTCGCGCCATTGATAAGCGGCGACACCGACGGCAAGTTGTCGGACAACGAAAAATAAATATTTTATTAACTTATTAGCGACACAATCGTACAATCTAACGATAGATTTGAACGATACGATCGCACAATCTAACGATAGATTTGCACGATATGATCGTACAATCTGACGATAGATTTGCACGATACGATCGGGTGCACGTCCGACCATCGGAGCGGTAAAATTATTTTTGCAACATAACACAGATTGCACTATTGCAATCTGTGAATCAAGCTATTTTGGCGTCACGATATTTTGAGAAATCGTCAATTTAATGAACTCAAGACAATTAAAGGAATCGATTCCACGTATTGATTTTTTTTTATTCAATTTTCTTAGAATAGAATCAACTTTACTGCTTTTAATCAATCGTCGCCCTTAAAGGTTAAAAAAAAATGTATCATGAAAAAAGTATTTAACTCAGGACCTGCAGTCTGTATCAATGTAGTGTAAAATCATTAGTGCAGCAAAATCAATTGCAATATTGTAATTTGGGAATCATTTTGTTAACTCGACACATTGGAACACCGTTAATTTACTGAACTCAAGATGATGAAAAAAAAAAAGGATCCCACATATATAGATACAAAAAAATGTATTGTCGCATAATAGAAACAACTTTATAGCTTTTATGAAGCGTTGCCCTTAAGAGGTCAACTAAAAAAACAAACCGCCACCAAAAAAAGAGCACTGCAGTCTGTGTTAATTTAGCGGAACAACCGCTGAATTTTACCTTAAAAAAAGCGAGGGGTTGTTTGCAGAGTAAAAAAAAAAAAAAAAAACGAAAAAATCTCGATATCGAGCAGCGTAGCAGATTGCAGTCACGAATCCGATAAATTGGGGGAAACTGGCGAATTGAGAGGAAGCGCGAGGCGTTCAGAGAAAAATGATTCGAGTCAATTGGAATGCAGAAAAAAAGAAAGAGTAAAAAAAAAAAAAAAAAAAACGGGAAACGAGTAAAATGAGTGGAAATGAAACGGTTCGCTTGTTTGTTCGGATGAGCGATAAACAGAGACTGTAAACCGACAAAGTGAGAAAGCGAGCGAGGGTACGAATGTATGTATGGTCGGTCGTGCGCAGGCCGCGCGCTATACGGTTACATGCAGTTCGTCGCTGTGGCGAGGGAGGGTTGGGATTGCCATTGCTTGCTGCGGTTTTTTGCCGGAGGTGGAAAGCGGGTTTGCAGGCGTGGTGGCCAGCCCCGACGATAAAAATGGCGTTTCGCAGGGAAAAACCGAGCACCGGCAGTCGCGCCTGTGTGTGAGCGAAATAGATACACGTACGGGATACGGCCGGGGATGCTCGGGGGTGGACATGTGTGCAGGGGTGGGCGCGGGTCGCCGAGGAGGGTGGAATCCCTCTGCGAACTTTTATTCGCGGCATAAATGCCGCGTGTGTGATGCACCCCCAACACACCGCCCCCAGGCGTCAACCCGACCCCGATCCCGACGTCATCCCCCCCCCCCCCCCGCCCCCGGGTTCGGGCAAACCGTGCGCGCACCCCCGGAAGCACGATCCTTCGCTTAACCCCTCGTCGAGCTTATTATATGCCCCGGGTGGGGAGCGGACATCGCACTGGTACGTCAAATCCAATGGGAGAGAACACAACGGATCCCAAGTGCATTTTCGGATGGCATCCTGCCTGATGGGACATGCGATTGGCAGATTTTTATGGGATTTCCATGTATTATTATCGCCTAGACCTTCCAATTTCTGTACCTCTCGAGGTTTCCGGCGACATTGAGCCTGCCTACGTTTTCTTGAAGTCAAGCCCGGAAGGCGCGAGGAAAAAAAAATCGTGTTAGACAATCGACGCGTAGAACGGAAGGAAAGAAAGTATACGCAATAAATATATTGAAAATATTACATACTTTGGGTAATTTATGGACTTTTATAATCATGGACGTGTCCAAAATATGAAAAAATTAATGGAAA
Source organism: Amblyjoppa proteus (assembly GCA_963922035.1). Lineage (NCBI taxonomy): Eukaryota > Metazoa > Arthropoda > Insecta > Hymenoptera > Ichneumonidae > Amblyjoppa > Amblyjoppa proteus. The sequence goes on from OY998230.1 coordinate 6,536,974, forward strand.
TTATATTTAATATATCATGAATAAATTATCGGGTCTACGTTTTTTCCACGGAGAACGTTTTTCACGTCAATCTTCTCTGGCGTGGTGAAAATCGTGAATCCAAACCTTAAAGTTTCGTGAATCATCGGAGGAATTAAAAAAAAAAATCAAATGTGCGCAGCTTGAGCAGAGTAACGACACTCCAGCCGCTGTTGTTTATGCAGAAACGCAAATGCTCGCTCGTGCCTCTCGTTGACTGCAACTATTGTTATCATGATTTTTGCCTAATTATTCAGAACCCACGCGCGGCGTATCAGTTCATCCATCATGCTTCAATGCGACTAAGCAGAGGCATATTAATGACGCTCCGCCCATTATGCTCTACCAAGGAAGACAGTCGTTCGGGCACGAATGCCCACAATGATTAATTGTTTTGCCATCTACATGGTCGGACTCCGCACACCTGATTCATTATTCGGTAATTGAAATTATACGCTTAGACTGAGGTGGCTGCGAGCCGGGATTCACGGATCATGCGCAGTATTGGAATACGGGAGGGGCGTCGGAATTTTGATCGATGCTCAGGCCGGCGAGACGATGACTCGAAATGTCATCGATATGTTGGGACTCGTCGTCGCAGCGCTTTTCGCCTCGATATTATGCATTTATGCGTTTTGCGCCGCACAAAGGCAAGAACAAGCGGCGAGCCAGAGGCGTACCCGGTAGAGTTAACATTTTACCACGCCTTTCTTTCCATATTCTATTTGCATGATGACTGCTTTGATTAATTGTCCTATCTCGCCTGATCTGCTTCCACGCAGACAGTAAACGGCCTGTTTGCGCTGAGCACACTGCGCGGCACTGTTCAATGTTATTCCGATGGGCTCAGAGCAGCGCGGCACTGTGTGCGTTCGATTAACGATTATTAGCAGATATTGGCCGCGGGTCAGACCGGTAGGACAGGCTCGGGGCAGACCGGTACAAAGATTCGATTATGCATCCTGTTTTGCGCGGCTACACGTGTAAAGCCGAGCTCGACGAGCGGTACTATTAAATTGCGCACAATAATTGCGCATAAATCGATGAAGTTCGTTCGCCAGATCGAAAACATCGGTGAAGTTTGCTCGTCACGGCCGATCGCGACGGGATTGGAGACAAATCCTCGCGAGAATCTTGAAAGTCAAGATTTCAGGAATAATTTATTTTGTCGATTAATGTGACGTTTAACGTTGTTTCGATTCCCAGCCGGCGATATCGTTCGCATATCTGAATCGCTCGTTTCTCGCGTATTTAACAAAATATATTACTTATTATACATGGAATATATTTCTCTAAAAGTTTGATCGTTTTTATCGGTTTTTTAATATATTGATCGTATATCTGACTCGCTCGTTTCTCGCGTACATAAAAAAATATATCACTTATTTACGGAATAAATTTTCTCCCTAAAAATTTGATAATTGGTCATAAATCTTTGATATTTTCTGTCGCATTTACTTTTTTTGTTTTCTGTGCATATCGTCGACCAAACGTTCGGTGCAACATTACACGATGCAATTCAGCCCGCCGCTATCGAATATACGCGCTAATGAGGTAAAATTTACAATATCCACATATCTTGTTTAGTGTATTGAAAGCATTTTCATTCATCCCCGAGATGCATCGAGTTATTTGTCGACTTTCTACTGCGTGATTGAGCATAAAATTTTTCTCCTGCTTACTTACAGAATACATTTTCTTCCCAAAAATATCATCGTTTTAATATATTTTTCGCATTTACTTTGTTGCTTTTCGTGCGAGCCGTAGCTCAGCACATCGCAAATTTATATCGTCGACGTGACGTTCGATGTAACATTACACGAATCAATTAAGCCCACCGCTATCGAATACACGCGCTAATGAGGCAAAATTTACAATGTTTATTGTATTAAAAACGTTTTCATTAATCTCCGAGATGTGTCGTGTTATTTGTCGAATTTGTAGTACGTGGCTGAGCATAAAACTTGTCTCGTCCATACACTATAGTACGAATTACACCACATGCATGCTATATATGTATATATATATATATATATATTTACATATGTGTGTGTGCGCGGCTGGTCCGCGCGGGACGATGCAAATAAACTTATGGATGTCGGTGCCCGAACAACTCGGCTGTATGTAAATCCGTTTACAAGGGTCGGGCCAGTGCACGCTGGATGTACCATACCGGTATCCTGCCGCACACCAGCACAGTTGCGGTACTGTATGTCATAACGTGTATATCCCATGCATCGTTTGCTCGTTGCTTCGCTTCGTTCGGCTTGGCGCAGCGTATAGCACCGCGACCGGTTATTGCTTTGTTATTGGGCGGGAACCAATCGATCCATCGGTGTGTATCCCGGTCCTCATATTCGTCCAATTCATCCGCGTTACCGGCTATCTCGATTCCCGGCAATACCCCGATTTTACCATATTTCAAACACGCGGCAAAATTCATCGAAGGAAAACAAAAGGAGTATTTTTTTTTTTTTTTTTTTTTTTTTGCTGTGAGGAATTACCGAAGTGAGGGCTGTTCGCGTGGCGATGATTTTTTTTTTTTCCCACCATTTTGACACCATTTGACGATATTTAAGGGTATCCAGTTTTTGTTTTCACTATTTTACCATATTTCAAATACGCTCTCAAAATTCATTGAATGAAAACAAAAGGTACGTTATTTTCACCATGAGGAATTGCCCAAATGGGGGTCCGCGTGGCGATACATTTTTTTTTTTTTTTCACCGTTTTACCGTATTTCATTTAATACCCTTTTCCCACTATTTTACTATATTTTAAATACTCTCTCATAATTCGTCGAAGGAAAACTAGACGTAAGTTATTTTCGTCATCAAGAATTACCGAAATGGGGGGAAAACAGATTTTTTTTTTTTCAATTCATTTTGGCACCATTTTATCGTATTTAACGTAATACCATTTTCCACTATTTTACTAAGCCCAAGTTATTTTCGCCATGAGGAGTTACCTAAATAGGGGGTATCCATGCAGCAATATATATCTTTTTCACTATTTTGGGACCATTTTACCATATTTGACGTAATACCATTACCTATTTAACCATATTTTAAATACGCTTTCGAAATTCATCGAAGTATAACGAAACATTTGAGGATTTCGTTATTTCGCCATGAGGAATTCCCGAAATGGGGGGATATCCGTGTGGGCGATGAATTATTGTGTTCCACCATTTTGGCAGAGTGCGTCCACCACGTGGAACACGGCACGATCGAATCCGATCCAATCAGGAGAGTCGGGGAGTCATGCGGAGATAGGGTGGGTGAGCTTCATGCAGCACGTGGCTTAATTGATTCGATTTTCGAAGGGGGAACTTTCTTTACGTGCCATTCATCGCTTCCTCACTCGTAGCTTCGCCCTCTCCTTCCTGCTGCTCGATGGCACTGTGCTGAGCAATTTCGAGCAGGATTTCATCTAGTGGCAGAGCGAGCGGTTGATGAGGACGACGAACCTTTCGTGGCTCGGCTTCTCCTCTTCATGTTTATTAAAAAAAAAATTTGTCTGTTGCGGTTAAGGGCGCCTAAAACACCCTGCCGATCGTCCGCAACGCGCATCAGTCGGTAACAAATCCGTTTCCTTATTTTCTGCAATACCGGTAAATTATTATTATTATTATTTTTTTTTTCAAAATGTATCGCTTCGTAATTTATCGTGGATTTATCGTATAAAAACTAATCTCCGAGATAACTATACACACGAGATAGAATCAAAATAATTATCCGCTAGTCTCTTAAGGATAAGGGACTCATCTCTCAACTGTGAGCTCCGGCTCTGACGAGAATTTTTCCTTTTTTTTTTTTTTTTTTTTATCTACATTCACCTTATTAGCCCGATATACTGTAAGATCTTGTCCCGTGAGATTTTGGCCCCGATATTACATAGCTTCTGTCAGAGGCGAATATCTCGCCCTCTTCGCCGGGTAACCCCTCGTAAGCTCGAGAGCTTCCCCTGTCCGTGCTCAAGCCCTCAACGACCTAGACGTCCCTCGCACTCGAATGGAAATTCAATCCGTGGCATATTATCGCGGCGCGCGAAGTACAGAGCACGGAGAGCGATAACTTCGAGGGTGGAATATGGCATAAAACGTAATTAGCAGATAAAGTTTTTTTTTTTTTTTTCACCGTCACGCAGTCGGTTGGGTCGCTTTTACCGAGAAATTGTTTTCTTTGCCGCCGATTCGACATTCTAGAAATGATTTATTATAATTATAATATTATATATATAAGATATGTAATATAATAATATATTATACCTTATATATTTTTTTTGGAAAGTTGTTCGTTTGCGTGCTTGTTCGTCACAATTTCCACGAATAAAAGGGAGCCCCAAACCTCTCATTATTCTAAGCCCTCCTCGGTGACTCCATCGCAGGCCCTGCTCACTATTCCCCTATTATGTATTCCAGTATGACGCGACTTCCGGTGACAAAAATGAGATTTTTCAAGCCGGAACTCACGTGTTTTCGGTAAATATCTGGAAATCTAAATTTCCGATTTCTTTAAATTTCATCGTCCACAACGAGCCACAACAATCTGTTGGTATTACATAATATTTATATTGAATATTTATAATTTACAATATTTATATAATATATTACACTTTACCAATTTTCTTTGCCAACCTCAGAAAATCGGGCTTAAAAAAAAAAAAAAAAAAAAAAAAAAATCGGCTGTAATTGTCCGAAGGACCGCCGAGAAGTGGGCAGCGCTCTTGCGGTTGCTCAAAACCACGCGAGAGTTCAATCTTCCGTCGCCCGTTCGGTAAGAGCCACCCCTGCCGCTCCCAAAGACATTGATTAATGGTCGAAATATTTTTAATGAAACTCCTTCGACTCGTGCATGTTTGGGAATTATCGGAGCCCGTGGCTTTCTCGTTTCTTTCTCGGTTTGTCCATACACAGTTTGGACGTACATTTACATTAATGGGATCGCGGTGCGAGAGGAGTAATTAGACGTCGCCGGATGCAGCTGCTGGCCGGTTGCGTCATCGCGAGTGGCGAGTCCATTTGCAACCTTGATCTCTGGCACGATGATCTCGGGTAAGCGCTCGCCGGCATAGACCGGAGTGATGGACAAAGATGGAAGTTTCGAATCATCTCCGTCGTATCTACTGTGTAGAGCGGGGCAAAATGGAACAATGTAGCAAAACTCAACTTGCCAGTAATTTTTGGATGCCCCATTTTGTCCTGACGACAGATGCGGACTTTCGCAAGCTCGAAGATGTCCGCATGAGACTAGATTTAATCAAGTTAGAACGGCTGTGTTTTTGCATCGCACGAAGTTCGCTAGGGGAAGTTCACTTGGAGAATAAAATTCTCGAAGTGAACAATTTTATATTTTCTCCCTAAAGGATTGCATTGACAGAGACTCACCAAAAATGAAATTTGATGTTATGCAGATATCTTCAGTGTCATGGAATTTCAATCCCATTTCGCCCCACTCCGCCACCAGCCAAAAGTTTTTGGGAAATTGCGTTTTGTCGAATTGTCCCGTTTTGCCCCATTGTTCCATTTCGCCCCGCTCTTTTCCACATCGCCTTTTCCATCCCACTTCTGGACCGTCGGCTCCTCTTCAGTGGGTCGACCATCGCGCAATTCACGCCTTCCACTCTTTACTCGCATCGATGCCATTATCGCAAGGCTTAGTAGAGATGATTCTCGCTCGTTTCGCGGTCGCGCGAAGCGAGCCGGATAGACGCGGAATGGTCCGTGTTCTCAGCATTTCCTGGTCTATCGGAGGGCGGCGAACCCTTTCGATTGCGCGGATCGTTAAGACGGTCGATGGTTCTCGATAAGATGTACCGATCTAATTTGTACATGCTCTTCTTGCATTCTGCTCCAAAGATCCAACGGTTCGTTCGCAGTGATCGTTGTACCGACCGATTAATCGACGAGAAATTATGCGAAATCGGTTATCGCGCTCGATGCTCGCTGACGGTTAAACATTTTTTTTTTTTTTATCGTCTTGCAGGGCGTTTTAACGATATCTTGAGACTCCAATTACAGCTACGGCCGTCGTGAACGGGAGTGTTGAAGCGCACGAGGAAAAAAAAATAGTCGCTAAATGCTTTTGCAGTCTATATCGTTATCCAGCTTTTATGTGTTTTCTTCGTTTTTTCGAATTCATTTCACGAGGCGAATGCGCAGTTGATAGAATCGTAATACGTTTATTATCCCAGCACGGCGGACTAAGCACTTAAAGATTTTTTTAAATGAAAATGCTATTTCTGAATCGGAAGTTATGTATTTCCAGTGTGACGTCACTTCCCGTAAAAAATAGAAATTTTCAAATCAGCAGTGACGTATTTCTGGTAGAAAAATGAGCTTTTTCCAGTCGACGATAGCGCGCGCACACACACAGAAAAATAATTTATTTGACGGCCACTGTTTATTTCGTTGAATTAAAATATTTATTTGATTTAAATAAATATTTATTTAAATTAAGCAAACAGTTACTTAAATGAAATAAATGTTTATTTAAATGACATAAATATTTTAGTTAATCCAAATAAACGGTGGTCGTCAAATAAATTATTTTTCTGGATGTAGTGCATCGCACTATTGTGCTGAACTCGTTGTTCGAGGCGCATGCGCAGTTGCTAGAATCGCACACTACTTCATCGACCAACGTGAAATTATCCTAGCACGAGAGAGTACGTAATTGAAGGATTTTTTTGCGTTCGCATTTTTTCCTGCAGACAACAATTCCCGAGTTCCAGATGAACCTCTTCAGAGTGAATAATTTTTCTGTGCGTTGTTTCTATTTTTATTCGACAGCCTCTCGCGTCGGAGATACAAGTCGGAATTGGATTAGGATGTTTAGGACTTCGGTGAGGATTACCATCGGAGGTCTGGCGGCGGCGATGCACGTGGAATTTTGGGTAGGCTGCTCTCTCGTCGTTTCGAGCCTCGCCGAGGAACCACGATCGTGAAAGAATGCGAGTGAGACCGGTTTTAGTCATTCCCCGTCTCCTTTTTTTTTCTCGTGCATGCGTGGATATGATGCGGGCGTTTAGGGATAAGAGGGCCGTTCCTCGGAGGAAATTCCCACGGGAGCAAAGCACCGGCTCGAGTCTTCTCCCGCTCGAATGTCCGATGCGAACGCTCGACGTGGAACTGACGAACCATGATCCACAAACCAGTCGAGCGGTTTATGTCAAATTAATTTTAACCAATCTCGATTTGTTTTAATTCACCCGCTTTTGTAGACCGCGGGACACTTCCAACAACCTGCTGGTCCTTCAGTCGTTCCGATTAGATATTCACTCGATCAATAAAATTAGAAAATCTGATGTATCGGACATTTGATCTATCGAAGCAAAGCACCGGCTCGAGTCTTCCTTCGCTATTTCAAGCTCATTTTAACCAATTCCGATTCGTTTTCATTCTGTGTGTTTATCTAATTTTTTTTTTTTTTTTTTTTGTGGGGAGCACGATATTTCCAAGAACCTGCTGGTCTTTCGGCTTATCTTCAGATATTTATTCGCTCAATAAAATTTGAAAATTTCATATATTGGAAAGTTTGTCTATTGGAAAACATCGATCTATGATAGTAAAATTTTTGAGGCGAACGCAACGCCGTATTTCCATGTTCAGGATAGTCTACCATTTACTATAACGGATTCTGCCGTCTTACGTGTATTTACGTTCCAGCTGTGCATCGACACAGCAGGCCCGGTTGATTCAGCATCGGAAGACCAACTTCGACGGCTGCTTTGAATAATTAACCCAACGTTGTTATCCGTGATACGAGGAGTTTCGAGAAGCCGAGTTTCAAGGGCCGGGTTTGCGGTTACATGAAACTTCCGGATCACCGGTTAACGCGATGAGAAGTTTGATTCGCAGCTGTAACTCTCGGAGCGATATGATTTTATGAAAAAAAAAATTGCAAAGTTAACGAGAACTTCGATTCATAACGAATGATATGCCGATCTTGCAAGTACTTGTCTCTCGCGTCACTCTATTAATCGCCGAGAATATTCGTCATTCTTCACGCTTCATGGAAACCGTGGCCGATCGTATCGCACGGAGACCTAAATTACTCATGGTTTTTATGCGGATGTGGTTTTCCTCGCTACCGTGAAATCAGGAGGAGTTTTCGCAATGTATATCGTGTCTGAACTCCTACTCATCCTTACTGTGTTTCGCGATAATTAAAATTGCGCAGTGCTCTCGATTAATCTTCATTTTCCAATTTCCGTAATTTTCGAAGCTAATCTTCTCGATATTTATGTATAAAACGTACAATTTTAACAGGATCTTAACAGGAGGTCGAGGGCTTTTCGAAATCCTGTCGACAAATTGTGTTATCAACTGTGCGCATTTTTTTTCAACAAACACACTTTTTCATGGGACATCGATCGAGCAGAAATTACTTCTTTATAAATATTTCAAATTCAAGCGCAAGTAACTTTTATACATTCTTGAACATAATTTCCATCCGTCAGGTCACATTTTTCTAAGATTCACAAAAAAAAAAAAAAAAGTCCATGCATTCTATAAAACTTTTCTTCCACACAAATAATATCAATAGAAAAAAAAAAAAAAAAAAAAAAAAAAACCCACGAGCAATAAAAACATTAAATGTAAAAATATTTTAAATCTTTCAATTTCAACCGCAAATAACTTTTCCACTTTGTTGAATATGAGATCACCAGTAACTGAATTGCCTTACGCCAGGTCAGATGCTTCAAAGATTCATAAAAAAAAAAAAAAGATTCTGGAAAACATTTCACAAAAAAAAACCACAAGCAATAAAAAAAAAAAAAAAAAAAAAATCTGAAAATCTTAAATTTACATCAAACTTGACATTTTTCTTGGTTTTCTCCAGAGCGAGAAAGACGTGTCACGAGTCGTTTCGTCACAGTCGGTAAGACGGAGGGGCGGGCCGGGGGGGAGGGAGGGGTGGGGGGGGGGGGGAAGCTTTCGAGTTCTCGATCGCAGAAGAGTTCCCGCGTACGAGGCGATATATGACAACAAGGGAGGGGGAAATCACGAGGACCCCTCGCCGCACTCCGTGACACCGTGTATGTGCCGAGTCGAGCCGAGTGCCTCGGGCACGGGCGTGCGTGGCCCTCCCTACTCGGCTCGGCTCTTCAGTTCTACGCGGACCGTCGTCGACATATACCGCTAGGATCCACGCTGGCGCAACGTTTATCCCCCGGGTCTCGCGCACTTCCGGTTGTAACTGCCTCGTGGTCTCGCGGTCGCCATCATCGTCGCAGCCTATCTTCGCCGTCACGTGACCTTTTTTTTTCATTCTTAAAATTATTTACACTGCTGGATCGCACGGTTTTTTTAGGATTTTTTTTTTTTTTTTTTAGAATGGCATTGATAACTGTGACGTAGTCAAGGCGTCGTCGCAAGAGGATCCGCGTATCTCGGCGTCGACGGAGAGCGACGAAACGGTCAGGCGAGAACGAGACAAGAAGCATGAAGAGAAGATGACCAACGAGAGAAGACCAGTGACCATGAATATATGGTAGAGATCCAGCAGCGAGGTATAGAGTTCCTACGTAGCATTCAGAAAGTAGGAACTTCATACCGTGCTCTTGGACTTGCCGAAAGATCTTCGCGTACGGTCACTTCAACAAGTCATCCGGCTCTATCCGCTATTCACGGTGATGACTCGGGGGAACTACACTCGTACGTCCGCATTCCATATGCTCGTGTCGAAGACGAAAACGACACGGAATCACACATGTGAGTGACCATTTTGATGTAACGTTTAACCATCGGTCCGATAATGTGCGGCTGCTCTGCGCGTCGGGGCCGATTCACCGATGGACTAAGTTAACAACGGAGTTGCGGGAAAAATGGCGAGAAAATTGATTCTCAAATTGATATTGAGAAGAGAGTGGTTACTCAACATTTTTTTTTTTTTTAGAAACGCCACTGAAACTTTTATTTCAAAAAATTGTACCCACAATGTTATTCAAAAAAAAAAAAAAAAAACACGCTACTCGATATGATATACAAAAAGAAGAATACTACTCAAAATATTTTTTTAAAAATGCTACTGAAACTATTATTTAAAAAAAATAGTACCCACAATGATATACGAAAAAAAAAAAAACAAAAAATGCTGTATGATATACACAAAGGCAAATACTACTCAAATGATATTAAAAAAAACGTTGAGCAAAATTATACGTTAAAAAAATGGTATTTACAATGATATTTTAAAAAATACTATTCAAAATGATATTTTAAAAATGCTGCTGAAGCTGATATAAGAAAATGCTACTAAAAAATTCTACTCATGGCGATTTGAAGCAAACAATTCCTCAAAGTCATGAAAAAGGTGCTAACTCGGTGAATTTTGTACACAGTTTAACGTCGATGCATTTAATATTCACCCTTTATTGTTCGCACCACGAGAAAAACGCGCGCAAAGTGGCGGCACAAAAGTTTAAGGCGGATTCGTCGGCGTCGAGTGGTGGGGATGGGCGACCGGATGCGCGGAGTGCCTGGCGGGAAGCGCACAAGAGAGAGCTACGTGTCGCGTTCGCCCGAACCCCCTCACGCCCTCGGTAGAAACTCGCCTTTTGTTTATGTTTCCTTGAAAATTGAACGGCGAATAATTATCAAACTTTAACACACTTCTCACAACAACATTATTTTCTATCCATTCTCACCGTTCAGCTAACGTCTGTAAAATCAATTTTTTTTCAACTTCGCTGAACATATATTTTAAAAATTCGACGATTAATCGATCTCTAATTTGGCACGCTCCGAGATTTAGGTCTTTGCTTCAGAGCCACAAATTTAGATCACGAAAATGAAGATTGAGACTCGATTTCAGATTTTATTAGATTTTGAATTTTCATTGGAATTTAAATTTTCTGAGATCTTGGATTTTATTGGAATTTACATTTTACTAGATCATGGATTTTATTGCAATTTACATTTCATTAAATTTTGAATTTTATTAGATTTACATTTTACTAGATCTTGAATTTTATTGGATTTTTTAATTACTTTTATAATTTGATTAATTTTTTAATTATACTAGATATTGATTTTTTTTTTTTTTCTTAATGTACGTGGATAGCTACAATGTGTTGAAATTTTAGATAGAAATTATTTTCACGGATATCTCGACGAACACTGCAATCGTACCCCATCCGCTGTCACCCCGCGAATCTTAAGAAATTATTCCCACCGGAGAATATAAACGAGCCGATCAATGTTTGCATGCGCTGTGACAGGATTGCGGGGATTGACTCACTGATTCGGGGCCGCGAGAGCTACACGACCATTTGTCAACCTCGCCAGATTAAATGGAAAGCCCCCAATGGCTTGATCAGTCGCCACGAGAACACCCATCGATGTACAAGGGTGCAAATACGAAGAACCGCGATATTTCTCGCACACCCCCGCCGCTTAAATTTTCCGAACTATCCCGTGCGTCGGCGAGAGATCCCGATTAGCCGACCCCCCGTTTTTTTTTTTTTCTAAACACTCCCTCCATCCAACGCCTTCCTGAGCGACGAAGCCCCGAAGAAATACTATTCCTACTATCTCTCTAAAAAAAAAAAAAAAAAAAAAAACCATGGAAAACCTTTTTGTGTACTCTTGAAGCGATATGATAACCCGCTGAACCGAGCTGTTACACTCCCTTATCCCAGTCTGCTCGCGATAACGCGACCACTTTCTCGACGCAAGATTGTTTCTCGTCTCGAAGCTCTCGAGGTTGATACACGAGACACACATTCCTATCTACTATTCGTGGAATTATTTTTCGAAATTTTTCTCTTCGTCGTGTCTGTTTCATACACCTGGCTTTGACGCAGAGCTGGGCAAAGTATCGAAAAGTACTTAAAGTACTAAGAAGTACCGCAAGTACTTTAAGTACAAAGTGATGTTCGTAGTTTTTCTTCTTAATCGGAAGGGGCGGAGTTCCACAAGTACGAAATTTAGGGCATTTTTCAAATCAAACGACCCTGTCCAGTGCCAACACTTCTTTCAAAACGTTCAAACTCTTCGTTTCCAATCCTTCGTAATAGACTAATCGACGACTGGAACTTCGGGTAGTGAGTGGAGGTCGACTGGATTTATAACATTTAAATCTAAGAGGTGTGGATCTATTACAGTGGCCGAAAGTGAGAAACTCAATTTTATGCATGAAAAATCGTATTTTTGGGATTTAAATGGAAAATATTTGGCTGGAAGTAAAATAATTTTATGAGATGGACATTTTTTTTACGTTACGAAAGAGGCGCAAAGTAATTTGCACATGGTTTTCTCATTTATTATAATTTTGAGCGTAGCTTCCGCAAAAAAGGAAGCTATGCTAAAAATTGTACAAGTACTTTGGTCTTAGTACTCAGTAATAGTACTTAAAGTAACGAAAAGTACTTTGATACTTTGAGTGCGTACTTTGAGTACTGTCCAGCTCTGGTTTGACGCTAATGCACGTGAGGACATTTTTAAAAAATCAAGAAAAATCATTATTTACCATAGACAGATTACAGAGACGATATATTTGCATCCATTTTCAAGGAAATAATTATCTTTATCATTTTTTATCACCTTTATCATCCCTGATAGCATTTTTTGGTGTTACATTTGGCGTCTTATCAGGCCCCGATAATGCGATGTCGGAGGCTTATCAGGCCCGATGTAACGCTCAAAAATGTCCACCAGGGTTGTCGCGAGCTCAATCGAAATTTCTAAGCAGCTTAAAAATTTTGTCGCGTCATTTAAATAATTTTTCGTAGAACCGGATGTAGCATATATGCATACATATGGATGATGACGCTCCATGCCGTAAAGGATGGTCGGATTGAAGGGGAATAGTAGAGACGGAATTGAATTTTTTTTTTAATTTGATCTTTCTCGCGTGCGACTACGCCGTACGGCGACAAGGTTTTCTCCTCCGCATTCCATCGGATAAATTCAATTTTTAAGGAAATAATTATATTTCTAATTTTTTAAATAATTTTTATCATCCCTGGTTGACTTTTTTTTTGGCGTTACATGAGGTCCTGATAAGGCGATGTCGGAGGCTTATCCGGCCCGATGTGACGCTCCAAAATTTCTACCAGGGTTGTCGCGAGCTAAATCGAAATTCCAGGCAGCTTCAAAATTTCGTCGGGGAATAAGAAAAAAAAAAAAAAAAACAACTTTAGAACCGGATATAGTATATATGTGTATATACATGAATGACGGCACTCCATGCCGCAAAGGATCGCCACATCGAAGGGGAATAGTAGAGAGGGAATTGAATTTTTTTTTTTTTTTTTATTTATTTTATTTCGACCTGTCTCGTGTGCGACTGCGCCGTATGGCGACAAGGTTTTCTCCTCCGCGTTCCAGCGGTCCCGACGCCGTATAGCCCGTATGCCGAAGAGATTCGCCCGAGCGCAACGTCCTCACCGTCATCGTTGTCGCCGGTCGTCTTTCAGTCGCAAGAATCACGCTCCTCCGACTGGGACCACCATGAAATAGACTCGACTTTATGCCCGCCACGTTACCGCAATGGATCGTAAATGCCGGTGTGCGCTGGCACTACTCGTCCGCGCGAATCGCCCGTACACTTATATATTTTCTTCCCTCTTCATCATTCTGTTTCGTGGCTCGCTGCCCCGGACCCTCGCGCACTCCTCCCCGAACACCCTGCAATAGAATTCAATCGTTCGGTTTCGTACCGGCGGCGTGTACAGTCGTTAACGTTCGCCACGGACGGAGAGATTTCTTGAATTGTTTTCCATTGGTTCTTTGCCCAACGACGATCGTTCACGAATTTAAAAAGTATGAAAAAAAAAAAGAAACTAACGATACGGCGGAATTGTGAATACGCTGTTCGATCGTGGTCCATTGACTCGCTTCCTCATCGAGGAAAATTTGTTGCGCATCTTCCTAGAGATTCTGGAATTTTTGCAGCGGAATAAGAGCGGCCTTTTTTTATTAAAAAAAAAAAAAAAAATAATAATCTCCACACTTATTGGTGAAAAATCGTTATTATAGGGGCCAACAACTTTATCCGCAAAATTGTATTGAACACCTTATATGAAAGTAGAACATTGAAGAGAACATTGTATCATCGAGTCTCCATAGAGTTAGAAAAAAAAAAAACCGGCTGGCTCCGTTTTTTTTTTTTAAGAACCTCGATTCGACCCAACTATTTTTTTTTTTTTTTTTTTTTTTTTAAGTACATTGTACACACGCCGACGCGCCCTTTTGGCTTTCGGCCCTCGATACACGTGTTCCCCCTTAAGCGTCCACCGAATGCAATGATATCCGTTTTCTATCCCAAAAGTCTCGAGCGCGACCTAAACTCCCTACTAACCCATGCCACTCACTCTCAGGAATTCGTATCTCGCCCCGCCCGCTCGACCGTTTCTTCGCTTATTTTTCTTCTCCTCGGTTTTTTTTTTTTTTTCCCCGCTTTCGTCGGTGCGGGCTAAGGCGGTCTACGGCGGCATAACACGGATCCCGAGGCCAGCGGGTCACGACTCTCGATCTCGAAGTCTGTCGGTGAGCGCCTCTTGTGCCGTACTGCTCTTCCCCGAGACTTTTTGACGATCCGAGCGAGATTCCTCCGGCCTGGGCTCACACCCAAAATAGGGGAACAGCCAGAACCGGCGGGTCACGGGCGCAAGTCCTAGACTCACCGCGTAACCCGAAGAGCCGCCAATCCTTCACCCGAAGTCCGCTTCCCACTCGACGCCCCGAACATCCTATCTTTCTATCGAGCAGGAATGGGAAGAAAAAAAAAAAAAACACGCAGAAACGAGGAAACAAAAAAAATTGAGATTACATTAAAGCACTCTTCGGACTTTGAAATTTAAGATATCAAATCTCCAGACTCATATGGGTTTGGGTTCCAGTTTTTTTTTTGTTCCCCCATTAAAAAAAAAAAAAAAAAAAAAAACACGTCTTATTTTTTCTAGTAAAAATAATTCTCATTCTAATTCTAATAATAATTTTACGAATGTGTAGGTTTATGTTTTTGGTGTTCCAGCAAAGTTATTTTAAAAATAAATACCGATACCTGGCGTTATCAGTTTGTGACATTCCACGCTGAATCAACAGGGCCTAAATTCTTGTAATCAGCGAAGTCAGGAATGAAAAATAAAAAAAAAAAATTAAATTAGAATTAAAAAAATAAATAAAAAAAATTAGTATATTGTAAAGCTATATAGTATATTAGTAAATTGAAGTTTAAGATATCAAATCTCCAGACTCATATGGGTTTCGGTACCAATTTTTTTTTTCCAGTTAAAAGAATACATTATTTTTTTCTGGTAAAAATAACTCACATTACAATTCTAGCAATAACTATAAGAAACTGTACGTTCATGTTTTTAGAGAACCAGCAACCTTTTTTCAAAAATAAATACCAATATCTGGCGTTATCTGTGACATTCCACGCTGAATCAACAGGGCCCAAATTCTCATAGTCAGCTAAGTAATGAAAGAAAAATTCGTATATTGCAAAACTTTATAGTATATCAATATAGTATACTAGTATATTGAAGTTTAATATATCAAATCTCCAGACTCATATGGGTTTCGGTACTCATTTTTTTTTTTTTTTTTCTAATTACGTATTATTTTTTCTGGTAAAAATAATTCAGATTTTAATTCTAATAATAATTATAAAAAACTGTACGTTCAAGTTTTTAGTATTTCAGCGAACTTATTTTCTTCTTAATAAACGACGATATGTGGCGTTACATGTACGTGGCATTCCACGCTGAATCAACAGGGCCTAAATTCTTGTAATCAGCGAAGTCAGGAATGAAAAATAAAAAAAAAAATTAAATTAGAATAAAAAAAAATAAATAAAAAAAAATTAGTATATTGTAAAGCTATATAGTATATTAGTAAATTGAAGTTTAAGATATCAAATCTCCAGACTCATATGGGTGGACCAATTTTGGACCATATCGGTGGACCAATTTTTTTTTTTTTTCCAGTTAAAAGAATACATTATTTATTCCGGTAAAAATAACTCACATTACAATTCTAGCAATGACTATAAGAAACTGTACGTTCATGTTTTTAGAGAACCAGCAACCTTTTGTCAAAAATAAATACCAATATCTGGCGTTATCTGTGACATTCCACGCTGAATCAACAGGGCCTAAATGCTTATAGTCGGCGAAGTCACAAAAAAAAAAAAAAAAAAAAACTGAGTATATTGCAAAGCACCTCAAAACAACATTATGGATATTTTTTATATAAAATCCTACGGCTGCGATCGACTCGTCGGTCGCAGTAAAATTTTCTTAACGCATATATTATAGCTAAGTTCATATATATATATATATACACATTTCTTATCTCATGTTCCAAAATTTTTGAAATAAATCAGTCTGAGCAGGGCCAAAACGTAACGACGTGGTTTAGAGTTTCGCACTGGCCTAACTGACGGTGCCAACGAGTCGATCGCAGCCATATCGTAAACAAAATTTCGACATCGACCACTGTCCACCGAACTTAATTATGGATATTTTTTTTAGATAAAAAAAAATGTTAATACAGGTAATTAATATACAGATAAATATACCTTTTTTTCCTCAGCCTTAAAGATAATTAAGAGCTCGTGTAATTTTCGTTGACTTTGAGAATAATTAAGAGTGAATGGTAAATCTTTTCGTGATGCGGCAAGTATAATTTCAGCAATTATTCCGCAAGCGAGCAGCGGAGTTTCGTTTTCGTTAGCAGCGGCAGCGGGCAGAGGCAGAGAACGAGAGTGGGATGGAGATAGGAGGGATATATCGGTGTATACGCCCGCTCCAGCGACTCACGATTTGTAAACCGTTTCCCGTGCGTGGAGAGATTCGACACCAGGCTCGGAGCGCAGAAACCAACGAGGGCTCGATTCAGGCTCGGCTCGACAGCTCGTCGATCGCTGCATCGCCCCAGCCTCGAAACTCGAGACCCTCAATGAAGACGGATCACCGCTCGAAGGTTGGAGGTATCGTTCGGGTCGTTCGCTCGATCGATTTAATCTCTGACCGAGCAAATTATGACCCCTTGCGGTTTTAATAATAAACGATAAAACATAACCGTACGGAAGAGATTCCTGCTGCATCGTTTGCGAAACAATGCCGGAGGACTATTTTCCTTGCAGTTACGCCTTATCGTTATTTCATCGTTGGTTTGTCCTCTTTTTATAGTTCGCGAAAGAGCACAGCGGGACACGAAAATGTCGGTGCCTCGTGGAGGAAGTGATTTATAATTTATAATGTACATTTCTTTTTATTGCTCGCGTTGCGATTTTCGGCGGTTCGTTTGGTTTTGGGTACAGTCGGAGCGGAGGTTGCGGCAGATGTTGCGAAGCGGTCGAAAAGGACTCACCGCTCGCCTCAAGAATCTTTTCAATGGATCATCTGGCGCGTGCACCGGAATCAATTTCTTTATTTTTCATGCATATCATTTGATTTCGTACACAAATAAAAAAAACCACGTAATTTTTTTTTATTTCAAGAATTTCTAAGCCTTTGAAATAAGACTGGGTGTTCGCAGTGGTCGCGAGGTTGTGCGGCTGCGCCGGAGATATCCGGTCTGCCGAGAGCTATGCCGCTTCCTGCGGTCTAGCGGCTTCGTCGAATGCTCGTCATTCCCTTTCCGATCTTCCGCTCTTTCTAATCGGGTATACATACTGCGAGAGCTACGACGAAGCCCGTGACTCACGAGAGGGTCTTCTTGCGTTCCACTGGTTCGTTCCGTTTCTTGGCAAACCGGTGAGTGAGGGGAGATAGGGATCTCCTCTTCCTGCGGGCTGTCGTGCATCAACCAATGCCACGGTGTCAGGGATCTCTCTTTGACCGGCGACCACAGAAGAAGCCAGATTATTAGAAGCATGAAAGCCGTAGAAAGACACACAAGCGAAGCAAAAGTTGTTGAGATCAGAGGAGCCGAATAGTCACACCCCGTTGACGACCGTTCCTGCGAGGATGTAAGTTTGATTCGCGGTTCGATCGAATAATCGCCTGAACATAAGTATCAATAGCTGGAAAGTGAACCGCCGATGGTACATTGTATTACGGTAGGAAATCAGGAATACCATTGGAAGTTTACTTAAAACACATCACAATCCGACCTAAGTCAGTCCTTTCGTTGGCCGCCATTTTATGGGACACGCATATACTGGGAACTTACGTGAGTCAAAGATAGTGTTCTAGTTGAGATTTTGGACCGTTGAATCGGGCCTGACGTAACGCAGGAAAATGTCTACTCTGGGTGTCCTGACGATCCAGATATGTCATTGGCACATTAGTTAGAAAGTGAAGTTAACGTCAATGAACGGTTTCTTGATGATTGGCGAAATATTGTCGAAGACATCATTATTAGAAGCACGAAAGCCGTAGAGAAAGACACATAACCGAAGCGAAACTTGTTGAGAACAGAGCTGAAGAGTCGAACCGCGTTTACTATTGTTACTGCCAGGAATGATGTAAGTTAGATTCGTGGATCAATCGAATGATTGCCTCAAAATAGGCCTCAGAAGCTAGAAGGTGGTGGATTACACATCGTATTAGGAACCATAGAAAGTTCATAGAACTTTGCCGAAGAACATACCGGAATCCGATATAAGTTGGTCCTTTCGTTCTCGGCCACTTTATGGGCCACGCGTACACTGGGAGTTTACACGGGTCAAGGATAGTGTCCTAGTAGAAACTTTGGACCGTTGAATCGGATCTGATAAGGCCTTTTCAGGGACTAACGTAACGCTGGAAAATGTCCAACATGAGCGTGTTATCCGTCCACATAGGCACGTCATTGGGACAACAATGAAGAATTTAAGTTACCATCAATGAGCGATTTGTTCATGATTGGCAAAATATTATCGACGTCATCATGGAAGCTTAATGATCACGAGCGGAGCTCATCAGGTAGCGCAGGTAAGGGCAACCATCACCATCGATACATCATTGACCATCCCGACCCACCACAAAATCCCCGCATCAGCAATCATCACGATTAGGAGCCGACCCTTGTCTTGTTCCTAAACTACTCCATAAAAAGTCAGCAACGCAGCTTCAATGAAGTCATTGACAGCTGTCACTTTTCCCAAGCTCAGCCGGCAATTGCCCTATGTTTCTCATTCCGCGAAACATCCTTGCTACCTGATCCTTCTTCCTACTTCTCTAACATGAGCGACCGTCCTGGAATTACGTGGTTGCGCTGCTACGCGCGAAAAGCTTTTGCTCACCTAAAATCCGTCCCAACGAGCAGTTAGAATGTTTTTCTTCAACTCTATGAAGCATGTCTGTCAGGCCGTCGTTGTTCGACATTCCCAACTGCATTGCGGCCCGGCTCAAGCCATTCTTGAGTTATGACTCATCTCGGTAAATGGATTTATGTGCATTCCCGAAGGCGATATGCAAGTATCTTGCCGTTCGCAACCGCCCAAAGCACGTAGGCTTCGGTGAAGCTAACATATTTCCTGCAGTATTATAGTCTTCCACGTTTAATAGTAGCCCTATACTGTGCTCGCGTGTAGGTATAAGTGCATGGCGTGTCTGTGTGCCTGTGTCAATCCCATTTATATTGCTCTTATGAGAGATCGTTAACTGTACATAAAGTAACGATAATGAATCATTCTTCTTATCCAGGGAAACATTTATCTTGAACCAAGCAATAATCATTTTACATATTTGATCATTCGTTCTGGGCAAAAAAAAAGTATTCAGAAATAAATGAGCGAATACTAATCAGTGGTGAATCGTCGGCGAAGCGTGCATGCATTTGTATGCATTAACTCCCGAATCTATATTGTAATCTCTAAAACTTAAATTTATTAGGCAAATTGATGAATTCTGATAAATCAATCGCGGGCCAGATAACGATAGTCTGACTTTCAATTGTCGAAACTGTTTTTGCTACAAAGTCTTGACAATTACGAGGAGAGGAATAGTTTTCTCCTAGTTAACGTTAACGATAAAGGGCCAAGACGATGATTTCGATGAGTATTAACGATTAATGTGTGGTTCGTGCGATTGCGTCAATTTCCATTTCACTTATGACAGAACGTCAACTCTTCAACTAAAGATTCAAGTAGGTGTCTTCAAATAACTGTTTGATCGGTTGAACAAAATATTATAATGCATCAAAGATATTGTTCTGAAATCATCAAAAAAATTGTTGAACTAACCAATCTCTTAGCTCTATCAACAAAATATTAATTTAACGGTCCCTATTTTATCAGTTTACATAATTAGTTACATATCAGTTTATTTTGTATTGATACAAAAGAATTGTTATTATCCACGGAAACATTTGTATTAAAGGAAGGAATAATCGTTTCATACATTTGATTATTCATTTCTCGGTAAAAAAGGTATTCACAAATACACGAGCGCAGTGGTGAATCGTCAGCGAAGAGCGCAAGTCGAGTTCATTGACCCCTATCGATGCATGCATATACGGCGTGTTTCTACCATCTCTACGGGTGACGACAGTCATTTTGTACGTTTGATAATTCATTTTTAGGTAAAAAAAAAACATTCAAAAATACATGAGCGCAGTGGTGAACCGTCGGTGCAGAGCGCACGTCGAGTTCATTGACTCCTACCGATACATGCATATTCCGCGCGTTCCTACCACCTGTACAGGTAACGAGAGGGTCATGCGCTTGTGCATAGCGCGGTGCAAGTCGCGGGCGTGCTCGCCGCGGAACCATGTGCTTTTGCGAAATTGAAGGTCTCTTTGCGCGTGGGCATGAATTACGGGACGGGCGGTGTCGGAGGGAGCCTCGTGCTCGCTTGCTCACTCGACCGAGCACACAGCACTCGACCGAAATGTCCCCGATCGTCGGTGCCGACCGGACTGATCGGTAAGCCTTCTGATATAATATCCACCGATCCTTTTTTTTTCCCTTCACAACTGAATGAGCTTGAAAGTAACTCGCGTCCGCCCATGAAACTTTATTTACTCGTGTTGATTTTCTGTACCGATTTATTTTCGATTTTTTAAAATAAAAATTATTAAATATCATTGAATATTTAATCGTAAATGATAATGAAATGCAAACAATCGTTTAACAACGCCACTTGCGGGTGGAAAATTTTATTTTTCAACCGGAAGTGGCTTATTTTCTATAAATCTCCGGAAATCTAAATTTCCGGTTTCGCAATTTTATAGTCGAAACACCCGGGACGCAGCAACATGCTAGCAATCAATAATGGCAATTAAGAATTATAAAAATCCGTTCATCATCCTCATTACAGTCGTCATGTGACCGCGGCTTTCGCCCTCCGAGCAGTCCGGAGTCAAGAACACCCACGCTCTCCCACACTGCAGCGCCATCGAAAGCGCGGGAATGCTTCGAGGGCGCAACAAGCGATGCATCAGATCAATGAAGCATACATATGAAGCAATTATTAAAACGGATGCTCCGCGAATGAACACTTCTTTGATTCACACAAATATTAATTCCATTGAAATAAATACTCATTTTATTCAGATAAAAATTTATTTCATTCATAAACAATTTTTATTTATTTTAAGATAAATATTTATTTATCAATAATCTTTATTTGTCTGTCTTTCGCGAGTGTCGGCGAGCTCTCATTATAAGCCCACTTGGACCATAACATTTGCGCAGTCACCCGATTGTGGTAAATTATTTTCAAACTATTGGAGTTTCGTCTGCACCCAGAAAAATAATTTATTTAATGGCCACCGTTTATTTAGATGAAGTACAATATTTACTTGATCTAAATAAATATTTATTTAAATCAAATAAATATTTAACTTCATCAAAACAAACGGTGGCCGTCAAATAAATTATTTTTCCGGATGCACAGTCGACGAATCGTATTGAATCGAAGTCCCGAAAAGTGTGTAAAAAATGTGAGCTTTTGTGACTCTATCGGACAGAATCGAACGGTTTATAACGATTTTCACGTATCAAACGTGCCGAGCCCCAAACCCATACAGAGTTATGAATTATAAATGATTATTATTGTGTAACGTCGGCTCGATGCGCGCGGCAAGACCCATTCATTTTCGACAGGCAATACGAAAAAGGTCATTCCTCCCGCAATCATCTGCCGCTATTATTGCGCCGCGCGTGCTATCTGCATGTAGGCGGTGCGCTGCGCACTCCCCGAGCACAAAAGTTTGACGTGCGCCGTGTGTTCACCCGCGAGTGAAGCGAACAGCCGCATCACCGCAGAGTATCTGCAATTGCTCGCACAATAACATTCGCGTAATGCGCGTGCTTGCTCATACGCAACGTGTGAGTAGTTTGATTATATCCAACGGTGCGTACACCGCATGCGGGATTGCCGAAAAAGCACCAGACCGCCTTATGCGTATACTCCGTTCGCTTCCTCCCTGTCTTTATCCGCGCACTGTCACCATCCACCGTCCACCGTTTACCTCCTCTTACCTTAATGTCTACCCCGCGACCCCGAAATGCTCGTTCGACCATGACCCAGGTCGACGAACTCCCGCAAGTAAGTGCAAGCCTTGCCACGTGCCACTTTTTTTTTCCCCTATGCGCAAGAGTGCAGTGTGCATCGTCACATGCCAGGTCGAAGACCTCTCGCGACTCGGCAAAAAAAAAAAAAAAATAATAATTCCTGTTCCCAATTTTCGCGTCGATGTCGCAGGCGTCAGTTACCGAATTCATGATCCCTACTAACTTGACACTACGGGAACGGTTGTTGAAACGGTATTTTGTCCTTTTTTTTTAAGATGAACTTCTTTCGGTTCGGATCAAGAAAATAAATTTAAAGTGAAATATTTTAAAAATAATACAAGAAAATAAATTTTGGATCAAGAAAATAAATTTTGGATCAAGAAAATAAATTTTGGATCAAGAAAATAAATTATGGATCAAGAAAATTAATTTAAAGATAAATATTTTTTTTACACGGACTCGGCCAGATTCGTCACTTTTACCGCGAGACTAAACTACGATTGTCTCCAAAAAATATATGTCATTAAATAATGGACATAGCAAGTGTTGATATATTCGGTACAGACGAAACTTCTCTTACCTGCAAATAAGTATTTATTTGGATTACATAAATGTTTATTTCAATCAAATAAATATTTATTTGCCAGGCGTTCGTCAAATAAAGGATTCTTCTCTGTGTTGTTTATAAGAACATAATTCCCATGGACATTTAAGGCTTGCAATATAAGATAACGTTATAAGGTAAATAAAATTAATTATTTCGCACAGGGCCAATGTTGAATAGTCAAGGTTAGAAAATGACTATATTTGAAACGGTGTAGGGCATCGAATGGAAACCTTGCACCTTCGTGAAAGCACTTTTTGTAAGCACGCTGTCTAAATTTTAACGCGCCGGCATGACATCAACATATCAGAAAATCCTCCTTGAAGACACTTGGGCCAAAACGAGAGGAGCTTCGCGGTTTAGTTTCTGAAATAAATTCAATAAACGAAAGACTCTAACGCTATCCTGCCGCTTGTTTGGACTGCTTTTCTCACTCGCACGCTGACTAATACGTTCAGCGAAGCCCTTCTCCCGTTCCTCTCCTCCTGCAACTTCGGCCCGAATGTCTTTAACCCTTCACGTACGGGATCCTTGTTCAACGAGGATCTAGAATGTGCCAAGCACTTAGAATTGCTTTCCAATGATTCGACTAACAAGTTCATGGGCTAAAAAAAATCTGTAATAATTCACAGATCTATCATCAAGTGTTGTTTTTTTGATAATGCAGAAGAAATTTGATGACGAAAATCCGTATAGTTTTTTTAACTTCCGACTGCCCTCCGGGCAAAACAGGAGTTACGCGTTTCACTACGAAGACCCACTTTGGCATCTTCTCGAAGGCGTCAGCGTTTGTCCAAACGACAAAACATTATTTAAGCAAATTAGACATATTGATACTTTTTATAATGATCTATGTTTGTGACTAAAAAAAAAATGAAGTTAAGATGTAAACGCACGTAAATAAACCATATTCCGATAAACAAATTAATAGTTCGCGTTGTCATGTTTGATTAGCCAATGAGAAGAAAAAAGAATCCCCATTTTTCATTGGCTATTGTATTTTGTGCTTAAAAGAAGGCACGGTAGTTTGCTCTCGGCAAAAAAGTCTCCCATACTTAATGGGTTGATTCACCCCAGTAATTCGACGACCGCAAGGTTTCCATGATCATAAAGTCGCGCCAATAGCAACGTTATTTTTTATTTTTTTGTTATTTATCTATATGCGTTTATGTTTGTTTGTCTGAAAGATCAGCAATGCTCATAATAACTCGACTGCGAAAAGTCAGAAGGGCTTGTCGCGCATAATTTAACACAGGGCTGGAAGCCACGACTTTCGGCAGCCGATATTTTTATGCTTCGACTGAGGCCTTTACGAGGCAAACGACTCCGAGCTGCTTTATCACTAACAGGCGTTCCGTTAAACAGCCCCTGCCGCAGTCCCACCCCCGGCAAGAAGTACATTGCGCCTGACTGTTTAACGATTCGCGGCCATCTTGGACGTATGGCGTCGGCGTCGAGTTCGGGGTTGGCTGCTGCTGCCTCCGCTGCTCGGAACGTCACTCTCTGGGGTTGCGGCTTATCCGGGAAACTTCTAAGGAAAGCTTGTTCTTATCTTCCACGAGAGATGGCGATGACGACCGCTCTTTTTCGCGATTTTCCATACCGCATCCTTTCCGGACGGAAAGTATTATTTAATTTCTATCTACTCGAGGACAAATTTGGCATCATTAGAAATTTGAAATTTTGATCGATTAAAGAGAAAAATTAAAAAAAATTATGTAATAATAAAACCTCGGGCGTAGATTATCTATCGATAACGCAATTATGGTCGATTTTATCAAAAATCATTTTTTTTTTTTTTTAAACCGAATAATCGCATATTTTGTTTTTATTCCGTAGTCAATGGTTTTTGGTATTTCGGGTCGAAATGTAGGTGAAATGGGTGATATATAAGATGAGCGACGCAAGGGTCATTTTTATCGTGCGCTCTATGAGACAATGTCAAGAACCGTATCTGACGAAAAAAAGATGCTAATAAAAATAATATAATTACTATAATTATATTAATGTAATTGATATGATTATATTAATGTAATTAATATGATTATATTAACGTAATTAATATAATTATTTTTTTAGGGAAAGGTTTCTTGTGACTGTAATCTTCATTATGGAAATTGGGAGGACCGAAGCCTGGGGTTTGTTTTAGACCGCCGACAGCCCTGTCGCGAACTGTTCTACGGGGGACTTTCGTGAGAGAATGTAATTACCCCACGCGCGCGCGATGAGCATCGTAGGCCCTCGGAACGAGACCTACCCCAATGAGATTCTCATTGATCCATGCAGTCTCGCGTCCGCCTCGCCGAACCTCCTCTCGTTCGCGATGGTACAAAAGTGGGACAATTAAGACCGTTGAATCCTCTCGCACTCGGAATAATCAGCGATGATTCTATAAGTACCAATAGGGTAAAGGTGGTGAATGTAGGTCCATAAATCATTCATTTACGTCCCAATCGAGGTGGTTTATATTCACAATTTTTTTGACCCTTGATTATATAATTATAACCTTCCGATTGAAATTTATTTTATGATAAATTTATGATTGAAGCGATGACGAAATGAGAATAATTCGTCATAATCAACAAATAATTGAATGGCGAATGATTCAAAAAATTATCGCTCTTAATCCAAAAACTTCTATTCGGTACAATAGTTAATTTTCATTTTCAAGTAGCATAAACTTATATTTGGATTTTTGTTTTTTTTTTCACTCGCGCCCTTCGAACTAAAGTCAATTAAAACTAATTAAATGAAATTGCGATCAAATCAACAAACCGCAGTCTTGCACAGTTTCGTCTCGCGCCATCAGTTATTGTACTCGATAATATGTGAAATAATCATTCGACGCTCAACAAACCGTGCGTACAATAATTATCTCCGAAGAAGGTGAGCGAGAGTTGTGCTGAAATCTGGAGTTCCAGCGAATCGAACTCTGCCAATCGAGTTACCCAAAGAAAGCGGCGAAAGGAGCCGGAACGTGAAAAATAAAATGTGCAGTCTGTCATCGGTCCTCGGGTGAATTCATAGCGGAACGACGTTTCGTTTCGTACATTTTATTCTAGCCAATTGGATTTATTTATGGTGGATGCCGAGGGGGATTGCAGCTTCCAACCCTCATCCGGACCTTCGTCGCGCATGGACGTCCAGGCCGGTAACGTAGTTTCGTCGCCGCTCTGCTCAATCCACCCCCTCGGAAATCAACCTCCCCCTTACCACGCCCTTTCCCTGTCCATTCAACAGTAGATACGTACCTACACTCTGCCATACTAGCCGCGCGCTTAGCTCCGCAGTTTCGTAAACATTTAATTCACGAAGCTTGCGCCTCGAGAGTCCTCTTATCGTCCCTCCTGGCGCGACCTCCCCGTCGCAAATAAACAGATGAAAATTCCGATACTGAAGCGAGGCAAATGATCGGAGAAAACCCCGTCGGATTAAAATTGTCGAGGGCGGTTAGGGAGGAAAAAAAATAAATAAACGAGAGGGCAAAAAAGAAATTATTCATAGCGCTTCCGCTTCTGTTGGCGCGCCGATCGAAGAATTCAGTTACCGCCGTTCATGCCGCCGGGGGGGGGGGGGGGGGGGGGATGGAAATGTTTCGCCGAGGTGGATCGATCGTTCGGTCAGATCCAAAATAAAGTGGTGAGTTTTTTATGGCCGAATCGCCACTACCGTGGTTGGAGACTTTCGGCGCATTCGGGGTCCATTCTAAATTTACGTTTCAAATATATCACGCAAGTTCTTCCACTCAGTTTCTTGCGTCATCGAAGCAGATACGGCAAATCAGGATAGTTTTCGTCCTGTGTTCCTTAATTCAAACGTTTTTGCCACTGGCTGCATTCCAGAGAGAAATGACAAATTTTCACTGTACCGTTGCTTCCGCTTTTTAAATCTCAACGTTCAACCGGAAGTGACGTCATGCGGGAAAACGTCGCTTCCGGTTTGGCAGCCAGCGCTGTGTCATTTTGTCTAGTTACGCCAGAATCCCACCTAGGCATTTGAACACTACGAGTGTTTCTATGGGTACAAAGATAAAAAAATTTTAAGCCGTAGAAAAGATATGTTTATTTCAAATAAACTTGATTTACTCGTTTTCTCGCTTCAATGCTAATCGGCTCGTTAAACTTTTTTGTGTTTTTCTTTTTTAATGTCGCTGCAGAGTTAATCTGGCTAATCGAGAACGATGTTATAATTGCACCAAGATCGCAGCAGGTACGAGAAATCATGACAAATATTCGTATCAATCAGTGCGCGAATATTACGCGTCCCGAATAATATACGTGTATTACATGCAGATGAAAGCATGGGACGCACTGCTTGGTGCTTGCCTTTGGCTTACTTCCGGTTCATCCGTCATCGTGCAGAGCGTTCATCGTATACATACAGCATCCGCGAGGGTAGCATACACGGACCGGGCAAGTCCGGGCATGAGTTGCATTCTCACGCTCATCTGCATACCCGGCTACACATCAATATTCAGAGAGGCCGGAAAACGTTGGCCCCGAAGAGGTAGAGGGATAGAAGGCCACGCTTTGCATACCGGACCCCCCACCTGCTCGTCATTTCTTCATTCAAGGGATCGCAGTGGGGCATCATCATTCTGGGCCTATATATGTATATTATATAACCCAGTGGAATAAAAAAAAGGAGCCCATCGGGCGGGAGCCCACGATTACGCACGAAGTAATACGGTACAATAAGATTAATCCATGTCAATTGGTTAACTCGCGAATTATCCTCGAAAAAAAATTGCCATCGAGGTACTATGAAGTTGCTTATTTTTTTTGGAAAAGTCATCGCGCATTGTCTCGGGAAACGGACTAAGCGATCAGTTGGGGTTTTGAGTGTCGGGTGAAAGATTGGAGAAAATGTTTTCGCCTCTTATGTTTTTTGGTCTGTAAGAAAAGTATGATTTTTAGGCAAAAATATAGTAAAGTGCGCTATATGGTCCGATACTATCATCAATTAGCTGCCGGTGGTTCTCATAGTAAACGTACGAGCAATTGATAGGTAACTGTGATTGTGGAACTGTTGAATTATGAAATGCCAATATAGTACCTTAACTTTGTCTATCTCTACATTCCACGACTCATTCTATGTCGTAAGTAACTGCACAGCAATTATCCAGTGCAGCAAGTCATACGTAATAGGCAAACTGTACGTGCGGAAAAGTACTCCGGTTAATTCACGATTATCATCGAAGAAAAATTGCCATCTCGATATCAGACAAGAAAAATTGGACAAAATGTTTCTGCCTTATTTTTTTGCTTCCCAAGAAAAATATGATTTTTAGACAAAAATGTAGCAACCGACGATGGTTCTCACACTATGTTTACGAGTAATGGAAAGGTATCTGTAAAATTGGACAAAATGTTTTCGCCTCTAGCTTTCGCGCTCTTCGACAAAAAATGTGATTTTTAGGCAAAAAAAAATGTACTAACCGCCGATGGTTCTCATAATAAGTTTACGAGTAATGGATAGGTATCTGTGATGGCGGCATTCGAATGATCGAATGCCAATCTACCTTAACTTTGCCTACCTTCACATTCCGCGACCCATTCTATGCCGTAAGTAACTGCACATTATAATCCAGTGCATGGCATACGTAATAGGCAAGGTGTACGTACGGAAAAGTACTATGCGGACAGTGAAGTCGTGATCTCGCTGGGTACGGTACAGGGCCAAGAGATCTGGTCGTATGGCCCCGTGCAATTTAAATAATTCCATCGGTATGACCCTGACCTCCGGAGACAACTACGATGATGACGATGAGAAGAAATTACCGCGATGAGGGGCACCGGGTGGCGGACCTCCGGCACCGGCAGGATCAGCCCCTTGCGATTACAATAACAATGCAACGCAAGTTCTCAGAGCGAAGCATGTAAGGCAGTCGAAACATCGCTGGGAGAGCGGCGGCAACTCTGCGCTCCGAGGAACGGCTGACCCGGATAACGCGCGATGAAAAGTTTGCGCAAAAACCCTACCTGCAGCGACGCTACCTTACGGTTTGCACGGCAAAGAGCCGCTGACCCCGAGGCGAGACCAAGTTTCTCCGGATCTTCGCAGTCTCCGCTAATACAGTATTCCTCAAAATGCTCCTGCAAAATTTCTAATTTTTCCGTCAATTTTTATTGAATGATATACGGGAATTAATTTCTGATAAGTATTCCATAGCTGATCGCGATTTGTACGCGATTTATAGGTTTTTTGAGAAACCAATTTTCCAATAATTTTAGGTCGTTCCATTTTTGCCCCATCGATGCATCCCGATTGTCTGTTCCATTTTCGCTAGCTATTTCATTACGTTAAAATAGCCGAGTAGTGTAAAAGTGACTACCGCGCATGTGCAACAAGCGAGTTTACTCGCTTGTTGCACATGGACAAACACTTTTGATAATCTACAACGGAGATACGCCACGCTAGTAGCGAAAGGGTTTTCAATCATTTTGCTCTTCCCGTTCGTTGTATGTTCTTTCTTGTTTTTTTTTTTTTTTTTTTTTTTCATTCGTCTATACGTTTGTCAATTGTCACACCGTCCTATTGAGATCACCACAGAAATATCGCGTCTCCCTTTACTTCCAATCTTAATTTTCATAAGACTTCGACGATTTTTCGGCAATAAATTTGGTATAGCTATTTCATTGCCTTAAAATACCCGAGCAGTGTTAAAGTCTCTACCGCGCGTGCGCAACAAGCGATTTTACTCCAATTCAATTATCGCCTGATAAACATGGATAAACACCTTTGATAATCTGCAACAGAGATACGCCGCGCATTAGCGAAAGGGTTGTCGATCAGTTTGCTCCTCTCGTTCGTCGTACGTTATTTCTTGTATCTTTTTTTTTTATTATTTTTTCCTTTGCTCTTTCGGTCCCGAGGCGCACATGTGCAAGATACGAGCGCCGGTCCCTTTTGTCAAGAAACAAGCGGCCTACTTACTCTTCGAGCAATCCCGAAATTAGCATAACAGCCGTCGAGCGAGAGACCAATACCAGACACTTTGCTAGCTCGTTCGCTCCCTCTCTCCTCGATCCATTGCTTTCCACCTTAGCCCAGCCGATGCGGCAGTGTCTTTGTGTCTATATGCTCAACATCGGGCCGAGGGTGCACCCCGTTATTCGTATGCAGGGTCGTCGACAGGCTCGAAGACGCACGAACGAGATTGCGCGTGAATGGTTGAATCAAGGCATTCGACCAACCCTTCGTCAACTGTGAGAAACTCTCTTTTCCTTTCGGCCTTCTTACTCACCGGGATTTCCGACTTTTGCATAAATCTCGCGACTCATTCATCCTCAAAAATTCGTGCCACAATGGGTTCGGTCATAATTTTCAGCGTATCGTACATAATCGAAACTATTTAATGCGATCCTGTGTCGCGAGAGATCCTGTGGGAAAAATCTCCGCGGAGAGGCGCGGAAGATAATTTGCATTTTCATTTTGCATCCGATTCGTATGTTAAGTTATGTAGGGTTTTGGGCAATTCCGATCGGAGAAACACATACACACTCGTGCAAACATTCACCTTCGCGGATATTGCATTTGGGTTTATAATTCGAAACTTTTTCTATGGATCGTGAGAACGGAGTTCGCGCGAGCTTCTCAGACCAAACATGGTCCGAGCAATTTTTTTAGAGTAAAACCTACTTCTTCAATTCTTCGTTTCATTCATATTTTTCGTATATAAAAAATGTCTGTAAAAATGATCGATGAGCCTGAACACGTGTGCTAATGATCCATAGAATGACACGTTACTCTATTCGTTTCACTGTATCCATCGCAGACATATTTCGATCTTGAAATTGTAAAAAAAAAAAAAAAGTACTATGTTATTTTCCACTTACCTCAGGATCGGTCGAGTCGGGTCTCTGGAATGAGTACAAGGTCGCCAGCTTGTCATAAAGATTTGCACGCTCGTACAAATTTTTGAATGGATTCCTGGTGCTGAAGAAATCGAGATCAACGTCGAGAACGTAAGGTGTATCTTTTTCAGGCAGGTATTGGCGCAAAGTGCTGCTGATTGAGGTGAAATCGTCCATCTACAATAACAAAAAACGAAATAGAATTAAAAAAATAAAATAATAATTAATTTCAATGTCAATTTCAATACAAATTCAATATCTACAGATTCGAAACTATATTTGAGGAATCGTTTATACTGGCTATCTGAGTCTCCATCCATATGTGGAGCAGTGCGTCATTGGCAGAATTATTTTTTTTTCGGGTAATGACTCAAAGATATAAGATAAACATAAAAAGGCTAATTGAATGGGAAATTTATTATCATTTCAAACATTTAAACGAAACTAAACTAGCATCCATTTCGGACGAATAGTAGTGGAGAAAAGCGGGGCAAAACGGGACAGTGCGGTAAAACTGGACCGACAGTCGAGATGCATCGATGGGACAAAATGGAACGTACTCAAAATTACTGAAAAATTGCGTTTTTAAAAACGCTTTTAAAAATGCAATTTATCAACAATGTATTGCATAACATCGATACATTTAGGAGACTATTTACAGCATATATTTCTAGTTCCATTGCCAGCGAGCCATCGACCTAAGTCTTTCGGCCAAACATTCGTTTTTTTTTTTTCTACAGGTGCGTTCGTTTTTCAGTGGGAAAGGGTTGTTAATTGAATGCTCCAGTTTGAGCTTTCTTTGTCATTCTCTCAAGTTATTGGTATGTGGTGAGTGCAAGGTGTTTGCGTCTGCGGTTTATATTTTGTTGTGAGTTGTATGCAGAGCGGTTGAATCGGACTAACAATATTCGTTAAATATAAATAAACGGCAACTTGTTTTGTTTCATGAAGATTGTAACGGAAGAGGGGTGTGTCGTACTTTCGGCACGCGAACGCATCACGCAATTAAGCCGCGTAGAAGCGAATTGCGCGTATGTAAATCGGTGCATTGTCTCATGCCGCAGACGCTTGGGATAAGCTCGTCCACCAATCCGTACTGTATGGCACGGTGAGTTCGTTGACTCATGACTCATGGACCGCTGCATTGCGCCGCGCTTCTGGCCGAATACAGTCTAAAAAAACCATGAATTTTAATTGCTCGTCTGCCCATTTTTAGGCGCTGACCCTCGTTTTTAAATCCGTGCGAATCAAGTTTGCGCATCGATGCCTCATTTTGGAGTCCCGAATCCCCGCGGGACGAGCGGACGGAAGTTGCGAGTTTCACTGCTACCATCTGATCGGCAAGATTTTGGTTGCTGGGCGACTTCTCTCCTATATTATTTTCTATTCATTCTATCTGTCGGTTCCAATTACTTATCCGTAGTGTCTTCGATGTATGTGTCTATTTATGCGATCTATTTGATCCAATTTTCTATTCGCTATATGATTTCCTAATCAGCCAAATCAGCGCAGAACGCTCCGCACTTGTTGCCACAATGCTTTGCGGGGAAAAAACTTTTCATAAAAAAAAAAAAAAAAAATCAACATACAAACGTCTCAACGGGAACAGAGCTTTCCTTAACCACTGCTGAATCGGCGAAAGAGTTCACAATTTTTACACCTGTTTACTTTTTACTCCACGAAATAATCACCCTGAGGAAACGTCAATATTGTATAGTTAGGACAATAGTCACAAATCATAATAGAAAATATAATTACTGCTTAACCAGTTAAATACCTTTCAACATAAAATATCTCTGGACATATATTAACCAATTAAATATAATTATATTTGCTATTATGATTTGTGATTATTGTCTTATCTATAAAACAGGTATAGTTTCCCTCAGGGAATAATATTGTATAGTAGAAAGTGACTATGTTTACTCTATGTAATTTTTCTCAGTGTACGCTGGCGCTTTCAGTAAAAAAATTAATAAATACATTCGAGATGGAAGACAAATTTCAAAAGGCATGTTATTTTTTTTTTTTTTAACAGAGAAGGAGCTTAGGACGCTTTATGTCCACGGGAGAAAGGTGCGACTTGGGCCTGCATTGCGCAGTGTCGCGACACACTTTCTTTTTTTATGTTTATTTCCTAGTGGCAAAGAGGCACTGGCTCGTTGCTGCGTGATCGGCAGTGGACCGGGGGGGGGGGGGGGGGGGGAAAGAGCTATCGGTATGCGAGTTCGGTGTGGGCGCATCCGGTCCGAGAATCGAGGAGTCTCTTGTGCATTGT
Source organism: Amblyjoppa proteus (assembly GCA_963922035.1). Taxonomy (NCBI): domain Eukaryota; kingdom Metazoa; phylum Arthropoda; class Insecta; order Hymenoptera; family Ichneumonidae; genus Amblyjoppa; species Amblyjoppa proteus. Next base: position 6,570,133 of record OY998230.1, read on the forward strand.
GCGTACCCGCGAGTTTCTCGTGCAAGCCAAATGGTAAACCGCCTGCATGGCGCGTTGCATTATGTATCTGGCTGTCGCTGAACGACTGCCACGAGAAGATATGATAAGAATAAATCTGCAGAGAAGTTTCTATGAGCGCCGGGGAAGTCTCTCGCTCGAGGGTAACCATTGCGGGCGAGAACTGGCCCGATGTAACGCAAGAAAAATAAGGAGGAGCTAGGAAAGGTGTGTGTCAAAAGTCATGGATAAAAGATTTGGAAATTGCGTTGCGACGAATGAATTATCGTTCGGAATGTATAAGGGATCACGAGTATTTCTTGTCGTTTTCAGCGATCCCAAGGGAGAACCTCGGAAAGGTTCTGCCGAATTTTTTTGCTGGATTCCATTGACGACTCCGGATGACATCCTCATCGAGATATGCAGACTCTTCTGCGGATGATATTTAACGACACCGAGTCAATACCGGGCCGATCAGGACAGTTAACCGATCTGACTCAAACTCCCAATTCTACTTTCGATAATTTACTCTCCCGACTAACTCAGCGGACATGCAACTGCAAGATGGATGGAACGAAGGGAGTCTCGAAACTGCAGAAGGCCGGAACTCGTTGGATACGGCAGACGGCAAGTGAGTGTAATCGAGAAACGGTTGGACAGCGATGGTGCAAGAAAGAGGCGGAGAACAAGATTTGGAGAACAAGAATTCTCGGTTGGAAACTATAACAGATCGCGAGTATTTCTTGCCGTTTTCAGCGATCCCAAGGGAGACACCTTCGGAAAGGTTCTGTCGGATTTTGTGCCGGATTCCATTGAAGATAGCAGATGACATCCTCATTGAGACATGCAGATTTTCTGCGGATGATATTTAACGACTGCGGGTCAGTACCGGGTCGATCAGGACAGTAAAACGATCCGACTTAATCTCCCACCTCCGCTTTCGATCACTCACTCTTCCGACTAACTCAGCACACGTGGAACTGCAAGATGGATGGAACGAAGCGAGTCTCGAAACTGCAGTAGCCCGGATCTGGTTGGATATGGCAGACGGCAAGTGAGTGTAATCGAGAAACGGACGGACAGACGGACGGACAGGGAATAGTGCGAGAAAGAGGCGGAGAACACGAAAACAAGGGACGAGCGGGGAAAGAGAACGCGGAGAGGAAAGTGAGGCCTCGTCGTGGTCCGATCGCGCAGCAGCAGCAGCAGAAGCACCGAGGCAGGGAGGCTGAGATGCGGAGGCGATAACGCGTATAAAAGGTGTATCTACATTTAGTTCGGACAGCCAGCACTTTATTTCCTCGCGGGCCCGAGCGTTAACAAGTGTTTTCCAACAGGTCGCACTTTGAAAGAGTCGAACGTGCCAGCGAAAGAGCTCCACGAGCGTGCACCTGTGTGTGCAACAGTATAGTGCGAAGTACCTGTGGAACCTTCGCTACCAATGAATGCCGTTTGAGCAAGACCAGCTGGCAAAGACCGACCGGTCTTCTCGAGCCGGGCCGCTATTTCGTTGCGGCTAATGTATCGCGGTCTTTATTCTTATGGTATTTTAATTATTGCCACGATTATGTCGTCGTTGAATTTACGTACACGGTGAATCCGGACAACTTTGTAGCCTGGCAGTGGCTCGGGAATTTAATAACAGTCGCACTCGTTGAATACTGCATGATGTTTCATACAGTTATCACCGCGAACGAGTCCAATTTAGGTGCGATTCGGAATACAGGTACATAGCTTGCGCAGGAATAAGTGACCGCTGGCATATTTGTGAATAACAACGAGCCAACACCTTAGACGAGGAAGTTTTTCTGAAGTACTTTGAGAAAACAAAAAAAAAAGGAAATCTTCTCGGACTTCGGTGAAACGGGAAGGTTCGCTGCCGCAAGATAGTCGACTACCGGATCCCAACAAAGTAAAAAAAATTGCTCCTCATTGTTGCTCGGTTTCCACGTTCAGCGAGATCGAAATAAACCCCGAAGCGATTCAGTAGACCAGACAAAAATCATCTTCATTTATGCCGTTAGCGTATCACGGTCTTAAAGTATTTATTCTTGTGGTATTTTAATTACTGCCACGATTATATCATTGTTGAATTTACGTACACGGTGAATCCCGACGACTTGGTAGTCTGGCAGTGACTCGGGAATTTAATAACAGTCCCACTCGGTGAATGCCGTCGGATGTTCGATACAGTTATCACCGCAAACGAGTCCAATTTAGGTGCGATTCGGTGTACGGTACATAGCTTGCGCAGGAATAAGTGACCGCTGGCACTTTTGTGAATAACAATGAGCCACCAACCTTAGACGAGGAAGTTTTTCTAAACTTGTTTGAGGAAAAAAAAAAAAGAAATGTTCTTGGACTTCGGTGAACCGGGCAGGTTCGCTGCAAGGTAGTCGACTCCGGGATCCCAACAAAGTCAAGAAATTGCTCCTCGTTTGTTGCTCAGTTTCCACGATTCAGCGAGGACGAGATCAACGCCGGATTCACCAGACCAGATAAAAATCATCTCCATTGATGTGGTTAATGCATCATTCTTATGGTATTTTAATTATTACCACGATTATGACGTCGTTGAATTTACATACACCATGAATCCCGACAACTTGGTAGTTTGGCAGTCGCTCGGGAATTTAACAACAGTCCCGCTCGTCGAATACCGTAGGATGACCGATACAGTTACCACCGCAAACGACTGCAATTTAGGTGCGATTCGGAGTACGGTAGAGAGCTTGCGCAGGAATAAGTTACCGCTAGCATTTTTGTGAATAACAACGAGCCACCACCTTAGACGAAGCAGTTTTTCCAAACAAGTTTGAATAAAGAGACCTTCTTGGACTTCGGTGAGTCGCGCCGGTTCGCTGCAATGTAGTCGACTCCTCGATCCCAACAAAGTAAAGAAATTGCTCCTCGTTTGTTGCAGTGGTCTCCACGACTCAACGAGGACGATAGCAACGCCGCAGCGATGCACCAGACGAGACAAAAATCATCTCCATTGATGGATACTGGAAACGAGACGTTTAAAGGCCTAACCGAAGGCACGATATCGGAATCTGGGACCAGCGGCAGAGGCAAGAAAAAGAAGTCCTCCTGCGAACGCGCTGCGTCGAGCTTTCACGGAACAGCGAGAAGCAAGAAACAAGAAGAATAAGAAGGAAACGACTTACGGTATTGCAATGACAAAAGAAAAGCGTACACGAGACACGGAAACCATCGGTACCCTATTCTCTCCGTGTCGGAGATGCTGGTCTTCAGGCCGATCACCGACGTGTGTGCAACGAGATATTCTCTCGGTTTCGTTTCCCCCGCTCCGAACACGCCGCTCATTTGTATTCGTATTCGCATTCACTGGGACATTGAGCGATCGCTTTGCACATACGGCTATTAGACGCATTCGTACAGATTCGATCCTCCGCGGTGTATGCGATACAACTACGCCACGTGTAATTGCTTCGGACCTTCGAGGATATCATGCAAGTAATATAATTAATGGTTGGTGGCTCGCTGCGCGAACATTCTTGGGTTCCAATAATAAATAACCGATAGAGCTGGGTGTATCAATAATGATCCGACTTGCGCATGTCCAGCCCCACCCCTTTAAGATTATTTCTGCATCTCTTGTTCCGTAGGGGGGGGGGGGGTGGTTAAGGCGGCTGGAACGCTTCACACTAGTCAAATGAACGGTACATGCTTAAAGTCGTTTATACAAATTTTTACGTCGTTTATACAAATTAATTATAGCGGATAATTAAGTGATTTGTGCTCATTTTTGAATATATTAAGTGATATGTGCTCATTTTTTAATATGTTAAGTGATATGTGCTCATTTCTGAAAAGATTAAGTGATTTGTGCTCATTTTTGAAAAGGTAGATATTTGTTCAGTTTTTTTTTTTTTTTTTTTTTTCAAAGATGAATCCGCAATTTTTATTCGATTTTTATGTATTACGGCTCATTCTCTTCCTTGAAAGTTGCTCCACGAATTCACCGTCTAGATATTCGATAGTATTCTACGTTAAAAAATGGCGGCTGTTTGTTTACGAAGGAACTTCATCGATAGAACAACAAAAGGCTTTGATTTTTAAACGGAAAATATTGTCGAATATCTAGATGGTGAATTCGTAGAGCAACTCTCAAGGAAGAGAATGAGCCATGATACATCAAAATCGAACAAAAATCACGGATTATTCTTTGATAAAACTGAACTTTACGAATTCACCGTCCAGATATTGGATAGTATTTTCCGTTTTAAAATGACTGCTGTTTGTTTATGAGGGAACTTCATCGACGATTAAGCAAAAGATTGGCATTTTTTACATTAATACATGAAATACATCAATTAAATTTTGATACATTAAAATCGAACAAAAATTATTGTTCTTTAAAAAAAACTCAACAAATATGTGCCTTTTCGAAAATTAATGAAAACTAGTTAATATTTTTGCGAATCCATTGCAATTAATGTTTTTTTAGATCAATAACATATGCCGCAATACAAATAACTATCCACTATAATGAACAGATGCGTAAAAGTTTGTAAAAACGACTTTAAAAATGTATCACTAATCGGACAAGCGTGAAGCGCTCGAACCTCCTTAATATGCATGAAAACCTTAAAAACGAGATGTCCGTGAGATCGCGCAGCCCAGCCAATGGCACAATGTTCGCGTGGCAGCGAGTAATCAGGCCTGAGGGAGATTCCTCATGTTTACGAGCGAGAATGACTCTCCGAAGTGAAACTTATTTAGGCGAGATAGACGGGAACGATTCCGCTCGAGCGGTGTTACGAAAAAGCTCGATGGAATCGGTGGTGGGGCTGAGGAGAAAGGAATACAAATGCGGTACCCGCGTTTCGTCAGCACTGCCATCTATGGTGGAGTAGGCAAAGTGGCTGAAGAAAAAACTCCAATAAATCGCTCCAGATGGCGCTCATATTTGCAAATTAAACTGCGAGTGTTATCTGTGGATTTTTTTTAAAGCTTCTTGTTACTGTGTTTTTTTTTTTTTTTTTTTTTTTTTCTATCGAGTCCCGACATCGACATATTGGACAGCGATGGTGTCGCGAGGAACCCGACCGGGACTCGCGAAACGCCTGCGAACGCGCACCACATCCGCGAACGACCGGGTTCGTATGCTACTGGACTATAATAGGAAGGGGTACTCTTATTATCTTGTCGAGGATTGAGCAGCAAGGTCCGCGAGCTGTTTATGTAGCACGGTGGATCGGTGAAGAAACTGCGGTATGCAACCAATGTTGCGGCGACTTTCACTCGGAAGGCCCGCATAAATGCACGTGAGTGCAATCGCAGCGGAAAGAGCACTTTGGATTTAATGCACATGCACTGAACGGAGCGTTAGGTGGCTAAAAATATCGAAAAGAAGTTAACTCGTATGAGCCAGGTAGTGGCTTGAAGATTTCCACATACATGTATGTGTCTCATATAATAGGGTAAACGTGGTGAATATACACCATCCTGATTAACACGTAAATCAATGAAATATGGAACGGTTCATATTCCCCACTTTTACCCTAGATATCTATCAAAGAATTTTTTAAATCGAAAAACTTGGATCATCTTTCTCTTCCTGTATATTACTGAAAAATACAATGAGAAAAGAGAAGAAAAAAAAAAAAAAAAAACAATAATTTGCGCCCTTGGAATACAAATAGAGTTAATACTCGGGATCAAAGGAAATACTGAAAGTTGACCGCAGCGACATCAACGAAATCGGAAATCTACTTTTATAATGATCTCGGACATTTTTGCGGCGCATATGATGCCCACATCACAGCATCTGCCGAATAGTTATGGTCGTAAATGGATCCGTTGGAAAACTCGTATCCGAATAATGTTATAAGATTGTCGACAAAATTCCGAACCGATTTTTCGTTTTCAAATGTCATCGATCGAAAGCTTCCACTTCCGGAATATTGGAGTGTGACTTGGTAGGGTCTAGCTTTACAAAAAAAAAAATCTTATTTTAAGTATCCGGCCTCGAGACCGCTACCGCGTCTCTTGATAATGTCGATGATCCAAAGTGAAAAGAGCGTACCCGATATCGCAACCCTAAAACAACAGTGTAAATTATTACATTGTTGTTCTGGACGTGCGATATGCTTAAAGACAGAAAATACGTTCTTACGAGTTCAATCAAGCGATATGTTATATCAAAGTATGCCCCGTACAGATTTTATTCGACATTGTCGGTGGACTTGGACGCTTCTGGATCCTCGATCAGGTATTGGCTCTACACGGTGTAAAATGCACCGTACTCGGTGTAGACCATCAATGCTGCAGCGACTTTCACTCGAAAGGCCCGCAGAAATGCACGTGAGTGCAATCGCAGCGAAAAGAGCACTTTGGCACATGCACTGTACGGCGTGTTAGGTAGCTAATATAATGACGATGGTCCAAAGTGAGAAGGGCGAGTCTCGTATGCTTATAGACGGAAAATACGCGCATACGACTTTGCACGGTAAAACAAAAAAAAAAAAAAATATTGTTTCAAAATTAATGAATGGTATTGGAAGGGTTTTTACATAGACTGTTTCTGAAATTTTAAATACATGTGCGGTACATCTACACAGTAAAATGTTGATTTTTAATAACATTTTTTTTTTGTAGATTTCAGGCAAAAGATTTGTAATTTTAATATCTGGTATTTTGATTTTACAAACAAAAAAAAGTCCATTAATGTAATAATATAATAATGTGAACAAATGTCAAGTTCAAGTACATTAAATTTCCAATTAATTTTGACAGCGTACTCAAGCGATATGTTGTATCAAAGTATGCGTCGCATGGATTTAATGCAACATTCCTGTTGGACTTGGACGTTTCTAGATCCCCGATCGGATCTTGGCTCGGCACGGTGTACTTGCGTCGTACTCGGAGTAGACATGCCTCGCTAAGTCACCAACACCGCTCGATCAGTTGTTTTGTGAAAGGTCGGCGTGCTCAGCACCGAGGCAAAGTGAGTACCACCCATTAGCCATTTCTATTAGTCCGGCTCGCATAATGACGACGACGAAGAGCATGGAAAGGTCATCATCGTCGATATTAAAACTGTCGTCTACTATTGATAATCGCTCAGAGGATGCAAGGTTTCTGATGCCTGTAACACGGATACGTCAATGAAGAAAAATTTTAAAAGATAATTCGATAATTCGATAATTCTATCCAGCTTGCTTGTATTATCCAAGTACCGGCGAGCTTGCCTCTTATAAGCTTCATACATTCGACAAGAGAGCGAACACTTTATCGTTGCATTAATTATGCAAATTTCAAAGGTCTCATTTGTGATTATCTGTCTTATGTGAGTGCGTAAGCACCACTCATGAACTTTAATTTATGAAACATAAATGTGGAGACGTTTTATATATTTTTTTTTTTTTTGAAATAGTAAATACAAGTACATGGCAAAGACTATTTATCATCGTAGATGAATGACGTTCCGCGCAAAGACGTCGATCAACCTCAACAATATCCTCTTCGAGGTTTCTGTCTTTTACACTGACGCAAAATATTTTTACTTTATCAAATGTACAACAACTGTTCCATCGACTCGTTTGAGTAATCAACTCGAACTGCGAATCAACGAGAAAATGAAGAAAAAAAAAAAAGTGGTAATAAAGAAATTTGTTATTACCACTTTGTTCACTTTTTTCTCGTAAATACGAATATTCCGCGAGATTCTTAGGAATTTTAAAATTGTCCGAATGAGCGAGTGTTTAAGAAACGAAAGTGAAACAGAGATGAATTCTGATCCATAGTCTCGCTGCAGCATTCACTGAAGTGTCTGTGAGATGGGGTTCATAACCCGGCTCGGCATGCCTCCAGTCATAGCGACGACAGTTTCAATTATACGCGGGCACGCCGTATCGCTGCCTGGAGCGCAATGTACAAGCCCCTATGGAGCTCTTGAACCCGGCCTCCGAACTTCGTTACTTGTTCACCGGCGAGCGAGCAACAAATATTAAAATAGTTGCTTGTTAGGTAGTGTATTATTTGACGCTGTGTTTTATGCTCGGCGGAAGTCACGGAACGTCGTATTGCAGTCGCCCTCATTCTCCGCTTATTCATTATTGTTAGTTGGACCTTTGGTGACAAAACTAAAAAGAATTGCAATCATAATTGTCTGGCGACTCTTTGAAACGCTATCGATCAGTTTTGAAGTGTTCCATGACAATCGGTAACTTGGCGAGGTGTTTTGTTTATTGAACGAATTAAGCAAATGCAAAATGAATTTTGAATGAAATCATGGTTTTACTTTCATTTTTATTTTAAAATGCGATTTTAAAACCGGAAATGATGTTTTTCCCGTATGAAGTCACTTCCGGCCGAAAAATGAGATTTTCAAACTGAAAATGACGTATTTTCGGTGAATCTTCAGAAATCCAAATTTCCGGTTTCAAAATTTCATAGACAATAAGCTGCGACAACTTGCTTGTAAATAAACAAATTAAATTTAATTTATTTGAAAAGTGTTTGAGCGAAGGAGAGCGAACGTTTAACAACTTTTACGACAATAGAAATGATCTAAGAAATTATAAATTGTAATGTCTCATTGCGTCTCGGTCTTGCAATGCACGAGATATCTAAAGATCTTTGGCGTAAACACTGTTCGCAATTCCCGCTATTACTGCAACGACTTCGAGATCGATCGATCGAACCACATACATACTACACCACGTCGAATACACTGTGTAAACTCTCTTATACTCTTTTCCGTATAGTCGGCCGATACATAGATTGACGACATCCGAGTCAAGTTCTCTTCTAAATGAGATAGCCGCTTGACTCTGTTCTTTGCCGTCCGGCACATTGGCCAGTCGCAGCTGCGGGAATCACGGAGAGCGCTGTTTCTATCTCTGCAGTCACTACCATTGCTGGCTTTGCTCCTAACTCTACCGGTTCTCCTGCCGCTCGACGATGCTAGGTAGCATAAATTATTCAAGCGTCGTAGCGAAGCGATTAATTTTATTGCTCGACGTCCCGGATATGGCTCGTCCATACGCGTCACCGTTGCTTTGTTCCATCGTTGCCTTGCACTAGCCCGTCTCTGTACGTACGAAACGTTCTCGCTGAAATTTTCATCCTCCGACCCTGAGCCACTCCAATTGTATCGGCATATTTTTTATTTGATTTTTCCTCGAAAAACGGACCCCAGATGAGAAAACATGGATTTTTTTTTTTCAAATTTTACCCTACGTTGTGTTACCTGTAGAGGAATTCATGTAAAAAAAATGTAACCGTTTGTTCTTCCACTTCTTACAACTTGGAGTATCTTGAAAATTGTCGTATCGAAAAATTACCCATGAAATTTGTTTACTTTGAAATAAATTACACGATGCATTTTTTTTTGTTTACTTTTTTGACTCTAATTTTCTAAAGTTCTTAAATTTTTTATGCTCTTATGAGACCCGATGCAACAACCAAAATGATCCAGCGCCGCGCCAACAAAGACGACGACGATCGAAAGTTGCCAAATAAGACTGGACAGGTAGATCGACATCGTATGTAACGCACTTTGTATCGACGAGCACGAATAAGCTACCCGAAGTTGAACGGAAGTGTCGACGCACGTACGGCTCGCTTTCTTTCACGTCGGTGTTAGTGCATTGCGTTATGCGCCGGCTTGTCCAGGCGAGACGAGCATTAATTATGATGCCCGTAAGTCCAGCCCCCAATAGCGCTTGCTATAATTATATTGAATTTGTAATCTACTTCGTTGCCGATAAGAGCATCGTCTGATTATTTTTTTAAATAGCTCAACTAATAAGGCGCGGTTAAGTACCTTGGGCAGTCGGGAGTGTAAAATCGAGGAAATCCATAATTGTATCCTTTGCGTTAAAAAGAGAAATGACCATTCGTGATTGCACTTACTTTGGTTGCATCCTCGATAAACCGGCCAATCGTCATGACGTGAAGCGTCACCTCGCGAGTGTTCTCCAGTTCTTCGGCAGTCGAGTAGAGAGCCTCGCTCACGAAGTAAGGCTCGGTTGAAGTTAATCTGAAACAAAGAATATATTCTACATTGTTTACTTATTTTATTTCAGTAGGTCGTCAGGAAAAGGTCAACGCCTTGACGCGGTGAGCAAAAGACCGCGATTGTGTCCCGGATTTCATTCCCGGAGCCGAAGTTCCACCGATGAACGCGAAGGGACTTCACGTAGTCCGGATGCAGGATGTACGCGAACCACGACTGTTGCTCTCCGATGCTGACACCTGGGGGGACGCGCTGGAACTTCGGCCCTCAGAAGCGAACTAGAGAGCGGAACTTGCTCCGTAACGGTTAAAAAAAAATGCGAAAAAAGACTACGATTATACATAAATAATCATTCCGATGTTCCAGACTTTCTCATTGAGCATTGAGAACTGACGGTCTCGCCACGAGCGTGAAGTATGCGGCAACATTTGCAATTGTACGTAGAAGTGGGGATCGACGACGTGATTTTTTGATAAGACACCGCAAACTTTTAATCGGAGTATGGTTTGTTATGGTTCATTTTCGTGAGTTCATCCCTCCGCTTCCAAATGTATTGTCACAATCGTCAATCAGGCTATGAGGTTTTAGTCTACCAAAATCTGTTGGGTCACTCTTTGACGTTGCAACGTTTACTGGCGTCTGCAGAAAGTCGCCGAGCCGGCGGATCGCAGTGAAATGCATGACAACCGTCTTTTTGTCCTGATGGGCAGTCGGGAGTCAAAAGAGTTATTAAAAATGCACACAAGTATATTTTTGTAATCCTAGCATGACCTAGCAGGTCAAGGAGATAATCCAGTGCATATGTATTTCTGGTTGGCAGCGCCGTCTTGGTCTAGTTTGCATTTACTGGAGTGCCATATTTATCGAGAATCCGATTTACCCAACTTGCACTTTTATCTCAAGGATTAATCTTTCATAGCGGACTCCAGATGTACGTCACTGGCTCACCGGTTCGCGGGTTGATGTAGGTCGTATCGGTGGAGCTGCATCGGTCGCAATGAAACGGCCACGACCTGGCCTTCTCGCAGTGGTCGTCTTTCTGGAGGACGCGTGCAGGACGGTTATTATCGCTCGTCATTAGCTTCGCGGTTATTCTTATTTTTCTTTTTTTTCCATCTCTTCTCCCTCGACAGTTCTATTGCGTGAGTTCTCTTCTCTGCTCCGGTGCTCTTCCATCGTATACCTGTCATTACTGCAGCCTCCGCCGCAGCATCAGCTCTGCCGTACATTTTCGCTTCCTGTTCCTTCGCAACGGCTACCCGCGCCACGATCTATTCGCGGCTCGAGATTGCAGAGCCACGAACATCTCAACTCTCGGTGATGAAAATAGTCTAAGCGCTCGGACCGATAACAGATTCAACGCAAGTACAGATTCTGTCGTGACGCAGAGAAAAACGTTGACGACTATTTGTTTTTCTAAGCTTTTTCGTCAGTTCTCGCCTCAAAAGAATTAGAACCTAGGAATTGGCTGAAAAAACTATGAACAGAACACGTGACAAGTTGAACTCAGATTTGCAATGTGAAACCCGATTTACTGAGGCAAACTGATGACGCATAGTTGGCTTGACTTATCTCGTGTTCATGTTATCTGGTTTCCTACGGTTTTTTTAGTGTCTCTTGGGTGACGCGTTTCATTAAGGCTAAAATAAGTTAGCCACCGGAACGTGCGGTCTTGATCGCTTACAGCGAGTGAAATCGCGAGTTTCCTTCGTCCTCGTCGCCGCGAGGAGGCCGGGATGGACGAGGACGTTCGTGATACGGTAAACCGTAAAAGAGTCGTATAACTTGAAGCGGTGAGAGAGGCTCGTTAGTCGATAGCGTGTTCTCCAACTGGTTGAAGACCTGGTCGGCCGACATGTGGCTATAGCTTCATACGCCATAGCATCCTGCAACCAACCGCTTAGAAACTTCCTCGGCGGCACAGCATGAAATCAACGATGCAAAGTTGATCTCGTCGGCGTGTCTTTATTGCACTTTGCCGGGAAACGTTATTGTTCACATTTGCAACCATAACGATGTAAATGGCAATGCGGGAAAGCAGAAAAAGATGTCATGTCACACAAAGAGAACAACCCGTTCGGTAGTAGCGTATATGTATGAACGAATGTTCAAGTCCAAATAATTGAGGCTAGAATATTATTATTTTTATCATTATTTATTGATAATGAAACTCTAGGATGGGACCCTTGAGAGCCAACATCAGATAGAGATAAAAGCAAAGTGGCAATGTCAATAGCGCAAGCGATAACATTTATATACAGCATATTTAACATATTTACCATTCGACCGAAACTACAGAATAAATATAAATATAAATATAAATATAAATATAAATATAAATATAAATATAAATATAAATATAAATATAAATATAAATATAAATATAAATATAAATATAAATATAAATATAAATATAAATATAAATATAAATATAAATATAAATATAAATATAAATATAAATATAAATATAAATATAAATATAAATATAAATATAAATATAAATATAAATATAAATATAAATATAATGAAGCTAAAATACCTGAATCGCTCCACATTCCTCATGTGCCATTAAGTACCAATAGCAACCGCCGCGAAGAACCTCGAGTAAAGAAGCATCAGTCACCGCCCGAGGCAACGAGTTCCAGAACTTCGAACCCATGACAATGAACGATCTTTGAAACATGGTGGTTCTGAAGAAAGGTACGCAAGGCGAGTCAGTACGCGACACATCACGCCGGGTTGCCGTGATATTGGTAAAAACTCAAGCATGCTCGAGCGGCAGAAGAAGTGAAGGTAGCGTGAAGCGCGGAGGAGAATCAGCCAGGTAGAATTGTGGTGGTTCGTAGACGTCCTGGCCCTTAACTATACTCAATGCCGTTAGTGTCAGTTAGGGTCCTCTTCTCCTCCTATTTTTCTTTATTCTCCTCCACCATGCCTTCTCCACAGTTCCCTCCGCATACTTCACTTCTTTTTATTATGTTTTTTTTTCTCTTATGTACTTCTATTATTCCGACTATACACTCTTCTGTATAAGTGGTCGTCATGCTCCTTCCGTTTCCTTCCTTCCCTGGTCCTCGTGGGGTGCGCCGACTATGTGACATGCAATATGGTAATCACCAGTGAGCTCTGAGTGTCCCGGCATGTCCCCTCTCCCCCGTCACCATAGTCATGCTGGACGCTCTCCCTCTCATCCTCAACGTCCTCGTCCTTCCCGCACAGTCGACCAAGAGTTTCCCATCTTTTTTCCTCCTTTTCGTTCAGTCTCTAGACTGAATAGACTTCTCGTGGGCACCAGAAAAGGAAGTACGACGGACACCACGTAGCAGCAGAAGCAGCGAGCCGCTGCTACCGCAGAGACTGTGAATACGACGATGGAAACGTGCATTCGTGAGCCACTCTCATATACCTTAAGTACATGAATCAATAATATCTTTATGAGCGCCGAGCCGTTTTTTTGTTTCCGTATTTGTTTAAGTTTGTTGATCCGCCGTCGTGGCTCTTCCAAGAGGCAATCATAGGTCTTGCCGTAGGAACGGAGGTTGCCTAGAGATAGCGATGAATCTGAGGTGGAACTTCTGTCGATAAACAAAAAGCGAATGATGAAAGACATGAAAGACTTCATTAAGCATTGCTTCTAGAGAAAATAGGCTGAGATAGTGACATAAAAAAGACTATACATTAAGTAGGAAAATAAATGCTCCGCTAAGCTTGGGGATTCCGATTATCGGCGTTGAGGCATCGCCAGAGGCAACGATGACTCGTCCTCTACCCTCTCGCCTCCTTCCGCATAAGTCGAGTCCTTAGAACCCGTTAGGTATCTCATCCCGATAAATAGATGTACCCACGGCACGTCCGAGTCAGCCACTTATCGCACTTATTTGAAATTTAAATAAACTTGAGGCTGACGTTAAGATCTCGGTGTACTCATTGGAGTTCAGCTCGCGAGGTGCAGGAGTGTCGTGATGCGCTCGCTTCGGCTGGTGCGCCGTCTTGGAAGACGTCGAGATCCACAGACATGCGGGTCAAGGCGTTGGATTGGAGCGGATGACCAGAACGCTCTTTATCATATAATTGAATAATATCGAGCTGCAAAGCGTCTCAGCCGTATCGGCCAGTAATACAAAGAGGAAAATCCTCCGCTGGTTATCTTGAGCAACACAAGAACGGCAAGACCGGGACCGAAGTGGACGGAGTTAAATAAGAAGAAAACAAGCCAACCGATGGCCTCGGCGATGACTGCCGGAATGACTGAATTTAACTGATGAATTTATTATAATTTCGCTTCTCCGCTTTTTTTTTCTCTTTCCTTTGCTCGCGTGCATCACGATTGCCACCCCATCGGGATGTACGTCGTACCGGCGGCACTCACGACATTATACGGTACTCACTTGTTGAACTTTGCAACTGAGATGATCGGATCCATGGAAATGCAATTACAAAGATGACGGCGAGCGACAGTCGCCCTCCGCTCATTCGCTACTCTCGCCCTGCAGCTTCATAGAGCGAAATTGATCGGCGTACCGCAGTGCTATGAGCAGTTAAGAAATCTGTGGTAGAAATTGTACTTTGGCTTTTTGCACCGTGCATATCCTGTACGTCCGCTTCACTGATATTTTTTTTCTTCAAATTTCTCAAATTTTTGATGACACCGCAATGTCTCAATCAATGAACACATTGACTTCAAATTTGGCGGGCACATATTGCTATGGTCCGGAATACGGACAACTTTCAAGTTTGAAAATCACGATTTATGGGGAAATCCGTTTTACAAAAAAATTTAAAGTTTGTAAATTTTCAAAATTGTGCCGCCATTTTGTCAAATAAAGAGACGAGGCTTCTGATTAAAAGTATTTCTGGATTTCCTTTTTCAGATCATTAGAACAGTAGTAATCAAGGCCCAGGTAGTAAACCGTCAGTCCTACAGCGCAGCTTGCATCTTAAGGATTCAATATGGTGAGACAAAAAAATGCCTGAATTATGTAGTAATTTCAATAAAAATACTCACTCAGTTTCGTCGCAATAAGCACAAAAATGTTTTCCAAAAGAAATTCCTGATAATACGCCTGAAAATGCCAGAATAAAAGGCTACTCTGTCCTCAAGAGTCTAATCTTGGATCAACTTTTTTTTCACAGGTTTCCGATTGTCTGCGGATAAAATGGTATTGACGGCTGGAATCGTAAGAGTTTTATTGCGCGGCTCCGGTCGGGGGTATTATAATGGACAGAGCGGAGTGAACGAAAGCGAGAAAGAACCACGAAACCAGTTTGAAAAATGGCCGAGTGTGTCTTAAGTACCCGGGGAGCTCTGTCATTAAACGGTCGTTCCGGAGCAAACAATTGCGTTCATAAGTTCTGCGCACTAGACTCGAACATCGAGTGGCACAAGAAAGGTATTATTACACGTTTAAGCTTGCGACTTTAAAAGACCAGCGTCCCTTTCCTCGTCCGTATTTCTGCTGTATGAGCGTCATTACACGGTTATTAACGATTTTTCGTACAGTGTAGACGGTCATCATCGACGTTGCGCTTCCTCAAGAATTCCTCGGGTCTCGTCGGGTAAAATAATAAATAAAACCCTGAAGAGTTCACTAGCGATGCCCAACGACAAAACGACTGGTCCTTCGGGATTTCACTCTCGGGACGACGGATACAGCGGAATGAAAATATCGAAAGGTTGCTGCTACCGCGAGTATGGCATGTGTATCTCTCGTTATTCTCTTACGTTCGTGGCAAGAAAGTTATGGGACAGGCGTGAGCCGCGCATGCACCGCCGGCACCGTTGCAACTGAACTACTGTTCATTGCCCAGTACGAAACGTAAGTCGTTGGTACTGAGAAAAAAGAAGAGAAAAATATTTTTTAATTGTAAAAAAAATTGTGACAAAAGTTTGAATTCGTGTCCCAGACTATGTAACTATATAAATCACTGTACAACTGCCGTAAAACTTTTACCACAACTTTTGCAACAGTTGCAGTGCATGCAATTGTTGCAAAAATGTGGTATAGGCAAAGGTAAAGGTGTATGGTAGAAGTCGAAGCTCACTTGCCAGTTCGCATAGCGTCGTATGCAACACCGTCATGGCAATGCTTCGCAAAACCTTTCCCGCCGTTGAAGTTTGCTACTGCTACTGCTGTTGGCGACTACGAACGAAGCGAACTTTCACGCTATCTTGCTCTATTCCACACGTCGCGAGAGGTACGGAAAAACAGATTAAATCTCTACCCTGAAAGTCATGGATTTATAGGGAAGTACGCGATCGCACAAGGTGTGCACTGGCATTCATTGGCGCAATGAAGCTAAGTGCCAGTAGAGTCATTGGAAGAGAGTTGCACCACCAGTACTGCTGCAACTGAACTACTGTTCATTCCTTGGTACAAAAGAGCGTAACTCATCGGTGCTGGGAAAAAGAAGAAAAAAAGGCTTGATTTATTGATTTATTTATTTATTTACTTATTTATTTTTGAGAATATACGGAACAAGCCTTCTTTACAATGAATATTAAGTAGTGTCCGCATGCGGTGCATGATTTGCCCATCCAGTAAAAAAAATTTTCAATTCTGGAAAATGCAATTTTCTCCGCAGGCTACTTTTCACCCAAGTAGTCTGCGGAAAAAGACTGCAACAACTACCGTACAACTTTTACCATACAATAATAACACCGGATGGAATTGTATGGTAAAAGTCGAAGCACGCCTGCCAGTTCGTATAGCTTCATACGCACTTCCGTCACGGTAACGCTTGTCGAAATCTTTCCCGGTGTGGAAGTTCCTACCACTACTGTTGTTGGCGACTGGAAGCAACGCGAACTTTCGCGCTAACTTGCTCTATTCCATATGTCGCGAGAGAGAAGGAAAAACAGATTAAATCTTTACCCTGAAACTCATGAATTTATGGCGAAGCAATATCGCGATTGTACAAGGTGCGAACTCACATTCATTAACCCATCGAAGCCAAGTGCCAATAGAGTCATTAGAAGACAACCGATAAAATAGAAAGAAAAAAAAAATCGCCGGATACATTAATAGCAACTGCGTCGAGAACACCAATGCCACGACGGCTCGCACTGTACACACAAATGTATAGAAGTTTCAAGCGTGAAGCTATGCAACTTCTCACGAGGACAACTCTCCACTAGATGCCACAGACAATATATTCCTTAGGCGACCTATCTGCAGTCTGCACACGTGTACTACATTATTCAACGCGGCGGAGCGCGGCCACGAGGCAATGGTCATTTAGTAAAAGCTAAGATAGCTATTTTCTATTCTTCTGGTACTCTCAACAGGAAGATTTAGAAATACCGGTATTTTCACATGTAGAATTACCGTAAATAGCTAAGGAACTGAACAAAATTCTTTACTGTATAAAAGTGGTGAAGATTACCTATTCCTTATATCGTTGATCTACATGCCAATTGGGGTGAACGATTTTACCCTATTCTCGTTGACGAAGATGTCGAATTCACGCGGATATCTGGAAAACGTATCTTGTTAAGTTAAAGAAATGATTGCTTCTTGCATGGTCGACATTGAAGAGTCTTGGGACAAGGAAGAAGAAGAATACGGAAATAGGGTAGGAATTCAGCAGCCGCGTAATTCCGTCTTCTGCTTATTTCCCTTTCTTTCCGTACGCGAATTGAGTAGAGTTATATGTAGATTTAGAAATACCGGTATTTTCACCAGTGAAATGACCGTAAAAAGGCTCCCAATTCAGAAGGAACTGAACAAAATTGCATAGGCTAAAAGTGGCGAATATGACCCGTTCCTTATATCGTTGATCTACTTGCTAATTAGGGTGAGCCCTTTTACCCTATTCTCCTTGACGAAGAAATCGAATTGACGCCGATCACTGGGCAACGGAGAGGTCAAACAATTAATACTTGTTGCACGGTCGACATTGAAGAGCGTTGCGTTAAGGAAGAAGAAGAATAAGGAAAGAGGACAGGAATTCAGCAGCCGCGTAGCTCGGTCTTCTTCTTCGTTACCGTACGCGAATGGAGTATATAGTTAACAACTATACTATACAACCATATACTACATAGTACATAGTATATAGTTGTGCACGTTTGGTACCCCTCTTAGCCGCAACCTAACAAGGAATACCGTTTATCAAAGGTACTAATCGTTGCTCGGTCTTACTAAGGCGACATGCTCGACGACTCTTGAGCTCGGAATTGAGGGTAGCAATATCGGTACTACTGTGTACCGACTACTAACCAATGAAGTTGCGTAACCCACATCACTTTACATATTCAATGATATTACGTTACGCCCGTCTGTTATTTAGCATTCGATATTCCGCTGCTGAACTCCTTCACCCACAGCGCATCGAGTCTTCCTGCAGTGGTTACGTTACTTCTTTTGTACTGGACTCAATCGCGAGTACACATGTTACATAAGACGTACTCGAAATATTACATTGCTTGTACTATGTCCACGAACTCAATAATTCTCTCGGCAGTCGCATCACGTGGGCAGCGAAAAAAAAAAAATGCAGAACTACGTGAAGAATAGGACGATGACATCAGAGGCTCTCCGTCTCGCCCCTCAACGCCACTTGACCCCTCTGGTACGACTCCTTCCATAATTCGGTCAATTAGCTCAAGGGACCCGTGAAGATATGACGAAACATTGCTCTAATAAAGGCGCTCGACGGTTGAGATGGAAGGATATCTTTTGTTCAAATTGAATACAACATTTTGATGCTTCAATGGATCTTGGCCAGATTCAATAGCAAAGATCCTGGATCGATAAGCTGTATAGTTTTGTATTTTGCGGAACGATTGCTGTAATTTACACAAGTTTAAAAAGGACACTAGTCAATTTTCGCAACTGTTTATCCCAAATATTGTGCATTTATTAACAGTAACGGATGTCGATTTGTATTACTGCATGGATGCTCAATCAAGGAAACTATTGATAACGATGTTTTTGCAAACACGTAATCTGACAAATGGACATTTTCATGATACATTTTCATTGAGCTTTTTCAAAGAAGAATCCTTATTTTTCAACCGATTTCAATGCACCACCGCTCATTTTGTTCCTCGAACGTTGCTCTACGAATTCAGCGAGTACATTTTCTTCTATAGTTTTGGACATTTAAACGTGACAGCAGTTTGTTCATGTAAACAATATGCACCGATTAAAGAGTGGGCCGTATTTGTCAAACAATAAACGCATGCAATTTAGGATGAATAATTGTAAACATGTAGCACTCATTTGATAGTATGCCACGCAGTAACTACCTTAAGAGAAAAATAATTGAATTGCATAAAATTCCAAATTGGCCGTCAATCTTCGTTGCGGTACCGAACGAAGGAACTTGACCACTCGCCTAGCGTATGAAATTTCAAGACACCATAATCAGCTACCGTGCAAATAGATCAAATTGAAAGCTTCAATCAGAGTAGTGCAGCCAGTGGTAAGCAGTAGCTGTAGCCTTGAGATTCCCTTTTCTGTGGCAACAACCAAGGTCACTCCGTTTACCCGCCTCCGCGTATAGGAAGGATTGCGCACACTGACAATCACTTTCGAATCGTTCCCATTTTATCTCGCTCCTTCGCCCCTTCCTTTCTATGCGCAAATACACGTTGGAGTATACTTATCAGTCTATAACGGACAGTATGTCCGTTGCACACTGTCGACATTCTAAAAGTTCTGCCGTCTCTGAAGCAACGAACCAAAAGGATTTCTCAATGAAATCGGAATGCCGCGTAGGTGTACCAGAAGAGAAGGGACTTTCGGGCTGAAAAGAGATTCATAACGTTCAGCCCCAAAAACCAGTGGTCAATCACCCATTCGAGTCCACCCAAAACACCGGATTTTTGGCAATTGCCATCTCCTTACTGCATCCGATATGACTGCAAAATGAATTTGATTCATCACTGCTTTTCCGATAGTCTGCCAACAGGTGTTTGGATCCCAAATGGATATTCATGGACGGAAATAAATCTTTCATTGTCGGCTTTATCGGTGAGTCGGATTCGGTAATCATTCTACGAAAAATTGATCACTGACAAGTGAACAACGCGAATTTTTTCTCCATCGCCACTACAGGCTCCACTTTCCAAATCAGTTCTTTCAGCCATTGCATCCGCGATGATCCTCTTATTTCTGGCTGCTGCCGCCTACCTACCTGTCGATCGCTGTAAGCTCACTCGAGGAGTATGGGAAACAGGAGTAGGCCGGACGAGCAGGACGGACGAGTAAGATCGATGAGTGACATACACGATTGCAGTACCTAATGTCCAAGATCTCGAACGTGCCACACGGAACAGAGGAAAGGCGAGCAGCGCCAGCGTACGAGCACTCGACTCCGCTTGTCTGACCGATCTCGGTTGGCGTCCCACTCATGAGTCTCTCCTCTCCACTCCATTCGCCAGCAGCGCGATCCTAAAAGACCTAGAAGGGCAGATCGTCCGTAAAGAAGAAATAGCAGAAGAGGAATAAGAAGAGACAGTAGTGGTGGTCGTCGATCTGAGGGGAAAAAATTCCCACGGCGGCGGCGGCAGCAGCGGGTCGAGCGTCTCGCACAGCGCGTTGCCCCAGACATTTGGTCCAATAATAACACTAATTTCGTCTACCGGGGGAATCTCTATTGTCCGACCCCGATGCAACCATGTCTCATTCTCCTTCGTCCTTCCTCCTTCTCTCGTTCGCCGCTTTGAGCAGCGGATGCAACAGACTCTATAATCCTACGGGTACCGGGTTGGCGTGCATGCAGGACAAACGTCCTGCTAGCTGACTTATTTTTGTAGAGAAAAGGGAAGAAGGGTCGGGACGGACAAGCCGAACGAGGAATCGAGACGGAAAGGGTAAAAAAAAAACGATGCTATACTGTGTAGCAAACATGGACATTCATTCTCATCAATCGGCGGAATACTCCGATGAATACGTAAGATATGTTATTTTGTAACGAACGTTGCGTACGACGGTTCTGCACCGTATGGCTTTGTGATCGTACAAAGCGACAACAGGAATCGATAAAAAAAAAAGGTAGGAAAGAAAATGGTAAATCTTGAAAGGAATTGCATAATTCGTCGGAGGTGATGATTATACTGTTAGCATCGAGCGAAATCGACAACACGCATATTTGGATTTGGGGCGGATATCATTAATTACAGAGACAACTATTTATCTCAAGTACGAACGAATTTGGACACTCATTCTCATCAATCGACGGAATACTCCGATGCATACGTGAGGTATGTTATTTAATAACAGACGTTGCGTGCGACAGTTCTGCACCGTATGGCTTTGCGTTCGTACAAAGCGCCGACAGGAAGAAAGATGAGGAAGAAAATGGAAAATTTTCAAAGGAATTGAATAATTTGTCAGACGCGATGATTACAGTGTTGCGACCGAGCGACATCACCAACACGCGTATTTTGATTTGGGGCGGATATTCTTAATTGCAATCACAACAATTTATATCAAGTACAAACTGTTTGACGTCTGCTCTCTGTAAAAGTCCGATCAAAACTCTCGTCATCTCGGCAATTGACAATCTATACGTTTGTCATTTGTCATATTTCAGTCATCTATTTAATATCGTGTATCTCGGTCAATCCTCATCTCTATATTCGTTGCAATAGTTTCTACTACAATCGATGGAACGCTTCATTGAACACTCCTTATTTGATCAGATTTTACATAATCACTCACAACATGAGTATCAATCGCGAAAATGTTTGAAGTGCATTAACCAAAGCTTGGCCACGATTCTGAAACTGATTGCAACGTAGTCACGGCTCGCGATGGCCGTTAATCATGGTGATTCCATTCCTCCTGCTCACCGAGTGTTCCATTCCGAGACGCTCCAAACTCGGATACTCGGTATATCGTTATGCATTTTAGTGTAATCTCGGCGCTCGTGGTATAGCTACCGGAACACTTACACCGGGCGAAGTGACAACAGGAATCTATAATAAAAAGGTGGAGAAAAAACAGGCAAATCTGGAAAAGAATTGAATCATTTATAAGATGCAATGATCATAGTTTCCGCTACTATTGGTAGAACGCTTCGCTTCGACAGCATCATCGAATAGTTCTAGTTTTATCAAGTTCTACATAATCACTCATATCATGACTGTCACTTGCGAAAATCCTTTCCGCCATGATTCCGAAACTGATTGCAACGGCTCTTACGCTTCGCGTTGGCCGTTGATAATGGAAATTCCATCCCTCCTGCTCACGGAGTATTACTCCGTATTGCATTCCGAGACTCTCCAAACTCGGATACTCGTTACATCGTTATGCCTTTCAGTATAAACTTGCCATGGTTCTAGCTACCGCAACAGTTACACCGGACGAAGTGATTTTGGTCCACCGTTTCTTGGATAAGCGCCGAGTGTCTACGATTCGGCTAGCCAGACCTTCCGCCGGGCGTATCGCCGTACATCCAGCCGAGTTATGTACCGGCTCAGCAAAATTCACCGGAGCCTCGCGTTGTGTTGCCGGAAGTCGTGGTCCCGGTTGCCAATAGCCGAGAACACCGAAGGTATCGCTTCGATTCGGCAGCATCATCGAATAGTCCTTGTTTTATCAAATTCTGCATAATCACTCATACCATAACTATCAATCGCGAAAGTACTTTCCGCTACGACTGTTACGCCTCACGATGACCTTTGATAATGGAAATTCCATCCCTCAAGCTCACGGAGTATTGCATTCTCCAAACTCGGATACATCGTCATGACTCTTGGTATAAACTCGTCATGGCGCTAGCTACCTAAACAATTACACCGGACCAAGTGATTTTCGTCCGCCGTTTCTTGGATAGGCGCCCCGTGTACGATTCGGCTAGCCAGACCTTCCGCCGGGCGTATCGCCGTACATCCAGCCGAGTTATGTACCGGCTCAGCAAAATTCACCGGAGCCTCGCGTTGTGTTGCCGGAAGTCGTTGTCCCGGTTCCTAATAGCCGAGAACTCCGAAGGTATCTATCTCTCGTCCGCTGGGTTGGGGCAGTACGTGAGAGGAAACAAGGAAAGCGCCGACACGTCAGCGTGGATGTACGATATTGGTGTGGAGAGACCATGGTTGCAACACCGGAATGCACTCAGTGGAACTGAGCCGTTATGCCGTACAACCCATGGTACACAACCGGCGTAGGGTCGTAGAGTTCCGACTCCGGTCGTCGCGAGCTAAAGGTTCCGTGGTGGTGCGTTGGCTTTCAGCTGTTGTAGGCTGACTGACCTGCGTGCCGCGCGGCATCGTGCTACCTGGACGAGTGACTAATTAAAAGCCACCGCGCTTGACATAACTTG
Organism: Amblyjoppa proteus; assembly: GCA_963922035.1. Classification (NCBI taxonomy): domain Eukaryota; kingdom Metazoa; phylum Arthropoda; class Insecta; order Hymenoptera; family Ichneumonidae; genus Amblyjoppa; species Amblyjoppa proteus. The sequence goes on from OY998230.1 coordinate 6,593,387, forward strand.
TTTATGTGTCACAGGTGCGGCAACGGTAAACCATTGCCGGAGCGGCTATCGCGACGGAGCCGGATAGACATGCGTAAGGATCGTTGCCGCGTTCTCCAACTGAGCTTGAGAATAACGATTCGATCGAGGCTTCTACCGTTTTTCATGGTGCTCCGGCACCGAGGAAGCTTCGCGTTCAACGCGATTCTCTGCGATTTAAATGGCGAACAAGAATGTTATCTTTGAAGTTTTCATTCGGCGTTCACCTTTTATGTGATCAACGTTATCGAGGAGCGTCTTCGCTATTCTACCGAGGTTGTTCTGACGGTGACTGGAGACCACGGGCAATGTTCGCGATGCCGCGAGTTACGAACGCGTGTGGCCGCTACGAGTTATACGAGCGCCGGCAGCCACGCGGAAGAACAGGTCTCGCATGTATAATTGAAACGTAAAAATTTCGTACGCAGCAGAAAGTATCGTGAGCGCGGAGCGCGCTTCCAGTCCGTGGACGTGAGAGCGGCGTGTTCGCCACAGGTAATACAGATATATCATTAAGAGCATTTGTGGCTCGTCGGCGGGAGAAACATCGGCGCCGATGAGCGGAACGAGGCGGCTACGGGAGACCCGAACGATCCAGTGACGAACCAGTCGTAAAGCGTTCGCTCGAAAATGCAGCCTGCCAAATCGCCACCGCGCACCGGCGCGATGCTTTTTCCAAAGTTCCGAGACAGAGACATACTTTCTCAGTCTGCAGATAGTTAAAGCGTTTGTACTTTTTAGAACAACTTATTGTTCACGAATGTGCACCATTTTTTTTTTTTTTTTTTTTTTACTTTTCCGATCGCGCCATCCGACTCCAGTTTTTCAAACAAGAGCACAAACTTACATTTTTAATGACACGGAAAACAAAATGACAAGTTTGTACAGTTGAACTTGAAAAAACGACTTTGTCACTTATTTATAGCAAGTTTGTTAATATATAAAGTAAACAAAATTTGTACGTTTTAGGACAGCTTATTGTTCACAAACTTGCACAATTTTTGTATTTCTTAATTTTCCGTTCGCGCCATCCGACTCCAGTTTTACAAACAAGAGTACAAACTAAAAGTGTTGATGTTAAAAATTTTTAACACGCGAAATAAAAGATAGATTTGTATATTAGAACTCGAAGAAACGAGCTTGCCACTTATTTAACAAAAATGATATTTACGAAACTTCGTATTCCTATTTTTGCGAAATTAATTTTTTTTACTCCGCAATGAACCTTCAATGACTTAAGTGGCGAGCGTCGAATACGTTCGACGAGTTCTCAGAGAAACATGTCCTGTTAAAAAAAAGTTTGTTGCAATTACAGCATTGTCTTCATTTTTGCCAATACTGCTCGCTCCTGTCCCGTTTTTTTTTTTTTCATCCTTCGTCATTTTATTTTACTTGCATTTGCGTTTAGTCAAAGCCGGCTGTGGCTTATATAGGCAGATGTGCGTTGCAAATTGGAGACGCTGAGAGCCGACAAGAGACAGTAAGCCGAGGTGGATGATACTCCAAGCTCACCTGCCCATGAGCGAGGTCTTTCGCGCGCAGCAATTACGAACAATTTCCATCGGCCGTGGGCTCGAGGCAAAAGTGTCACAAGTCCCCCGATCGTTTGCATGCAGAGAGATGATCGGGATCTTGATCGCGATCGAGAACGTTCCTCGGCTTCGCGTCGTCGTCGTCTGCATCGTTATCGTCCGGTAATCTTAGAGGCTCCAAACAGCCGTGAGCGAGATCGCGCAATACGCACTGTGTGATAAACAACTTTTCATGACTGAAAATTTATGGGCTGTCACAAAAAAGTATACACCGTGCGTTGATCGAAGAAGGTGCGATTCGGATTCCACGAATGACCACGGTGTTTTATCTATCAGCCCCCATTTGTTAATCGATGATCTAGGCCCTTGCGTGGCTGAGGAGTTCTGTCACGTACGGTCATTCTTTAATTATTTGGTGTATACTTTACTCGTTAGCATTATCGTAATTACAGATCAATTCGGAAGGCAAGATAAACGAAGGTTGTCCTCATTCAATGCGTAAGTAAGGCCTTCCGGTTTCACCGCAACGCTTCAACCAATTATTTGTTTTGACCGCGCGGACAGATGCAGTTTTAAGACGCAAACGGGTTATTCCGAGAAAGAACTGAGATTTTGAAACCGGAAGCGACGTTTGACCCTATGTCGTTACTTCTGATCGAAAAGTGAGATTTTCAAACCGGAAGTGCCGTATTTCCGGTATGACGTCAGTTGCGTATGAATAATGAGAGTTTGAAATCGGAAGTGACGAATTTCCGGTGTGACGTCAGTTCCGGATTAAAAATTAGATTTTCAAAACAAAAGTGACGTATTTCCGGTATGACGGCCGTTGCGGATGAAAAATTAGATTTTCAAACCGGAAGTGACGAATTTCCGGTATGACGTCAGTTCCGGATGAAAAATTGAAATTTCAAACCGGAAGTTCCGTATTTCCGGTATGACGTCAGTTGCGGATGAAAAATGAGATTGTGAAACCGGAATTACCGCATTTCCGGTGTGACGTTACCTTCCGGTCGAAAAATGAGATTTCGGCAAATCGGTGATAAGAAAAATAATAACAAAAATATCTCCAAGTCTTCTTTCGATGCGTTGACTAAAATCCTAAAGTCATCGGACGCACGCACGAAAATAAATTTAAGCGTGAGTGCGTGCGCGTGTACTTCACGCACGAGTGACGAGGCGCTTTTTAATTTAATTCAGTTTTTTTTTTTTTTTTTGATGATTCCTCTTTCATAATTTCATCTCTATCGAGGGTCCAATCGCCGTTTGACCTAGAGCAGGATGGGGTAAGCGTAAAAAAAAAAGCAGAAGAACGAGATAGCGAATGACCCCTTTCGATTGTCACTCCCAGTTTTTTTTTTTTTTTTACCTTCTACTAACCATCTGTACCGCGACGAGGGTCGCACGCCTTTTGTTAGGAACAGCAGTACGATCACGACCACCATCGCTGACTCTCCGTCCCGAACAGAAATACGATCGAAAAAAAAAAAAGTTGGATACGAGAAAGAAACGATAGATCGGGAATGAGGGAGGTGTTGCACAAAAAACAGTGTGTATGGATCTGTGATGAAAAAAAAAAAAAAAAAAAAAAAAGAACACACACCGGTGCGCTTTCAATCGAGCGCGTTATGCAGTCATGATATGCAGATGTACTCATCTCTCTCTCTCTCTCCCTTTCGCCCTAGTCGCGTCACCGGCTTACAAACCGTCGCCCCACAACCAATTTCAATATTTTTTTTTCTTCTAGCTGACCCGGGTTCGGCTTTTTTTCGTCCACTTTTTCTTTCCGCCACACTCCATCGGAGGAGGCGGCGATGCCCTCAAATAATGGCGATGAGTAACGCTCTAACTTTTATCCGCTTCGGGGGACCGATAGGATTATTATATTCCTTTTGTCAGCTCGCTCGTTCGTTCGATATTATAATGATTTTTTTATACGGGCCATCCTTCTTATTTCGGGCTCCTGACGAAACGCCAGTTTCAAATTATCCGAGTTGAATTGAAAAACCCGGAGTCGCTCAGGCTTTCATTGGATCTCTTGTTTGCTGTAATGTTCTGACTCGTCCGTGATCAAACGAAACGTATGGGACATTATGAATGAGGTATCGAGGTTTTAATTATTATTTTTTTTTTGCATTTAGGCATTAGGCTGCGAATCGAAATATCGTCGACCTGCGATCAATTGCCGATTGTTTGAATCAAAGTTCTCACTAAAGTACTCGAATATTGCAATTTTTATTAAAAACTGTAACGCCAATGGGGAACTCCAGCACCAAACTGAACGAAATTACATGTAACTGGCGGTTATGTTGGCTCACGTAGATTTAGTAAATTAACTTTGCTTTTATCTTCACTACAATAATAACTCTCTAAGATTCGCCAAACGGGCATTTAGATAGTTAGTTTGGGGAAGGGACTAACATCGAAAACAAATCGAGAGTTCTCCAATATACACATATCTAATGTGTAAATAGTTTTAATTTTTCACTCGTCGCTAGTAAGCCCCGGATAATTGATGCGATATTAATTTCAAAAAAGAGAAAAAGGAATGTGCTCAAAATGTTAATACATAGTTAGAATTCCACCCTAAACAACTCACGACGAACAACTTTGCTAGTAAATTAACTAGTTGCTAGTAAATTGCTAGTAAATTGCTAGTAAATTTGCTAGTAAATTAACTTTGCTTTTATCTTCACTACAATAATAACTCTCTAAGATTCGCCAAACGGGCATTTAGATAGTTAGTTTGGGGAAGGGACTAACATCGAAAACAAATCGAGAGTTCTCCAATATACACATACCTAATGTGTAAATAGTTTTAATTTTTCACTCGTCGCTAGTAAGCCCCGGATAATTGATGCGATATTAATTTCAAAAAAGAGAAAAAGGAATGTGCTCAAAATGTTAATACATAGTTAGAATTCCACCCTAAACAACTCACGACGAACAACATTGCTCGTAGGATCAAATTGGCTTTTTAATAATTTTGCTCACACAAATGGTCTTAGTACAATAAGAAAATAAAGATTTTCTTCACCTTGAGATATCGTCGGTAAGTTATCGTCCAAGCTACCAATGGGGATGTCGTACCTTCGTTCGGTCTTGCCAACTGACTTCACGTCGAGGTGAGCGGTGGACCTTAATGGCGACTGGACTCTCGTGGGCCGGTGGTAACTTATGAGCAGCGGTGCTCTTCACTTTTGCTCACTATGAGGACTCTCGAATAGAGGAGCTCAACCCAAAATATCCATTATCGTTGTATCGATTTATTTAATATTATCATTAGACTTGGTCGATCTTTAATAATGTTCGTCAAGGTTTAACCTACAGAATTGGATGTCTGTCAAATTTCTGCAGACTCATAATAATTTTCTGTCGACGACGTTAGAAAAATTATTTGTTCAAACAATTGAATCATAATGTGGGCTTAAAACATGTTTTCATCTTTTGAACACAAACACGAAACACGACCTACGAAATCAAATGTCCGTAAAAATTCTAGTCTCTCAATAATTTCATGTGAGACTTTCGGTGGATGACGTTGGATAATCATTCGTTTAAGCAATTAAACGATAACGTGTGTGTTTGACGATGTTTTCATGCTCAATTAATTGTACACAACGAGACCGGTGTTTTCATCATCGCTTTAGAAAACCATTTATATAAGCGATAAAATTACATTGGCCGATAAGCTTCCGCATGGTGCGGATAAGCTTTACGCCGATAAAGCTTATCCGCGTAAAACGAAAGATAGAACCGGAAAGCGCGCTGGGTAATCAAGCTCGGATGTTGCCGGCGTGCGCCCGAGTGCGATAAGACTATGCAGCATGCACTTGATTCAGGATTTAATGAGGGCGAATGGATCTCTCTCTTCGCTATCGTTCGTATGGTCACGTGATTTAATCTGCCTCGTCCGGCCCACACGCGGGCAAACGCCGTCCTTCATCCTACCGACGAGCAGCGCAACCCAAGCGGCGGAGGCACCAGAAGCAATCGAGAGTCAAACCGCATCAGTTCGCCGGTTGCCGCCGGCATTTCATGTACACCAAGATGAGCAGCATTATTGGTACTGGAGTAAGATTACAAGCGTACCACTATGATATCGCACACCACACGAGAAAGTCTCATGCTCACAAACCGTTGGGATTCTACAATACGCCCAAGCTAAACGGCGTATCCAGCAATTAACATCCGTCGCATAGGAGTTGAAGTCCGGTGATCGCGCTTGCACCCGGTTGATTCACTTAATTAAGTCAACGAGTGAACATACGGAGGACCAGGTTAAATGGATGGACGGAGAGCGAGTACGAATCATGCGCGAAGGGGAGGCGATGAGCATCTCTTTCGACTTGTTGATACTCAGTTCGGCGGGACAGAGGGGGAAGATGAGGAAGGTCAACGACCAACAGTCAACTGAGCAATAGTGATACGAGACAGAATCATAGTTATCGCTGGTCAACGGGGATTCTTGGTGGTTCATCGGGGTTTGCTGTTGGAGTCTCTGACGTGGCATTGTCAAGGTCAACGAGCACAGGAATTCGCGGTACCTCAGGGGACGTCGGCTAGCTGGGAAGGCACTTGGTCTCAGCATGGAAATCAAACGAACGCGTCTACGATGCGTCGCTGAAGCCTGAAAACTCGGACACCCCTCCCAGCGGTCGAAGACATTCTCGTCTTCCGGCGGAGGCCTCCGATTCTCTGCGGTTTGAGAGTCACTGAAAGCTAGAAGGCAGCAGCTCTCGGTGCAGAAGCGGAGAAGAACGTCGGTTCTACGCCAAGCTGTTTACTACGAAGGAGGTGAGGCGTGTCGTTGAACCTGTGGCTGCTGTTGCCGCTGCTGCCGCTGCTCTTGGGAGTAGTGCCGAGTTGCAAAGCCAAGAAGGTCAGGCAGCAGCAGAAAGCATACAGATGGGCCAGGCGTCAGCCGTGCCTCTCCGCCTGCCTCCGTTCGTTTGTTTCTTATTTCCTGAGCTTCGCTGTTTTTTTTTCCATTTCTCATTCTTATTTTACTCTCTCGCCCGATCGTCCTTATACATTCAGCCGCTCCGACTCCGCGCTTTTTCTTGGGCGTTGGGCCATCAAGAAGTCCCGAGACTCGAAAGCCGGGATTTCGTGCGTTACGTCTTCTTGAATCTTGGCAATTGTATAGGAAGGGAACATAGGGACGTGGTGCAATTCGTAAGCGAAGATATATGCCATCGGTAAACGAGGGTATCGCGTGTTAGCCTCGGCGCTACGGCCGATTATGGGGGAGAAGAACGAACTTTCACGTGAATGCGATTGAAGATCATTGCGAGAGTGAGATCCGAAAGATTTCTCGGATACCGTACATCCGATGCGTGCTCACCCGTCGATCGAATCCTCCGCGTACACCGATTATGTGCCAGCTCTTAAATTTGCAAGTTTCGTTCGCGTCAGCGGTTTTGTAACGGAACAACGGTACTTCATGGTCCCTCCCAAAGATGAGAATAAGAAATGAACATGGTGTTTATAGTTCATATTTTTTCGTTGCATGTATCGTTACGCAGAAGCCATTAAAGAGTCACTCCAGTAATCTCTCTCTCGCTCTCTCTCTCTCTCTCTCTCTCTCTCTCTCTCTCTCTGAAGCGATCAACTAATCACTGCGGTTTTGAAAGATGGACAGCCCGCGAAATGACCGCACATGGACCACCATCAATACCCGGATACCTTGATGTTTTCCTCTTTCACTTTCGAGCCCACAGAGATGCAAACGATTGAATCGCGTGCTCTGGAAACGTCCCAATCGTCAAATGACTCAAGGAAATGTACTTTTCCCGACAAAACTGATCGTCCAGCCTAGAAGCGATGCCACATTTTATATGATGAATAGCTCTATTCTGCTCATTCAAGCCTTATTCTGCTCTATTTCTTTTCATTCAAAGAGGGGTGTCTGAATTCCTTCGCAAAAAGCTCGTAATTGAGTAACAAGACGACTTCAGGCGTCAGTATAATACTTCCAGTTTTTACTTTCATTGTCTCTTTTTGCGAAGGAATTCAGACACCTATCTTTGAATGATCAGAAATAGAGCTGAATAGGGCTTGAATGATGAATAGCTCTATTCTGCCCATTCAAGCTCCATTCTGCTCTATTTCTGATCATTCAGAGAGAGGTGTCTGAATTCCGCCGCAAAATGGGACAATGAAAGTCAAAGCTGGAAGTATTGTAACGAAACCTGAAGCCAGTCTTGCCGCTCAATGACGAGGATCCGTATTCGCAAGGACACCTACCCAAGGAGAACAGTAGAACGCGTCAGAGACCCGGTTTTAGATGACTCAGCAAGAGGAAAGGTCACGCTGGACCAATGACTCGAAATCGTACCAAAGCTCATTGAATTGATTTCGACGACGCTACCGCGGCGGAGAAAACGATTGGGGTTGTCAGTCGCAATCGCCCAGGAGGAATATGAACCACTGCGATGCATCTCCAAGATGGAATGCACACCGAGTGGGGTCGGACACGAGAGCCGTTCCGAGCAAACGAGCGGATCGCGTGGCACATCTTTCGACTCCACGAGATAAAGCTCTCGCGAGAGGAATTGAAATGCAGAGCGAGCGTGGATGCGTGAACCAAAACTCCAGTTCAGGAACGCCAGCCTGGGCGATCAGCCGCGCTCGCTCGCTGGCTGGATTCCCCTCCGTGCTTTAACCGTTATCGCAATAAAAGGCAATCATCGACGATTACGCGCCGGTCCGACGTGCCGGAGTTTCGGACGTACGTCAATCCTGTCACCCTCCGCTCTCGCAGACGGAGATATGACTATGGAGGACCAAGCGTGAGAGACAGAGAGTCTGAATAATTCGCAACGTAAAATTGCATATTTTCGCCCTATTGCCATGAACCGATATTTTAAATGTGTGCAGGCAATTTCGGTGTTATCGATACACGGCGGCCTTTTCGATGTTGCGATGGGAACGCGATAAGAGTCTTTTTCTCTCCACATTCCACATTCGAAGTTTGTCCAGTATTAACGATGATCCCACAATCGTGAAAGATTCTTCAAATTAAAGGGTAATCAAGCTGACTTGACCAGTCCGCTAGAATCGGTATGCGTGATCTTGGAGACTTATCAGCATATCGGGACTTATAACCTTGTAGAATTATCTCACTAGGAATTTCGGAGTATGAAATTAGAGTCTGATACGGTTCTGAACAGGTCTTGTTAGAAAAAAGTCTTATGGGAAAGTATATTAAATTGAGTAATGAGTTGAATATGGGCGAAAAATCCGGGAAAGAATATTGGGTATATGTAATTCGAATATGATTTTGTTCAGCTCCCAGATTCATCCCATACACGTTTCCAGATTCTTTTCCAACAATCGCATACGATAGTAACATTTTCGAGCTTGTACGCGACAATTGATCAAGAGTCTGGAAAAGAATATGTCATGAATTTGGGAACTGAACAAATCCCATATTCAGATAATGCTCCGCCCAATATTCTTTCCCATGCTGTTCTCCACATTCCACCCATACTCAATTAAATACACTTTCCCATACGACTTTTTCTCCGCAGGTGGCGAGGCCAGGATGTAACAGTTTGTCAACAGGCTACCCGCGAATCGCAATGGCGACGATACACTGTTTTGCCCCACGGTTCCGTTCTGCCCCTGTGTTGGCTCCGTATCCACACTCCGGATTCCAGTTCGAAGCGGAGGGAAGCAATGGAACACAGCAAAATACACGGCACAGATGAGAATTGCCGAGACAGCGGGCAGAGCTAGCACCGATGTGATCTCCCAAGCGGAATACGGCACGGAGAGGACGGGGTATGAATTATTCCAGTGAGGCGACGACGACTGTCCAGAACTGTTCCCACGCCGACTCATAACGCTCTATCAATAATTAATTACGCTGCACCGCCGGGAGTCAACGCTTGGCGCGTCTCTGCGCATTCTCAAGCCAATACGTTGAATTCACGAAGCGAGTTTCTCTGTACTGTGTTGCTGGACCAGTAGCTCTGTTGATTGTCGAGTCAGCGAGCTACCGGCAATAACGCGCGCACACCAAAGCAAACCGACTCGTCTTTCCGGCTTGAAGCAACAGGACGATGCAGGATGAGTCTGCGTGGCTTCCGTCACTCGATCCTGCGACGACATACCCGTCGTACAAGATAACCAGTCGTGTAAATACGAGAACATGTAGCGGTGACTGGGACTTTACGGCTTCGCTATTCCTCGTCGCTTCGCACGGAAGTCAGAAGGAGACTGCCTCACTCTCCACATTCCGTGTGTAAGCGATTAAACAGTTAATTATGTCGAGGAGGATCTACTGGCGGTGCAATGCCGCAGACGTCTGCGGCCTTGATTAGTGCACAATGTTCAATACACACTTGTACGACGATACACGAAGGTCGGTTCATTCCGAAACAGTGTTCTCCGGTGTTTCTTATCGGAAGCTGTTAGATAGCTTAAGGATGTTGGCTCGAATGCTTCATCATGTTCTACATTGACCGTTTGTGACTTAGAATCATGAAATTAATTGCTGTCTTTTCATTACCAAACGATAACGTTACTTTGACCTCAAGATTTCTGGATAATGTTGGAGAATGTAAGTTTCAATCCTTATCACTGGTTCTTCCCTTGCACTAATTTTCTTCTTGTGTTCAATCGTCTTCCGTAAAGGAATAAAACCTGTGCAAATAGTTTTCAATCGATTCGAAGCATAACCACAGCGAACGACGACCGCTGTGACGATGAGTAAGGAATGACTGGAATAGTTTGCATTTTCAAAAGCTCGGAATACGGAAAATCACCATGCGCAAAGTAGACGCAGGGTAGTCTGGTTATGCAAAGTAGATGCAAAGTAGTCTGGATACAGAAATCTGGAGAACTGGTCGCATAACGTAATGAAACGTTGAAGCACGTGCTTCAAATATCATGTAACTGAAATTCATTTTTTTTTTGTTTTTCTATATCATTCTCAAACAACACAGCCAAAGGAAAACCACCGCTACACAATTACTAAAAACAGATAAACCATGTACGAGATAATCGAGCAAACTTTATATTAAATTGAGAGTTCGGCGCTGAATGCATTGCGTTATTATTATTATTCGCACTGTACATTTGTACTGGGAAGCGGGAGCAGTGAGCATACATTCGACGAATAAGGAACGATCGGAATAGTTTGCATTTTCAAAAGCTCAGAATACGGAACATCATCATTATCGAAGTAGACGCAAAGTAGTCTGCTCATGCATTCTCTAGAATTGGACGCGTAACATAATGAAACATTACAGCACGAGCTTCAAATATCACGTGACTGAACTTCTTTCCTGTGTCATACTCAAACAGTACAGCCGAAGGAAAACCACCATATCAAAATGACAAAAAGCAGATGAAAGCAAGTTCGAATAATCGAATGAACTTTACATCGAAATTGAGAGTTCGGCGCTGAATGGGTTACGTTATTATTGTTATTCGCACTGTACATTTGTCCCGGGGAGCGAGAACGGTGGGCATATATTTATAGACCTCGGGGAGGGGCGAGAGAGGAGGGAAGAAATGTATATTTATAGGCGTAGTTGTAAAGCAAGCACCGAGGTAGAGCTTACCCTGGTTTCGGTTCGAGAGCGAGCCGAAAGGATTCTCAGAAAGCTCACTTTCATGGAAACCCAATGACTAGGAAGAAGAAGAAGAAGAAGAAGAGTGTATCCAACTGCAACGGCACTGGTACACGTACACTTGACTGGTCGCCCGTAGCCCTCTGGTTGGTTTATATTTGAGAGCCAAGAACCGAGACAGTAACAGCGCACAGACTTGGCCAACGAATGAAGCGCGTCGACGCATGACCCGCTGCTATGGAACTATATTAAACCAATTAGCCATCGTCGTATCGTCTGACGACAAACGGTTCTTGACATACATATTTCAGATGAATTACTTGAGGAAGGGCGACAGGGACCGGTAGAGAGAAAGTACGTATTGCGGTTTGTCCCTCCGGAAACATTCGGGTCGTATTCGACTCCTAAGATCTTTTCCGCGATCGTAAATCATGTTGATTCGAGCGTGGTGAAATGAGGATAAAACTCAAAGTGCCCATACTGAGTCTTATCCTCGTTTCAACACGCTTCAACTTTATAACACATTTCAAAGAGCCCATCACGTTACTATGGAAGAGTTAAGACATGAAGGCTTTCACCCATCTAGTTGAGATTCTGGAGTAACTGCAAAAACGTCATATCGCTAGATCCAAACTTGCTACCGTGCGGAAAAACGCGACATTGGCCTTTCTGCGGCAGGCGTAGATTCCAGAGCGATGCCGATGGTGTTCCGAGCATTAAGATTGGAACACTTCAGACTAGTCAAATTAGGGCTACTTTTATAATGTCGTTTATACGAACCTTTAGGCATCTATTGATTAGTTTGCATTATAGCAGATGTTCTGAAATCTAGAAAAATATGAATGCAATGGATTTGCGGAAAGATCGACGGGTTTTTGCTCATTTTTGAAACCTTCCATATTCGTTCAGTTCTTTCAAAGAACAATCCGTAATTTTTGTTCGATTATGATGTATCACGGCTAATTCTCTTCCCTGAAAGATGCTCTACGAATTCACCGTTTGGATGTTCGATACTATTTTCCGTTTAAAATGGATAAAGAAAATGCTTTTATTTAGTAAGTAGTGGGGTTTTCCTGTACGTCACTTGAGAGTAGCTTTCTAAAATTAAACACTTATTTGGATCTTACCACTCAATCTATAAAACAGCGATTTTGCAAATCCTTGATCTATCACTTGTCCAAACGGTCCCAATGATTTATTAATTTTTTAATGTCCATCTATATAATTTTTTAAAATGGAAACTGAAATCATGCCAAACGGGTTTTCTGATTATGCCAAGGCCCACGCGCTCCTTTCGTCATCGTCGGCATCGGCGTCGCCATCAGAAGATCGTCGAGAAATCGTCGAGGCACAACGATATAGGGTTTATGGGTCTTGGAGAATGCTTCGCGGCGTTCTCGTACTCGGCAATTCTGTCAGTGTGTATATCAAACTCGTACGAGCTCACCCTCACTTACCTTGCCTTCCATGGCTTTCCGCCGTAAATGTCAATTAACGGAATATATAAAATATAACCGTGGGATAGTGATTGATTTCGCGCCGAGTACCCGACACTTATTATACGTATGCCCATATTGATATACGTATATGTGGGCAAAGTACTCGGATGCGATGCCTGAAATCCTTCCTCCGTGGAGGCCACCCCGGCAAACACCTGTCCGTGATTTACCGTCATCGTCGATAACGCAACTCTTTTATCGCTCGTAATTGCAGGCGGGCCTGATCCACGGCCAGCTCTTCCATTTCACTTCCTTTTTCATCACTCTGCGGCGAATCATCAAGAGTATTAATATAATTATACAAACATAGGAGGAAATTTAATGTGCGCACCATTTCCTCATTTTGGAGCCTCACAGAGGAACGTTTTCGGTTTCTATGGGTTTTAGTGTCAGCGTACTAAAGGACGAATATCTGAGTACACTTTTTAAAATATCAATTGCATATGTGCGTAAAGTACTCGAATGTGAATCTTGAAATCCTTTCTCCCCTTAGCTTGATAACACTCTATAACACCTGGAGGGCACGCCGGTAAACACCTGTTCGTGATTTACCGTACTCGTCGATAACGCAGCTCCTTCATCGCTCGGAATTTTAGGTCGGCCTAACCAACGTCTAGCTTTGCCATTTCACTTCCGTTTTTCGTTGTTCTGCTGCGAATCGTCGAGAGTATTAATATAATTAATAAGTATAATTATTAATACAATTAATATAATGATATAAACATAGGAGGAAATGTAATTTGCGCATTATTTCCTCATTTTGCCGCCTCACGGAGGAAGATAAATTTCCTTTAGAAAATATATATAGATTTTAGTGTCAGAGTACTAAAAGGCGGATATCCAAGAGCAAATTCCATTTTTTTTTTGTTCATCTTGGAGTTAGAATCTTGCAAGTGTGAAGAATTTTATGAATATTGTAATGAAATTCAAAGCATTGTGGAAGTTATGAGTGATTTAGCGGAACGAGTCGGACCGGTCGAGCGAGCAGCTGCCTGGCCGACTTTTTGTGTTAGACCATGCACACGAGCAATATCCCCAGAATTCGATTCGACTGCCACATTTTTATTTGCTTTCCGATTCTGCCAATCCTCTCTGCCGCTACTTCGGAAATTGTACTTGCCGGTCATTTCGCAGGGGTTAAATCGAGAGAGCCAACTGTAATGCATTTGCCGGGCCGACGGAAGGAAGGCGAGAAGATCCGTGCGATAAACAAAAATGAGACCCGCTCCAATCGCTACCAGTTGAGAGGATGAGCTTTTCGTCTTTTTCCCGAAAGCGAGACTCTCTTTCTGTCGGCTCTGACGGTCGTCTGCTCGGTCGCCCGATTGCTCGCGCAGCCGATGTAACCGCGAAGTAGAAGAGTGAAACGTTTTTTCAGTATCGGTAGCAAAATTAGATTTTCGCGTCAGTGACTGCCGGTGGCGATGCTCGCATAGAATGACCGGCTGCGCCAGACACCTTAATCAAGAAGATAACAGTACGAGCTTAAGATATCACGTGAGTGAACTTCTTTTCTGTATCATACTCAAATAGTACAGCTGAATGAAAACCACCACAGCAAAATGACTAGAAGCAGATAAAACCAAGTTCAAATAATCGAACGAGAGTTAGAAATTGAGAGTTGGGCGCTGAATGGGTTACGTTAATCTCGCTTTTCCCCGAATGCGAGACTCTCTTTCTGTCCGCTCTGACGGTCGTCTCTCGGTTCAGTCGCCCGATTGCTCGCGCAGCCGAAGTAGCGAAACGTTTTTTCAGTTTCGGTAGCAAAATTAGATTTTCGAGTCAGTGGCTGCCGGTGGCGATGCTCGCATAGAATGACTGGCTGCGCCAGACACCTTAATCAAGAAGATAACAGTACGAGCTTAAGATATCACGTGAGTGAACTTCTTTTCTGTATCATACTCAAATAGTACAGCTGAATGAAAACCACCACAGCAAAATGACTAGAAGCAGATAAAACCAAGTTCAAATAATCGAACGAGAGTTAGAAATTGAGAGTTGGGCGTTGAATGGGTTACGTTAATCTCGCTTTTCCCCGAATGCGAGACTCTCTTTCTGTCCGCTCTGACGGTCGTCTCTCGGTTCAGTCGCCCGATTGCTCGCGCAGCCGAAGTAGCGAAACGTTTTTTCAGTTTCGGTAGCAAAATTAGATTTTCGAGTCAGTGGCTGCCGGTGGCGATGCTCGCATAGAATGACTGGCTGCGCCAGACACCTTAATCAAGATAACATCCGGTAGCGTATGCACAGCGAACTCGCGCTAGTTTGCAGAGGCCTCTTCGGTCCTTCTCGTTTCCAGCTCCGCGCTCATTCTTTACTCCATTAACATATTTCATTCCTTAATTTATAGCGAGCGGCAATGCACGCGGCCGCTTTCACGGAGCATTAGCGGTAAGACGAATCTTCGGGGAACGAGCGGATGGACAGGAGTCCAGAATGGGATGTGTTTATAGCTGGCGGCGCAAATGTGTACACCAGTCCTCGGTAATGTTGCGGAGCTACGCGCCTTCGCTTACCCTCGTTAGAATTGTTACCGCTCATTCTCTTTGACGAAAACTTATGGAACTGCGGCTTGAATGAACTCCGCAACTCGAGATCGTGTTTATCATCCCATTAAGGATTAAGGTGAGGCGACACGGCTGCGAGAAACGAAGAGATAGATCCAATTTTCCAGTGAACTCTTCTCAATGGTGCTCGTTTTTTTTTTTTTTTTCTCGAAAGAATGGGACAAAAAATTCGTCAGAGTTTTCGATATCGACTACGATCATTTACTTCGCCTTAGGAGCAATTCTGATCGACGGAATTGTCTGGAAAGAAATCTTTCGCCGAACGATCTAACTCAACAGCACGCACTATTAACTTCGATCCGTTATTAGATTAGGTTAAAAACGAAGTTCTTAATGCCCGAGAAAGTAATTTAGTAGTAGTTTATTGCCAGATACATAAGCGGAGCTAATTTGCATACATACGATATTTTAAAGAAGCAAACTTCGTCCCAACAGGTTTAACATTAATACTCCCAACTGGCCATCGAACGAAGTGAAAATCATTCCGCCATAAACTTCAGAAAATCGCGCAATGCAACAAATTGAAGTGCTCGACTTAAATCGATATGAAACCGGAAAAACATCTTTGTCGAGTCGCTGTCCATGCCGCTGCCGAGCGGTTGGGTTTGCAACTATCTTGCAACAGAGAATAACACGAGTGGACACGGAATTTAAAGAGGAGCAATGCACACATCATTAGCCCCAGTTTCGTAGTTATTCGTTCATTGGCGCGGGTGCGCCCGGCACGTTGTCCTCTCGGAATTACGTCCAATTTACTCAAACTTTTTTTCTCTCGCGTCACAAATAAGCGGACGAATCAGTCGAGTGGCCAGGGTCGTTGACACTCCGGCAGATGTGGTGTACAATAAAAACGCTCAAGAGTGCAGAGTTTTAGATTTTTTTTTGTTTTGCATCCGTATTTGCGCCGACACGCACTGGTCGGTCTTGCCCCCGCGGCCCACATTCGCCGCGTTTACGCTGATACGTATTTACTTGACTGACACCCCGAAGGTACTTTTGCTTCTGGGAAATGCCATTAGTGCGGTTACACGCTGGAAGTTGCTCTTCCGATTGTTTCGCCTTGCTTCGCGACTCTATTGTCGACGGCGCGAGGGCGAAACGAGGCTCGCTAAATTGTTTTTTTGTTCGGCAGAGTTGCGATACCTTCGGAGAGGAAGCGACGCTGCTGAGGGTCGGCGAAGACGGGGCGAAGAGGGCAGACAGTTCGTTTCTCCAGGGAGCGAGGAAGCATCCAGACGTGACGTCCAACAACGCGGATAATTACGCGTGACACCGCGACGGCGAGAAATGGCTCGTGTCGAAGTGCGCCGAATAGCCGCCGTCTCGCTCCCGTCATAATAAGCTCCGGGATACCTCGTAATTTTCCCCCTCAATTAGCGTCCAGTGACGAGTCTCGCCAGTCCCGCAAGCTCTGAAACCCCCGGCAACAATAATTGAGAACTCTTCCTTTCCTCGGCCTTGAGGATCGAAGGTGACGGGACAAGCCCTCGAGCAGTCACCGAGAGTAGGTTTCGTTAATTCGATCGGATAAACGATTAATAACGATTTTTTTGCATGGGTTGAAACTATCAGACCTAACGTCCCGTTCCTCATGTACGTCTGAGAAACTTTGGACGCTTTCGACATGTCGCTCCGAAAAATTCAGAATATCAAGAGAGTAGGTCTAGTTAATTTGATCGGATAAATAATCAATAACGATTTTCTGCATAGCCTCAACCTATCAAAATCATCCTCCTGTCCACCATAGTCGTTAGAGACACTTTGGACGCTTTGGATATCGTGGTCCGAAAAAGTCACAATCCCAAGATTAGATCTAGTTGATTTGATCGGATAAATAACCAATTACGATTTTCCTGCATGGCTTCAACCTATCAGAACCATTCTCCTATTCGCTATGATCGTCAGAGACATTTTGGACACGTTGGACATGTCACGCTGAAAAATTCACAATACCGAGAGTGGGTCTAGTTAATTCGATCAGACAAACAATCGATAACGATTTTCTGCATGGCTGTGAACTATCAGACCCATCGTTCCGTCCTCCATGGTCTGCAGAGACACTTTGGACCCTTTGGACATCTCGCTCCGAAAAAATGCACAGCCATAACAAATCTGTTAGTGTAATGAACCGATTGGGGATGCTGCTGTTCACAAGCGGCCGTGTTATTTTTGTACCGTACAAATTGAAAACACGTGGGTATACCGCACTCCGTCGGAGAGATAGTGCACTGTCTCAGAGAGATTCCGTCGAGTGTACCATGGCGAGAATTTTTCCATTTGTCTGCGCGAACTGCCAATCTCTCTCTTATACTGCACAACCTTGGCTGCGAGCCACGAAGATCGTGCGCGGTTTCGTCGCAGATTTTCCTGTGGGCATACCAGCTACGGTCGAAGTCTAATCGAGGTGGGGCCATATTCGCCGGTTTTAGCCTACGCTCTCCAGCACCACAGATACCCATATAAAATCATGTTTATCCCCGACGTCGTCGCGTCGGATGACGATTTGCATCTTGCATATGTGAAAAGGTTCAGCGCTGTTGGAACTCATTCTCCCTATCTCGCAATCTCGCAGGGCAGCGTAAAGTGAGTAGTAGAAGAGAGGCAGGAAGCCTCGCGTGGCTCGAGCTCATGACGGACACGTTGTTGCACTCGGTGTCATCGAGCTTGTCCATCAGTCCTCGCCTTGCTCGCTGGCTTCCACCGCTCATCGCACGATCCCTCGCGTATTCTCATTCCTTTTTATTCTTACCTTCGTCTGGCCGGCGCCTCATCGAGATGTTGCGCTCCCTTCCCTTCGTTCATCTATCCTCGGAGATCCCAACCATTTCGACGTCGACGGGTGCAACGTACACGCATTGGTCACATAATTGCCATAGTCTCTCGACGGAATGCCAGCCGAGGCCAAGCATCGTCGGTTATCTCGTTGCTCCTCTTAAGGCCCTGATCAGGATCTGATTGTGGATCTGGCAAACCTTACCGAATTCCTACTCGGGATCAGAGTTGTCAGATTGAGGTAGGTAAGGTTCTCTCGGACGTATGACGTGACGTGCTAGAAAACTACCTGCTGTGGATTTTCTACCTTCATCTAGGGAATACTACTCATCACTTGAAGGCTGCACGTAAAGGATGAGTGTGGCACGCAAGCTACGTATCGATGGCTCAATGCCACAATGCCACATAGGCTGGCTGGTAAGCTTGGCCTATGCGCCTTTCTGGCATGAGGCCATCGATATGTTCGAGGCGCAGGGTCTTGTTTATGGCTGTTGCCAGCAGACGAAAGTGCCCATGCTTGTTCGCTCAATTGCTCTTTATTGCAAATCTTGCTGATTACCCTGGCAGAATTTCTCACTGCAGCGGGTCCTGATAAGGTCCTAACAAGACCTTATCAGGCATCGATTTAACGCGTACCACATGTTTCCTGAGCATCCTACGCCCGATGCGAAGGCTATCCGATAGGTGTAAATATAAGTTTGGGTTCGACCGTACGAGAGAAGATAACGGTCAGGCTTAAAGACCCTTCGTGTAGCCTCGTTCGCTTCTCAATGACTTCTTTCCTCGTCTTATCGAAACGGAGGATGCACGAGAACGACAGGGAGAAAACGAGCCAAACCGCGATACAGAGAGACCGGAGGCTGGGCGGTCCCGGAGTTCGTGGTGATGGCTGCTTGTTTAAGGCCCCACAGGCCGCAAAAATGATTCTCCCGTGCAACCACAGTACCCAACTGTTCCCTCTCATTTCTGCATCTGTTTTTTCGTTTCTGAACTCTCGGGTTCCCGCAGTATTTATGATTGGGTCCGTGAGGTTAAGACGATGGCTGGCAGTACTTTTGGTGGACTTTCCTACCGCTAGAAGGGAACGCGCAAAGGGCAGTCCCGTTCACGGCGCAGTCGCAAACGATCCCATCGATCGAGCGCTGTAATAAAGAAAGAATGAAGGCGATAAGAAGCTGGGGGCCATATGTCGTGCGTTTCGGGGCGGAGGATCCGCCAGCTCTCGGCTCCACTTAGGGAATCGAGATTTCGTCCGGTCCGCCCGTACCTTCGAGACCGAATTCCCGATGTTTTAATGAAACCGCGAGATTGAATTCCACGAGTCCGATGTAGCCGCCTCACGGGAGAGACACCACTGGATCGCAACTTGCGAAAATATCGACCGCAAATACGCCATCCACATTTTTTGCGATGGTCCTCGAGGGGATCGAGCGGATCTCGGGTGAACGATCTGAGCTCTGAACGCCGGGACTGTTTTGCTTTTGCCTTTTGCTGCTGGGGCCCAAGATCATCGCCCTTGCGTACCACGAACCAGCGGTGCACCTTCGGCAACAACATGCACTCACACAATATATATATATATATATACATATATTTAGCAAATTATATATTCGGTGAACCGAGTCGCCTTCGGTAATTGACTTTTAATCGGCTCGAACGAGCTCCTCGTCCCTGAGGATCGTCAGCCTCCTCAGGCTGACTGCAGCCTGAAAAGTCCCACCCGCGGTCTCTTCGGCTTTGGCGGGAACGAAGCTGTAAAGGGCGCATCCGGGTCTCGAACGGTTGATCAATCGATCGAGAACCGTCCTGGCTCAGTCACATATCGCTCTGGATGTCGGATGACACTGTCCCGATATCATCGATGCAGAAATCCTTATAAATTAGCTCTATCAACGACCGATTACAAATTAAAAAATCACTTGGTTAGCGTAGGTTTTTGCATCGCGATCATCCATCAAGTTGTCACTGAGCCGACAGACGCGAAAAGAACTCGAAACTGTATAAGATAGAGTTCTTGTCATAGGTCAGCATTGGCGCAGATTTGTACGCAATTGCCAACTGATCGCACGCTGCACTCGGAACTTGTTTGGCGTACCTTGAACGAGTTCCTTCTCCATGGATAACAAACTGACGCCAGTACGGCAATTTACGAAAGAATTTTCCGTTTAGGAGGCTTCACACGCCAATGCCGCGCCCACTTCGATTTGTGGTCGAACCTATACTTGTTCTTGCCTATCTCAAATTAAGTCAGCATTCAGAGGTTTATGTTCCTGAAACATGACCTTATCTTTTTCTACACTTTCTCCTCCGTGTCCTTCGTTTCTCGATTCTTCTCAGCAATCCGAAGACTGAGCGACGTTGGGCAGACGGAACGTGTTCTTTTTCTACGAAAACTAATACAAACAAACGATTATTACCCGATCGTGTTTATATGTGATCGGCGGTGGAGGAAGAACACCGGCAGGAAAGAGAGGATCGGTGAGGTGATTTGGGCCGTAAGTCTTATCCTGATGATGCCCGCGAAGGGCCAGGTTTTTAGATGGATGATCGAACGAGCTCGAGCGGCAACTCGAGCGTTCATCGATCATCCATTGAAATGTAACTCTTGGCATTTCGTAATTAACGACTTCGCTCCGGAGGCTTCGGACTGTCGGCTGCACAACGAACAGATGCAGCTTAAATTAGGATGCAGAACAGTATACCGTGGTATAGTGCAACGAAAAGAAAAAGTTGCTAATGGGGTTACGGCAACTCGCGACTTTCGCGGCGGGCTCTCGTTGCTGTCGTAAAGTTATTGGGGTAACGTTACGACACATAAAGTCGGACATTTTGGAACCTGCATGGACACTTTTAACAGGGTAAAATTGGTGAATATGACCGGTTCATGCGTCACTGATTTACATGCTAATTGAAGCGGGTCATGTTCCCCACTTTTAGGAACGTAAGAAATGAAACATTGACGATGTGTGTTGCTGATTTTTTGATAATACTTCACGAGTACGGTGAAGAAATTACCCACTTGGTGCTTGACGAAAAATCGTCATTTTCTGTCATTCTTTTTCACTAATTTATTTCTTTCAAAAATTAAAAATTAGAAATTCCTGTTTTTGCATTACGGCGCGCATTGTTCATGAGAGTTTCAGTAATTAATTAATTAAGCAAAATTATCAATAATTATTGATAATTTTGCTTCCTCATAGAAGAAGTTATGTTCTCGTAAAAAAAAAAAAAAAATCGAGATTTTAATGTTAGACTACTTAAAATAGTCTAAAAAGTCGGGAAATACCTTTGGCGAAAATGGATCAATCCGTTTAGATTCCAAAAGATGTTGAAATCTTTTAATTTTTCAAAAAAGTTTTTTTCTTATGTCTGACGCGAGTTTTCGAATCAAACACCAGGCTAAGAGTAAAATGAGTTACACACTTGTAATCAGCGGTGAAAAATACTTTAAAATTACCTCAAAATGACGAATCAGAAAAATTCCAGTTTGTGATTTTCTACTCTTCGTAATAATTCGTAATGATAAATAAATTTATTATTACGAACAAATAAATTTCGACCTCACTTTTGACCGTTTCAACTTTACGAGATGCAGCAATATTTTAACGTTACGAAAAGAGAAGTGCAAAGGTATTTGCACATGACTCCCTGATTTATTACAATTTTGCGCATAGCTTTCTTCGCAAGGAAACCAAAAATCGATCCGCGAACTTTCGCATAGAAAAGTCTGCGCGCAAAATTGTAATAAATGAGGAAGCGATGTGCGAATTATCTATCTTTTATCTGCAACTCCATGGTTGAACTATTACACGAAAGCGTCGCCATGTAGTTGCAAGGATTCATAATTCAACGTGGCGCCATCGACTGAAAATCATTGTCTATTATATATTGTTAAAGATGTCGACCAAAGTAGAGTTTCCTTTCTTTCTTTGGGAAGAGTAACAAACCACTCGTGCGATATATCAGCGGGGATAAAGAGAGCCAGTCGCTCAGATACGCAGAAAGAGTGATCTTGATCGGCATTGTCAAAGATATAGTGGACGCGAAAATCTCAAGAACCACTTCGCTTTCTTCACCCACGATGGATCCTTTTCTCAAGTGCTCAGGGCGTGCGCGCGCCCGCCCGCCTTACTTGTGGGACGGGGCCACTCTTTTATTCATCCTCGGCTCTTTTATCCTCTCCTCCCTCTCACCTCAGCAGCACTCAGGAGCGAACACCCGCCCTCGTGACCAGCCCGGTCAAAGTTCTTTCTCGTAGGATCGGGCTTTGGGAATTTAATCGCTCGGCTTGTCGAAGAAGTTTTGTGGTCGATTGCTAAAGGGTGCAAACCACCCTGTCCAAATATCGGTCAATCTTGGAGAGCCTCGGGGTCGTTGGACAATGACCGGAGAGAGCCTAGCCTCGCTCGAGAACTCTTCGTCTATCTCAAGGGCCTTCGTCTCCTCTCGACCTCGATATTCATTTTAGTCTCTTAACTCCCCGCGATAGAATTCTACGAAATTTAAAAAGAAGACTGCACTTTCATCGTCGGGTGCAAAAAAAAAAAATCATTCTTCGTCCGAAAATACGTCACTTCCGGCCCAGAAAACTCACTTTTCCACTGGAAGTGACATATTTCCTGTATGACGTCACTTCCGGTCGAAAAATTAGATTTTCAAACTGGAAATGAGAAATTGCCGGTACGACGTTACTTCTGGTTGAAGAATCAAATTTTCAAACCGGAAGTGACGTATTTCGGGCATGACGTCACTTCCATTTAAAAATTGAAATTTTCAACAGTGAGGTGACGGATTTCCGGTTTCTAAATTCCACAGTCAATAGCGAACCGCACAGCCGAATCACATCAACCTGCCAGTAAAGATAAAATGGCGAGCAAAGCGTTGCCTACAAGGCAAGCTGCTTGGAGTTCTACCTTACCTGCGGTCGATATCATGAGAGGACATCGACAGCGGTAATGTGTACCATTTGTCGCGGACGACGAGGAGATGCGAAGAAGCACAGCGAAGGAAAAAGGTAGAATATCGGGTCGATGAACCAAGGGCTACCAATATCGCGTCAAGCGAACCCCGGAACGGCGGAAGAGAGATAGAAAAATAATAAAACGGAAAGGGTGGAATGGAAGAGGTACGACGAGAGTGGAAGAAATGCCTGAGCCGAATGAGATCGAGAAAGAAAAGAGCGTCGGATCGCGGTGTGGCGGTCGGTGGGCCCAATTAAAATAACTCGTGACATGCGTATAACGGTGAAGAATTTTTTGTCTGGAGTGCGACGGTTTGCTCTTCGGCTTCCCTCGATTATCCGAACTGTGCACTACCGAACCGTGTCACTCTCCTGGAGAAGTACTACTTGCCAGTTTAGAATTATTACCGATTGGCTAATAGTTGTTGTGCTGTGCAAGCGTCTCTGCATACTTTGAAAACTAGGCTTAAGCCTTGACATTTTTATTGAAATTTAAATGTGAGGAAAGTTGAAAAGTGAAGAAAATTGAAACGTGAGGAAAATTGAAACGTGAGGAAAATTGAAACGTGAGGAAAATTGAAACATGAGGAAAATTGAAAGGTGAGGGAAATTGAAACATGAGGAAAATTGAAAGGTGAGGGAAATTGAAACGTGAGGAAAATTGAAACGTGAGGAAAATTGAAACATGCGGAAAATTGAAACGTGAGGAAAATTGAAACATGAGGAAAACTGAAAGGTGAGGGAAATTGAAACGTTAGGAAAATTGAAAGGTGAGGAAAATTGAAAGGTGAGGAAAATTGAAAGGTGAGGAAAATTGAAAGGTGAGGAAAATTGAAATGTGAGGAAAATTAAATTTGAGAAAAATTGAGAATTGAGGAAAATTGAAAATTGGTAAAAATTGAAAGTTGAGGAAAATTGAGAGTCGAGGAAAATTGAGATTTGATTGAAATTCGTTGAAAAATCGACAGTCTCAACTTATATAAGTGGAGGTCGATAAGCTGCCAATTTTTTTTATCGATGACTTACTCGGGCTGAAAAAGGCACAATAAAGGCATGGGCATGTTATATTATAGTGTGCTCAGCAACGTACACTACACCACTGCTGCGTGAAAGGTCTGTCTGCGCTTTATTATGATGCTATAACGCAAGGTTACTAATAAACCCCCTCGACAGAATGGATAACAGTCCCAATACCATGACAGTCTTTAGTAAACAGGTATATCGGAATCGTTCCCGCGTCCCTTGGCCGCAGGGGTTGGAAAACCCCCTCTCCCTGCCGTTTCGCAACCCAGTATACCGACGGGTAATCGATTAATATCAATAGAATAAACGGCGTGTGGTCTATCGGCAAAGACCAGACAGGCAAACGATTAAGGGTCGATACACTAGTATTAAGCCAAATAACACCGTAGCACTATACACGGTAGCTGTGTTTGCGGTTGAGTCATCCGTCCAGGATTCACGAGACCGCCATTGGGTCGGAGGGTTAAGGTTGAGGATGCCGATTTGTAATAGGGATAAGATATTTCACAAAACATGAGGGATTAATATCATGCACTGAGAAAAAGGACAGTATTTTCTACTATATCGAATATTTCACGTGGAGAACGTCTATATAGATAACATATGATAATATATATTCAATTGATTAAAACAGAGTTGGTCAAAATACTCAAAAACAGAAAAAAATTCAAAATACTGTACGTATTTAAAACACAAAATAGTTTGTGTACTTAAAATACATCTATAAGTACTTCGTTTAAGTACTTTTTTTAAATACCTCCTAAAAATCAATGCGGATGGATCGATCCATCGTGTCCAGATAGATAGACGGCCTAACCGTACACTCCTGATATGGAGTAGGCGCAAAAGTATTTTGTATTTTGTACTTGAAGAGCCCGAACAGTACTTAAAATACCAGAAACGTATTAGAGTACTTAAAATACGTATGTAAAATACCTAAAATATATCAAGTGTTTAAAACACTACGCAGCTCTGGGTTAAACTATAATTTGGCTTGCAACCATGATTTTTTGTCATTGTCGTAACAATAAAACGTGGACATTCCCATTGGGAAGTATTTTTTATGTCAAAAAGTCAGTACCGTTGCTTTTACTGTGTAATTTTTTCTCAGTGTCTCTTTTTTTAGATACAATTTTGTCGCTTCCTATGTATAATACAATCCCAGCTTCACCTCGATGAGGTTCGAGGGAAATTGATGAGTGATCGGTGGGTTTGCTTTGTTGTTAGGCATCGACAATGATCCGGGACGACGGCGAGACGTGAAAAATAAGGAAATCAATATAAGGATATGAGCCGTGCGTCATTTGTCCGTCTCCCTCCAGTGTATTATCTATTGTTTACCTTTTTTTTTTTTTTTGACTCTGATCGATTATTACTTTATTCATTCTCACAGATTTATTACACAGCGTCTCGTATTACATCTAATTCATGATAGACCGCCGTTGTACTTGATTCTCGGTTCGGCCGTTTCTTTTGGCTCTTGACTCTTGGCTCGTGTAATTTTTCATCGGAGAGGGTTGCCGTGTTTCGTGCCCTACGATTGCGAGCAGGCCAACGAGGATGGGCTGCGGCAGGCGCGGCTAGGCCCTTTTTTTTCGAGTGCGCAGCCCAAAGGAAGACAAATGAAACTGCGTCT
Source organism: Amblyjoppa proteus (assembly GCA_963922035.1). Lineage (NCBI taxonomy): Eukaryota > Metazoa > Arthropoda > Insecta > Hymenoptera > Ichneumonidae > Amblyjoppa > Amblyjoppa proteus. Next base: position 6,618,972 of record OY998230.1, read on the forward strand.
GCCGCGTACGAACGAGACAAAAGGGGTCGAAATGATATTAAGCGACCGAGCGAGACGGAAAGAGATCATCTGCGGAAGATGAAAGGGAAATAAATAGGGAGAGAGGGAAATTTATGCGTTCAACAGCGGAACCGTACTGTTATAGTTGGATGCAGGAACGACCGGGCTCGACATACGTTTTCGTTTTCCATCTGTTTCTATTATCGTGGATTATTAATGTAATATGAATATGGAACGGTGGGCCTCACACTTTTGGTATACACCAGTGAACGTTAGATTTTTGTATGTATATTAATGGGCAGGAGCACACGGGAGCCTTCGGGAACTGGATTAACCACCGACGAATGCATCGGGAAAGCCTTTTCAGACGTAAGAAACAGCTCGTATTGTTATCAGCCAGAAACTATGTGGAATAACCGAAGCCATTCATATCGTCATCTATCACAATCAATTGACGACAGTTATAAATATCGAAATAATCCAATTGACGGTCGCATGCCGAGCCCAAAAAAGAAAGTGTAAAAAGAGTATTCTACATAGTATTTATAATAATACATAATATATTCTATTTATCTTATACGTATTTTGGAAAATTGTGGCTTTGTTGGTTCGATCTTTGTAACTCCCCATTGTGGACTTGTTCGTTGGTTTGGATATTTGTCCCAAACCCGTCCCCAGCTCAGCCCTCACCCGCCGGTTTTCGTAGCATATCGAATGAAGTTCGAAATTCCGAAGTTCCGATTCTATACGAAATGAATTTCCACATGCTATGAAGCGCGATAGTATGATATAAGGGCTTATCGTTTCATAAACAAAAGTACAATAAGTACATCGGATTGGACTGAACGATTTTTATATAATTATATAATTAAAAAATATATTCAAATTAACACTTATTAATTCCTCTGACGGAAAGGACGAATTTTGCATCACGATACTGTTCGAAAGTAATGATTAAATAAATTAAACAAAAAAATTTAATTATCCCGTCCAGATTTTCTTTTAATTTAATGTTTCTCGTATCCGTCGACTTTTGGGAAGCAGCGCGAGGATTTCGTTTCTACCATCAATCACGCAATGAGCGAGCGGGGACGACAGGTGGATGGTTCGAAGCTTCCACAGAATATCGTAGTATATAGTGCATAGGTATCGGATCCCCGGCAGCAGGATCACATATAATTGGGAGAATAGTGTGTGCCTCGGTGTGATCCGCTCGACTGGACCCACGGTCATTTATCTTGACGCGGTCAACGGTTTTCACTCTTGCACTGCGATGCATAGAGCGGAGAGCAGGTTCAAAGCGTTCGGGCTGACACCCGTGAAATCGTTCCAGATCTGCGCCGATTATTTTGGGAGCGGATCAGTCCCGTTCGACATGCCGGTGTGCTCGACTTATCGACTCAATGGCGTGTATCGGAGAATGTCGATCGATGAATGGGGGATGTATCGAGGGTCACGCATTTCATCAAAGTGGATCATCTGAGTGTCCTACATTTATTTTCGTTTGGTCCTGCACCATTTTATGAAATATCCCAATTTTTGCCATCAATATGATGCTTGGCGACTTCTTATGTGACGTCAGTTGAACGGAGCGAAGTTGGAGACGGGGCGGAGGAAGAAACTTAAAAAATTAACAATAAGCAAAAGCTGTCGATAAAATATTCACATCGATGCCTCATACGAAGAAGAACTCTTGTCGGAGCAGCAAGAATTCTGTTACCGTAACTAATTTATCTACTTAAGATTGGGACAACAAACTATTTTTCTGCGGCAGAGCATTTTGTTCGAACGCAACACAAAGTTTCCTCTACGAAATATCCAAAAATTAATAAACGTAGTTTCTCATGGAGCGTAGATATTAACCATCTTCCCGACAAGCGCATCGGCTCTGAAGGCTCGGATGGCGCGTTATCGGTATTTAAATCTCAAATCACTGTTGCACCGAGATCGACTAGCGAAGTTTTGCAACGAGTCCGGAGTGGTGAGGCAGGCGTATAAGTACCGCGCGCGCGCGCGCGCGGCATGTAAGGACAAACGTTGCCGGAGCTGCAGTTGCAGTCGCAACGTCGGCATCGGTGTCGAGGAAGAAGGGCCACGGCAAGAACATGCGATCGGCTCGATTCTCGTTGAGCAGCTGAAGAAGCTCCCTCCCGAGCGAAGATCGAGTGCGATCCTGCACGGGGAATCATATTCGACGCCGAGTTCAAGAGAATGAAAGAGGAAGAAAGAAAGGTGGATGAGAGGAAGGAAAGGATGAGGCCTCGCGCACACGATCGTATCGCAGAGGAGTTCGCTGCCCGATTCCTCCGGCCTCCTGTCGCGTCTCTCCACCTTCGACGCGTACGTAGCATGTGGACCGGTAACCGGCAGCATCAGCACCGGCAACCTGCGGCGGCGGTGAGCGAGACCACTTTTTAGTGCGTTAGCTGGACGGATCGGTGGATCGCAACGCAGAAAGAGAAAGACCGAAGAGGCGAGGGCAATCTGTACTAAAGACAGAGTCCTGTACGCACTCCTGAGAGCCATTCCGTCCTAAGAATGAATGTCCAGGCAGGGGAGGCGAGTCGATCGGTCGGCCTCTTGCACTCGATACACCTTTTGCTGTGGCTCGGATCTTCCGCGAGCCGCGCACAGAAGATCATGCCGGGGGCAAAGAAGAGTCGCTCTGCGCATCTCTTCTCTTCTTGATCGGCTTCTTGTTGTTCTTCTTCTTTGACTTTCGATCTCTGGCTGCAGTAGAGGCTCCCCTTACGCCTGATCGGACGAGAAAAGCGAGCCGCCCTCGAGGTTCATCGAGGAACCTCGGGGATCGCGCCGTTTCGCTCTCTTGTTGTTCCTCTCGAATGTTTTGTATCTCGTCGTTATTCGCTCGCGGTCGACATAAACAGGTGACGAAAGGTGGAACGTTACGGAGAGAAAAGCGGCGATGTCGCTCGGGTCGGTTAACTCAAATTGACTCAACGCCGTTCCGTTTCTTTTATCGGTGTCGTGCGATAGAAGAAATACTCGCCGGCACCGGCTGTGCCATGTTGGTATCCACACTCGAAGAAGGCGAGAAGAGAGCGCGAGAGTAAAAACTACAGAGAACCGCGACTTTGCCGAGCCGAGGGGACTGTTTTGTTTTTCATTATCACCGGCGCAACAATCGCGCCGGCTACCTAGTTGGGTGTGAAACCGTCGCCCCATTACGGTCCATTTCTTTTTACCGCGACTCTGAATCCACCATTGCGTGGTCTCATTTTCATGTTGTCCGACACTGATTTTTAATGAACACGACCTCTTGGCATTGCCCAAAAAAAAAATGCTCTGGAATGTTCGCTATCGTCTTGTCTACCGGTTCGAGTCAAGTTGATCCCACAATTTATCGCACCAGCTTGGTGTCGTTAATTTTGCACGGTGCATCAGACAATAACGACTCGGCTGTCGGTCCTTGCGTTCGAGTGAGTTTTGTAGCTACAGTTTTTTTTTCCTCGGAGAAATGTTCGTCATTTTTATCAGAAGAAAATGAGTCTTTACGCTTCGCTATATACAGCTTAGAGAGTGAGCTTATTTGCACTGTTAAAAAGACAGTAAATTTAATGAAAACTCGTACATTAAATTTAATGTACAGTTGTGATGAAATATGAATGTACTTGTTAATTCTACTAATTAAGTTGATCCCACAATTTATCGCCCCAATTTGGTCTCATTAATTTTGCACGCTGCATCAGATAATAACGACTCGGTTGTCGGTCCTCCCGTTCAAGAGAGTTTTATAGCTACAGTTTTTTTGCTCGAAGAAATATTCGTCATTTTTATCGAGCGAAAATTACCCTTTACACTTCGCAATGCTCCTAAGCTTATTTACACTGTTGAAAATAATTGCAAATTCAATGCACCGGACCGAAAGTTTTCATGAGTGAACTGGTACATTAAATGTAATGTGCAATTGTGATGAAAAATTAATGTACTTTTACAGTGAAATTGAAGTGTATGATTGGAATTAAAGGACTTTTATAGTAAAATAGTATAGTAAAGTAATGGTGAAGTAGAGTTAACGTAAATTCTTAAAACACAAAGAATTTCTAAAATTTTTAAGGCTCGGTACATTAAAATTTCATTACAATTGTACATAAAAATTGATACAACAGTTTATGCATAAAAACTTCCAGTGACAGTACGTTAAATTTCACACGATTTTTTTTTTCGCAGTGTATGCGATTTTTCAAAAATGTCTACAAGGATTTGAAGCTCTACGATATGATAACAACATCAGCTAAAAATTAATGCCGTTATCCTGTGTGAGTTTGCAAACGTGCATGGTCCTTACAAACGATTATTGTTCGTTCGAGTACAATTGGCACGCAGTTCTCATTCGAAGTTCCAGAAAGCCTTTTTTATTTTTTTTAAAGATCTCATCCTCTTCATTTTTACTCAACCTGTCCCCAAAGTACGCGGCAGATACGCGTGTTTCCCCCTCGACCGATCCACACCCTTCCACGAGTACACAAATACCCATCGCCTACACCGTAGTACAATCGCCGAGAGTATCCCGCAACGGAGCACTCAGATATCGTATTGAAATGAAAGAATAAACGTATCCTGTGGTTCCCTTTTTTCTTCTTATTTTCATATCCACCGTCGAGTCTAAGGCGCAGATATATCCAAAGCGATTCGCGGGACAGAGCCACACCGAGGGGACGCGCTTTATAATATATCAGAAAGACAGGGATGCCCCGCACTGCCACCGGACTGTCCTTTCATTTCTATTTTTTACGTAATCGCTCAGGAATCGTCGGAACGGCAAAATATTCCCGGACGAAACGGAGGATAACAAGTACGACGAGGAGGCTGGAGCGCGACTGGAAGAAAGCGTATAGATATACGAAGCGCCGGGACTTTGCGGACCCTTCAAAAGGAAATGGACCGGGACAGCGATCGTTCTGACTTCCATATCTCCTCGCATCCATTTCAAAGGACAATACGTCCTGCAGTGTCTTTGTGCGACGGAGTTCCGCAACGGATCGTCCGAATGGCGCGGCGGTGACGGAGGATGAGGATTTTCGTTGATTACTGGCGAAGAAGTGTACGGGCGCGGCGCTGGAAAACGGTGGATGAAGAATGAGTGGATATAAAAGGGATGAGATTGCGGTGCCGGCTGACGATCTCGGAAGACTGGAAAGGGGTAGGAGCCAGCTAGAAGGATAATGCATCAGGGTGCCATCAATCAGACCCGATGAAAGCCGTGTGGTCGAGAGACTCGTGTCACGCCATTCATGCCATTCGAATACCACCCATAACACTACGTGATGCTATACGCTCCGAAGTGAATCGCTTACTTGCGCACATTTTAATCAAGTGCGTGACGCTATGTACACCTCGGAGGCACTCGGCTTTTTTTGTTTACCCTGGACGACAAAAGCGGCCAACCGGAATGAAACCTTTTGGGCCTCGTTAACTGCGGGATACCTTGGAATTTTTCCTCTTGGTTGCAGTGAAGAACGATGAATCTGTCGTAGACAATGTTGAGCGGGACAAACGGCTTACGAAGACAATTCTAAACTGCATGTACATGCATCGACTGCATGGATATAAACAGTTCATAGTTCGGTAATTATTTAGACACTACTGTGAAACCGTGCAATTAAGCACTTGTCGTATACAACGATAAACGATTTGTACATGTAGCTTTTCAGCTTGATGACAGTATTTTTTGTAATCCTGTCGTTGAACGTTACATATGGTATCAGTAATATTAAAAAAAATATATATATATGTGCTGAAGTTTCCATTGATCTCTGTGAAAGTTGGATGCTTCGTAGATGCAATTTCATATAATCATATTGTATCTTCGCATTAAGAGATTTACTTGAAAAATCGTGTTTAACATTGCTTAATAAGCAACTGTTCAACATTCGACCCACAATTTTGCAACTTTCACAGAATACCCTATAATAGTGCAATTTAACGGGATTATAGTATTACAGACGATGGCGTAACAGATGAGATCGTATGGAGTACGTAACGTGCGCGTATGTTGATCAAACACGAACGGCTCACGAAGAAAATCCTAAACTACATGTAGATATTTGCGGGTTCTCTAATTATTCAGATACTTCTGTGCCACAATGTAATTCAGCAATTCGGCATGCAACGATAAACCGTTCCTACATGTAGCTTTTCCCCTTGATGACAGTAATTTCTCTGATCCTATAGTCGAACGTTACGTACGGTGTCAGTCATATATATATAAAAAAAAATTGTTTGCTTAAGTTTCTATTGATTTCTCTGAAAGTTAAACGTTTCGTAGATGTAATTTCATATAATCATATTGTATCTGCACATTAACAGAGTTACTTGGAAAATCGTCGTTCGCGATACGTTGCCTAATAAGCAGCCGTACGCAACTTTCACAGAATAGCCTGCTATCGCGTAATTCAACGGAATTACAGTGTTACAGATGGCGGCGTAAGGCCGTGTAACGTACACATGGTAGTACGGAGAATGTAACGTGAGTGTAAGAAAGAGACGCGTGGGTATGGTAAAAAAAAAAAAAAAAAAAATGTAAGACCTAGTCGGGGCAACGAATTAGATGTCCCCGGCTGAGGGACACCGCCTGGTTTCCGGTTACACGTCGGCCTCCCACGGACACGAGGGTAAGGTAGTCGGGAGATGAATGCATAAAACATTGATACACGGGTGAAGTTTCAGTCCGGCGCGCTTCCACGAAGGAATGCACCAGCGGCAGGAGTAGAGGGATAAGCGGCCCTGCGGCCGGAAATTCAACACCCCGCGTGGTCGGACGAAGAGGCGGGCATGAACACACCCCGCACTGTTTCGGAGATCATGCGGTAATTAGGATACCCTCGCGGTTGAGTTCATTCCACCGAACTCTAATTTTACCAACGCGTGCGGTTCCTCCGGACGGGATGACACTTTTTTTTTTCTTCGTCCTCGAGGCATCGCTGATTCCTCCCTATTTCTTCGGTATTACTTACCGACCAATTAGACGTCAGACATTGGATCTTCAATCCGAAGCGTCACGGAGGGTTTTTGAAGGGGTAATACGGATAAGGGTAAAGTGGAACATTTCTGAAAGAAATAAGGTGTGCGCGATGTCCGAGCTGACATTGCGATACATCGATCGACTATCGATTCTCTAAATAGGGTAAAAGGGGTGAACGGTCAGTTCGATAAAGTAATTGATTTGCTCAATCGAGGTGGGCCGTATTCGACACTTTTTAGCCTGTAGACGAAAACGGCTGGTCGCACGAGAGCGGAACATCGATCTTTATTTGTTCACCGCTTTTCACATCGCCAGATACATCCGGCTGTACAAACACTCGGCGAATGGGACAGTTTCGGAGGCCGCTCGTGAAAACAAAATCGATAGTGTCGATTTTTGCCGATAAATCTCATTATTATATGTCATTACGGCAGCAAGAAGTTACATAAATCGCTCGGTCGTGGGCGACTATCTGTACCGCCGTCGATCGGCGAGCGCGTGCGATGTTCGGACGTTCAGTGCCTTGCGAAGCGGATACTGCGTTATAAACGCGCCGCCGTCAATCCGATGCCGGTGCATCAGCAGCCACGATCGATCGAGATAGATAGCAATCCCGGCGCGCACCCCGGCAGAACAGCGACGACGATTCGTGTCTGCATACCGGAGGCTTCCTTGTTTTCCATTGAGCTGCCCCACGCTGGGACTGGCGTGGCGCGCACGAGAGCTCTATTTGTAATGGATGTATTTACCTTTTTAGTTACATCCTCTGATAACGGCAGACGGCTGTGAGAAGAGACGGCTTTTCGGAGTTGGTGTCAACATTTCTATCATTATCTCTTAAATCGTAATCTCTTAAATCGTAAAATTCATTTTCAGTATTCAATGTACAAAGGCTCGTCAAATAAGCTTAGCCTCGGATAGGGGCTTGTGACGTCACACCGAAAATACGTCACTTCCAGTCGAGAAATCAGCTTTTCAAACCCGAGGTGACGTATTTCCGGTCGAAAAATGAGCTTTTCAAACCCGAGGTGACGTATTTCCGGTCGAAAAATGAGATTTTCAAACCGGACTCGATGTATTCCCGGTATTATGTTACTTCCGGTCGCGCAATGAGATTTTTAAACCCGATGTAACGTATTTCCGGTAAGACTTCAATATGTCACTTCCGGTCGAGAAATGAGGTTTTCAAAGCCGAAGTGACGTATTTCCGGTAAAAAAAAAATGAGATTTTCAAACAGGAAGTGACGTATTTCCGGTATGGCGTCACTTCCGTCCGAAAAATGAGATTATCAAACCGGAAGTGACATATTTCCAAAATGACGTAACTGTCTGTCGAAAAATGAGATTTTCAAACCCGAAGCGAAATGTTTCCGGTACAACGTCACTTCTGGTCGAAATATGACATTTTCAAACCGGAAGTGACAGATATCCGATATGACTTGACATCCGGTCGAAGAAGTAAGATTTTCAAATCAGCTGAGACGTATTTTCGTAGTCGGACAGTTGAGCAGAAACGACCATCAATTACCGTGCTAACAAGCCAGTGACGAAACGAGGATCCGAAGATAAATCGTTTGATCCAATTTTTTTATTGCTACTCATTTATATCGGAGCTTATCGCCGGCCGTGCATACCAACTACAGTGTACGATATAAATGGTTCATGTTACATCTGATATTCCAATAAATACGCGATCAGGTACAGTGTATACTGGACACGCAGCCGGCCGCAGGTGCATCGAGAGCGCCGGAGATCTTCTTGATCATTGCGTCGCCGCAGTCGGGGCCAGAAACAACGTGCATTTCGCTCGGACTCCTGCCGCCAGCAGCACCACGAGCTGAGACGCTGAGTTTCGATCTCGCATTGTGATCGAATGATATAATACAAGGGAGAACATCCGTGGGAACGCCGAGCGAGCGAAGCCACCTGACGCACCACCGGCGACGACGATACGCTTTACATTTTGATGCCGATCGCTGGGCCCGCCTCTCCTCGCTCCGTTCCTATATCTATACACTGTTTTTTTTTTTTTTTTTCCTCCGACAATGCACCTTGAGCCTTGACGACTCGCGATGCAAGTACGCTCTCGGTACGCCCGGTAGTTTTTCTGTCCAGTATCCTCGGCCCGTATAGAGCGGCGACGTTCGCCGAGCCGTGGAACGAAAAAGAAAGTGAACAAGAGATCGATTGGCTTATGAACTTATTTCGGCACCAAGTACGCACCCAGCAAACCGCGCGTTACGTGCGTGCTGATTCTTTTTTATTATTATTTTTTTTTTTTTTTTTTTAGTCACTCCCGTCTGTTAACTCGTCAAAATTTATATTCGGAGCGGTAAATTATACCGTAATCATCGAGTGTCAGGTATCACCTCGTTTCCTTCGCATTCCCGACAACCCACCGAAAGAACACTCGTTTCGCGTACTTCTTCCCGACGTTCGATTGGGATTGGGCGGTTGTCGTTGATGCAATCATCGTCGAGCAGTCGAGCTGTCCCACCGACTGCGGGGAAACTAAAAATTAGCGGTAATCACTGAAATTCCCATGAAATTATTCACCCCCCCCCAATGCAAAAATAGTAATTTCCGATGGGGAATTTATGACAAAAAAAAATTAATTGAAAAAAACGGCGTACTTTTTGTTTTTTACATACGCTCAAGTATACACGAGGGATTGGAAAACTTTACATTATCAATTCGGTGAAATTACCGAAAGATAATTGTTTCGTGTGTTTCTTTTGACGTTCGATTGCGATCGGGCGCTTTGTTGATGCAATCATCGTCGAGGAATCGAGCTGTCGCACCGACTGCAGGGAAACTAACAGTTAGCGGTGATCACTGAAATACCCATCAAATTATTCACCCCACAATGCAAAAATAGTCATTTCCAGTATGGAATTTAGGACAAAAAAATTAATGGAAACAACGGCATACATTTTTTTTTACATACTCTCATTCCGATTATTTCGACGATATTCACGCATCTGCACCCGGCGGACATGCCCGCTGCTTTGACATTATGTGAAATATAACTGTCGCATTAATTTAGTATTTTTTCTTCCAGAGCAAAACAAGTTTCTGAGCAACCGTATGGGCCAAATCGTGTGTACGCTCCAATCGCGCACGAGGAGCAAGATCAGATACAAAATGGTACGAAATATTAATACTTTTAAATAACATTTTGTACACCTGCTGCTTAAGGTGTACATAAACAAATATCAAGAAATTAGAAAAATAGCATTCATATTTTTTTCGGAATTAATTCCAAAGAATTAGCCTTCAATTTTGACACTGGTCACGATAGAAAAGTCCCTTAAGAATAGCACCCAAACTTATCGACACTCAAAATGTATCTTTCAATCTTTGTCCTCTTATTGTATGTTAGTGTTTTTTTAACACTTTTTTACACTACTAGCTTTATTAGGGATTTAATAAGTGCCGTACGAGGTTAAGCGATAATAAAAGAAGAGGCGTTTAATAGCAAACAATTAGAAATATCACTGATTAGAAATATCCCTCAAACTCGTAGACATTCAAAATGTATCGTTCATACCCCCACCAACGATTTTATTTTACATTCTATTTTCACACTGTACCATAAAGCTTGCATTCCCACACAGCAAGCCTGAGCATCCTCATAATTCCCGCATTCCGAGAACATTATACGAAGCATGACCTCATCCGGGGCTTCTGCTTTCCCTGCCACTCAACGAACGTATATTCGTGTCATTCTGACGTATATCCGCGTTCCCATATCAATTACACCCAGGCATCGCCGTGGGCGTAAAAACGTCATTAGAATCGATAACACCGACAGGGTATTCCCTTCCTTCCGCCCTTCGAGCCTCCTGCCTAAATCACCCTCGGGCTCTCGTTCCTCTTTTCAACCGCATTCTGCGCTCCTGCCGCTATTCCTGGCCGCACACACAACAATAACACGCCACCCCTTGGATTTCCTGCTCGTGAAACTCTTCACTTCCATCTTACTTCGGACCGATCTTTCGGAACTTTCCGACCCGGCCAGCAAGCACTGTCAGCGTTGCAATATGAGAACGAAAAAAAAAAAGATACCGCGAAGATAGAGCAGTCAGATATCAAAGCATTGTGTCCTACGCACGAGACTTCTAGCTGCGAATTTTTGCTCCATGGCGTTTTTGCGCTTCGCACCCTCCGCTCCATCCGCCCCAAGCGTCCGTTTTATGGCACAGACTTGTTTTACTGTTACTTTACTGCTCGCTGTTTAATCGAGACTCGCTCTCACTAGTTCTACTTCCTTTCTTCTCTTTTACCCTCCCATTCTTATTATGCAGTAATGTGGAGGATTGTCGGCGAAGTGCGACGAGTGGATCAACAGTGAGATGGGAAATTGTATACCCAGCGAAATACGAGCGAGAGTGTGACCAAGAAGCTCCTGGAAGGATTTAGGAAAAAAAAAAAAAATACCGTGTTAGGGTGCTCTCGTACAGAGACCCTTGGGTAAGTCGAAGCTACCCTATCCCATCATCTTCCCTACCGTGATGCTTTCTGCTACCTTAATCTCGAGAGATAAGTCACCGACTCGTATTACGAGACGAATGAGGAATATACTTTTTTTTTTTAGTAGTCCGTGCTGAATTATTGACGATCAAAATTCTTGAATTCAGATACTATTATTTTGCCGACTGTATGTTTTTTTTTTTTTTTCTGGCACTGTTTCAACTTTGATCAACAGTGAGCAGGCTTCAATAAAATGTGGGATAAATTAACTCTTTTTAATTTTATTCGTGTCTCTCGATGTGAGAAATTCGATGGAATGTGTCGGAAAAAAGAGTAAAGAAACTGTTCGACCTCTTGGCGAATGGGAATTTTAGTAAAATCGTATATCGGCAGAATGAGCGCGATATACGATTTTTATGACCCGTGACTGATAGGCAGGAACGCAGACACTTTGCATTTTAAGAGGGAATGTGAGGGAATGAAAAAAAAAAAAATTAAAACTTATACGAAACTTCAAGAACTAATACAAGTATAATTTATGTATTGTGAAGCGGTTTTTGTTTTCTTTTGACCCGTCACGAAAGCCGCGGTAACAACGATCGAATTTTCTTAGATGGAATGTTATTATTGATTTTAGAATTTTCGATTATCCTATTTTTTGAAGGAACCATCGCGAGGCTATCGCTGCAATCGCCTCATCATTATGCGTTTTCTAAAATATATTTTCCACAATATAACTCCTAAAATATATTTCCTAAACATACTTTCTAAAATATATTTTCCTTTTACGTTTTCCTAAATATATCTTCTTTTTATGTTTTCAAAATATCTTTTATGCCTTTGTGTAAAAAAAAAAAAAGAATTATTTCCCCTTTATCGCGATTACGGGTTCGTATATATTTTTTTTTTCGAATCGTGCATGCGTGCGTGCGTGCGTGCGTGCGGGCGGGCGTGCGTGTTACCCGGCACAGATGATACATACAATGCTATGTTCATGTGTCTCGCAACATAACATCACACAGATAGAGATCAGAAATTTCTCAAATTGTATACCTCCATTATATGTTTCTACGTTGAATCGGTGGGGGGACACTACAGATAAATGATTTCATCTCAGAGTCGAAATTTTCGGTATAAAGATATACAGGCTGGATGTTCGGTAATGCTCGCGCGTCTCTTCGAGCATCTCGAATCCGCCCTCCGCCCACTCTCGCCGAGTTCGCTTGAATAAAAGCAACGATAAGCACATCCCCGTCCCCTCCCGTCTCTATCTCTCAAAAACTGAAGAAGCAGCAACAGCAGCAGCAGCAGCAACGCGAATTGTTTCCGCTTCTTAAACCCCCGACAAATTTATTATAATAACTACCCTCTTGGCCGTCGCTCGCTCGCTCGAATTCTTCGCGTTTCCGGTCGCTCGCCCCTCCTCCACACTCGACAATATCGCGGCTCTGCCGCTACAGCGCCAGAACAAGACGAAGACGAAGGAGCCGAGGAGGAGGACGAGATGCCCGCTCTGAGAAAAAAGAGACGGCAGCCACAAAGAGCGGAGGAGAATCGAGGGATGCTGCAGCAAGCTCGGAAAAGAGGGTTCAGCCCGGCGTGGTATTTACGACGTCATTTCCTCGCTGACTGTCAATAATTTCCCTTGGGAACAACCGCGAGCCCGCCACCTCGGGCAGGTATTCACACGCCGCGACCGTCTTCCAGTTATCTCTCTTTGTTTTCCCATCTTAGTTCCGTTCTTTATCATTTCTCTCCCAATCTCCCTATCATTTCATCGCAGGTAGACGCGGCGCTGATCTCTCATCCGGCGCAACGCGTACGCGTTTCGTCCAATACTCCTCCGCTTTCTCCTCCCTTATCACCTCGATCGCATGAAGTTCGAAAATTTAATTTATATGAACTATAAGAAACAGTAACAATGATAAACCGTTTTTTTATCGGAAAATTATAATCTGTTTTTTTATTTCTGTTCAATTTTTTTCATTATTGATGGCTGAAGTTGCATTGAGGCTGAGAAACACGAGACTTTCGTAATCTGTGACACGTTCGCTTCGATCTATTTTTTGTTCTTCCCCTGAACGTTTTCCCCCTCATCACCGGGCGAATGAAATTGGTTTTTACCACTTCCGGTCTGCATCCCGTGGGTATTTCTCTCTATCGCGTACATTTTAACTTTTTTTTCCCATGAAATCCTATCGTTTCTCAGAACAGAAAGATTCTTTATGTTAAGACGTTGTCCATAACAGAGAATCCCCAAGAACTGATGCAGCTTTAAAAGAGCATCTAACCAGTTGCTTGTCACTGAGTCATGTGCCATATTCGCCACTTTCAGCCTATAAAGATTTTGACCTGCTGCAAGAATGCGAAATGTTCGGTCAGTTTAAGAGGAGTGGAAGAATCACAAAAAGCCGGTAACGGAGGCGAGTGCGAAGAGAGCCGTGGAAGGTGAATTCCTAATGAACCATCCCCTTTAACTAATTTACAATCAGCGTTCTCAGTGGCCCACTTCACCCTCTGTCTTCTTGCTTCCACGTATCAGGATCGCAGTGGCGTAACGACGGAGCAGCGGTAGGGGCAGCCGATGGAGAATGCCCGAAGCCTCGGAGGGGTTGATTCTCTCCTGGAAGTACCCGAGTTCCGTACTTTCCCTCCGACCCTGAACGTCATCTTACTAATTTGCCCCTCGCTTTCCGCGAGACTCTACCAAGAGCCTCGTCTCCGTGACCTAGAACTCTTTAATTTCTGTCCCTAACTTCTGCCTTCGCTCCCTCGTTGTCCTCGTACTCCGACACCAACGCATCCCCTTTAACTCATTAGAATCAATCAATTATACGGCTCACGGCAACCGAGCGGCGTCTCGTTCTTTCGCGACCGCCTAGGCTATCACTTTTCTGCTTGCTTTCTCAGCCTTTCTCGCCACGCTTCACCTCCACTTTGCCCACCCCCCAGTTGCCTCTCAGCCCGGTCATGCCAAAGCCACTATCAATTTACCATTGATTATTCGCCAGTTCTCATAGTCGTGTCCATTACGACACGCCACTTAACATCTTCACAGCCCTCCAACCCTCATTTTTTTTTCTACGCACTAAGCTACCGTTATATCGTTATAGAAAAATTAGCGATAGGTGAGCAGATACATCAATAACACGAAATTGTGGACTTGTTTTCAGCTTTAATTGTTATCTGCAATGTTGACTCGTAATCAACGTTTTTGCCCTCCCAACGCCTTTCTCAAGCTTCGTCCTCAGTCCTGCTGCCTCGAGCCTTCGCGCACATGGAATCCGTGTTCTTACCTGCAACATAAAATAACGGATTTCTTAATTTATAGTTCTAAGAGAGAAATTATTTTGTTTTTGCGTGACAATACATTAAAAACGACGAGCATTACTGGAAAGGGTATTCTAAATGATCGATAAAAAAAAAAAAAAATGTGAGACCGAAGCCGAGTAGCCGTATCAGAACTTGGGACCAACCACCGACGGTGATGCCCGATGTAGCCTACACTTACCACCTCACTAAACTCCAATGCTACACGGTTTGCCTGGCATTAAGTCGCTTTATATGATATTTCGTTATCTTAATCTGACGCGCACACAGACACAAACTGATGAAAGTGTCTCGATCCTTGCTGCGCGAGCTCGCGACCTGTTAGGCAGAGAGCGACGGTTTTAAGGGTGTAAGTGTGATCGAGCTGCTGGCCATGGGTCATTCCTTTTCTCTTGGGAGTCGAGAGCGTTGGCACGTAATGTCGGACGATAAGGGCAGCGCCGGCGACGCGATAGTCTCGACGCCATACGGGCTTTGCCCTCCCTCTCTATCGTTTGTTCTTCGTCGTCGTGTGTTAGCCGGCAGTTAAAACTTATCGCACCCAATCTCGCGTTATTCGTCGGGGCGTGACGAGTGGGTGGAACCGGCTTTCCGACCTCTAAGCCCTCGATTTCTCGTCTTCACTCTCATTATTGTTATTATTGTATATTTTTAATTTATTTGTACTTTTAATTGTTCTTTAACTGAATATGAAAATTCGACCGGTAAATCGTTAGATCACATAGATTTTTTGTCGAAAACTCATGCGCTCTCAGTTGAAAACTCAATCACTGGTGGAGTTACCATACAAAAATAATGAAATAAAAACATATAGATAATATTAATGAATAACAAAAAAAAATACTAAAAAAAGATTCCTCACTCTCATTGTTACTATTTTTTTATTTTCGATTTTTTTTTTTTTTTCTTTATATTTTAACTTCCGTTTCATGAAAATTCGGCAAGACAATCGTTAGATCGCATTGATGATTTATCGAAAGTTCATTGATTCTCAGTGGAAAACTAAATCCCCCATGAAGTTGTGCAAAAATACTGAAATCCAAATATAAATATATATAGATAATATTGATAAATAAATGAAACACCAGCAAATGATTCATCACTTTCATTGTTATTATTTATTTTTTTTTAATTTGATCATTGTAATATTTCAAATTCTTTTTCATTTAAGTATTTCATTTAATTAAGAAAATTCGATCGGATAATCATAGATCACATCGATGATTTATCAAAAGTTCATTGATTCTCAGTGGAAAACTAAATCTCATGGCGTTATCGTACAAAAATAATGAAATACAAATATACATACAAATAATATTAATAAATTAAAAAAAAAAAAAAAAAATACCAGCAAAAGATTCCGCAAACTGCATAATATGAACCATATAGAACGGGATATTAATTGAATTTCTAGGAAGCTCGGGAGCTAGCAAACTCGTACCGCCACGTTCGTACCGTACGGAAGCGAGGAAAGGGAGACGTGAGGCTGATAAAAATTCGTCGGGTGTGCGAGTGGAATAGGAACCTCGGCTCTGCTCTCCTTCTTATTTTCCGTCTGGTTCTCTCATGGGGTTGGCTGACTGGCGAAAGAGCTTTTTCGGTGGAAAAAGGATTCGGCCGAAGAGAAGACCGCGCAGGCACGTTCGCCTCGGTGGGGGAGGGTTCTCTCCGTCGAGGGTGTGGAGACCGGGATGGAGAGAGAGTTTCTAGCGAGATAGAACGTTACGAATCACGACGGGGCGCGGCGTATACTATATTTCCGTCGTTCGTCTCTGCTGGTGGTATATGGTTGGATACCGTACTTTCGGGTTCGTCGAAATGTACATAAGAAGAGGCGCGTCTAGCGCTCGCAAAGAAATAAAATAGGATGGAGCAAAATCCGAGGACTACTACGCTCCATGATGGATGTCCTTAAAACACAAAATGACGATCATTTACTGCAAGAAATCTTGAAAAAAAACAAAAAAAAAAAAAAAAAAAAAAAAAATGCTGGATAAAATGGTATCATTGAAAAATCGATTGTAGCGCATGCGAACATAAATGACAAAATTTTGTATCTGATGTCTCATCTTCGATAAATTCACTAGTGTAATTTACTTGGATACTTAATTCACTGTCAGTGACTTCATCAGAAGATCTTACGAATGAAAAATTGGAGAAAATTATATATAAATTATATAAAATTTTACGGTACTTTCGAGTTCGTCGAAATGTACGTAAGAGGAAGCGCGCGTAGTGCTCGCGCATAAATAAAATAGTCCTTACAATACAAAATAACGATCGTTTAATGCAGAAGAAAATCTTGGACCATTAAAAAAGGTAATAATTTCAAAATCGTAATATTGTAGAGAATACATCAAGATAGATCAATTAATTTTATATCTGATATTAAATCTTCGACAAATATTGGTGAAATAGTATTAATTCACTTGGGATCTCTATTAGTGACGTTAACAGAAGATTTTACAATTAAAAAAATAGAAAAAAAAATTGACGAAAATTATTTTTTTGATTATAGAAATATGTTATAGAAAATATTTATAAATAATGTGTGAAATACAAATTTGGTCCACCTTATGAACGATGTGTTCGCAGCAATGTACTGAGGTACGGTCTTCATAATGGTTTCGTCAGAAATGCTGACGATCTCCACTCCAGTTGGGAAGCTTTTATCGTCAAAGAGGTCAGTATATAGCGAAACTGCACAGTCTCGCAAAAGAAGTGAGATGATACTTGTTCTGTGATATTATGCAGACCAGAAAAACAGCCTTCGGAAGCTGGGTGTGTAACGGCTCATTCATCTGGAGTGCAGATTCGAAGAGTACGGCAAGCAATCTCACGTACACGAGGGTTGAATACGCTTACCGTTAATTTGCGCCATAAAGGAATTATTGATTTTTACTTAGAAGTCAGTCAAGGGCGAGACAGGAGGCGGATAGAAAACGACGAGAAACGCCTCGAGGGGTAGTATTGTACTGTGCTCCGTATTCTAAACGTCCCACCATCGGCATGTCCCTGGAATAAGGCAGATCGACTTTAATCGAAGCTAAATAATTGTGACCTGATTGGGAAGATGTGTACTTGACAGCATAAAACGCTTATCTCTCGAGCTCGAGTTCCTGAAGCTTTAGATCTAGCTTAGTGGAAATTGATCCGTTTTTTTTTGCTCAACAATGATTTATACGTTTTTTATAACATGCGATATACTCGGCAAAAAGTGGTTTTGCATCATCATGTTTTTCATTACAAGTTCAGATTCATTTTATCCGTGCTTATTGCTAGAATCACTATTAACCACTGCTACCAGATTTAATAGAGTTGATGGAAGCTTACGTCCTTCGTGAAAATTAGTACAATTTTTTGCTAAACAATGACTTATACGCTTTTCATAGCACGCGACATTCACGGGGAAAAAGTGGTTTTGCATCGTCATGTTTTTCATGACAAGTTCAGATTCATTATATCGGTGCTTATTGCTAGAATCACTATTACCACCACTACCAGATTTACTAGATCTGATGGAAGCTTATGTGCTCGTAATTCGCGAGGACCGGTATACCCCGCCTCTCACTTTCATTCCATCCGCAGCTCCCTTTCACTCAGCCGACAGCATCCCAGGATGAAGCAGCTTTGCGTCTCGCGCTGCAAGAACGCACGGACGAAATTCGAAGTAATAGGAAAACTCCAGCGGCGGAAAAGAAGTTCAATCTGGCTCGTGCCCTCCTCCCCCTCCGCCCTCCCCCTCCTCCTCCTCCCTCCTGCACCAGCCGGGCTTGAAGCTTGGAAAAGCTCTTTTGACTCCTTTGATTCCGAGGCGGTCGAGAACGAGCCCTGGCTCACAGCTTTTCCCAGCAAAAAAACCACCCCTACCGCCGGCACGCTCGCCCGCCACCTCCGACTCAAGCCTTGGGTTCTCGATCCTATATCCTCCGCCCTCCGTCTTTTCCACTAAACTCTCACTTCCTTAGGTGCTTCGAGCCCGGAAAGTTCGTTTCGCCATCTTATCCTCGCTCATCGGGAGCTTGCGACCTTTCGGTTCAAGGCTAGAGATGAGGAAATTCTTTAACCCTCTCATCCTCAAACACCCGGCACGAAGTCTCTTTGGATATTGTCACTCCGGACAGGACAGACAGAAATGGAAAGATCCTTCTCAGCATTCTGGGACATGTAGATCGTAAGCTGGCAGTCCAATTTTCTTCGGATCGCAGTAGTTTCTCTCCTCGCATAGCTCGTATGAGATTCGGAAAGCAAAAACGGATGCACGGGTGACTTTTGCGGTATGCAGAGCGATCCGCCGTGGAAATTCAAGCACAATGATACTGCAGCATATTTTAATACAACCTTAATCGAGGCATTCGAGGGGCTGATGCTTCTGAAGGTTGTCGATCAGGAATGAAAGGAAGGCGAACGGCGAAGGGGGAGAGCTAGAGTGAACCGGGCGACGAACCGGGCAAGGAAATAATGAAACTCCGTGCCCAGGAAGGTGTTCACTTTATATTGGCTAGAGTGGGTTCGAGCTGGGGCACAGTACTTGGGCTCTTTGCGCGCACACTTCCTGTATTTACTGCAGACACATAAGCCCAGTATATGGTATACGGAGGTGCGAGAAATGTAAAGGTGGAATGGGAAGCGAGAAAGAAGAGAAAGGAGGTAAGATAGAAACATATACTACTTCCATATCCGCGCTCTCGGTTCTGTCTATCGATTTTGCCTCCGACTCTTTCGCTCTCGGGAAAACTGCGAGGCGCGCCGGGCGAAAAAAAAAAAAAAAGATAGATAGAGCGGCGAGTATATAAAGCAAGAGAGCGGATCGTGCGCGCTCCGCGATTCCACCGCCGGGCGAGACTCGTAGGAATAAATTTGCGATTGCCGGGAGAAAGGAAAAGAGGTGAAGTTGGAGGGAAAAAGAGAGGAAAAAAAGGACGAAAAGGAAACACAAGGATGAGGGAGGTCGAGGAAACGCGAAAAGATGGAAGAGGAGGCGAACGTGGCAACGAAGACGAGATACTGTGCTGAAGGAAAACTTGGAAGAACCGGCGTGTGCACCAAAGTGCAGTTTCTATCCTCTTTCTTCCATTCATTTTGTTTTTCTTTTCGTTTCTTTTGCCACGCATTGCCGCCGATCCTGTTCGAAACTCTTCAGTTTCACCAATATCTTCATATTTATATTCTTTATATTTCGGAACCGACGTTATCACGGAAATACATCGCTTCCGGTCGAAAAAATTAGATTTTTAAACCGGAAGTCACGCTCTCCCGTATGACGTCACTTCCGGTTGAAAACTGAGATTTTCAAAATGAAAACGATGTCACAGTAAGTTGTTTAAAAATATTCTGCACAACGTCACTCGCAGTTTAACAGTGAGATTTTCAAACCGGAAGTGACGTCACAGAGAAACTTTTTAATACTCATCTGCCAAGGACGCCCAGAAAAATAATTCATTTGACCGGCCACCGTTTATTTCGTTTACGTAAAATATTTATTCGATTTAAATGAGTATTTATTTAAATCAAATAAATATTTTACATAAACCAAATAAACGATGGCCATCAAATAAATTGCATTTCCGGGTGCAGTGGCGTAGTACCATAATCGAGTGTTTATTAGCGCTTGGAAAACCGTTGTTCTCGCTCCAGTTAATATGACGTTTTAGCGTACGATGTCTTGAGCCGGAGATGTGCCGTTTTTCCAGTAGCGCCAGAGTCCCACCTGGGCATTACCGCGCCCTGATTGGCGAGAATCTTGTCAGCCGTTTCGTTTGAATAATCGCGCGGAACAGCGGCGTGCGATCGGTCGCGGTTCACCGATTTCTCATGACTCTTGATATCCTCGCGTAATGACGCGTGGGAAGATTCCGGCATTACTCTCCTCCCCTTTACTCCAGGCTCCCCGAATGTTTCCACCTCGCTCACTATTTAAGACAATAATAATTTCGGGCGAACGATCCACCCGCGGCTGGCACCCCGCTTCTTCGTCGTTCGACTCTCTTCGTTCTTCCTCCCTTTGCCCGATATTCGCGTTCCTCTCGTTTGACTACGGATTTTCCCCGTTGGACGGGGCATGCGATCACTCCTCGTTACAACAAAATTCAATTTTATGTTAAATATTCCCGAACGAGAGATCCACGGCTTCGCTGCTCGCTACGCTTTTTTTTTTTTCTTTCTTTCCTCTCTCTTCCTCTCTATCTCCCATTCTCTCTCGCTCGAACGTAATTTATGATTCTCCCTTCCGGAGATCCCGCGAAGCCTATCCATTATCCTTCCCTCTCGCTCCGCTCTGACCGTCGCCCTTCTTTTATTTCTTCTCTTTCTCCTTCTTTTTATGTGTTCGAGGAAGAGGAGCGTCGGCTCATACCTCTTCGCGAAATTTACGTGCCCGCATAGTCGAAGTAGGGGGTGGACCGCCGCCTCCTCACCCCTACGGGGGTGTATCGCGTATAGATTAAAGCGCGACGTAATATCGTAGATGGAACAAAATCACTGAGAGCCAGCTCGACTTCTTCCGCGGAGCATCGTACATCCAATCAAGTTTTGGTACACAACCTACCGAGACCAGAAAAAAGCCAGCATAGAAGGTGTCTCGTAAAATTATCTAGAAATAAAATGAAGTGTAGTAATAAAGGGAATAAAAATATCAGTAATAAAACTATGTAAAAATATTAATAATAAGACTACCTAAAAATATTAATAATAAAAGTACCTAAAAATGTTAATGATAAAACTACCTAAAAGTATTAATAATAAAACTACATAAAATAATTGATAATAAAAGGTGTGCTTGTAAAGCTCGCTTGCGAATCGAAAGAGTCATTGATCGGATTATCCGATATTCACCGAAAATATATTGGGATCATCCTGAGTGAAAACCCTGAAGGGATGATCCTACTCAAGCCTGGAAATTTCGACGGTTCCGTACCGATAAAAAAAAAAAAAAAATCGAAACGAATCCTCCAAAGTTCATGTGACCAAAACTTCCGCGTAATCGACGCCCCTAATTCTGATGGTGGATTAAAATGTTCTCATTTTCCACGAGACGAAATTTTTTTTTTTTTTATGAATTCGCAACTGATTGAACATTTGGTCCCTCGCACCCGAGCACAATCATGTGCGACCTTCGATCCTCCACAACTATCTATCGCGCTTTTTCGTGCAAATACGATTCCGTTAATGGCCCTTAGATGTCTCGAAGCGTGCGTGCAAGGGTTTAGGGACGTGCATGCACGCCGCAGCAACAAGACGAATGTGAGGAAGAGGAGAAGAAACGAAAGGGCGGACGTCGCAGGCGGTGGGCGTCGCCCATTGACATGGTCGCAACGATGCTGATGGCATAGGGGAAGATGGGGCAAGTCGGGACAGTTAAGTTGGACACGAGGCGAAATTTTTTGATCCAAGAAATAAATCCAATCGATGTATTAATCCAAATCGAGTAATCTGCAGCTGAGTAAAGACATCAATTTCAGGTGTACAGTAAAAGAATAATTTCGGAAAATCGGAAGACGAAGTTTCGTAAAAATAAGTGACAAACTCGTTTTTTCGAATTTGAATATAGAAACCTGACTTTTCGATTCCTGTGTCATTAACCATTTCAGTTTTTAGGTCTTTTCGCAAGAGCCGAATGGTGCGATCGAAAAGCTAGCAAACAAAAAAAAAATTGTAGACGTTTGTGGACAATAAGTTGTAAACAGTACAAACTGTTTTTATGGTGTAAGTTTCTGATACAATGGAAAGAAATCAATGACCCAAGTATAATTAGATTGTGGGCTGTCAAAGAAAAAGATTGTTACCTCAATTCTACTTTCAATCCTTACAATTCCATCCGGAATTGAAACGATAAAATGTCACCTTGCCAGTGTCACCGTTATTGTTTCAATATCATCCGAAATTGTAAGAATTGAAAGTGGAATTGAAATAATCTCTTTAGCAGCCCGAAAGCGCATTTATTTCACTCCACTACAGAACACTACTTGACTGCAGATGATTCGTATATTAAAAAAAAAAAACAAGTCTTTCAAAAACCCTCCCAACTTCGAAGAGTCATAATTCGACAGTTAAGTTTTCCCGCGAACTTATTTCGCCTATCTAAATTGGAGCACTAAAAACAACACATTGGACACCTTCAACCTCAACCTTTAGCTGTTTGGCCGCTTGGTTTCCGCTGCGGCAAAAGCGAGTTAAGCAAATGGTGAAGGATATTATTCGTGTCTCGTCTTGCCCCAAATTTCGTCTTGCCCCGCAGTCCCCTATAGCTCGAGGGCTGCGAGACGGTACAGTATAGTGGAGGGTGATAGTAGCGGAGGCTGCCGGGAATCGAAAGGAAGCGAAGAGGAAGCGAAATGGAATGAGGGTAGGTGACTGGGCGGGGGGGGGGGGGGGGGGGAGTGCGATAGCGGAGATGGCTAAGGAAAACAGGACGATATGTATGCCCAGGGCGAATGAGCAAGGGCGAGGAAGAGGGGGGGGGGCGGAGGGGGGAGGGCAAAAAGAGTGTAGAAACGAGGGAACGGAGGAAAGAGCGAGAGGACGAAAGTCTGCCATCTTGGAATCGATGTCGATCAAGCGGAAGGAAGGAACTTCTGCGCAGCTTCGGGAGGCGGACGCGCGGTGTGTGTGCACACACCCAACCCTCCCTCTATCTCACCCCCGAATAAAGTATACGGGCGAATCTGACTTGGGGGTTCGCAAGTTCGGATGGCGCACACGTAGCCGAGAGTAGTGTGTGCACGTACATCCGCCTCCTTGGGTGCGACGTGAGGAGGCCTTCCTCGTACGTTCAATTTTCTATCTGTGTGCAAGCGAATATTTTGATTCGCAGAGACGAGCCTCACGACTCTAGTATGTGGGAGTTCCTTCCTGGCGGCCGCTCGCTTTTCGTCGAGGGAGGATGCGATCGCAAGATACCATACACTTTATCTCGGGAAAGCAAAAATGAAATGGCCTCGAATAGGAGATTGTATTTTTAGAAGAATAATGATATTGCGGCGCTTGCCGATAACGATGTATGAGAATGTGGATTGGTTAATGTGGATGGTTGAAAAATCTTTAAGTTGTGTCATTCGCAGCACTGAAAAACAAATCGCTTGCCGCCTGCCGAGGAAAAAATGTTTGTTGCAATTCTACTTTCAATTCTTACGATTTCATATGATGTTGAAGCAACGACGGCGAGAATGTCAAGTGAGATGTTGAAGTTTCAATTCGGTATGGAATTGTACGAATTGAATGTAGAATTGAAACATTTTTTTTTTTTCTTTGCCAGCCCGCAAGCAGATTTTACTTTAATCGTTGATGTTTCGTTTTCAGTGCAGAGTCTTCTGTGCGGACCACGTATCAGAATGCACTTCGCCCTAAATTGTTGGGTCTTGGATTCTTTTTTTGAGCAGTTGCACGACGATGTGAATTACATATAAAAAATTTCGAAAAGCGGAATACGAAGTTTCGTAAAAATAATTTTGTTACGTAAATGACAAACTCGGTTCTCCAGGTTTGAACATACAACCCTGTCCTTTTATTTCTCGCGTCATTGACAATTTTAGTTTGTACTTTTCTTTGTAACACTAGAATCGGATGGTTCGATTGGAAAATCAACAAATAAATTGTGTACGATTGGGGACAGTAAGTTATTCTAAAAAGCTTTTTTTTTACCATAACTACGAAACGAAGTAGTTTAAGGAGCACTAATCGCACGACCGAGACAATAAGGGCGCATTTCGTATGCTCATTCACAGAAAACACGTTCTCCAGTTTTCAGTCGCGTCATGTCCTTGCCAATAGACCATGAAGATCCTCGATGTGGTCGTTGAAAGAATTCCCCAACGTGTCCCAACGTCGAGCTTGTTGCACAGGGACTTCCTGCGGACGGAACGATAATAGAATCATTAAACGGGATTGACCTAAAATCTGCGAGGGACCTAATTTACGTCGAAGTTTGAAGTCTCGTTCGAGTTCAAAGTTCTTGGAGGGGTTTGAAGTCGGTCAGTGTGTCCCAGGAGAAGTAACGCGGCGGGTAGCAGCTTGAGCTAAATGTATACTACGTTGACTGGCTCTGCTGAGCAAGAGAGTTGAATGGCTCCTGACCTTGGCCCCGAGGCAGCCACTGGCCTGGGGTTGGCAAGGTAATTAAATGCCATGGACGACGTCGTGCCTGCTGCTATAACCAAACGGGCGTGCGCACTCCTCACCTCCTCCCTCCTCCCTTACTCCGTCTGGCACTGCTATGCGTGGATAGAACGAAGGGTATCCGAGCAGGGGATGAGACTAATTGCCAATGCAAGGAGAGGCTAGGCATCCCCCTCGCGCCTCTCGACGGCACTCCGAAACCTCCGCGTTACGGTGCTCATTTCTTCGATCGTTCCTCGCTCGAGAGCATACTTGTTTCACTTATCACCAACTTCTCCCAATATTCAACATTCACCTTATTCACTACTCGTTTATCTTTACATTAGCCATTTACCTTTCATTACTCATTTGCCTTTGCATTACCCATTTACCTTTACATTACCCACTTACCTTTACATTACCCATTTACCTTTACGTCACCTATTCATTTGCCTCACGCATTTACGTCGACTTTTCTACCACCAATATTGTTTCGATTGTTCTACAAATATTTTACCGGGCTCGGAGAGGAGACCATCTTTATATCTGACATCGATCTAATGGAAGTAATCGCGCTTCCACCCGGAATCCTATTCTAATCCGGGAGTACACAGTAGGAAATCTTTGGATTTTTAGAGCCCAAACAGAAGTTTAACACTTCGGAGAACGGAGAAAAAGAGTTTCGTTTCTCCGACACAATGTGATTCATTTCATTGAAGCAAGACTTCGTCTCAAACACAACAATTGCAACGGCAATTTCTTTTGAAATTGGAAGAATGAGTGGGGACTAGTTTTTACGCATAAACCGACTCGACCCGCTATAAGGCAGTAGCTTTGAGAAGCGGCGGACAATACAGACTAAAAAAATAAAAATTCTTTTGAAATTGCTGCAAAAAAATGTATTGCCACAGAAAGATAGTTTGCTGCCCTTAGATTGAGTAATTAAATTAGGTGCGGTAACGAAATTCTTGCTGTACCAATGATTTTTCACTGTAACAATGAATTTTAAATGTACTGAAACTTGAAATTTACTTGCATCACTTACATTGATTTATCATTAATGTACTTTTTTCTAAAAATAAAAATACCAGATATTAAAGTGACAAATCATTTGGCTGATATTTACAAAAAATTTCGTAACAAATTTTCCTATAAAATTGCAAAGCACATCTTTGAAACTTCAGAAACCGTTTACGTAAAAAAGCTGCCAGTGCCGTTAATTAATTTTCCATGGAGCAATTTTAAGCCGTCGACGTATTTAGAAAGATTGCCCTAAGCAACGTACCAAAAGTCTCTTCGAGATATACCAGGATTTGATTCCCTCTCGAAACGGATCAAAAGTAAAGCGAAGCGGGGAGAACCACTGGCCCGGAAGTAGTCCAGTTACAAATTAGCATCCGAGGATGCCCGTGGCGCGTTGGCGGCATACCTCGCGCCATATTCCTTCCTCACTCGCCCTTCCGTCGCTCATTCACGTAACCGTTGCCCTGCTTACTCTCGCACGAAGAGCAAGCCATCGAGCAGCCCGCTGTCCTCCGCCTTCCCGTTTATTTTTTTTTCCTCGTTTTCTGGGTTATTAAAGGAAGCCGCCTTTCAGGTCGGGTCGCGGGCTAGGTCATGGCGTCGCGGGTGGCAGACCCCTAGTGTCGGTCACGACGACGACGACGACACCGTGGAATAATGAGCGGGCGAGGAACTTAAGCGGGGGAGGATTTTTTTTACCGAGGAAAATTACGCTGACCTTCCTCCTCCATTCTTAGATGCGGTAATAACTCGCTGTTCCGCGAGCCGCGGATGAATGACCGAGGAAAAAAGAACGGAGGGGGTCGAAGGGAAAACGAAGTAAAAAGGAGGGAAAGCGAGTCCGCAGTTAAACGGGTGGTGAAAGTGCGAGATAAAAAGCGGGGAGTGGTAAAAGTTGGGGGGGGGGAGGAAATGAGGAAGATATCAGCGAAGGTGGCGGAGAGGAAAGTTACCGAGAGAGAGGCTCTTGCTGGAGACGCGGATGGCGGGGTGTCTTCCATTCATTACCGCCGGTTACGCTTAATGGACTCTTCGTGTCCTCATCTTTCCGTTGTCCTTCGCCGTTCTCCCGGTCGACGCGCTCCGAAGGGTCGTCATCGCGATCTCGGCGATTTCTGTTCCGTCGCGCAACAAGAGGTCGCTTGTAGAAACACCGACCTGACAGTCTCCGAGATTCCTTGCACCCTTTTCGGTCCTTGACACTGCGAAGGTGGAAGTTTCACACGTCGCTGGATATGCCGGGATTCCGGTTTTTTTTTTTGGGATTTAAAATTAGTGCTGTAGTTTATGTACTTGGTTTACTTCGCTATACCGCGGGGCAAAAAACTATATGCGAAAATATTTTTTTCAAATGTACTTTTCATGGAAAATGTTATATCTGTATATATTTTGGTAAGTTGTTTGTTTGTTTGCCCCAATTTTTAAGAATCCAGGGGGTCTTCTTAGGATTCCTAGGCCTTGGTGAGTTGTGCACAACAATGCGATACACAACTCATTTTTCGACCGGAAGTGACGTTGTATCGGAAAAACGTCACTTCCGGACAAAAAATGAGATTCCTGGAGTCGAAGTGATGAATTTCCGGTATGACGTCACTTCCGGTAAAAAAAAAAATCTGCTTTCCGTACCGAAAGTGCCGTATTTCCGGTGTGACGTATGACTGTCGAAAAATGAGATATTCAAACCGGAAGTGAAGCATTTTCGGTAAGTTGCAATTATAAAATTCTGATTTTTAAAATCAAATAATTTACTGAAGATTTTCTGAGGCGATTTTAATTATATTTTTAAAAGTTCGAATAAAATATAAACTGCTTCATTTTGAATCCAAAACAAGCCATAAAAACATTCGTTTGCATTCTTCGTTCACGAATTTCCTATACAAATAATTAGATGGCGAAATTCATTGAAACGGATTAGCGACACAGGAATGCCTTCCAGAAAAATGTCTACCAA
Organism: Amblyjoppa proteus; assembly: GCA_963922035.1. NCBI lineage: Eukaryota > Metazoa > Arthropoda > Insecta > Hymenoptera > Ichneumonidae > Amblyjoppa > Amblyjoppa proteus. The sequence goes on from OY998230.1 coordinate 6,646,826, forward strand.
GTGAACATTTGATATTTTCGACCCCCGTCAAAATTCCCAACCCTCACTCGGAAGTATCGCGTTTCACTGTATCATTCGTTACACGGTGCGGCGCAGTTAATCTTTCATACCGGTCATTTGCAGTGGCAGGCTCGCGGAAGGATTATTCCAGGAGAAACATTCAATTACCTCAACATATATATATGTATATATATATATATATATATTAAAAAAATAAAAATAAAACGGTGTGTAGCACAGAGAAACACTACTATTATGCTACTATAACTAACTATATAATAACATATAATTTGTTATCGTTCTCTTCCTCCGCCTCTGTCTCGACCCGTTCTACATCGCGACAATACATCTAATCATATATCGAAAGAGAATATATTAAAACATATACGTCTTGAAGTTTGTGTAGCTGAACGCGATAATTAAATGTGCATCAACGTATCGCGTGTATAGATCTAGATTTGAGTCTCACGAATTATTGCCCACAACATATAGTCTCTAAATATACACACACACACATATGTGTAGATATATGTTTTTAGAACTGCTATGATGATACGTGAAATTCAAACCAACTACATCGACCGATGGCTGACTAGCCCCATCCGACAGCGGACAGCGGGAGACACAAGGAAGGGTGTGTTACAGAACATTATACTTAATATAAGGGCGAGCGCAGCTTGCAAGGTTTGATGAGGCCCAGGTATAGCCATTATCTCCGGTGTCGTGTCCTCGTACGGAGCACTCGTCTCGTTTCGTTAAATATATGTACGCTCCGGGGATCACGACATCCTCGGGTTTTAATTTATTCCCGAAGTCGGGCCACCCATCGAACGTAACGTGAGAACTAAACCCGCGATCACAACAAGATTTCACATTCGTGCTGCTGACTGCCTCCTCGACGCATCGGCGCATCCGTATTGAGCATTCGATAGTATTTTTTTTTTTTTTTTCGCCTTTTTTCTTATGCAGATTATTCTCGGGGCGCATCGGAGGAGAGCGTTTTGTCGCTCCGAAAGGGATACCGGAAGGGTTGAAAGTGAAAGACTCTCGAGGGCATTAGTTACGCGCGCGAAAAATTAGTGCCGCTTCAAGGTACTCGCTTCGTACCTCCGCGCAAAAGGAATTCTCTGAGAGTCATAAAATCGAAGCGATATTTGGGAATATAATAATTAATAAGGAAATGGGAATATAAAATAAATATTTAAAATTGTATTAATAAAAAAGCAATGAAAAGTAGTTTAAGAAACAATAACCTGAATTAACTTTTCACGTACGCAACATTCGAACGATTTAAATAACAAATCAATGTGCTAAAAAAATCTGCAAGAATTCACAGACTTAACGTTCTCTATTTTTTTTTTTTTTTTTTTTTTTTTTTTTTTATAACTCGGAAGAAAATTTATTACGAACATTAGTATCATTTTTGTGCTTAACGTAAGCGTCATTAACATTGAAATCGGCAAAAATTTCCCGGTACTTGAAGGGTTATAAAAACAATTAATAAAAAGCTAATAAAAATGAATAAAAAGAATAATCCATATGAAGAGGATAAATTTTCAGAAAAAAAAAATAAATAAATAATTAATAAAAAGGTGACGTGAAAAAAAATGTCCTTCCGTAGGCCTCGCAATAACGGCGAACGGGGATCGCACGAAGAACCGAATGACGGTGCAACGCGACAATGTTTGCCGGTCTTGTTTGCGCGGGACAGCTACGAACCCCTCATACGCGTGAACTTCGTGTGTTACTAAAGTTGTCAGAAAACCTGTGACAAGGTACACAGGGAGTGAGTCGCTCTATATTGCACTATATTATACTATATTATACCGGTATGAGGGAATATGGCTGGGAAGATGAAAAATACGAGGGCCGCTCCAGATAGCTCTTTGCTGTCCCGTGTCAAGCCCGTACCCGACCCACCGGCTCTTTCAGAGCCAAAACAAATTTGTTCTTCACATGCTCGAAATATCGACTCTCAAAAGGCGCTGCAACGTTACACGCTATAGATATACCGTGTAACGATAATACTGGACGATGCTTTTCAGATCCTAAATATGCCGTACATTTTTTAAATTGGAGCAGAAATATGGAAGTAGAAAAATTGCTCGAATAATAGAGCTTTTATGAACCTGCGAACTGATATCAGTTCGCAGGTTCATAAAAGCTCTATTATTCATGCAATTTTTCTACTTCCATATTTCTGCTCCAATTAAAAAAAATTACGGCATATTTCGGATCTGAAAAGCATCGTCAAATATTACACATTTTTACATACATAGTAAAAATGGCACCGACATTTTTCGTCCACAAACGTCGACAATTATTTTCTTATTAATCATACCAAAAAAAATGTTGCGCTTTTTACAATAATATTTTTGTCAAATAAACAAGCAAAGAATTATAGACTTTCGTGGACAAATGAGTTCATTAAGAGTACGAATCTTTTTCACTGCCTACAAAATTATAAACTTAAAGAAATAAAAAAAAAAAAATACGTTCATTTCTGCCCTATTAGTTCAGGGTTCAAGAAGTAACAATTTTACTGCATTCGCTCGGAGAGATTTATCGGGCTTTTGCGTCGACAATTTCAATAAATAAATAGCACGTCAATTGTAATAAAAGATAAATACATAGAGCACAGAACTTGTTATTTTCTCTGAAAATTGGCTATGATGGTGGATAATCGCGGAGTGTCGGTCCGCTGGTCTCGGAGTTTCTCAGTCTCACGACAACTCTCCGCCGAATGGATCAAAGTTTCTAATACAATTGACCCGAACGATCATTCGATTTCCGCAGTCGAACGGCTTTCCTAGGGACTTCCGGGTAGGCGTTTACGAGGCGGCTGGCTGTGCTCAGTTCTATCGTTCACACACGCTGTCGGTGCGGACGATAGTACCGGTGCAGCAAGCGTTATCCCTCGACACACCCATGTCAAGGTTCAAACGGGCGAACAAATTGCTCGTAGCGACGGGTACGGAAGGTATGAGCAAGGTATATCACCGTGGGCAAATACTCCGCGGTTAATCGACCGGTTTAGGGTCAATCTCTAAGAGCTTCCGTTATCTCTTAGTCTGCCTTAACAGCGACTTAATTTTTTTTATTTATCATTATTAAAAATCCATAGAATCGCGATTCATCGTAGGTTCAACTTGACGAGAAAACCGAAGGGTTGGCGAAGAGGAAGCGTGATTCTGACCCGACATGCCGAGAGACCGCGCCAAGATTGCACGGGATGTATAATTGCACCTTCTTTCGACGCTGCCACACGTTAAGCCCCCTCGACCTTTAACCCCTCGCCAAGAGTTATCGAGGTTCGCGGGTCGTCCGCAATGCTTCCTACTCGAGAAACGCCGAATAGCAGCTAGCTTTAAAAAAAAAAAAAAATTGTATTTGTATAAAAATTTCTCGCAACACCCTGAATCTTCGTTCTCTGATTATATTAAATTCTAAGAGCCAATCGGTGCGCGTATCCAACGAAATTTTTATGCATTCTCATTTTGCCATTTCACTCAATCTTTGCAGGTGTAGAAATTTTACTGAAAAATTGCGCCTATATATAAAATTTCGCAACACCCTGAATCTTCGTTCTCTGATTATATTAAATTCTAAGAGCCAATCGGTGCGCGTATCCAAAGAAATTTGTATGCATTTTTGTTTCGTCATTTCACGACGTCATAAATTCGAGAGGGCCAATATTAATTGCTGTTTATCCGTGAAAGTTCAATATTTCGGAATTTTCCAAACGACGATCGATGTTATTCATTAAAATATTGGATTATACTTACGAATTGTGAAGCAATAATTTTAGACATTTTTTTTTTTTTATGCATCAGCATTGAAAAATCTCAGCTCTCAACCTTTACAGATGTACACATTTTTCGGCCCTTTTGGTGCCGGAATTTGTTAATCGAATGGGAATTTCCGAGTTAACCAGGGTTTATTAACATCGATAAGTTTCATCGGCTCTTTGCATCTGAAGGCTACCAAGGAATGTTCTTTTGTAGCCAGGATAGGTATGCGTTACGTACGTTACATTGGACTCGGTGTACCGAGCGTGAAGAAAATCGCAGTGGCTTACGAGAAGCGAGGCACTTCATTAACGAATGCCGTCGTGAAGGTTTATGTTCCGTTAGTCACGCGGTGTCTCGATAGGCTTATCGACGAGGCAAGCCCGAGTGGAGCGAGTCGGAAATACTTGCGGTACGTCGGTGGTCAACGGGATCGCTTGGAAAATCCGCCAATGAACCGTGAGATTCCGCGCTTGAGAATACATCCCTTTTTTATTTTCTCTTCCACTGAGAGTCTCTTCTTTTTGTACTGGACGAATAGAAATTCTTCGAGTCGAGCGCGTCGATAGGACGATGTCGCTGGTCGGGGCTGGACCGCAGGTCAAGAGTCGAGGGACGAACCCAAGATCGAGTAACAAGGAGGATCGCTGCACCTTCGGGCAATCCGAGATCATCAGCGAGCTCCGCGACGGTTTTTTTTTTTTTTTTTTCTATTCAACACCGTTACAGCTAATGCAATAATTACGTTGGGGCAATAAAATGGACATCGAGGGGAGCAAAAATGAGAGGGAGGGTCAATAACAGGGACATGCGGTGTCACCGATAAGGACCGCAGTCAATATTATACTGAAAAAGTTAATTGTAAATTTAATGTACTGGAACTTGTAATTTGCTTACATTATTCTAATTAATTAAACATAAATATACTTTTTCGTAAAATGAAAATATCACATATTAAAATCACAAACTTTTTGTCTACAATTAAAAAAAAATCTTCATTAAAAATTAACATTTTACTGTACACTTGCAAAGTTTCAAAAAAGTTTCAAATACCATCCATTAACTTTCAAATTCAATTTACTTAGTTTGTATTCTGGTGGTCCATAATAGGGGCAGGGGGTACGGATAGGGAAAGGGGCGATACCAATGAGGACTTCTTACGAAATATAGGCTATATACATATGTAATTCCTATCAGAAAGAAAAATGGGAAGTTATATACAATAAATAACACAAAATCATCTCAAAATACGTTTCGGGAATAAAGGGAAACTATTTTACCAAGCGATGTGACGGCGCGGGCCGCAACAACGACTTGTATACATTATAAGGTATATGGATCATATTCAACCATAACCATATGTAACCATATTTATTTACATATGATTTTATATATATAATAATTTTTTCCTGAGTGCTATACAAATATTTTTTATACGAATTGTTTTTATACAGAGATCGCGAAAGCATACGTATAAGTATTGGTGTGAATTTTATGAGTGAATTTTATTAGAAGGTCCGTAGCATTTTTTTTTTTTTTTTTGTTCTCTTCATATTCGACTAGAAAAGGGCACGAAGTAAAAGGGCGGCTGACGCCGAGAAGGAGGTGGAGGAGGAGGCCTCGTGACGAAAACTCGGAAGCTCGTAATGTGCTGACGCCATGGCTCATCCTCCTCCGAGGCCACTCCGACCGAAGCTCCCTTTTGAGGCGCGTCGCGCGCCCTTGAGTCAGGAAGTCTAGGGTCGGCTCTTCTCGTCACGGGTGAGAGCCAAGCGCCAACGGAGAAAGGAGCTCGCCATCGAGCGACGGTAGGTGCGGAGCACGGAGATACGGGAAGGAACGATGAAAAGAGCTATCGAAGCAGAGGATGAGCGCAAGTTTTGTGTGCGTGTAGTGATAGGGTAAAAAGTGACGAGGAAGACGCCGATGATGAGGGGGAAAGAAAAAGTTGAAAGCAGTCCGCATGGCAACAGTTCATCCCTAACGGCACAATGTATTCTCAGGGATTTCTCAGTCGCCTTCGCACGACAAAGTGCGAATCTCGCACTCACGCATTTCTGACCGACCCAAAATGTTACCTCGGGGAAATTGAGCACTGCATCTATACGGAAAGATCCAATGCATTACGACAGAAGTCTAACATGAAATGTCAGTTTTTAGTGAAAAAAAAAAATTGTAAAAATAAAATGTGCACTTTTTAAACATTGAGTCTTGACTATAATCTTGCCCATAAGGTAATGGCAAATTATCTTATCGTAATGTTACTTCGGCAGAATGAATCACTGCAACTACACGGATCTAAAACCTAATCGATTTTTTTTCTGTGTGGACGAGGTTCACACAGGTGTGGACGAGGTGACGAGGTTCGGAAAAGGTTTCACAATGACCTGACAAGACATCTACCGTAAGACGTGTTAGCGAAACTTCGAGCAAGTTGGCTGAAGCGGAGGTATGAAAGCAACCCTTTGCCATCGTCGTCAGCACCGCCGCATCCTTGATGTCTGACTTCTACTTTTCTCAGCCCCTCCTAAACCTTTGAGATTCCTCACTTCGCTCTAAAGCACAAGTTCACCAGGGCGGTCCGGCATCGAGATAAAACACGAACAGCCTCCCTACCGTTGCCAGAGTTGCTGAATTTAGCCGATTCGGTAGATTCAACAGAATCCCAGTCTGTTTGGTCAAACACGCATCAGACCCAGCAAGCTCGAAAGAGACCCTTAATACCTGAGTACATATTAAAGTACTTTCAGGCCGAAGCGCAAACTTAAAAAAAAATATCAATGATCAACGTAAAATTTGCTTGCGGGCTGGCAAAGAAAAAAATGTTTCAATTCCACTTTCAATTCGTACAATTCCATACCGAATTGAAACGATAACATGTCACCTTGCCGTCGTTGTTTCAATATCATATGGAATTGTAAGAATTGAAAGTGGAATTGTAAGAATTGAAAGTGGAATTGTAAGAATTGAAAGTGGAATTGTAAGAATTGAAACAATCATTTTTTTCTTTGGCGCCCCCAAGCGAATTATTATTTTTTTTCAGTGCATCGAATTTGCGTTGCACTCAAGAGCAATATCCATAGCACGGAGCATTGTGTTTGCAAGGTCCTACGCTGGCAACGATGCACGAAGCAAAACTCCCGCAATCTTTGAGTCGAGTGGTGAGCTGCAAGTAAAAAAAAAAAAAAAAAAAAAAAACGAACGAGATCGAGTAGAAGTAAAGCGCGAGACCGGAGTCACTTTCGTGTCTCGTCGCGACAAAGTGGCGGCGAGGGCACAGTTGTCCATAAAACAAATTAATCTCATTAGACGGAAGCGACTGCATGGCTGCTTTGACCTTCCACCTTCGAAAGCTTCCCGACTCTGTCCTCTCCCCGTTCGCCACCTCCGACCGCCTTACCGCTTTGACGATAAGACCCGCCACCCCGAAGACGTCTTTTCGCCGGTGCCGCTTTCGCTCTCGCCGCTTATTTAACGCCGGGCACTTCTCTCGTTTAAAATCCACTCACTGACGATAGAAAGGGATGAATTTAGTCCAAGAAAAGGAACGAAAAGTACGTTGGAGGAATAAAAAAGCTGAAAGTGACTTCGTCGAAAAGTCCGAGAGGAGTCTTTCTGACGGCGTCGAATAACTTTTCTACGATGCAAATAAGAAGGTGGAATCTCATAAAAATTTAAGAACACCAGCAGGGCAAACGATGTGTGTTCGTGCGGTGTTTCCGTACTTCGTGGAAAACGAAGTACGACACTGCATGCTCCCCGTCTTCTTTTTCATAACCCTTGCCTGCAGCTGCATCGCATCCACCTTCTTGAGCCCCTGCGAGTTCAGGTATCTTCATGGTCTTATGGACTGCCAGCTCCAGGTAGCGCAGTTACTGGGAAATGAAAAATAGCGAGCGCGATGAAAAACTTGGAAACTTGGGAGTAAAAGGTCGGGACGGAGGCAACGGCGGTAACGGAGGCTCTAGAGGATGGTTCATTTTCAACAAATGAAAACGTACAGTCGCGAAGACACCCTCTGATAATGAAAACATCATTGTTTAGCGTCACCAAGAAAACTGTACTATCTTTTATGTGAAATTAATTCGTTGACTTTTCCGAGTGAATATTCACTTTTCTCATAATTTTTTAATCCCACTGAATAATTGTAGTATCGGTTTTTACGTTAGAACTTTTAAACTTCCCGCCTCCGGCGCTCGTCGCGCCTCTCGCGGCTAGCGAGTGAACGCAAACGTAGGTACAGTCGAATCCCTCATACGTTGGATTATACGTTCGGAAAGCAGTGCTTCGACTCTCAGTCCGGCCCAATTGGTTAAGAACTTACCAATGAAGCAGTCATTCTCTTCTCTGTTTGGTCCAATTGGAACATTCGGATTCCGCATACAACTTGTCTTCGTAACCTATCTGAATGTACATACGAAATCTTCGACCGTACCTTTTTTTCGTCACCCAGAATGGTCATCGACTTACTATTATAATAAATACAATGTAATAAATTCAATAATGAATACCAAAAGCATAGTTGCGTTTATTTCCGATTATTTTGGTTTCCTAATCGTAACTGGAAGAGTGCAAGTCGCTGTCGTGTAGAGGAGTAATTAGTGCGTGACCGTGAAGTTTCGCTGTATTGAAGTAAGGACTGGTTGCAGGTGAGCGAGGTATTTGTAGAACTTCCCGCCTCCGGCGCTCATCGCGCCTCTCGCGGCTAGCGAGTGAACGCAAACGTACATACAGTGGAATCCCTCATACGTTACATAATGCGGAAACATCTAACTTGTACGAAGGGCTAATTACATTAATGAATCTGTCCTTCTCCTTTCAGCCCGGTCCAATTAAGTAACTCGCATTACCCATATAATTTGCCTTCGTAACCTAGCAAAATGTAACATACGAGAGATTCCACTGTACCTATTCCGATCGTGAATATCCACGGAACTAAATCATTAAAAAATACCTCAACCGCCTCAGAATGGTTATCAACTTACCGATGTCGTAGATACATTGTAGTAAATACAATAATGAATACCAAAAGCATAGTAGCCATTACTTCCCATTATTTTTGCTCCCTAATCGTAACCGGAAGAGTGCAGGTCGCTGTCGTGTAGAGGAATAATTAGTGCGTGCCCGTGAAGTTTCGGTGTATTGAAGTGGGGAGTGGTTGGACGTGAGCGAAGATCAGCGGATGGTTGTGTTCGGTGGATGTGCGGTCCGCACGAACACATGCATGCGCTAGAGGGGGAGGAGAGGGGGGAGGGGGGGGGGGGGGGGGCAAGAGACGTTTTCTCTTGTGGAAGCGCATGCGCACGTGAGAGCGTCAATACGCGAGTCGCTCCGCACACGCTACCCTTTCTTGGTCCTTTGTCGCACACAGACGTGCGCACACCATCGACGCCCGAAGAAACTCACCGGCACACAAACATATCGCTCATACTTGGGTATCACATTGTGTGTTTCCCAAGGACCTTTCGTTCTCTGGCAAAAGGTACGCGCAGCTATGTGTACGCTTGGAAACAGACGACGAGTACCGTACAATGTACAATACCGGCGAATGTCTATACGCCGTTATGCCGTAGCCTGCGAATGGTTTCGCAGCTTGTGTTTTTGCACCGCGAGGCCGCATAAAGAAAAAGACGATTTGCGCCCCGGGCGATCCTGCGCTAGTCGGAGCAGACTCCCTCGCAGATTCCAATTTCGAGAGATCCCAGGAGCGGTACAAGCAGCGACTGAAAGTTCCTCGACGGCGCACCAAGAGCCATCCAGCCTTGCGTATCTTATTCCGCCCGCCTCTCCTCCGAAACGAAAAAAGAGCCGGTATTTTTTTTTTTTATTTTATCTTCTTCTCTTCCCTCATCCACTGTGATAAGGGCCTTAGCATGGCGTCACGGTGGAAATGCCTTCTCGACGGTGTGACACACAATCCCTTTTCCGTTTCCATCCCTCTGAGTCACTTGCTTACTTAATGTAACCTCGGAGAGTGTTCAATCGGAGTCGTGTTGTTATTTTTTTTTTTTTTTTTTTTTTTTTTTTTTTGACATTGAAACCGTGGTGTATCTCTGAATTGGGTTTGTATTCTGGTCGAAATTTTGGAGCGTTAAACTGGGATGTAATAATCTTAAATCGACTTCACTTCCCGCATAAAAATCTCGGTTTTTGATCGGAAGTGACGTCATGCGGGAAAACGTCACTTTCGGTTTTTAAACCTCAGTTATCAACCGGAAGTGACGTTTACCCGGTCGAAAGCCTGAAATTTTCAAACCAGAAGTGACGTCAACACATTTTTTTTTTATTGTGGCGTGACGGCACTTCCACTGCAAAAGTGAGATTTTCAAACAGGAAATAACTTTACAAATAAATTTGGTATTCTCCTAGCATGCTGTTCTGACGAATGAGAATGTTATGTGATAACGGGACCCGAAAACCATCACGGGTCGAATTAGATCTAAACGAGTTGACCGGATTAAATACGACCATGTCGTGTGGGCCACAGAACTTGGACTTTAATTTCCATCAGTCCGCAGCGAGGACCAAAGTTCAATAAAGGACGGCAGGGAGATTGTCCGCTGTGCCGACCCCGCACAGTGGAGCTGATCAGGTACCGCACGGTATATTGTGGCACAGTATATTGTACTGTTGGCACGTCGCACAAACATATTAATGTCATAACCATCCAATCAAGCCGAGAACGTGGCCGCGCATCGTTTTAAAATATAAATGGGCGCCGAGCTGGGCTTCGCTGCTGACGACGTACCACTTTCGTATTCATGCGAAAGTTTCCTGGTCGCCTCGTTAACTTTACATAAGGCTACGCGCCGTTTGCAGATCCTGGGGCGCGACGAACCCCCAAGCGTGTGGATACTCCTCACCCCTGGCCCCGTGTCCCCGACCCATGGGTGTGGACCAGACATAGGTACGATCTGGTATCATCTCCTCTTGGTACTCTAATATGGAGTCGCCATGGTTTAGTCAGACGACAAAATTAAACCCAACCTAGGTTGAACGCAATGGCTGAGTGAGTCAACATTGTACGGTATTGGACAGATATATCGTTTGATTCGGCATATTAGGAACGGATTTTTGCTGTTTAGAAATTTTAGTGGTAAATTGGATACCTAAATTGGTCAACGTACTTTCTCATAGGGGAGCTTTTCTCACTAGTAACATAAAAACAAAGAGACATTGTGCAAAGTTCGCTGTTTTGCTTTCAAATGGAGGGAGCTTTTTTATTACCATTGTTGCATCTAATATAGAGTTGCAATGGTGTAGGCAGACGCGAAAATTAAACCGAACTTAGGTTGAACGGATATATCGCTTGATTAGACATCTTAGAAACGGATTTTTGCTTTTTATAAATTTTAGCGTTATATTGAAACATAAAATGGTCAACGTACTTTATCATAGGGGAACTTTTTTCACCGGTAAAATAAAAATAAAGAGACATTGTGCAATATCCGCTGTTTTTTTGTTACCCTTTATTTTATTATCTAATATGGAGTCACCGTAGTTTAGGCAGAGGACAATATTAAACCCAACCTAGATTGAACGCAATGACTGAGTACCTCAACATTGTGCCGTGTTGGACAGATATATCGTTTGATTAGGAGTCTCAGTAAGGGACACTTGCATTTCATAAATTTTAGTGGTAAATTAGATACCTAGATTTGGTGAAGGTCCTTTCTGATAAGGGAGCTTTTCCCACCGGTAACATAAAAGTAATGAAGAAACGTGCAGAATTCGTTGCTTTTTTTTTTTTATACCATCTCTCTATAATCTACGACCGTACGTGTATAATTCGGAGTAAATTGACGATGATCATGCGTTACGCGGAACTCGTATGAAAAGTAGGAGCCGGAAGGAAGGTCGTCGAACCACGATAACGGGAGGCCGTCTGTGTCGCAGGACGCAGGAAAACACGATTTTTCTCCGGTGAAGATTTGCGCCGCTTTCAAGGAAATGCGAGGTTTGCTGGTGTTCCATCGATGTGGATACAGTATACTGATGGTACCGTGTAAAATTCTCTATCCTTCATTGCTCTTTCCCCACTTATTTTCTATCTCGTCTACGGGCAGACAGGAGACGAGGAGACAGCCAGACGCGATCTCCAGCCAGTCGCGTTGCGGACCGTAGAACAATTGCCTGGAGATGTATTTTTATCCGGACATTACCATAAGCCGATTGCGTCTCTCTACGAGCTGCGAAAAAAGGCAGAAAGTGGAGAAGCAAGACAGAAATGTATTTCCGTCGTTCCTCTCGTCTCTGTCCCCGCTTTCTCCCTTCGCGCCACATCCTGCTGGGAATTCAGTCGCGAAGCATCGTATCCGATTATTTTTATATTATTTAGCATTATTGCTTTTATTATGAATGTACAGCACAGTATTACCGCTCTCCGTACATCGCGGCGCAGTCAGAATCGTATGAGGAAAAACGAACGTGTACTTTTACAGTATAGTAACATCCATCCGTGCACACATCGATGACGTACGTTTGGATGTATTAATTCTTTTTTAATACTTTTTTTTTTTTTTTTGTAACCCTGCAACAAGATCGATATTCCACGCAGAATATTTCATAATGAAATGTTTTTGTGTCATTGAACTGGCTATACGAGATAACGCGATAATTACGGAAATCGGAAAAATTATTAATTTTAAATCATGTTTCTGGACCATAATCTGAAAGACGATTTTTTTTTATTACCATTCTCGCGGTATTTCGCATATTATATATTGAATTGTTAGAGTAGTAACATCCGTCCGTGCACACATCAATGACGTATGTTTGGATGTGTTAATTTTATTATTATTATTTTTTTTTTAATACTTTTTTTGTAGCCCTGCAACAAAATCTATATTTCACTCGGAATATTTCATAACGAAATGTTTTTTGTCTCATTGAACCGGATATACGAAGATAACGCGGCAATAACGGAAATCGGAAAAATGATAAATTGTAAACCATGTTTCTGAACCGTAATCTGACTAATTTTTGATTACAATCCTCGCTCTCCCTAAATATTCCATATGCAATGAGTTAGTACAATGATTTTCAATTACTCTCGGATTTTGATCTTCATATTGCTTCGGTCCACACCATCGTTTCATCGAAAAAATGAACTGGATTTTTTTTAAATTCAAATCCCCTTGCGTACAATTTCGCTTCGTTATTATTTTATTATTAATCATATTCACTTGTCCGTCGGTTTTAGCTCGGTTCGGCTCGTCCGCAACAAGGCCTTTGGATATTTATTTATTTTTTATCGCCCCGGCACAAATTTATCAGGTGGTCGATATTCCCGTGAAATAAATACTAACAGCGCCACGGGTGCTGAGGGCAGTTCGGGGGTTGGGGACCGAGAGAGAAGGCCGTGAGCAGGGACGTCGGGAGCGCTGGCCTCACAGAGGCTGGAACTTTTTAAGCAAATTAATCAATATCGGCCGAGCGCCGCACAACCGGGGAAGTTTACGCGCGTGGAGCCGCGCTGCGAGCGAGTGAGAAAACATGGAAGGCAAAGTGGGGAAGGAGAAAAAGTGTTCCGGCGAGGCGAACATCCGTCCTCCCGTCTAATTTCTTTAAAGTAGTTTGGCAATTTATTATTTTCCAATTTTCCGAGGGAAGCCGCGAGCCCGAGCGGCAGCCATGCACAGTGCAAACTTCCAGGTTACTGCTGGATGCCGCACTATTTCTATGGATTTATCTATCCAATTGTCATATCATTTCAGATTCTCACTCGAAAGAAAGAAAGAGAGAAAGAAATTTTAGAGCTTTACAGCAAGCCCCGATAAGGTCCGGAAGGGGCCCGATAAGGCCCCGATTAGACCTTCCGTCTAACGCTCCAAAATTCGCACTTGGAAATGCAAAGGAATAAACTCTCGGGTTGCTAAGTTTGCGGCACTGTTTCTGTCGATCAGAGCTGGACAAAGTACCGAAAAGTACTTAAAGTCCCAAGTACCAAGTACCGCAAGTACTTTAAGTACAAAGTAATTTCCGTGCTTAAAGTACTTTTGTAAAATACAAGGTGCTTTGTACTTTTTATTCGTAATCGGAAGAGCCGGAGTTCCACGAGTACGAAATTTGGAGAAGAATTTTCAAATCACACGGACCTGTTCGGGGCCAACATTTTTTTCAAAACGTCCGAACTCTTCGTCTCCAATCCTTGGTAACAGACTAATCGACTGGGCTACGACGACTGGATCATGGGGTAGTGAGTGGAGGTCGAC